>CM052885.1:91339846-91412732 GCA_028534135.1 Potos flavus
CTGTCCAAGGCAGCCTTCTCTCTTGGCAGCTCCCTTTCCTCTGTAAAGGCTTAGGAAGCAGCCCGGTAGCCTTCCCGGCTGAAGTTGGGCTGCTGCCTGGGCCCTGGGCTTTAGAAAGCCGGTTGTGTGAGGGTTTCACTAGCCTTTTATGGCTTCTCCTCCCCAAAGCTGGAAGGGTGGGTTCTTGCCACTCTACTTCTCAACCCCGGGAGCACCTCCCTCCCCTTCCCTCTTGTCCACTCAGCTTAAAAGATCAAGGGCCTAGCAAACGTTCTCTGTAAAGGACAAGACAGTAAAGATTTTAGACTCCGTGGGCCATCCGGTCTCTGTCACAACTATTTCACCTCTGCTGTTGTAACATGACAGCAAACATAGGTCGTAAGAGATGAATGAGTGTGCCTGTGTTCCAATACAACTTTATTTATGGACACTGAAATTTGAATCTTATATAATTTTTCTGAGTCAAAAAATGGTTTTCCTTAAAATTGTTTTCTAAGCCCTTAGAAATGTAAAAACACTTCTTAGCTCATGGGCCATGCAAAAGCAGGTAGCAGATGGGATTTGGCTAGTGGGGCATTGTTTGCTGATCCGTAGGCTAGACTTTCAAAAGCAAAGTCCTGTTTAGATTTTATTATGCTGCTGAACTTCTTTTTAATTGGTATTATTTAAATCAAATCTAAGGAATGTGTTCAATCTATCAATTCCTGACATATTACCAACAAATAAATTCTTCTACGGCAAGGATAATATCCCTTCGCGCTTTCCCCATCGTACCTCGTGTGGTAGTCTACATAAATTGATTTATAATGGCACCAAAAGCAGGGAGCTTATTATTTGTTCTTTACTGCGTTGTGTGCTATGGGACCCCATTGTTTCCTCATTTGAAGAAGAAATGATAATACCCACACTAATGGGTTGCCATGACAATTAAGTGACATCGTTTCTGGGGTGATGCTTTGTCAATTGTTATTGTAAAATGTCAGGTGGTATTGTGATCATGGTTCGTAGGTATTAGGTATGATGATCTCTCACAGGGTGGTGATTCTGTAGAGAAGAGAAATTTGGATTCTATTCTTTGATCTCCTACTATATAGTTTTGTGACCTTGGATTCAATAATTTCTCCATCTGTACAATGGTGATAATGTTCTTGAACTGCCTGTCACATGGGAATTAAATGAGAGAGATTGCTAAATGCCATAATCATGGAAGTTTTAACTCTAACATTTGGGGTCTGTGCTAGGAGGGTATGTATGTTTCCGTGTGGTTAGGCAGAAATCTAAGATAACAATCAATATTCCTATCCCTTGTGTATATACATATATATGTATAATCCCGTCCTCTTGATCGTGGGCAGAGCTGCATATGATGAACTTCAGTTCCTTGGTTAGGTTATATTACATTAGAAAGTTGAAAGAAGTTTGCAGATGTGATTAAAGTACCAAACTAGTTGATTTTGAGTTCATCAGAAAAGAGATTATTCTTGGCTACCTGAGCTAATCAAATGAGTCCTGAAAAGGGGCTGGGCCCTTCGTGGAAGAGGAGGGATACAACAGGGATATTCTGCTGCTGGCCTTGCAGAAGTAATCAGCCAGGTTAAAAAGAGGACCTATAGATAGGGCCATGCGGCCAGGAGCTATAGGCAGCTTCTGGGAGCTGAGAAGAGCCAGCCAGGAATGAGGATCTCAGTCCTATAACTTCAAGGAACTGAATTCTGCAAACAGTCCCTTGAATTTGGAAGAGGGTCCTGAGCTTCAGACGAAATCATAGCCCACTTGACCTTGATTTCAGCCAGGTTAGGCCTGAGCAGAGAACCCAGCCACTCTGCCTGGACCTCTGACCTATAACACTGTGAAATAACAAGTGGGTTTACAATAAATTTGTGGCAAATTGTTATACAGCAATATAGACTAATACAGTGTGAACTTCCTGTCTAAATGGGGCGATGAGAATAAAGCATGTGAAAGATCAAAGTCTAGCTGATGGGGTCTGGGTTAGAGGTTATGTATCCCATTCTGAGAAGGTCAGAATGAGGGAGGGTGTGGCCCTAAAGACAAAGGAGAGAGTTTCAGGAACGAGGAAAGGCCTCACTGACTGTGGCAAGCACTGCTGAAGGCTTCAGAGGGGCATGTAGAAGAGACCATTTGGCTAGGCGGAGGTCTTCGAAGTTTTGAGCAATGTCGGGGTGAGACACCTAGGAGACGGACGCAGTGTAAGTCACGCCTTTTTTATAAAAAGTGAGCATTTCGTAACGCAGTCACGTTATTGCACCCGTGTTATTACAACCTTAGCAGAAAAAACCACAAAATACTGCAGATATAACAATCCCAGGAAATGTACCCCTACCCTACATATCTGCTTAACTCTGCGTTTTTGCTTCTGTACTGCGCTTGGCAATTTTTAGGAACTGGCAACAGGATGTGGTTTATGCCTTTATAAGCCTACCCCTGAGCTCATTTGGGGCTGCGAGATTTTGGAGTGCACGAGCCCCCTCGCAGCCGCTGGCTTTTTAATAAAGACTCCTTGATTTGGCCTACCAAACGTGGTGTCCATCCATATGACTCGCTGCTCTAGATACAACATTTGGAGGCCCCAGCGAGATCCCTGAGTGTCCTCATAACACCTGGGTAGGACACCTCAATGGGCAGGTGGCCTGGCCGCCCGTACTGCTGGGATCCGGAGAGACCTCCAGGGGAGGCGCCCCTGAGATGTTCCAGGGCCCCAGAAGGATCTCTGTGAGGCTCCGACAGTCGGACGGGAGACGACACCTGACCCTCAAAAATTCACAGAGTCCCCTGTATGTATGTGAGATGGGTAATACCTCCTCCTGTTTCTGTTAGCCTGGGACCGGTCAATCTGGTGGAGGTTGGAGGACTGGATGCAGTCTTAACTCCCCTCCAAAGACTCCCCTAAGACGTTAGAGGGAGTCCCTGGAATTCTGGTGTATGAGAGTTATTGTGTCGCTTTAGTTCTTTTCTCCGTCTCATCTTACAAGACCTGTCTTGGTCTCGCCCTGTTTCCCTTCTGTGGACGATCTCTCCTCCTGGATTATTGATCTCTTTCCAGGGAACTTTTCAGGACTATAGTCTAGCAGAGATTTCACTATTCACCTTCCTCCTTATCATCCTTATTTCAGGTCCATGCATTGGCTGATCTGGTGAGGAAAATTCTCACTTTTTGTTTTAGTTTTACTTTTAGTCTTTTATGAGTGTTATAATATTGACGTTATCCTTGGGAGACAGTTATTTTGTCCGTGCTGGACAACCGAATACTCTGATTTTCAGGAAGGAATTTCCAAAAAGAATTGCACAGGTCAGAGTCTCCCAAGGAAAAAGAACTGTAATAACTTCGGTGTGAATGTGTGAGTGAATGTGCAGTCTGTCAGGCGGACTGATTCTGTGGCTCCATGGGCAGGTACCCTTAGGGTCCCCAAAAGCCTACGGAGTCCGAGTGGGCCCCAGCCTGTTTCCGTGGTGACAGTGTATGGACCTGAAATAAGGATGATAAGGAGGAAGGTGACCATTGACCATGGGGAGGATCCAGGTGGGACATAATTCAGTATTTAAAATAAGTTTGTTGCTCTAATTAAGATAGACATGTCTTTAAAGCTATCAGCAGTAAACATAAAACTTTTATTCTATCAAGGTTTACTAAAAGTCAAATAACCTCGTGTTATCTCTGTTGCAATTTGTTAGCAAAAAGATGACTATGCTGATGGTTAATTGTCTCAAAGTTTTCTTGGGTAATTAAGATAGCTTTCTAAGTCTCTAAAACTTTAAAGTTTTGCTTGGACAGAATTAAATTCATTGGACATCTAGGTCTATTCCAAATAGGATAAAGTGCTCAGTCATTAATTACTGGACATAGGTTTATGCTTTTGACATCTTACTACCAAAAAAACACACAAAACTAAGGATATTTAAATCTATTGATAAACATGTTTTATGCTTAACTATTTTCACAAATTTACCATCCAAAGAATTCTGAAGTAAACAGTTCACAATTGGTTACTCCTTTGTCTTCACTGGAGAGTAAGATTTCTAAAAAATAAAAATTCTACTACCTGTAACTAAAACTGATGGAAATAAGGAAAACAACTCTGTATATAAAAAAGTAGGAGATATAACACTATACCAAAATATATAGTATATGTAATATATATATATATCTATAATCTATATCCATATGGCTATAGATATCTATATAGGTATTTATAACAGAATATAAAGGATATATATATGTATAAAGGATATATTTATATCAAAATATAAAGAAAATATAAAAGAAAATGAGGTTATATGTACAATAAATTTTCAGAAAATAGAGGTAGGATTAAAAAAAGGGATGTACAGAACAATGTCAGAGATAACCTGGTTCTATGGCAGTTAATAGTGGTAAAGTTGTGGCATTAAGGGAAAGAAGGGTCAGCTGGGAAAAAAAAAAAACCAAAACTCATGCTCTGAGGTCTTACTTGAATTATGGTGACAGAGGCCTAGAATTCTGCATAAAATGATCTTTGTGATTGCCTGGGCACTATTGTAACTCTTGCCAAAGACTGACCTGCAGGGGGATGTTCCTACTCTGAACATGTAGGCTTACATTTAAAGTATGAATTTTTATTTGTTGCTAGTTCCTATTTCACTTAAGAAATTGGAGTAATAAAAAAAAAAAAATTTCCGCAAACTTCCATCACCATTAAAATTAAAAAAAATAAGGAATGGAAATGCATTTTAAAAGGTAAAAAGGGTATTTTGTTCTAAATAAGATGGTTATTTAAAAAGAGATGAGGGGCGCCTGGGTGGCTCGGTGGGTTAAGCCTCTGCCTTCGGCTCAGGTCATGATCTCAGGGGCCTGGGATCAAGCCCCACATCGGGCTCTCTGCTCAGCGGGGAGCCTGCTTCCCCCCTCTCTCTGCCTGCCTCTCTGCCTACTTGTGATCTCTCTCTCTCTGTCAAATAAATAAATAAAATCTTAAAAAAAAATAAAATAAAAAGAGATGACTTGGTACAAAATCTACATACAATAAGTTGTAAAAGATTTATGAAAGAAAATCTTTGGAAACAAATTTTAGGTGTGGTCAGGATGGACTAAGATTAAAATAAATTTTAAAGACACTAATATAAGATTGTAAGTTGGCTTTCTCTCTGTTCGAAAAGACAAAGTATTCCCCAATTGTTGGTCTGCTCTTAATAAAAAAAAAATGCTAATAGTTGTTTTCTCTCTGCCTGCCTAGAAAAAACAGTTTCTTTGTCTTGCCTTTATTAGGTCTTTACGGTCCTTAATCCTATTTAGGCATGTGCTTTAAAACTTTCTAAGATTTTAACAAACATCCCCAAGATTTTAAATCCTAAACAAAGTCTTGTTGACTGATTAGGCTTGCTTGTTTGGTGTGTAACCTTCTGGTTCTGGCTATTGAAATGTTATGTATCACAAGATAACTGAGTTTCCTTGTCAATCGTATCATAGTGAACTATCAGATCATTAATCATGTCTATTATGGGTTTTGTCATTTATAATCGTTCTAATTCTCTAGAGATGGGGTCATCTATCGAGTTGCTTGGGTTCGGTATGTAATATCAAATAGCACAAAGAGTAGCAGCAGCTATCAGGGAAACAGACTCGGGAAGAGAAACCCAAAAAGAAAAGGAACAATGGATAGACACCAAAAGTCCTAAACTTAAGAAAAAAAAAAAAAAAATATCCTGAAGGGGGGCGGGGGGAAGAGCAGAAGTGAAAGATTGGGGATATGGAACAAAAAAAGCGGAACAGGGATTACAAAAATTAGGAATCTACATTTGCCAGGGTTCAGGACAAGTTAGTTGGCAATGTTTAAACTCAGGGGAATTTTTCTGTCCCCATTGGGAATGTGAAACTCTATCAACTATTGACAATTACTATAGGGATGGGGATATCCACCTAAAATTTTGGAGGGACTCCAACCCCTCTACTTGTGTAATAGAAAATGTAACCCAGTGACCTTCACAACCAGAGAAGGGTATTCAACTTCTGACTCAGGGGAAACGGGTAAGACTTGGGGAATAAGACTTTATGTATCTGGTAGGCACCCGAGAATGCTGTTTACCTTTCAAAAGAAAACCCCACCCATACCAGAAAGACCACTGGGTCCTCTTGCTGATCTAACTTTACCAATACCAGTAGACAAAGGCCCCTCCAAACCGCCCACTGCCCCTACGAACATTACCCCTGGATCAAGAGATCAGCTACTGCCCCCTTGGCCAAATCCCCAACCAGAGCCGCCTCTTCTAAGCATAATCAGTGCTGTCGATCGGCTTATAAATGCTTCCCAACCAAACTTGGGAGCCAATTGCTGGCTATGCTTTAACTCCAAACCCCCATATTATACAGGAATAGGTCTTTCTGGAGCTGTCCCCTCCACTAACAACCCCAATAACTGTAATTGGGAATGACCCAAGTTAACATTAGGAGACATACAAGGGACAGGAACATGCCTAATATCAACTAACCACAATCTCCAACAATCGCCCTATTCTTCAGCATGCAACCGAATTGTCCAGATTAAGAACAGTAACTCTCAAACTTTTTTTCAAGCTCCGAATCAGACTTGGCTAGCCTGTCCTAATGGACTCACAAAATGCGCTGCTGGGGCCCAATTCATAAATCAGTCAAGACCTCTACTTTGTATCCTAGTCTGTATTTTACCTCAAATATTTGTATATGATGGGGATGGTGGGAGAACCTTAATCCATTCCCTGTCGTCCTCAAACCACTGGAGACAAGCTCCCATTCTAATGCCATCTTGGTTGGACTAGGAATTGCAGGATCTGCCACAGTTGGGGCTTCAGCCTTAATAAAAGGAGAAATCAATATAGGGGAACTCTAAACCCAAATAGATGCTGACCTAGGGCACTTTGCAAACTCCATCTCCCGGCTCGAGAGCCAGATGGATTCATTAGCAGAAATGGTCCTACAAAACAGGCGGGGGCTAGATCTCCTTTTCCTCCAGCAAGGTGGACTTAGTATAGCACTAGGAAAAAATTGCTGTTTTTATGCTAATAATTCTGGGGTAATAAAAAAAAAAGTATCTCTAGCCAGAAAAAATATTAAAACTGGAAAAAAATAAAAAAAACAACAAAACGGTTGGTTTGAAAACCTGTTCAACTGCTCTCTATGGGTAACCGCCCTTGTTTTGGCCGCACTGGAGCCTCTCATTCTCTTACTCATGGCCATTACAATAGGACCCTGTATCATAACTTGGATTATAAGCCTGGTCAAAAGACAAATTACCTCAGTCAAACTGTTAATGATAAAACAAACATATAACCCATTACGAAATGAAGAATCAATGATTTGATTCATTGTCTTAAAACCAGTGGGGAATGAGACACCTAGGAGGGGAACTCAGCATAAGTCATGCCATTTTTATAAAAAGTGGGCATTTTGTAACACAGTCACGTTATTGCACCCGTGTTATTACAACCTTAGCAGAAAAAAACGCAAAATACTCCAGATATAACAATCCCAGGAAATGTACCCCTACCCTACATATCTGCTTAACCCTGCATTTTTGCTTCTGTACTGCGCTTGGCAATTTTTAGGAACTGGCAACAGGATGTGGTTTATGCCTTTATAAGCCTACCCCTGAGCTCATTCGGGGCTGCGAGATTTTGGAGTGCATGAGCCCCCTCGCAACTGCCGGCTTTTTAATAAAGACTCCTCAATTTGACCTACTAAATGTGGTGTCCATCTGTATGACTCGCTGCTCTAGATACAACAAGGGGACATGATGGGTGTTTCAAAGTGAGTTTGCCTTCACAGTAAGGATGAACTGATAGTCGACAAGAGTGCTAAGAAACTCCAATCAAGAAAGAATTGTCTTTTCCGCAAATAATGCTGGAATAATTGAATTTCTATATACAAAAGAATGGAGTTAGACCCACATTTCACATCACATACAAAAATGAATTCAAAATAGACCAAGAACAAAATGTAAGCACTGAAACTATACGACTCTTAGAAGAAAAGAGGCATAAATCTTAGTGACCTTGGGTTAAGCAGTGCTTTCTTCTGAGATGATACCAAAAGCACAAACAACAAAAGAAATAAACTGGATTTCATCAAAATCAAATACTTTGGCACTGCGAGGATGCCATCAAAAATGTGAAAGACAGCTCAGAATGGGAAGGTGGTTTTGCAAATCATATACCTAATAAGGGATTTGTATTTCAAACGTATAAAATTTCTCATAACTCAATAATAAAAAGACAACCCAATTTAAAAATGGGCAGAGCCTCTGAGTAGATATTTCTTCAAAGAAGGTCTACAAATGGCAAATAAGCACATGAAAAGATACTTAATAACCATCATCAGGGAAACGCAAATCAATATCACAAGGAGATACCACCGCACCCAGGTGAAGACGACTAGGATCAAAAAGACTGATAATAGCCAGTATTGCAAAGATGTGGAGAGACCAGAGCCCTCTGGGCTTTGCTGGTTGGAATGTAAATGGATACATCCACTTTGGGAAACTGTGGCAGTTTCTGGAAGGTTAAACACAGAGTTACCATCTGACTCCGCCATCCCAGTGCCGTGTATGTACCCAAGAGAAATGAAAACATATGTCCACACAAAAAGTGGACCTGAATGTCCACAGCAGCAACATTCATAACGGCCCCAAATTGGAAACAACTCCAATGTCTGCCAACTGATAAATGGACAAATACTGTATCTTCCTTGGAAGTTTGGTATATTTTTTTAAGATTTTATTTATTTGACAGAGAGAGATCACAAGCAGGCAGAGAGAGAGGGGGAAGCAGGCTCCCTGCTGAGCAGAGAGCCTGATGCGGGGCTCGATCCCAGGACCCTGAGATCATGACCTGAGCCGAAGGCAGAGGCTTTAACCCACTGGGCCACCCAGGCGCCCGGAAGTTTGGTATATTGAAAAAAATTACAGTTTCCCTCCCTGAAGGCATCTAATGAATATTATTAAACATCTTACTGAAATAAACTTTGTTAATAAATCATTAATAGTATATCAACTTAGTACATTTTTTTTTTCAAAAATTTAAAATTATGTCTTCATACACCACAGGAAAATAAGTGATAGGATTTAAACATTCCTAAAAGGGGTTAGAGATATTATGTATTACTGAGAAGCAAAATTTTCAGTCAATAAACACTTTAAAAATGTCACTCATTGAATACTTATGATATATGCCCAGAACTGTATGCTCTTAGCATTTAAAATCTCCGTTAATTCTGACAGCAGCCCTTTCTACACATGGAGGCACAACTTCACTGAGGTTCATTAAGTGGTGTATTCAAAGTCTGCAGTGGGTAAATATTGGAGTTAGGACTTAACCCCTGGTCAGTGTGAACTCGGAGCAAACTGTCCTTAGCCACACTGAGCTCTACAAGTAGAAAGTTATGTCTGTCTGAGCTGAGTGTAGTTTTACCTATTTCCAGTTTGCTCAACACTATTATTGAACTTTATTGTAACATCATTTTTTTTTTTTTGTCCAATTTATCTTGTAGTTTCTTCTCACTCTGACAGCTGCCTGTGGGTGTATCTTTTTATTCTTTTCCCTAGGTATAGCCTTTCCCTGTCCCTTGTCAGTTTTTCTCTTAGTGACTCTAGGGTTTGCTCAGGTCATTTTTTGTGGCTAACCTGGAGAGTTGGCCTGGAAAGAGCTAGAAGGGAGGAAGAAGAGGGCATATTCTGTTTGAAACTCTGCCTCTCCTCCCTCAGCACAGGCTTTCCTGTTCTTTCTTCGATGAGAGGTGTGGAGAAAGGCCTGTTGATTTAATTTTACACTCAAAATTCTCTTAGACAATGATGTCACTTAACCGGTTCCCACTTGGCAACAGCCTTCAGAGAGAAGTTTTGTCATTTTGGCAGAATTCCTTCTGAACTTCTGAATGTATATATGTGGTTTTTTTTCATACTTATATTTTAACTTTTCCCAATCTGCTTTATACCACAAGCATAATCTACTTTCCTATATATTTTTTTAAAACATGGTTTTAGGGGAACCTGGGTGACTCAGTTAAGCGTCTACCTTTGCCTCCGGTTGTGATCTCAGAGTCCTGGGCTCTATGCTCAGCAGGGAGCCTGCTTCTCTCTCTGCCTGCTGCTCCCCTTGCTTGTGCTCTCCCTCTCTCTGTCAAATAAATGAATAAGATCTTTAAAAAAAAAAACAAAAAAGCACATGGTTTTAATTGAGATACATATATGTAGCAAAGTACACAAGTTTTAAGAGTATAACCTGATAAGTGTTTACCTATGTAAATACCCATGTAATCACCACCTAGCTCATAGTTTTAAACCAGAAGTTCTCAAAATCTTTGGTCTCAGGGCCCTTTCACACTCTTAAATTGTTGAGAAACTCAGAGTTTTGCTTTTGTTAATTCTGTCTGTATTGCTATGTTAGAAACTGTTTAGAAATTTGTTTCAATCAATTCAATAAAAATGACAGTAATAATGATAAACCTATCACATTAGCATATTACTAGCATATTATAAAAACAGCATTTTTTTTATTAAAGATACCTGTATTTTCTAAAAACTGGTGAGAAGAATGGCATTGTTTTACATTGTTGCAAATCTCCCTGATGTCTGACTTCATAGATTTCTGGCCCCCTTATCTTCAGTCTGTTATGATAGGTCATTTTCATTGAAGTATAAAGAAAATCTGGCTTTCCACAGAGATAGACTTGGGACAATAAGACCTCAGGGTCCCTCTGAAGGATGCTTGGAGATACGTTGGTGCACAAAGGGGCCCTTGGTGTATGCTTTGAGACCATTCCCCTTGCCAGCGAGGAGACCACTGTTCTTTATTTTTTTAAATTTAACTTTATTTCTTTTATGGGTTTTTTTGTTTTTGTTTTTTTTTAAAGATTTTATTTATTTATTTGACAGATATTAAGTAGGCAGAGAGGCAGGCAGAGAGAGAGGAGGAAGAAGGCTCCCTGCTGGGCAGAGAGCCCGATGTGGGACTCGATCCCCGGACTCTGAGATCATGACCCGAGCCAAAGGCAGAGGCTTTAACCCACTGAGCCACCCAGGTGCCCCGGAGACCACTATTCTGACTCCTCCTTCAAGATTAACATCACCTTTTCTTAATCTTCATGTTCCCAAGGCTTGGCTGGATCAGCTAGCTATTGCTATGTAACAGACCATATTAAAACTCAGTGACTCAAAATAACATTAATTTACTGTTTCTCATGAGTTTATGGGTTGGCTGGGTGAGTTCACCAGTCTGAGAAAGGCTTGGCCAGTCTTGGATGCCTGCTCACGCAGTGCTGTCAGCTGGTGGGATGGAGGACATTCCATCATTCCATCATGGTGACGACATTCCACCAGTTTTCCCTGCCTATTGGAGCCACCCTGTATGTTTTCTCATGGCAGGGGCAGAGATCTGAGAGAAGGAAAAGAAAATGTGCCTCTGGTTGTGTCATTTGCTTCTGTTCCATTGGCCAAAGCAAAGGACATTGCCATCCCAGAGTAGGTGCAGGAGGATGCTCCCCAAGGACTTGGACACAGAAGATCATGAAACCCTGGGGCCGTTAATGCAATCCATCTCCCATGCTGGCATGGCCTTAAAGTATAATTATAGTTTTTCTAAAAGAGTGTATTACTAGTTAAAAAAAAAAACAGTTGAAAGTGTAGAGCACAATAGTAGCCTTCTAATAAATATATGTATTTTTTCCCTTTTAGGGTGTATGTACCAATTTTTTTTAAGAGTTTATTTCTTTATTTGAGAGGGGAAGAGAGAGAGAGAGAGCACAAATAGGGGGAGCAGCAGGCAGGGGGAGAAGCAGGCTCCCTGCGGAGCAAGGAGTCTGATGTGGGGCTCGATCCCAGGACCCTGGGATTATGACCTGAGCTGAAGGCAGACATTTAACCGACTGATCCACCCAGGGGTCCCATCCAATGCTGCTTTTTATTTTTTTAATTTAAATTCCAGTATAAATGACATACAGTGTTGATTAGTTTCAGGTGTATAATATCATGGTTTACCAATTCTACTTTAGTCCGTGCTCATCACCAAAAGTGTACTCTTAATCCCCCACCCCAGTAACCATCAGTTTGTTCTCTATACGAAGAGTATGTTTTTTTGGTTTGTCTTTTTTTCTTTGTTCATTTTTTTTTGTTAAATTCCATATGTAAATGAAATCATATGGTATTTCTCTTTCTTAGACCGACTTATTTCACTTAGCGTTTTACCCTCTAGATCTATCTATGTTTTGCAAATGGCAAGATTTCATTCCTTTTTTTTTTTTTTTTTTAAGATTTTGTTTATTTATTTGACAGAGAGAGAGAGATCACAAGTAGGCAGAGAGGCAGGCAGAGAGAGAGGGGGAAGCAGGAAGCAGGCTCACTGCTGAGCAGAGAGCCCGATGCGGGGCTCGATCCCAGGACCCTGAGATCATGACCTGCGCTGAAGGCAGAGGCTTTAACCCACTGAGCCATCCAGGCGCCCCCAAGATTTCATTCCTTTTTATGGCTGAGTTTATTCCATTGTGTGTGATATACACCGTATCTTCTTTATTCATTCATCTAATGATGGACACTTGGGCTGCTACCATAATTTGGCTATTGTAAATAATGCTGCTATAAACATAAGGGTGCATATATCTTTTTGAATTCATGTTTTCATATTCTTTGGGTAAATACGCAGGAGAGGAATTACTGGATCATATGGTAATTAAATGTTTAACTTTTTGAGGAACCTGCATACTGTTTTTCACAGTGGCTGCACCAGTTGCATTCCCACCAATAGTGCGTTAGGGTTTCTTTTTCTCCAGATCCCCGCCAACACTTGTTTCTTGTGGTTTTGATTTTAGCCATTCTGACGGCTGTGAGGTGACATCTCATTGTGGTTTTGATTTGCGTTTCCCTGATATTGAGCTTCTTTTCATGTGTGTGGTGGCCATGCATATGTCTTTGGAAATATGTTTTTTCATGTATTCTGCCCATTTTTAAAATGGATTATTTTTTTGGCGTTGTATAAGTTCTTTATATATTTGGACACTAACCCTTCATCACATATGTCATTTACAAATTGTCAATCCAGAATGAACGAACATTTTTAAAAATTTTAAAGAGAAAGGAAAAGAATTTTATTTGAACCCAGGTTAGGACAGGTGCCTGGGATACACAATCTTCACACACACACACACACACACACACACACACACACACTCACACACTTTGCTCTGGGGAAGGAACATTTGATACAGGGTTGTAAATGTTTTCACATAAATAGTTACAAATCATCATAATATAAGACATTCCAGAAAATTACAAACTTTATCTTATGCTTCTAGTATGTGTAAGGTTGTACGCTTCAGAGGTACGGGAACTTAGATTTTTTACTCTTCAGTTTGAAATATTTCTTTTAGGTTATTTGCTAATGAAGCAGATGGACAATATATCCTTGAGGGGGGGGGGCAGAAATAGAACCCTTGCTCTGAAGTTTGGTAAAGTCGTTTTGACCTTGGTATAAGTTAAAGTATAGTTTTCTTGGGAGCCCCAGAAGCAGGGCCCACAAACATTAAAAGTTGAAAGCTTCCTATATCATTTCCCCATTTTGATCACTAATCTTTCCTTGGGGGCCCCTGGTGGCTCAGTCAGTTGAGTCTCAGACTCTTGGTTTCAGCTCCCATCGTGTGGGATCAAGCCCAGCATCCAGGGCCATGCTCAGCCCAGAGTCTGCTTGTCCATCTCCCTCCCCTCACTGGCTTGAGGGCGCGTGCTCTTTCTCTAAAATAAATAAATAAATAAATAAAATCTTTAAAGAAATCTTTCTGCAGAGAGCATTGATGATCTAGGTTTGTTTTTATGTCTCTCACTGTGAAGGTGACTGGCTTACCTGCTCTGGGTCCACCAAGTCCATTGTTGCTAGATATGAATATTTATACCATTTTAGGGTTTCTCATTGTGGAGGAACTCATTATTCAATGGCGGGAAGCTTATATATTTCTCTATGAAGTCCAACTGGCGAGCAAGCAAGTTTGTGTGCTTGGCTTAGATTGTTTGGTTTTGCATTTGGTAAAGCGTTTATAACAAAGACACATGGACAGTAAAAGAATTCCAGTACAATTTGAAGGAAAAATGTGATGTTGGAATAGACCCAGGAGAAAAAAAAATCCAAAGAATCCTTTACATACATGTTGATAAAAGGGTAGGGAAATTTATGATTATTTATGAGGAAAGATGAAGCATGTGCATTGAGCAAGCATAGATGCACCATATATCACATGTTCCTTTTGGGATGGAGACTTAAAATTGGAACAAGGCAAAATTCAGTCCCTGACATCAGGTTAGGGCGAGAAGAAGGGACTATGGGCATGCTTTAAGAGCTGGTATAACCTGGATGGTGTCTTTGGCTTGTCGACTTAAGTAAGGAATACAGGGCCTTGCTTGCTCATAGGCTGGAGCCAAATCAGTTGACCTTGAGTCCAGGCTTCTACAGAGACAGCTGGTGAGTTTGTTCGTGGCATCTGAAAAGATACACTAGCTGACTGGAGAAAATGGTTCTCTGAAAAACAAGCTTTAGTTCTTTTGCTAGTTTCAATATCGTTAACCTTATGGGACACGCTTTTAATTCCTCTGAGTTATGATCGTACTTGAATCTCAGAGAATTGGGATCATGACCGCTCTGGCTACTTCCTTATTTCCTTGGGTGAGGTAGGTTTTGGGTAAAGAGCAGTTTTTGTATATCTTAGCTGTAGCATGCCTGTGTGCAGGGCTAAGCAGAGGTTTTTAAACTGAGGTCATAGCAGCAAGGGAAATAGAAGCAACATGGAATCAGACATGCTGAGATTTTTTTCCTGTTATAATTTCCCATTACCAATCCTTTATGTCATTTCTCTGGAACATGGGTAGAGGTCTGTCTTCTGTGACTACTTCAAGTTGAATCAGGGGGATTTGACATCGTGTAGGCTGCAACTTTTGGTCTCTCTTTCTTTTTTTTTTTTAAGATTTTATTTATTTGACAGAGGGAGAGAGATCACAAGTAGGCAGAGAGGCAGGCAGAGAGAGAGGGGGAAGCAGGCTCCCCGCTGAGCAGAGAGCCTGACGCGGGGCTCGATCCCAGGACCCTGAGATCATGAACCAAGCCAAAGGCAGAGGCTTTAACCCACTGAGCCACCCAGGCACCCCTATATATGAGCTCTTGTGGCAATTTCTCAGAAGTTTATCTCAAGCTGTCAAGCTTCAGTTTGCAGGGCTTCAGGAAAAAAAAAAAAAAAGGCAGTTTTAGTTCTTCATGACTTTAAGAGAATGGGAGAAGATGGGAAACCTTATTTGAGGATATTTGAGGAAAACAAGAATTTCAGGATCCAGCCACGTTTTTATAGGTAACCAACAAACGCTCAAAGACAATCAGAACTAGAATCTAACCTCTACAAAACGTGTGTTACTGAAATTTAATTTCTCTCTAAAATTAGCCCATTTCCTGTCAAAGAAAACCAAATGAAGCCTAATTTATTTGTAAAATCAGTCTGGCTTTAATACACTGGGCCTACGTATTTACATAAGCACAGCAATAGTAGTGATTGACCAGATAAGTGCTTTTAAATCTGCTTTGTTGGAACATTTTATAAGGAATTTCAGATTGAGCCTCTAACAGCTGTTTAAGACCAGAAGCCAAGCCAAGTATTTGCCATCAGACTTGACTACAATACCTATAGATGTGGGCAAATTCCTCTCTTCTCAAGTTCCCCAAAACATCTTGAGGTTCCCGCACCTGCCAGGAAGTAACATTCTTTACTCACCTGGCAGGGCTGCTGGGATCACTACACGCAAAGTATCAGGCCAATATTACCAACAGACTCTGTTGGCTGTATAGAGTCAACCCTAGTGATTTAAAGCTGTCTGGTCTTATCTGAATCTATGCATGTATATCTCAAATACGACATTGTAGTGTCCTGTTACAAGGAGAAGAGATTCTCATTGAACTGATGCAAATAATTATAATTGCCATAAAAGGAAGAATACTCATGGACAGTTTCTGAATTCTGGAAAGTTCAGATAAGGGGAAAGATTAATGTTCCAATTTGTTCACAAATAACTATCATACTTCTCTAAGTCATAGATATCTTAAGAGAAAAATTCCCTTAAATCTGGAAGAGCAAACATTAGAGAACCAGCCACGTTTCAAATGAGAGTCAGGAAAACCATAATCATCTTACTTAATGTATTTAGTCCCATGTTAATAATTCTTATTCTTTTTGAATGCAGTTTTCCTACTAGTTCTGGAAGTTCTTAGTTTTAGGATCTTAAGGGTATCAGAACTTTTATTTGTCAAAAGTCCCTACTATGAATCTCCTGGAACCTGAAACTCATTTCGCAAGAGCATCAGAACAATAATTGTAAGTGACAAAACACTCAAAATTGTTGTGGTTGAAGACCTGATGAGAATTCATTATAATGCAATTGACAAGGAAACTCAGTTGTTTCTGTGAACCACAGTATTTTAATAGTTAGAATTTTAAGCGTTGACATTATACCAGAATGTATTAAAATTTTAGGAATTTTATATAATTTCTGGAACACTTAGAGCATTTACCCACATAAAAGAACCCAAGAAGTTTTATGAAAACGTTTGACAATGCTTCCCTTATAACTTAACATATCAAATAAAGAAGCCCAATTAGTCAAAGAGACTTCATTTAGAATTTGCATTTTGGAGAAATTTGTTAAAAAAAACTCCGAAGGTTCTAAAGCACATGCCTAAATAGGATTACAGATCATAACAAACTTAGAACTTAATTATCTGTTTAACCAAGGTGGCCAGAAGAGATTCTACAGAAGGTTGTAGAGTTGTTAGCAAAACTTACCTCCTTTCATATTGAGAGGTTTTAGTTTTTTTTAAGTAATTAAAGACCTGATAAAAACAAATACAGAGCTGTTTTCCTTATCATTTCTCAGCAGGTTCAGTTTTATTTGGTAGAATTTTAACTCTTAGAAATTTTAGTCTTCAGTGAAAACTAAATAATAACTAATTGTGATCTATTACCCGAGAATTTTTTAGAATGGCAAATCTAAGAATATATTTTATAATTTCTAGAAATGTCTTTTTTTCATGGTATAATTTCTAATAAAGCATAAAACATGTTTACTTACAAACTCGAATCTCTTTAGTTTCTCTGTAATAAGTCAAAAACAGATAAACCTCTGTTTACTAATTAATGTTTCAGTACTTTATCTTATCTGGAAGAGTTAGATATCTGATGAATTCAACCCAGTTTATCATTTAACTTAGCAAAACATCAAAGTCTGGGGTTACTAAAGATTTTGAAAGCTATTCAAAAGTTTGTCTACAAACGTTTTTATTGTTTTAACCTACTTGTTCTTAATAATTACCCATGAAAACTTTGAGACAGACAAAATTATAATTTGAAGCCATTTTTTTTTCTTATTCTCTTTTAAATTCCAGTATAGTTAAGATACAGTGTTAGGTTATTTTCAGGTGTACCATATAGTGATTCAATGCTCCCATATATAACCTGGTGTTTCTCACAAGTGCACTCTTTCAGCCCCATCATCACCTATTTTAGACCTCCCCTGCCAACTCCCCTCTGGTAACCATCAGTTTGTTCTCTATAGTTAAGAATCTATTACTTCGTTTCTCTCTGTCTCTCTTCTTTGCTCATTTTTTTGTTTCTTAAATTCCACATATGATCGAATTCATACAGTATTTGTCTTTCTCTGACTTATTTTGCTTAGCATAATGCTCTCTAGTTTCATCCACGTTGTTGCACGTGGCAAGATTTCATTCTTTTTTGGTGGCTTCCGTAATTTGGCAATTGTAAATAATGCTGCTATAAACATAGGGGTGCATGTATGCTTTTGAATTAGTGTTTTTGTATTTTTGAGTAAATACCCAATAGTGTGATTACTAGATTATAGAGTAGTTCTATTTTTAACTTTTTGAGGAGCCTGCATACTGTTTTCCACAGTGGCTGCCCCAGTTTGCATTTCCAACTCTGAAAGAGGGTTCCTTTTTCTCCACATCTTTGCCAACACTTGTTTCTTTTGTTTTTTATTTTAGCCATTCTGACAGGTGTGAGGTGATAGCTCATTATAGTTTTGCATTTCCCTGGTAATGAGTGATGTTAAGCATCTTTTCATGTGTCTGTTGGCCAGTGGGATGTCATCTTCTTTTTTTAATATTTTATTTTTTTGACAGCGCACAAGCAGGGGGAGCAGCAGGGAGAGGGAGACTCCCCGCTAAATAACTCCAGAGAGCTGGACATGGGGCTCGATCCCAGGACTCTGGGATCATGACCCGAGCCAAAGGCAGACACTTAACCAACTGAGCCAACCAGTTGCCCCTGGATGTCATCTTTATTTTATTTTATAAAGATTTTATTTATTTATTTGACAGAAACACAGCGAGAGAGGGAACACAGGCAGGGGGAATGGGAGAGGGAGAAACAGGCTTCACCCTGAGCAGGGAGTCCAATGCGGGACTCGATCCCAGGACCCTGAGATCATGACCTGAGCCAAAGGCAGACAGACGCTTAATGGCTGAGCCACTCAGGTGTCCCTGGATGTCATCTTTAAAGAAATGTCTGTTCATGTCTTCTGCCGATTTTTATTTGGAATTATTTGTTTTCTGGGTGTTGTCGTATAAGCTCTTTGTGTATTTTGGAAAATAACCCTTTATTAGATGTCATTTGCAAGTATCTTCTCCCACTCAGTGGGTTGCCTTTAGTTTTGTTGCTTATTTCCTTTACTGTGCAGAAACTTTTCATTTGGATGTAGTCCCCACAGGTTATTTTTGCTTTTGTTTTTCTTGCCTCAGGAAACATATCTCAAAAAATGTTTCTATGGCCAATGTCAGAGAAGTTACTGCCTGTGTTCTCTTCTAGGATTTTTATGGCTTCAGGTCTCACATTTAGGTCTTTAATCCATTTTGAATTTATTTTTGTGTATGATGAAAGAAAGTGGTCCAGTGTAATTCTTTGCATATAGTTGTCCAGTTTCCCCAACACCATTTGTCAAAGGGACTGTCTTTTTCCCATTAGATATTCTTTCCTGCTTTGTCAAAGATTAATTGACATTAATTGACAAATCATGGGTTTATTTCTGAGTTTCCACTCTGTTCCATGGATCTATGTGTCTATTTTTGTGGCAATACCATACTGTTTTGATTAGTACAGCTTTGTAATGTAACTTGAAGTCCATAATTATGATACTATTCGGGGTCTTTTGTGGTTCCAAATAAATTTTAGGATTTTTTTGTTTTAATTCTATGAAAAATGCTATTGGTATTTTGATAGGGATTGCATTAAATCTGTAAATTGCTTTGGATAGTAAGGACATTTTAACAGTATTTTTTCTTGCAATCCATGAGCATGGAATGTCATTCCATTTCTGTGTGTCCTTTTCAATTTCTTTCATCAGTGCTTATAGTTTTCAGAGTACAGTTTTTTCATCTCCTTGGTTAAGTTTATTCCTGGGTAGTTTATGATTTTTGATGCAATTGCAAATGGGATTGTTTTCTTAATTTCTCTTTCTATTGTTTCATTATTAGCGTATAGAAATGCAACAGATTTCTACTCATTGGTTTTTGTATTCTGTAACTTTACTGAATTCATGTAGCAGTTCCAGAAGTTTTTTGGTGGAGTCTTTAGGGTTTTCTGTATGCAGTATCATGTCATCTCCAAATAGTGAAAGTTTTACTGCTTTACCAATTTGGATGCCTTTTACTTTTTCTTGTCTGGTTGCTGTGGCTAGAACTTTCAGTACTATGTAGAATAAAGATGGTAAGAATGGACATGCTTGTGTTGTTCCTGACCTTGGTGGGAAAGCTCTCAGTTTGTCCCATTTGAGTATGATATTTGCCGTGGGTTTTTCTTGGATGGCCTTTATTATGTCGAGGCATGTTCCCACTAAACCTACTTTACTGAGGGCTTTTATCATGAGTGGATGTTGTACTTCATCAAATGCTTTCTTCTGCATCTATTGAAATGATCGTAGGCTTTTTATTCTTTCTCTTATTGCTGTGCTGTATCATTTTGATTGACTTGTGACTATCGAACCACCCTTGCATCCCTGGAATAAATCCCACTTGATTGCGTGAATGATTTTTTTAATGTATTGTTGGATTTGTTTTGCTATTGCTTTGCTGAGGACTTTTTCTTCTGTATTCATCATAAGATACAGGCCTGTATCTCTGAAAAAAGGAGAATCTTTTTTGGTGATGTCTTTATTTGGTTTTGGTATCAAGGTGATAGATTCTCACCTTATAGAATGAATTTGGAAGCTTTCCTGCTATTTTTTGGAATGCTCTGAGAAGAATCAATATTAACTCTACTTCAAATGTTTGGTAGAATTCACACATGAAACTGTCTGGTCCTGGACTTTGGTTTGTTGGGAGTGTTTTTGATTACTGATTCAATCTCATTGTTAAGAGGTCTGTTCAAATTTTCTACTGCTTTCTGATTCAGTTTTGGGAGGTTACAGGTCTAGGAATTTATCAGATTCTTCTTGGTTGTCCAGTTTGGCATATAATTTTTCATAATATAATCCTTTGTATTTCTGTGATGTGGGTTGTTATTTCTCTTTCATTTCTGAATTTGAGTTGTCTTTTTTTTAATGATGAGTCTGGCTAAAGGTTTATCAATTTTGTTGATCTTTTCAAAGAACTGGTTCTGGGGTAACTGGGGGGCTCAGTCGTTTAAGTGTCTGCCTTTGGCTCAGGTCATGATCTCAGGGTACTGGGATTGAGCCCCACATCAGGCTTCCTGCTCAGCAGAGACTTTGCTTCTTTCTCTCCCTCTCCCCATCACTCATTCTCTCTCTCTCAAATAAATAAAATCTTTAAAAACAACAATAACAACAACAAAAACCAAACAACAATCTCCTGGTTTCATTGTTGTGCTCTATGGTCTTTTTTATTTTCTGTTGCCTTTATTTCTGCTCTCATCTTTATTATTTCCTTCCATCTATTGGATTTGGGTTTTGTTTATTCTTTTGCTTGCTCCTTTAGGTGTCAGTGTAGGTTGTTTATGTGAGGTTTTTCTTGTTTCTTTTCTTTTCTTTTCTTTTCTTTTCTTTTTTTTAAAGACTTTATTTATTTAACAGAGGGAGACACAGTGAGATGGGGAACACAAGCAGGGGGAGTGGGAGAGGGAGAAGCAGGCTTCCTGCTGAACAGGGAACCCAATGCAAGATTTGATTCCAGGACCCTGGGATCATGACCTGAGACGAAGGCAGATGCTTAACGACTGACCCACCCAGGCACCCGTTTTTCTTATTCCTTGAGGTAGGCCTGTAATGCTATAAACTTGCCACTTAGAACAACTTTTGCTGTATCCTAAAGACTTTGGACAGTTGTGTTTTCATTTGTATTTATCTCCATGTATTTTTTGCTTTCCTTTTTGATTTTTTGGTTGACCCCTTCATTGTTTGGTAGCATGTTATCTAACTTCCATGTATTTGTGTTCTTTCCAGATTTTTCTTGTGGTTGATTTCTAGTTTCATAGTGTTGCATGGTATGCCTTCAATCTTATTGAATTTGTTGAGACTTGTTTTGTGGCCTAAGATGTGATCTATTTTGGAGGATGTTCCACGTGCACTTGAAAAGAATGTGTGTTCTACTCTTTTAGGATAGAATAATCTGAATATATCTGTTAGATTCACCTGGTCAATGTGTCACTCAAAGCCACTGTTTCCTTATTGACTTTCTGTTTTGGGTGAACTATCCATTGATGTAAGTGGGGTTTTAAAATCCCCTGCTGGGATGCCTGGGTGGCTCAGTCGGTTAAGTGTCTGCCTTTGGCTCAGGTCATGATCCCAGCGTCCTGGGATCGAGTCCCACATCGGGCTCCTTGCTCCGTGGGGAGCCCGCTTCTCCCTCTACCTCTGCCTGCCACTCTGCCTGCTTGTACTCTCTCTCTGACAAATAAATAAAATCTTTAAAAAATAATAATAATAAATAAATAAAGTCCCCTGCTATTATTGTATTACTGTTGATTACTTCATGCTTGTTATTAGCTGCTTTTTGTATTTGTGTGCTCCCGAGTTGGGTGCAAAAATATTTACAATTGTTATATCTTCTTGTTGCAATGTTCCCTTTATGACTATGTAGTGTCCTTTGTTTCTTGTTACAGTCTTTGTTTTAAAGTCTATTTTGTCCGATACAAGTATTTTTACCCCTACTTTCTATTCATTTCCATTTGCACAATAAATGCTTTTCCATTCTTTCACTTTTAATCTTCATGTATCTTTAGGTCTGAACTGAGTCTCTCTTTTTTTTTAAAGATTTTATTTATTTATTTGACAGATCACAAATAGGCAGAGAGGCAGGCAGAGAGAGAGGGGGAAGCAGGCTCCCTGCTGAGCAGAGAGCCCGATGTGGGGCTCGATCCCAGGACCCTGAGATCATGACCTGAGCCGAAGGTAGAGGCTTTAACCCACTGAGCCACCCAGGCACCCCTGAACTGAGTCTCTTGTAGGCAGCATATAGATGGGTCTTTTTTTTTTTTTAAATCAATTCCCTCACCCTATGTCTTTTGATTAAAGTGTTTAGTGCATTTACTTTCAAAGTAATTATTGATAGGTATGTACTTATTGCCATTTTGTTTTCTTTTATGGTGGTTTTTGTAGTTCTTCTCTGTTTCTTACTCTCTTCATGGCTTGCTGGCTTTCTTTAGTGATATACTTGTAATTCCTTTCTCCCTATTTTTATGTATCTATTACTGGTTTTTGATTTGTGGTTACCATTAGGTTTATATATAACAACATCTTTATATAGCAGTCTATATTAATTTGATGGTGGCTTAAATTTGAACCCATTCAAAAAGCACTAAATTTTTATTCCTTAACCGCCCCCTGCCACCTTATAGATATATGGTCTCATACTTTGTATCCTATTATTTTGTGAAGCCCTTGACTGATTTTTATAGATATATTTAATTTTAGTGCTTTGTGCTTCCTTCTTTTCTTACTTCTGCTTTATGGTCTTTCCTTTCCATTCAAAGAGTCCCCTTTAACCAGCTTTGAAAGGCTGGTTTATTGATAATGAATTCCTTTGTTTTAGTTCTCTGAGAAACTCATTATTTCTTCTTCTGTTCTGAATGATAACCTTGCTGGATAGCATATTCTTGGTTGCTGTTTTTTTGTTTTGTTTTGTTTTGTTTTTTTCTTTCAGCGCTTTGAATATATCATGCCACTCCTTCTGGCCTGTAAACTGTGCTAAAAAAATCCACTGATACTTTATGTGTTTCTCTTGAATGTAATGTTTTCTTCTCTCTTGTTGCTTTTAAAAGTCTGTCTTTTTCACTACTTTTGGCCATTTTAATTACTCTGTGTCTTGGTGTGGACCTGCTTGGGTTGATTTTGTTGGGGACTTTCTGTGCCTCCTGGATCAGGATTTCTGTTTCCTTCCCCAGATGAAGGAATTTTTCAGCTGTTATTTCTGCAAATAAATTTTCTGCTGCCTCTTCTCTCTCTTCTTCTTCTGGGATCCCTATAGTGCAAACTTACTACACTTGATGTTGTCGCTGAGTTCTCTTAACCTATTTTCATAGTTTATTATTTGTTTTTCTTTCTCTTGTTCAGCTTGATGCATTCCATTATTCAGTCCTCCCAGTCACTGATCCATTCTTCTGCTTTTTCTAGTGCGCTACTTAGTCCCTCAATCATATTTTCTTTTGAGTTACTGAGTTCTTCATGTCTGTTCTATTTTATGTTTTCTTTCTCTTTGTTAGGAGTGTCCCCGAGGTCCTCCACTGTTTTTTCAAGTCCAGTGAGTATCTTTATGACCATTACTTTAAATTCTCTGCCAAGCATATTTCTCATCTCTGTTGTGTTTAGCTCTCCTGGTGTGACTTTGTCCTGTTTTTTCATTTTGGACATACTCCTGTGTCTCCTCATTTTATTTAACTCTTTCTGTCTGTCTCTGTGTGTTGCTCTTGCTCTTACAAATTGCGATCCTATGAAGAAGAGATCCTGCAGTGCAATGTCCCCTGTTCATTAGAACTTGGTTCTCCTCTGAGTTTTGCACGCACCTTGGTTTTGTGGCTGAGCTGGGTTTGCCTTCAGTTCAGTCATTTCTAATGGCTCTTTTTGAGCCCCAGAGAAGCTTTTGTTGGTGGGTGGATCCTGAAGGCAGAGCAGATGTCTGCCGCCAGCGACTGCTGGGGCTGTAGTCAGCCTGGTGTGTGTGGTTTTCTTCTCTCCTTGGGGCAGGAGTCCCTTTGTGGTGATGCTCGTGCCTGTTGGTGCTGCTTGCACATTGCCATGCTTGTGACACAACTTTGGTTGCACACCTGCCACAGGTGTGTTGGAAGGGGCAGGGTATGCAATGTTAGCAAGGTCCACACTGTTGGGTTACATGAGGGACCCGCAACCCCGGGAAAATTGCCGAGGCCAGGATGGTGGCTGTGGGTCCCCAGAAGTGCAGACGGGAGTTGTTAGCAAGCTAGGTGAGTGTGTTCCTGCTGCTCTCATCCCCCAGGTATCTGTGTACCTAGGCTGGAGGCAGGGGAGGGAAATGGCACCCACCGGCTCTTTTGTTCTTTGAGAAGTCTGTCAGATTCCTTCCCCTCCAGCACATGCTCTGAGATTAGTAAATTAATTATCTTCCCATACACCCTAGGCATTTTTCAAACTGCTGCTTCTGTGCTGTGTCTTAGTGGGGCTGTTGTGCTGTCTCTTTAAGGGCAGGGACTCCGTTTCCTCTCTTCCTCTCTTGGCTCTCCTAGACCCAAGCCCATTGATTTATTAACATTTCTGGTGTTAAGCCCCACAGATTTTAAGAACTTTCAAAGTTCCCTCTTGTTTTTAAAGCCAAATGTTGGGAGGATTCATCTTCCTAGCGTGGGTCTCTTGTGCCTGAGGTGCCTGGAGTGAGGGTTTGCTCCTCTCTCCTCTTCGTGTCTGCAGTGTCTTCCCCTCTTACAGACAGTGCCCTGGGTCCATTTAGTTCCTCACTATGTCTCTTCCCTTGCTACCCTTTCATGTGGTAGTCCAGGATAGTCTGTTCTGCCAGTATTTTGGTCATTTCCTGGGCTATTTATACTGATGGGGGTGTTTTCTAGTTGTGTCTGTGGGATGAGGTGAGCCTCAGACTCTCCTACTTCACTGTTTTCCCCCAAATTCTAATAAATATTTGATCAATGAATAAAGTTAGCTCAGTGTCAAAGTTATGGCCAAAATAACTATTTGTGTGTTAATCAAGGTTTGTAGATGGATTTATAATATAGTGTTACAGCCTATAGAGCATGCTGAATATGCTATATTATGCATACGACATTGAACACATATACTAAGTTTTTTCTAGGGAAAATCAAAAGATGTGTGTGAATTTTGAGATTAAATACATTGCTTAAAAGGGATAAATAGTAATTATTTTGGTGGACAAGTATAACATTTCTTCAATTTTATGATACCAAAGTTCAACAACAACCAAGGATATTTTAACCTTTTTTTTTTTTTTTTTTAAGGTTTTATTTATTTATTTGACAGAGAGATAGAGAACACAAGTAGGCAGAGCAGCAGGCAGAGGGAGAGGGAGAAGCAGGCTCTCTGCTGAGCAGGGAGCCCGATGCGGGGCTCAATCCCAGGACCCTGGGATCATAACCTGAGCCGAAGACAGAAGCTTAACTGACTGAGCCACCCAGGAGCCCCTGTTTTGTTTTCAATACATTATGATTCATCTAAAGCTTTGGTCATGGTGTGAGTAATTTGGTATACAATATTAATTTGGCTTCCTTAGGAAAATTTTTCTAAATTTTATCTTGGTGGAGGCTTGAAAGGGTCTAAAAAGTTTCCAGGATGAAGTAACTTTGGGACTGTTCCTCACCCCATATTTCCAAGAAAGTGAAGGGAACCGTATCACTTATGGAGGTGAGCACACCCACCTATTTTTTTTCCTTTTGATGTGAAAAAAAGAATGCTATTTTTAACCATCTCCCTGCCCCCTCCCCTAATATTGTTTCATTATTCTAACCTATGGAGCAGAACGCTTTTCATGAAATATTATTAAAGAAATGGCTCATAAAAATTCATCCCAGAGGCACTACCCTGGATTTATTATGACATTAAAGGTGCAATTATTAAAGTTTGTGTTTGGGATTCTGTTAAATGACAAGCATCAAGAACAAGTTGTAGAAAAGTGTGGTCTTCTCTCAGATATACAGAAATGATTGGGAAAGAGAGGGTAACATGAGCCATTCCCTCTTCACTCTCCATAATCACACTTAATGTTGATGTGTCTATTGAGTACCAGTTGGCCATTGTGATAGTCCTATTGTTTTGAAAGAATCCTAACAGTAAGACTTGAGGAAAATTATTTTCTTGAAATTGAGAAGACAACTCACAAGAAAGCTTAGGTTAGCCCTTCATTCTGGTTTTCAAAGACCTTGGCCGTCTAAGAGGCCACACAGAGGCAGTTACAAATCCTTCATTCTGCCTCATAGAACATAATTTAGTCATTTTGTAGTTACTGACTACCTGTTTTTCACAATGGGAATAAACAAAGCCTGAAAAGCGATTAGGCTGGGCTAGTGGGAATGCTCTATAGTTAAGTATCTTTTAAAGCATAAATGGATAAATTCAGAAGGGATAAATTCAGAAGCTTTTAAAGTCTAAATGGTTAAATTCAGAAAATTCTTTCTTTCTTGAGGGAATGAGAGAGCTTTTGGAAGTGGCATTTTTGAAGGTGGTTTCTTGAGGATTGATAGGACATTATGTGATGTGGCTAGAAGAGATGTGTGCTATGCATGTATGAACAGAGAACAGTGCTAAATGCAGTGAATAACTAGGTTGGGGCCAGAAACTGCTGACATAAATAATTTCAACATTGTTCTTTAGGTAGTGGATAGGAATTCAACATTTTTGAGCAGAAAGTTGTCACTGGAGGAAATTAGTCTATATGTAGAAGGATTTGAAGGCCAAAGAAATTCAATAGCAAGTTACTAAAATTAAGGAATAAGAGAAATTTTAAAGGAGGAAAGGGAAGCTTCCAAGGAAGGGTAGAATTCACAGATTTTTATCACGGATGTGAGAACAAATTAGATGGAGCAGAACAAGATAGACCCATGCATGGGTTAGTATCTGTTATGGGTTATTAAAATAGGGAGGGCAGGTGGAGGAAGGATCATTGTTTTTTATTAATTACACACAATGAGCATGTGGGCCATTTTTTTTTTTTTTTTAACTCTGGAAATCTAAGGGGAAGAACCAGTGCTTAGTAGAAGAAAGGTCAAGGCTAAAGTTATGGGTTTGAGATTATATTCAGAGAAGTAGAAATTGAAGGCATATGATCACATAAGACAACTAAGGGAAAATGCATATAGACAAGATCCTCTGAATAGATGGTGAAAGATTTCTTTCCCTTTTGTTGGGGGTGGTTCTGGTAATATTTTAATATTGAAGCAATGATGGCTTGGTGTCACATGTATATTTCTGAAACTATATTTTTAGATTATTATACAGTATGAACTTTATAATTAGGAAAAGAGAATGGGATTATATCTCTATTTACATAGAAATATTTCCAAGATATAGTGTAAAGTCCAAAGTAAATTGTAAAACAGTATCTACAGTATAAACCCATTTATATAAACATCTCAAAAAACCATAAAATAATATTACATATTCATGTATGTAATTTTCATTTGTGTAATCAAAAACAAATATATTTCACTTCACCTATAGAGTAATTGCAGGAATCTTTAACCATATCTATGTCAGAGAATTCTTATTGGGCTAGTTTTTTCTTAGTTCTAATTTTAGGCTGACAAAACTAAATGGAGATATTTTCTCAGTGTCAAATCTACTCCAATAGAAATGACTTGGCTAAAGAATTTTGCCTCTTTAAACTGACTTTGTTTCATAAGCATTAATTATATCTATATGTTACGTACTATACACACTATATAATAGTAATGTAAGTACTACATATTTGTACCATACATATTATACAGTATATACATATACCATATAGTATATATACATATTATATAGTACATATATGTACTGTGTAGTACATATATAGACCATAAACATACACACCGTGTGCACGTATGTGTGTATATATATATATATATATATATATCCACTGTATATATACATACACACACATAACATATGTTTAATTCCAGTGTAGTTAACATACAGTGTTATATTGTTGTATTAGTTTAAGGTGTATGATACAGTGAACCACAAATACTGTGCATTACTCAGTGCTCATCACGATAAGTGTACTCTTCAACCCCTTCACCTATTTCACCCATCCACTCACCCACCTCCCCTCTGGCAACCATCAGTTTGTTTTCTACAGTTAAGAGTCTGTTTTTTGGTTTGTCTCTTTTTTTCTTTGTTTTCTTTGTTTTGTTTCTTAAAATCCACATATGTGAATTGGATGGTATTTGTCTTTCTCTGATTGACTTATCTCATTTAGCAGTAAACCCTCTAGATCCACCCATGTTGTTACAAATGGCAAGATATCATTCCTTTTTATGGCTGAGTAATGTTCCATATATATATATATATATATATATATATATATATATATATATATATAATATGCCAACTGGTGCAGTTGCTGTGAAAAACAGTATGGAGGTTCCCCAAAAGTTAAAAATAGAATTACCATATGATCCAGTAATTCCTCTCCTGGGTATTTACACAAAGAATATGAGAACGTGAATTCAAAAAGATATATGCATTCCTATGTTTATTGCAGCATTATTTGCAAACCCAAATTATGGAAGCAACCCAAGTGTCCTCAATAGATGAATGGATAAAGAAGATGTGAGAGAGAGAGAGATATATATATAGAGAGAGATGTATATAATCATTGTGTGTGATATACACCGTATATATATGTTGCATATCCTGTTTTTCACAGCAACTGCCCCAGTTGGCATTCCTACCAACAGTGCACAAAGGTTCCTTTGTTCTCCACACCCTTGCCAACACTTCTTGTTTCTTGTGTTTTTGGTTTTAGCCATTCTGACAGCTGTGAAGTGCTATCTCATTGTGGTTTTGATTTGTAATTCCCTATTGATGAAGGCTGTTGAGCATCTTTTTATTTGTCTTTTGACCATCTATATGTCTTTGGAGAAATGTCTGTTTATGACTTCTGCCCACATTTTAATTGGATTATTTGGTTTTTTTTGGGTTGAGTTGTAGAAGTTCTTTATATATTTTGGATACCAGCCCTTTATTGAATATGTCATTTGGAAATATCTTCTCCCACTTTAGTTTTGTTGATTGATTCCTTTGCTGTGAAGGAGCTTTTTATTTTGATGTACTCCCAATAGCTTAATTTTGGTTCGTTTCCCTTGCCTCAGGAGACATATCTAGAAAAATCTTATCTAGAAAAAAATGTTACTGTGGCTGATGCCAGAGAAATTACTGCCTGTGCCCTCTTCTAGGATTTTAGTTTCAGGTCTCACATTGAGGTCTTTAACCCATTTTGAGTTCATTTTGTGTATGGTGTAAGAAAGTGGTCCAATTTCATTCTTTCCCATGTATCTGATCAGTTTTCTCAGCATAATTTGTTGAAGGGACCCTTTCTCCCATTGTATATTCTTGCCTCCTTTGTCAAAGATCTACTGTACAGTCATGGGTTTATTTCTGGGGTTTCTTTCAGCTCTCCTATTGGTCTATGGGACTCTTTTTTTGTCAGTCCCATACTGTTTTGATCACTACAACTTTGTAGTGTAACTTGAAATCTGGAATTGTGATACCTCCAGTTTTTTTTCTTTTTCCTGATTGTTTTAGCTATTCAGGGTCTTTTGTGGTTCTATACAAATGTTATAATTATTTGTTCTAGTTCTGTGCAGGTTGCTGTTAGTATTTTGATAGGGATTGCATTAAATCTCTAGATTGTTTTGGGTTGTATGGACGTTTTAACAATACTTGTTCTTCCAGTCCATAAGCATGGGATATCTTTCCTTTTGTGTTGTGTGCAATTTCTTTCATCATTGTTTTATGATTTTCAGAGTACAGGTGTTTCATCTCCTTGGTTGAGTTTATTCCTAGGTATTTTATTATTTCAATGCAATTTCAAATAGGGTTGTTAATTTCTCTTTCTGTGGCTTCATTATTGATGTGTGGAAATGCAACAGATTTCTGCATATTGATTTTGCATTCTATAACCTTACTAAATTTATCATTTCTAGTAGTTTTTTGGTGGGCTTTGGGGTTTTCTACATATGGTATCATGTCATCTGCAAATAGTGACAGTTTTACTTATTCTTTGCCAATTTGGATGATTTTTATTTTTCTTTCTTATCTGTCGTGGCTAGGACTTTCCAGTACTATGTTGAATAAAAATGGTGAGAATGGATATCCTTGTTTTATTTCTGATCTTAGGGGGAAAACTCCCAGGTTTTCACCATTGAGAATAATGCTAGCTGTGGGATTTTTCATATATGGCTTTTACTGTGTTGAGATGTGTTCCCTCCAAACTAATTTGTCGAGGGTTTTTATCATGAATGGATGACATAGTTCGTCAAATGCTTTTGGTGCATCTTTTGAAATGATAATATGCTTTTTACCCTTTCTCTTATTGCTGTGATGTATCATGTTGATTGATTTGTGAATATTGAATGACTCTTCTATCACAGGAATAAATTTCACTTGATGGTGATGATTTTTTTAATGTATTGTTGGATTTGGTTTGCTAATGTTGAGGATTTTTGCATCAATGTTCATCAGAGATGTTGGCCTGTATTTCTTATTTCTCTCTCTCTCTCTCTCTCTGTGGTGTCTTTATCTGGTTTTGGTATCAGGGTAATGCTGGCCTCATAGAATGAACTTGGAAGCTCCTTCTCTTCCCCCTCCTCTACCTCCTCCTCCTCCTCCTCTTTTTCTTGTATGTAATGTTTTTTTTTCTCTTGTTGCTTTTAAAATTCTCTTTATCCGTAATTTTGGCCATTTTAATTACTCTGTGTCTTGGTGTGGACCTGTTTGGGTTGATTTTGTTGGGGACTTTCTGTGTCCCCTGGATCTGGATTTCTGTTTCCTTCCCCAGATTAGGGAAGTTTTCAGGTGTTGTTTTTTTTTCAAATAAATGTTCTGCCCCACTTTCTCTCTCTCCTTGTGGAATTCTTATAATACAAATGTTACTACACTTGATGCTATCACTGAGTTCTCTTAATCCATTTTCATTTATTATTTTTTTCTCTTTCTCCTGTACAACTTAATTGCATTCCATTAATCCTCAAGTCAATAATCTGTCCTTTAAGTCCTCAAGTCAATAATCTGTTCTTTAGCCTCTAATTACTATCCATTCCCTCTAGTGAATTTTTAATTTGTTACTAAGTTTTTCTTCTTTGATTGATTCTTTATGTTTTCTTTCTCTTTTTTGAGGAGTCTCACTGAAGTCTTCCACTGTTTTTTCAAGTCCGGTGAGTAGCTTTATAATCACTACTTTAAATTCTCTACCAATCATATTACTTTTGTTGCGTTCTTTTGGTGTGACTTTACTCTGTGCCCTCGATTTGTCCAGCTCTTTCTCTGTGTTAGGAAAGTCAACTATGTCTCTTGCTTTTGAAAGTAGTGGCCTGATGAAGAAGAGATCTCATAGTGCCCTGCAGTGCCCTGTTTACCGGAACCTAGCACGTCGGGTGTATCCCCTATGGGTGTTGTGCGTACCCTACTGTTGTGGCTGACCCACCTCTACCTTTGCCTTCAGTCTGGTCATCGGCAGGGGCTCTCATTGTTTTGGGCAGGGTTTATTCCCTGTGTTGTTACTGGGCCCATCTGGGACTGCCTTGGACTTGAATTGAGTCAGACCAGGCATTTGCCAGAGCTATGGTAGATCTGAACTGCTCGGCACTTTCCTTGTGTTGTGGAGGCAGGTGGCGCCTCCAGTCAGACCAGATGCCTGCCCTCAGTCCCTTGCTGGTATGTGTGGTTGTCTTCTCCTCTCCCCGGAGCAAGAGTCACTTTGGAGTGGTGCGGGCCCCTGTCGGGTGTGCTTGCACAACACTATGCTTGTGACACCACTTTAGATGGGCTCTGGCCAAGGGTGTATGGGAGGGCGTGGATCTGCAAGAGAATATGGGGTAGGGTGCATGGTGCTAGCAAGTTTTGCTGGGGGTCTCCTGTGGGTGGAGATCTGGGACAGGTCTGTAGGAGATGGGGATGAGTCTCACTGTTAGCAGGCTAGATGGAGTGTTGGTACTATGCTGATTCCTGCAGGTGGCCTTGTGTTTACGCCGGGGATGGGGGGAAGCAGGGGAGGGAAATGGTGCCTGCCAGCTCCTTTTATCCTAGGTAAATCTCCCATAGATTCCTGCTCCTTTAGCACAAGCTCTGAGATTAGTAAGCAAATCTCCTTATCTTATATCCTAGGTGTTTTTCAAATTGCTGCTTCTATGCTGTATCTCAGCCAGGCTATTTGCTGTGCTGTCTCTTTAATGGTGGGAACTCAGTTTCCTCTCACCTTCCAGGCTCTGCCAAAGCAGAGCCCTCTGATTTTTAAAGTTCCAGGTGTTAAGCCCCACTGATTATAAGAACACATGACATTAGACCCCTTTGGTTTTAAAAGTTAAATGTTATGGCGATTTGTCTTCTCCGAGGACTCCTGTGCCTGGGTAATAAGGTATGCCTCTCTACACTTGTGGTATCCCTCCCTTCCATGGCCTGTCCCACCGGTCTATTAAGCTCCTGACTGTACCCTTGCTTTTCCTATGCTCTTTGATGGGGCCTCTTCTCTTCATTTAGCTGTGAATAGTCTCTTCTGCCAATCTATGGGTCATTTTCTGGGTTATTTCACTCATGCAGGTGTTATCTAGTTGTATCCGTGGGACGAGGTAAGCTTAGGATCTTTCTACTCTGTCTCCCCGTAAATCCATTTTTTTTTTTTTAATTGCTTTTGAAGGAAGGTCATGACTAAATTACAGTCCCGATTGCAAAAGTGTTCTTTGCTTTAGGTTTTCTGATATAATGTTCCTCTTGCATCCTGTCTTCAATACTTGCCTTCCTCCCCCACCTCCCATCAACCCTCAAGTCTTGGGATTTGATTAGCTTGTATGATATTTTTGAAATACTATTTCATGGATTCCAAGATACACACATTTTCACATTTTAACATCTCTGAAATTGAGGTGTCTTACAATCACGGGGTGATGTGTCCTTACTTAATTGGCAGCATGTTTTTATTCTTTGTGGTATATAAAATGATGGTGATGTTATAATCCATGGTGTCTTAGATCTGATGAGCTCCAATACTTCCCAATGGGTTTCCCTATTTTGGCAACCTTTTTCCCCCCATGAAGCTTTTTACCTTCCTGAAAGAGAACAATCTGCTTAGGAAGGAGGATTATAGTCTTGTATGGGCATTCCGGTCAGTCAGGAGTAAGCAGTTCCATAACCTTTCTGGGCTGAGGAAAAAGAATTGAGACTCAAGCATCCTGACTCGCAGGTTGAACAGAAAGTCCTGCTGGGTGGGAGAAGCAAGATGTAGTAGAAACCCAGATAGGCTTGGGACCTGATGTAAAGCAGTCTTGCTTTTTGCTTCTCGGGGCATTGCTCTAACAAATTGCAAGCCTCCTGGAGAAGCCTCATGGTGTTGGAACATGGCGCTAGTAGCTGACAAATGGGCAAAGGAGATACTTAAATGAATGGACTGGAGTTAGCACTTCTATTTCCCCCATGGCCACAAAGATCCAGAAGTTCCTGCATCTCCCAGAAGAATGCTAAAATAAACTGAGTCCAGGGTGAACACTTGACTGAGCAGAGACCTTGAGCCACTGGGATGGAAGGACTGCAGCACGGGGCTACACCACAGGGCAGTTAGAACTGTCCAACAGTGGGGAGACCAGATGCTCCTCCCCACTGCCATCTGGGGGAAGGAGCAGGGAGACCTGAATGGGGCTGGGACTTTAATGGGGGATTTGACTTTGAAATATTTTAAATGCCTCCGAAATAACATGGTTTTTAAGCTGGAAAAGACTGAGTTACTTTAATTGGCAAGATTTTGTTTCCTTCATAAGCAAGAATGCAGAATTTGAGTGTAATCTGAACTTATAACTCAAAGTAAAACAGTTTTGAATATCTGAGCTGTGTGCACATTTTAACCCTACTACAGTGGAATCTTTTGGAATGGGGGTAGGACATCTCAAATACTGGAAGTAGTCTGGGTAAAAGAAAAAAATGGCTCTGGATATAGTACTAGAAAATAGAAATATTTATGGTTGTGTGAAAGGAGGAAAAGGCAGAGAAGATCAGATCAGAAGAATGGGAAAACTGGGAGTACCTCTCAGAAGCAAAGGAAAGAGAGGCATTTGCTGAATTCAGTGACGTGCCACAGAGTTCTTGTTCGAGCTAAGCTCTTGTGAGAAGTCCTCTGATATGATGAGGAGCCATTTGGAATTCTCAAGAATGGGAGATGTGGTTTTTCTATGGAAGAAAAAAAATTTTTTGAAAGATTTTATTTTTAGAGAGCGAGTGAGTGAGAGTCAGGGGAAGGGTAGAGGAAGAGAGAGAATCTCTAGCAGACTCAACACTGAGCATGGAGCCCAAGGTGTGGGGCTTAATCCCCTGACCCTGAGATCATGACCTGATCGAAAACCAAGAGTGAGACACTTAGCCACAGAGGGGTGCTATCTTAACAGCCATAGTTTTCCGTGGGAAGTTAGCGGTGAAAGATATGTAGTCTAAACCCATTGTCTTACAGATATGCAAACAGGGAACCAGAGCAATTTCACAGAAACCAATTCAAATGATAAATATGAGAAAAAAAACAAATACCTTTGGGAGTCAACCAGAATGAGCCTGTTTTGTGTCAGTTGGGGTGGGGGAGGGGAGGGGGGATGTGTTGGGGCATGAGGAAGCCTCCCCTGGAAATAATGAAGAGGTCATTTGTGAAGGCAAAAAGTCTGCTGGAAAGCATACACGCTGGTAGGCGTTAAATGTGTTTTAATTTTTTATTAGAGAAGTTGGAAGTTTAATTTCAATCTTGATGGTAACATAATTTTCTCTGCTTTGTTCAGAGGAACACACAGAATCCATTTGTACAAGCATATACAATTCAGTTGGTGTTTTGTGTCCTAAAATCAGTCCTCTGATTAGTTCTAGACTACTGTTTCCATGCGCTCCTCCCGGCTTTGGCGGCATGGCTCAGTTCCCCGTGGAATACTTTTTCATGCACTGCCTGCAACGCAACTACGGCGAGCTTAAAGACCATGCAGATAAACACTGTAGCAAATTGTTTTGATATTGAACAGACGTAAAAAGGTTATTTCCTGATATGAAATTCTGAAAATCTGCATAAATATTTTTGTGTAAAATTAAATTAGTTATGTATTTTTTTTTTGAAACTAGAACTTGAAGTATCAAGAATGCCCACATAATTCATATACACATATATATAGACTTTTTCATTATGCTAAAAGTCTTGATAGTCAAATTATATTCTGTGCCATACATTTATTTAGCCAGTGTTTATTTGGCATTAGGTTAACTGGATGTGTACGGATTAGTCATAATGGGTGCTTGTGTATCATGCAAACAGAGTTCTAGTATTCCTGTTGACTAATCTTGTCATGTGGCAATACTTAGATGATTTTGCTCTATAACAGTATGAATTAGGAGTATAAATACTTTATACATGGTCACATTTACAAACGTTTGCCAATAACCACTTCACAATCTTTATGTGTAATAGTGTGTTATAATGTCTGGAATCGGCAGAAGCAATTCCTATAAAGCAAATATCAGATGTAAACTGTCTTATGTGTGCCTAACAGAGTTCTTCCTTGAGCACTGATGAGTTTTGGCACAGGTACACTTTTCTTTTTTTTTACTCTAATAATTTCCACAACTTTTACAGGAAATTAGCTTCTTATGGCATGGCAGAGACATGGCACTTACTGATGAGGTAACTTAGATGTAGAAAAATTCTGCAAAATTATTTGTCTAGCAGATTGCCGCTTCTGCTGATGAATTTGTAGACAGAGTTTTTTTTTCCCCTAGTGCATGCACTTGCTATTGAATCACTAATGCACTATTTTTGCTGTAGCTCAAACATGTCCTAAATGCATCACAGAGCAGAGTTGTTTACACCAAGCTCATTCACTTGTGATGGTATTTTATAGCAAACATGTTTAAGTTGTAATAGCAAGGGTTAAACTCTGCCTTACTGGGATAGTAATTTTGGTGGATTCGGAGCTACTTTCGGTTGGCCAAAGAAATCCAATACTCAAAACGTTACACAGAAGTATGTCAGTCTCTGTGGTTTCGGTCACCTCTTGTCTGCGCGTAAAAGACAACAGCCGTCTTGCGTGAAATCTGTGTTGGGAAGGTTGGAAGTGATCTTTTGATGCCGTGCGGTGTTGCTGCTTCAGTTTGCATTTTGGAGTTTCACACTACTGTTGCTGGCCTGCGGTCCATCTCGGCTTCCAACTTCACCATCTGCTGCATCTCCTTCGCCTGTAACATCAGAAACGAGGCCTTAGGATATTGCAATCCTCTCCTGAAGGCATGCAGCCACCCCAGACTCTTCTCCCACAAATCTGATGCTATCACTCTATCCCTGTTACTCAAAATGAGGTTCAGGGACCATCAGCATCAGCACTGCCTGGGACCTTGTGAGAAATGCACAATCTTGGACTCTAGCCCAGACCTATGGGATCAGAATGTGCATTTTCACAAGATCCCAAAGACATTTTTTATGCACATTAAAAGTTGTGAAGGACTAGTTCTACCGCATGCCAGGAAAACGATCTGAAAAGAGGCTAAGCTAGTCACTCAATACTTAGACTAGGTCACGTCCAACCGTTTGCTTTCTACAGAGGGACATGTTGCTTTAACTGTGTGTAATTTGAAATTTTAGCAGAAGTGTTGCTTATGCACAGAGTTTTCCTCTGACTGATGGAGAAATTTAAGTGGGAGCGTATCACGTTGGTTTGGCTGGAGTACGTTGCAAATAGAACATTACACGAATATGTAGGGTTCCTAGAATCCTATCGTCCAAAAATTCTCCCTACCAGCTCTCACTTCTTTGGGGTAATTTTTTATAGGCTTCATGAGATTGAGTTCACCATGGCTTAAGATTGTCACTAGACAACCAGGTGGGTTGGGAGGTAGAAAGGAATCAGAGCCTCGCGGGGGTGGGGGGGGGGCGTGGTGGGGGAGATTCTGGTGACAAATCAAATCTCTTATTTCAATATTTACTTTCCATCTGGTTTCTGGATGCTTGGGCCCAACCCAATGCATGTATCTTTTGAAGGAAAAATAAAGCATCCCTTTCGTCTTTTTGTGACCTGCAACTTAGGTCACAAAATAAAGGCCATTTAGGAATGGGAACATGGACATAAAAAGCTATTACTCAGAGGAGGACTCCGAAGTGGTCTGATGTTACTCCTCATGTCTGCTGAGGTATTCCAACTCAATGGAAGGTCAGTGCCGGGGCGGGGGGAGGGGAGGTTGGGTCAAATCTACAGGTCATCCTACGAGCATCTAAATGTCCCCAAAACTAGTTCGACCCGTGGACATACAGTAATTCTCTTATTTCTATATTGTGGTTTTAAATTTCCTTTTGGCGAAGATGGATATAGTAATACCAAAGAATTTTATCTTTCTGCTCAAATATGGGATGGATGGTTCCCTCTACCTAGACAGTTTTCGATGCCTGAAGTATACTAATACTCTGAGAAATGAGAAATGGAGAAAAATATACAAACATGAAACTGACACAAACGGTATTCGTAAGAGATGACAGTGAAACAGTATCAGCATTGGAAATTAAATACTTTTATGTTCCATAAGTAGTAATAAAAGATGCCCTATGCTTCTCCCTGCTTAGCATTTAAAGATGATATTGAACATATGCCATTACAGGGCTAGTTTCAGAGCGAGGGTCTCAGATGAGTGGGGTGACCCTTCATTCCCATTTGCTGGGACAGCTCCAGGTTATGCCCGTAGTCCTGGCGAGTATGAATATCATCCCCTTTCACTCGTAAAACTATCCTGGTTCAGATAATAAATTATATGGTCACCTTAAGAGAGGTGATTAGAGTCCTTGGCCGACGAAATCTAGCAGAAAACATGACAAGAGTCGCTGTATAATGACACCGTCTAATGAATGTTTCTGCACGCAGACCATAACTCTGTCATTAAAAAGCACCCATGAACTTTTAGCAGGGTGCTTTAACAATTAATTGCAGTCCTATTAATGCTTGTGAAAGCGCGGACTTCGTGACCCAGTCTTAGCTGTGGTCGGTCCAAATGACAGTCCTCTATCACTGTTCTTGATGCCTGGATATATCTTCATTAGCATGACTTGAGTTTTCTAGGTCTGCTGTAGGAACCATCAGCTGAGACTCCTTCAGAAATAATTCTCTAAGATTCTGGGCATTTCCGATTGAATATTACCTCAGAAATCCAAGCATAACATAATCAAGCTTTTAAATCCAAATCCTTGAGATACTAATTAGTTATGACCACATGTGAATCATAAATGGAGACTGCACCAAGCACACTAACAGAGCTGAGAAGGAAAGCAATGTCTTGCTTATCGGAGTTTCGGTCCTACCTTGTGTTTGGGACACTGCATGGCAGGATTTCAATAGCTGTTTGTACAAAAATAGTAATGTCAAAATTGAGTCATACATATAAAACAAAGAAAATAAATGAGTACTGAATAAATGAATACTTGAAAAATGAATGCAAAACCATATACAGAAAAGCAAAGAGCTAAGAATAAAACATGTATACACCCATCAGTGACGAACTCCCCCCCCCCCCCCGAGGTTAGTCTCAACAGAAAATTTAAAAAAGCAAAACAGAAAAAAAAAACCAAAAAACCAAAGCAAACAACCAATGCCTGGGACCCCAGACTATGCTCTCCTGCAGGAGTGGGAAACCGTCCCTTTAGCAAGAACCCTCACTTCTCTTTATTAAATGTTAGGATTGATGACAAAAATCAACTTCTAAAGCTTGGGTATGATAGAAATGGAGCGTTAATGTTTGAAATGGTACATGGCAGGATGGCTGACGTACTCGTGGCTGGAACGTCTATGGGAAACTTTAGTAGAAAACCAATCCCCAACCTTTGGAGCTTGAAGCATTGGATGACCAAGTAAGCAAGGCCATTAGGTGGCTTAAAAAAGAGCACATGAGGTTAGGATCCAGAATCGGGGCCAACTTATATTAAAACTTGAGTTGTTTCTGCTAGTTCCCTCAACGCTGGTCTAGCTAATTAAGTAGATCCTTGGGGGGGATGGGTGAGCTTCTGGGAGTAAGGTCACAACGAAGCAGTAAGAAGCCTTAAAGAGATATTATGCACGAATGTTCAAATTATCTTTGGCTTAGAAACAGAGATTAGGCTTTGGGTTTAACAAGGGTTTGGGTGACTGGTATAAAAATTTAGGATTGTCTAGAAATAGGAAAATTTCCTGCCAATGAAATGTTTAATTGGTTATGAAGGGAGCTCTGCTACCTGATTCCAGACCTTGCCTGTCATGAGGGAAGAAATGGAATGGCCTTGTCTTTTGGACCTATACCTGCTATAGTTTGTAACACAGGACGGGATAACTAACAGCTAGCTCTCTGACCTTTAAGTTCCAAACCAAACCAAACCATACTAGAAAGACCGGGGACTGAATTTGTTACTGAACAGCCCATGTTTTTGTAAAGCAGGGCTTAGCACAGAAATTCCAACTCCAAATTCTACCTCTGCCAGAAGCATCGTTATGATATTGTGAATTTCTTTTCATTGAATTTCATTAACTCTTCATCGAATCTCAAGCCTTCTCGTGATCTGTGCTTTCCTAAGCTTCTGTGATTCGAAGTATCAGCTGTGGGTGGTACACGTTGCTTAAGACATATCAAAAGGCATTACATGAATTTTTGGAAAAAACCACTATCCTCCCGATATGCTCAATCAGTCCAGTTATCACTAATCCCATATATTTTAATGCAAGAACTCTGGTGTGGGTTGAATTCTCCATGGGTTAGGATAAAAGCTCAAAGTGATTTTTTTTATTATGTACTTGGGCTCTGAAATAAAAAAACAGTAGGTAAGTGTATTTTCTAGCTCTGATATTCACCACTATTGTAGTAATGAGTAATTTTTAGCACATTTACATTCTTTAGCCAAACTTGTTGCTAAGCAACACAGTAATTTCTAAGTAGTTTCTTAATTTAGTTAACTGAAACATAACGGTGCCTTACCTTCATTGTGCCTTCTTCTGAGAGGCATCCTTATCCCACCCAGCCCTGAATCACTGAAGTAGATCCTAATGTTTTGGAGATGGTGGCTTTACCTTTATTCATACTCCCCTTTTGCCCATGGGGAAACTTTCCGGGAAGTGCTTTAAGAGCAAAAACATAAGCTAGGTATCCTGTACCAGAACGTGATGTATCTATGAGATGGTCAAATGAATTGGACCCACAGGACAATAAATGTTTATTGTCCCCCTTGAGGATCTGTGGATTGTTCATGAATAGAAGCATTTAGCTGCAAAGGAAATGTGAAACATAACTCAGAAGTATCTTGATGAATAAAACTTCGGTCTATCGAAAAGTAACAAATCTGAAACCGAAGTTGGATTTGTTACCCAACTGTAATACAAAAAAGATTTTATGGTTTCGTTTTACTTTCTCAAGGATACATTTTAGTGTAAGTCCAACTGAAGTGTTTTCCAACAGAAGCCATTTACTCTGAGAAATACACCTTCAATAGAATTGCTTTATAGATGAAGGAAATAGGAAAGAGCAATGTAGTGCAAGAACCTATTTCATCAAACCCTCTTCACGGTTTCTAGATGGAAATAGATTATCTAGATATAAAAGCTTCTAAACAAGCTATTCCTAAAAACTGAAATTTGAGGCAGACTGAAATTTAAACTGCGCTGCAGGGTCATTTTGCCTTATAAGCTAGAGCTATGGCCATCAATTGAAATAACTGAATGGCCGATGGATTGCGTAGCCCATTGGGGAAGGAGCCCACCTGTACTGTCTTTCAGGTAAACATACAGAGATCTTGCTGTTGCTATCTAACAGCCGCTGGCTAACTCAAGAGGTGGATTTGGGATAACTACTGGTGTTGACTTCTTAGTGTTTTGTCTTAGAAAAAACACCAAGAGTATGGTATCCACTTGCGTTCAGTGGTTTGTAGAATTTTGGCAGCTCCTTTCTATGGGTCCCGCTTGGAAGCCCTGAGATTGTTTTATGACTTTGCTTTTAGACTGACATTGAAAAGAGGTAGTTTCTCTCATTTGCCTTTAAACATAGCAAATGTTTAAATTTGCTTACCCCTAGGTTGCAAATTCTAAAGCTCTAAAGGAAAATGGAGAAACAATTTGTAACCTTCCTTTTCTCTTCTCAGGGACTTCATTCTTAGAAGCATCACCATCTATTCAAATGATGACTTTGGGTTCCCCGCTCTGCCCCCCACCATGGCTACATTCCTCTCCCACTTCCAAGAGGAATTCTGTCTGTCTTGTTTGGTGAAATGGGGAAAATACAGCAAAAGGGATGACATTTTTACTAGCCACCTTTCCACACCACTACTCATGGCATCTGCCCCCCAAGGCGGGCTGGCTCTATCTTTTCATGCCTTTTAGGTAAGATACCTGCTCATTCTGTTTCTCTAGGAACTCGAGATGTTCCAGCTGCACTTTTTTCAACTGATCCATTTCTTTGGACTGTTTCATTGCGAGCTGTAAAAAAGAAAAATTCAGATAAGCTTTGAGTTGTAATCCGAAAACTTAACGGATGAGGTATGACTGGTAAGTTTACAATTTAACTAAGGGAGATATTTATAAAAAAAAAAATCATGAGAAATAGTCTGAAAACTGGAAGGGTTTAAACCCATAATTATCAGTGGGAAGATCTTCCCTGCTACAATCTTCTCAGAACATAATAGAATATTTATGCACAATTAAAGCTTGGCTTCCTTTTCCATATAAAATGGTGCTAAATTAATACCGTCAAGATTTAAGTGATAGATTATTTAGCTCTCAGAGAGCAGACAAGAGAAGCTGGAATGTTTAATGTACATAAAAATAAAATTAAGCAAATTATCCAGAAGAGGTCTGATATCTAAGCATGAGTTATTGTTTACAGTGCCAAGAAAATTACAAAATACTTACTCTCTTTCTTTCTTCCAGAAACTTTTTGGTGTTGCTGCTATTTAGCTCCCGGACTCGCCTAAAAGGAATAGGTACAGATAACAGTTGGCATGACAGTGAATAGAATTAATGTAATCTGTCATAAGAAAGCATTATATTCCATTTAATTCTCTGGATGGGTTTATCACTTTTCCTAATTTTTGCGGAATCTTGAAAGACATAATGTACAGAGAGAAATACAAACATCTTTGTACCCATCACTCAGATTAATCAGTATTAATGTTTTGCCCTGCTTGGCTCATATGTTTAAAGGAAACAAAGTGTTACAGATATAATTAAAGTCCCCTTTGTATTTTTCTGGATTCCAGTCCCCTCCTTCCTTTCTCTCCAGACGTAACCACTATTTTGAGTTTGGTGTGGATCTTCCCATCCATGTTTTAATATTTTTATTCCATATGGATGTATATCCATTTGTAACGTACACAAGTACTTCTCAAACTTCCGGGCGCCTACAAATCAAATGGAGATACTGTCAAAAACACAGATTGGTGGGCTCACTGCCAGAGGGTCTGATTGGGGCTTGAGAGTCTGCATTTCTCACAAGCTCCCAAGTGATGTTGCTGGTGTCTATTCTGTTTTTCAAATTTACGTAAATGGTAAACGACTCTGGGTTTCTTCCTATAACTTAATACTGAGCCGAGGTTCTAAAGATACAACTATATTGCAAACTATTCCATTACTTTCATCGTCGTATGGGTTTTTTTCCATTTATCAAGAGAATACAATATATTTTTTTAAATTTTTATTTTTTAATTAACACATAATGTATTATTTGCCCCAGGGCACATGTCTGAATCATCAGGCTTACACATTTCACAGCACTTACCATAGCACATACCCTCCCCAATATTTCCAGTTTGCCATTAATGACAAATCGGTTATTTCCCAACAATGTTCCAATGATCTGGTGCATAGGGCCCTGCAATGCTTGGCACGCTGACGGTCTGTTGATTCAATGCATGTAGGGCATATCTTCCTGTGCATATGAGCACAGATTTCTCTAAGGTATATGCCTAGATTTGAGGGTTATAGGGAACGAACAGCTTCATCTTTACTCCAAAGCACTTGTCTTTATTGGCATTCATAACCAGGGTCTGAATGCTACCTTGCCTTCAGGCCTTTGCCCACTCTTGGTATGGTCAGACATTCACTTTTGTGTCAGTTAGTTTTGTGAAATGGCATAATTACCAGCAAGGCTGGAGTGCTTTTCATGACTGAATAGACTTCTAACTGATTGAATTTCCCTAATAGCTATGGGTCTCTTCAGGTTTTCTCCTTCCTTTTCAGTTTTGGATATTGGTTTTTTTCTAGGCAATTGTCCATTTAGTCCTTTTGTCCTTTAAGTGTTTAAACTCACTGGTAGTATTAAGTCTTCATTTAAAAAAAAAACTGATTAGATCTGCAGTGATTTCTCCTTTTTATTTGTATATTTATATATTACTAACTTGTGCTCTTTTGCTTCTAGAGCAGTCTTGCTGGAGGGTCACTGGTTTTTTTTTTTCCCCCCCCAAATAATCTTTTGTTTTTGCTGATATTCTCCATTGCTTTTTGCTTTCTACTTCGTACTTGTTGCTTTTTTATTTCTCCCCATCTGAGATCTTTGGGTTCATTCTGTATTTCTAATTTTAGACTCTCTTGAGTGTTTAACTCACTAGTTTGCATTTATTTTAAAAAGTATATACACCTAGGGGCAGCTGCGTGGCTCAGTCAGTGACTCGTGTGACTCTTGATTTCAGCTAAGGTCAGGATCTCAGACTTGTGAGATCCACCCCATGCCCAGCATGGAGCCTGTTTAACATTCTGTCTCTCCCTTAAAAAAAAAAAAAAAAGTATATATAGCTAGGTTGTAATTCCCAATCTTAATATCACTTTAGCCACCTTCTTAAGGTGAAAACATTTAAGATCTACTCTCTTAGCAACTTTCAAGTATATAATACTGTTAACTACAGTCACCATGCTCAATATTAGATATCTGGAACTTACTCGTCTGATAACTGGAAGTCTGTCCCCTTTAACATTTTCCCATTTCTCCACTCCCTTAACTCCTGGAAACCACCATTTTACTCTGTTTCTAAGTGAAATCATACATTATTTGTCTTTCTCTGGTTTATTTCACTTAGCATTATGCTCTCAAGGTCCATCGATGTTGTCATACATGCCAAGATTTCCTTCTGTTTAATGGATGGATAATAGTCCTCTGTGTGTGTGGGTGCGTGTGGACATAAATGACATTAACTTTAGCCATTCATCCGTTGATGGGCACGGAGGTATTTCCAGGTCTTGGCTACTTGAATAATGCTGGAATGAACGTGGGGGTGCAGATATTGCTTTGGTATAGTGATTTCATTTCCTTCAGATAGATACCCAGAAGCGAAGTTGTAAGATTATATGGTATTTCTATTTTTAATTTTCAAAGGAACCTCCATGTTGTTTTTTATAGTGGCTGCACCAATTTACACAGCCCCAACAAAGCAGAAAGCTTCTCTTTTCTCCACATCCTCACCACCACTTCTTATCTTTTTGATAAATAGCCATTCTAACAGGTATGAGGTTTTATTTCATTGTGGTTTTGATTTGCATCTCCCTGATGATAGGTGACCTTGAACACTTTCCATGTACCTGTTGGCCATTTGTATGTTTTCTTTGGGAAAATGTCTATTCAGGTCCTCTGCCCATTTTAAAATCAGATTGTTTTGTTGTTGTTGAGTTGTATGGGTTCTTTATATATATTTGGATTTTTTCCATTCCATAGGTTGCCTCTTCATTTTGCTGATTCTTTTGCTATGTGCTTTAGCTACCTTCTACACATTGCATTGTTCCATTTTAAATATTGTGCTATTTCTATTGAAATGTCCTCTTTGATTTGGGAATAGAAATCAGCTTCTATATGTCTTTCTAATTTCTATCTGATTCTAACTTTTTATTTCTCAGTACTTTGGTAAGGTGGGCACAATGTGTGTGTTTGCACACAGAAATTATTTTTAAAACCAACCAGGTGTTTAGAAGTTAGGTGTTTTAGAACTACCTACCACTGGAGACAAAGTCAAAACAAAAAAATTAAAAACTTCGTTAATTATCAGTAACTTAGAATTTAAGATAATTTGACCTCAACGGGGCTGAAGTCCACTTTGAAACATACTTGAAAAAAAGTGATAAAGAGCTCTTTAAGGATTAGCACATTTATCCTACTGAATTCTGTATTTTCAGGGAATCTAAAGTAGTTCAAATTGATGAGGTTTTACCATGGCTGGAATATTTTACGTTTCTGCGCTAAAGCAGATGTCATTTCCACTACATAAGGCCCTTAAAGTTCCTTGTCTGAGAATAAACAAACAAGAACCACAACCAGATGGTGCAAAGAAATATTGATTAAACTGAGTAATCATTTCCCTAGATGCTCCATGTTGACTGAGAAATTTCTCAGCCACCATTTTAAAAAGTCAATTCATTTCCAAGTCAAATTACTGTGGAATTCCATACCCTATTGATGACCCATTTCCAATCATACTTAATTCAACAACACTTCTGCATGAAAATGCACTGGATGGTCTTATGCTTCATATTTTATCGTATTTCACGTTTAACATCATTAATAACTGAGTTGTACTTTTAAAAAAAATCAATGAAATTGAGGTAATTGGAAATTGTCCAACTGCTGAGTTGGACAGCAGTTCTTGCCATGTTCGAAACAAAAAGGCAGGGGCGCCTGGGTGGCTCAGGCGTTAGGCATCTGCCCTCGGCTCAGGTTGTGATCCCAGGGTCCTGGGATTGAGCCCCCGAATCGGGCTCCCTGCCCGGCGGGAAGCCTGATTCTCCCTCTCCCAACACCCCTGCTTGTGTTCCCTCTCTGTCAAAAGAACAAAAAAACCCCAACAAACGAAAAGGCGACATCAGGTACCCAGTGAGCCTCCATAAAAGACCACATAGACGGGGAGACCGTGAAACACAGGTGCTTTCCTTTGCAGCTACAAAGTTCTCCAGCAGCTCAGCCTCTAGCTAAGGGAGAGCGGAGTGCGAACGCCCTCTCTTGGGTGACAGGACTCCTGATATCCTCGTATCCCCTTTGTCTAAAGGGCTTGCACCTGGAACCTTCTCTGGAGGTCACACACACCGTCCCCCAGCCTCAGGTGGCAAATGGCTGACCAACACGGAAGTACAAAAGCCACATGCCCTTGGTTCAAAGAAATCAGATCGATGATGCAGCTTATCCTCCAGAGCTTGGGACCAGGCTGAAGAGGGACTGTAGCTGAGACCAATAGACCCTTGCTCCGTCACTGCCTTGGACCCTTCCCTGCCTCCCCTACTCCTCTTCTCTGAAGATCCCTTTCTCAGTAAATGACATGCACCCGAGTTCCTGTCTTGGTCTCCATTTCTAGAAAACCCAACCCAAGATAAGGTGGAACCAGAAAACCCGAGTGGGGACTTTTGAGATGATACCTGGGGTCAGGGACAGCACCAGGCAAATTAAAGGAAGACGACTGCTCTCCTACAGGCTGTTAGTCAGAACCATCCCATCCAGAATGCACCCACACCTGAGCAGGTAAGATTCTTGCGGGATGACCCAATGGAACGTGGGAAGGGTATGTTGCCATATTTTATGCAATTTGGTTTGTAGACGAGCACACATATTTTACTGGTAGTAGTGAGCAATCAGAAGACCAGTGTTCTATAGCAACAAGAATACATCTCCATAGCAGTTCTAACAGCAGGATTCATAGCCAACACTCAAAAGGATTAGGAGTAGTGTGTGTACAGACACAAACATTGTGCTTATGTGTCCCAGTCAATGCTCCATCCCTGCAGTGAGTGCGCTCAGGCTTACCTCTCCCGTTCTGCTTTGTTCTTGATAGATTTATCTTGGCTGATGGCTTTGCTGTTTTCCATAGAAATCTTAGCCTGGTGTGCTCGCATTTCCTTGCTTTCCCTAAGTAAACAAACGGGGGTTGGGAGGAAATGGGGAGTTAGTGTTTAGTGGGTACAAAGTTTCAACTGGGGAAGATGAAAAAGTCTAGAAGACCAATGGTGGTGATGGCTACACAACAGTGTGAGTGTCCTGACTGCCACACACTTTTAAAAATGGTTAAAATGGGGCACCTGGGTGGCTCAGTCAGTTAAGTGTTCACCTTCGGCTCAGGTCATGATCCCAGGGTCCTGGGATCGAGCCCCACATCGGGCTCCCTGACTGGGGGGAGTCCGCTTCTCCCTCTCCCTCTCTTCCTTCTCTCTCTCACATAAAAATCTTTAAAAAAAAAAAAAAAAAAGGTTAAAATGGCAAATTTTATGTTCTGGATATTTTACTATAATAAAAAAAAATAAATTCTACAAGTAACAGGACTACGTTCACTTTTTTTTTCACTATTAAGCTCGCGTTATTTTGTATCCTGTGGGAAGGAGGGAACGAGCCCCAATCCATGAGAAGCTAAAGTGGGTCACCTACTGGGGAAGTGACAGTGATGAACTGGGATGAAGAGACACTATGTCCATAAAAATATATTTTCCAGTTTTGCCCTACATTTCTTGGGATCAGATGGCCTGGAAGAGACACAGAGGATGTTCTGACCCTCACAAGTGACCTTCATGTTCTCTGACAGCTCATGGGAATGAAGGGGACTGAGTAGTCTCAGATAAGCATGGGTTGTGTGTGTGTGTGTGTGGGGGGGGGAAGGATGTTTACATAAGGCCCCTGATCCCTGCGTGTGCTAGGATGTCTGTGTGTGCATGAGACTCAGATTATTTATGTGTACATTAAAGGTACACGTTTTGGACCACTGAAATAAGTATTAGCACATAATTTTTTCTGGAACCTACACAGGTCTCTTTGAAATCCTGCCTGGAAACCAGTGACCAAGGAGGAGTCAGGTGTTCTAAGTAGTGTCCCTGTCTCAAAAGAGATGGCCAACACTGAGCCCACAGAGGCAGGAATATGCACAGAAACTCCTGGACCCAAGAAAATGGCTCTCCAATTGTTCCTTCAGTTAGTGTTCGTCAACTGACCATTTCTTTATTCATTCATTCGACAAGCACTTCTCAGTGACCAAATGTGGCTGACCAGTCTTAAGAGGGCAAGAGTTTTTTAACCGAGAGCAACAGCTGTGGTTGTAAGGAAGACCTACACCCACAGGGTGCTTGAGAAAAAACCCAAATGCTGCTGTTACTTGGAAAAATGCCCCGGCCGTGCATTTATTTTTTAAGGTAAATTAGTAATTAGGTTATGCTCTCTTCAAATGATTTCCTAAGCAATGCAAGAATTACCGAACTTCTTGTTTTGGGGGCTTTTTTTTTTTTTTTCATTCAACGCCAAGAAAGAGGAGAGAGGGGCGCCTCATCCTGCAAAGTATCTTTGGGAAAGGAGGGATGCTTACAATCTGGTACTGCAGCAGCAGTCAAAGACAGAGTGGTGAGCAGACGTTTTTGTGTACTGAGTCAAGAGCATCTCACGGATAAAAAAGAAAAGACCACTTCCAATCCTACACAACTTCACAGGATACTTTAAAATGATTAGGGTACGGACCACTGACCTCCAGCAAACTTAGCACGGTGTACCTCATTTCGTTGCCTTGAATGAGAATTGGCCAGGACTGCAAAACACTTCCCTTTCTTACGGCTGGATCGATCACTCCAGAACCAGGCTGGGAATTCATGAACGCGCCCAGATAATTTATGCAGTTAGCACTGAAAAACGTTTTTATTTGCTTTGTTTGTATAATGCTTCTATTTTCTACTCTTTTGTGTGTATCAATAGACCCTAACAGTGGCTTATAGGAGGCCATATGAAGGGAGAAGCCAGCAAGCTGTAACAAAGCAGAGATCAAAGGATGTAATTGACATGGACGCTCTTCTGCTGGGGGCGGGGGGGGGGGGTCTAGCTCATCATTTGCAGGATTTTAAATGTAATCTTCAATTCATAAACCAATACTTCTTCGCTGTTTCTTGATTAGGCCTATCTTTCTAAAATTCCTAGAAGTCCTAATCATGTAAAGTAGGATCTCACCACATTTAGCCACTGAGTGATCAGATCCAATCTGATCGAGGAGCTTAAATGATTGGTGTTTGTCTCTTTCTGTGTTCTCTCTCCTAAGAGGCTCCAGGCCATTTTCCAGAGCCCAGCATTGGCCCTAACGCTCTGCGAAGCCTCCATGACCGCTCCGGAGTCAGAACTCCTTTGGGCTGTGCTGCTTTTTAGTACGCATCCCATACTATTTGTAATTCAACTGAATTTTTCATGTGAGTGTTAAGACTTGCCAACACTTATAAGCACTTTGATGGCAGAGGCCATTGCTTACAGTTCACGTTGCCTGCCTCCAGCTGTATGACACGAGACACGTAACAGCTCAGGATTGCTACAAAATTAGCGGTTCCCTCTGGAGAAGGCGCACTTGCCTACCTGTCATGGGACAGTTTCAGCTGCTGGGTTTGCTGCTCATGGGCATTGATCAGTAGCTTTCTCAGGAGCTCACACTGCTGACTGAGGTGTAGGTCTCGGATTTCTTGCTCCTCAGCACTGTGGGTGTTGATCATTTCTGACCACTCCTTTGTGTGCTGGGCCACTATCTCTTTGACCTGTGTGGGGGAAAAAGGGCATGGTGCCACTTGGAACTCTCACAGATCAGGTATGAACTGAAAATACAGTATCCATCGTGCATTTCAAATCCCACCCACCAGTTTAGCTGGTGAATCAGTAGACGCTCCAACCTGCAAAAAATATGTACTAATCCATGGGAATCAGGAAGTCATAGCTTCTTAAAATAATCCATCACTTTGGTTCTAAATATTCGGCCATGACCTCTGATTTCATTGCCTAACTTGTCCATGTTCCCTTTTGTCTGGACTCTGGCCTCCTTTATGGATTCTCTCAGATTCTCCTCATGGATGCTCTTCCCACTTCACATCCACAAGGCCACAGGTCTGAATGGAAAAACACTAGGTTCTCTTATTGCTGGATTATGAATCATTGTGTCAACCCTACCAGACGTTGGGGTAGAAAGTCTCCCCCCTCCCCATATCCGTGCTCTTTGCAATGTGGTTTTGTACCTTTCCTCATCAAGAGCTAGCGTCCATTTCCCCACCTCCTTGAATCTGGCTGCCTTTGGGACTTGCTTTAGCTGCGAAACAGCAAATGCGGTGCAAGGAGCAGCTTGGAAAATGCTCCCCCTTTTTCTGTCTGGAACCCCAAAGCTGCCTTGGGACAGAGCCTGCACTAGCCTGCTGGAAGATGAGAGATCATACAGGAAAAAGCAACTAGCCACCAGCTAATGAGCGGGGTATCTGAGTACAGCCATCCATCCCAGCTGACTACAGACACAGGAGTGTTGCCTAATCACAATCCCTAGAACGACCCAACTGAGTAGAGCCCAAATTCCAACCCACTCAACTGCATGGTAATAACTAGTAGGTATCTGAAGTCACTGAATTTTGATCCGGTGTACTGTGCAGCAAAAGCTAACTGATATCATGGCCACAGTTTCTACTTTCCTCCTTTCCTATCTGTGCAAAGCTTCCAGAAGTCACAGCATGGTGCACAGACATCAATTCTCAAACATTCCAGTAAAGGAGAGAGGCGTGAAGAACAACTCTCAAAGACACAGGGAGGGATTCCTGCCTCTGTAACTTCACACGATGGACACAAAATACACAGCACGGAGGAGAACCTCCCTTTGAACCACGTGGCTCGCCCATGGGGATGACAGAGCTGCGCAGAGACACAGGGAGGCTGGCTGGTTTGACCCAAAGCTAGAGTTGAGAGTTTTAAGAGTATGCCCTCCCCTTCTGCAACTATTATTGCTAGAAGAATTATTTGTGTCTTTGACTAGAACTTCGTGCTCAGTTCCCCAAAGGCCTGCAAGCTAGTAAGTCTCCCAAGTTCCTATTTTCTTGTGCTTGTGGGAAAATATGAGTAATTGGGCTCATCTCCTAAAATGTCAGCTCTTGATTTTTTTCCCCATCCTAAACTTCCACAGCAAAGTTAGAATGGGGTAAGTATCAAAGAGTTACTCGATCCCCAGGTTGGGTGCTTTTTTGTTCTATGTTTAATGTTGCTTCTCTAGAGAAGCATGTTCTATATTTTATATAGTTTTTGTTCTGTTTCACTTGATGCCCCAGAGGCAGGAGGCAGACAGCACAGACAGATGGTATGCATACCTCTACAGATGAAGGAAACGATGTTCCATGAAATGGCTCTTCTCAAAGCCAGTGAATCTGGAACAAATGCCAATGCAAAGACCCCTTGACCTCCCAGATCAGCCCAGGTTACTGTTATTTATGTTAGGTAGGGCCTCTAAAAAATCACAAAGTATCTTCTGCAAGTTCTTGCTGTAAAAATAGGCATTTTCTTACCTTAGATTTGTGATCTGATGTCAGTGTCTGAATTTTAATTTCGGTTTCTTTTTTCATTTCGAGACAATTACTTCCCCTGAAAATGGAAAATCATCAATGTGTGCCAGATGTTAGATATCTTCCCATTCCCATGGGCCCTTGCTCCAAAGCTTTCTAATGAAGACAATTTGTTCATCAAACATGGGATGTCATGGCTCATTGGGCAACATCAGTATTTCTAGTAATAGATGCACACCTTACAAAACATCCATATCGTGATTACTCGATTCAACCACTACACAGAGAGACACTTTCCATCTAACAATGATTTCATTGTTAAGGGTCTGTTGTCGGAGTTTCCATTTTGGTTCCTGCTTTTCTTGAGGCTAATTTTTCATTTATTCAATAAAATATTATTGGAGATAATAACTAGAAAATAGGTCCTTAGCCTGGAAGTGAATTTTTAAATTCTTTCTGGTTATAAGGCCAGATTTTTGTCTTTTACACATGCCAGCGAGGCAGAAAATAGCATTTCTTGGCATCCTAGGGCAATTTTTGCTTCTTATTCCATTGTGACTGGGAAATACATACGAGGCAATTTCCCAACAACCATTACTGCTTATTTCAGTGATAATTTTTCCCTTTTGGAAAATCTATAGCGTTGCTGAAACCAGAAGAGGTCCCAAGCTTCTGTCTTCAGCATATATGCTCTGATGTATTATGGCCTAAGTCAGAATGCTTCATTATATTATTGAGAACATCTCTGAGAGAAGCATTATTCTAAAAATGCTAGGACTCTCATCAAATCTGTTACTTCTCAAGGGCGGGCACCGAGGATGCTCTCTCTTTAGCTTGTTATTTGGTGAGCTTGTGCCATCACAGAAACATCCCCCGGCTTAATTCTAGACAAAACTCTTTTATAGTATATGCAGCAATAGGGTTTATTTAACAGTCTTATCTGTTGGCATAAGCTAAAGATTCTTGTAATATTAAAAATCGAGATGGCATCTTTTTTCCCCATGAGGGCACCAAACTTATTTGTTTTCTGGCTATGCAAAAGGATTTTTGTAATTTCAAAATTTCCCAATTTTAGCTTGTCCTTCCTTCTCCCTCCATTCGCCTTAAAGATACCTAATGGAAATCACAGGAGAGACATAGTTACGGTATCATCCACCAATGGCTGTCCAACCAGAATAAAGCTCCTCTTTTCTACTTCAATCCCTGCCTTCAGTTGAACGAGTCTCTTATTTTGCAGGAACAATTTTTAACGGGATGAAAACACAGTCAAGACTAAGTTCTTCCTTGACCTAAACAGTTAACTGAACTGTTGGGAAAGACAAAAATATAAGAAGGCAAAAAGCTTCCAGAAGGAAATAAAGAGCCATTACCCCTTCTTCTTCATCGCCTTCTCTAGGATTTTCTCATGCGTCGACTTCTCTTTGTCGTACTGTGCCACGATTTTGTCAACTTGTGTGCAGTGCAACTTCTGCATCGTGCTGTGCTCCTGAACGAGAAGAATCTGCCGTCACAAGTAGGGCTCTTCCGGGGTCTGACAAAATTTACCTATGTTGGGCTGGCATGATTTTCAATAGCTTTCCTAGAACTTTGGTTTGGAAACTGAGGAGTAACCAATTCTGAGAAGCGGAAGGATTTCCAATCTCCCACCCAACACAAGAATTTCTTGTACAGGGGCAGCCCCAACAAGGGAGAGTGTAGCCTCCCTGAAATACATGCCCACCTCAAAAGGCATCCCTGCCCACTACTGGGCAGCACCAACCATCCCAAAGTCCTCTCTTCTACACATACACGTTCTCCACAGAACGTCTATTCACTCATCTTCGTTCTACTGGAGACCCCTAATTAGTCCACAGCCCCTTCCACACCTTGGTTCTCAAATACCCAAGTTCAGCTACCATACCTTCTCTCTTCACATACTAAGTATGACTATTCCCATGTGATATGGCTTCTAAACACCCAGCACATTTTTGGAAGGTCTTAAATACCATCACCAAAAAGTAAGAATTGCCAGTGCGGTTGTCACTGTCAGCTGACTTCAAATCCCCATCATGCCTTTGGGGGAAGACGTGGAGAAGGGTGGTGCGGGGTGGGGGAGATCCTCAGGACAGGAATTGACAATGGGGGACAACAGAGTGGTCCCAGGTTGCTGTGGATTTGGGGTCAGGGAATTGTATGGCACCGTATCTTGTTTAATTTGTGGTTGGAACACCTCATAAATCTAGCCACATTCCCAATATGTGTGCACTTTGTGTTATAAAAACATTTCCGCCAGGGATTTTGCAGTGTGGTAGACTGGGTTAAGGACACGGGTTTTTCAGGCTAAGTCCTAGGGCAACTCATCTAGCCTCTCGATCTGTTCATCTTCATAACTGGGATAGCGATACCTAGTTCACAAGGCTGTTAGGACTAAAAGTAAATGTAATGATCATATTTCAAAAGCCTGTTACAACTTATTCAAAATATAGTAACATGTTCATATTATTCAATATCCTTGATAATATGCAGAGAGTGACTTGGGATAAAGGAGAGCAAGTAGAATGATTAAATCAATCAACCTTCCCTCAACACTGAATCAACCGCCTCAGGAAATCAACATGTTAAGTCTTCTGATTTGAATGGATTTAACTATTCTTGCATTGTTGTGGACAACAATGCCTAAATGCCCTACTAATAGTCTTCCTTTTAAGACTTAAAGGCATCACGCCAGCCCAGCACATGTGTTAATTTTTCTGGGCAAATAGATAAGGGACTCTATGCAAGTGCAGATTCAAACAGATTAGAATAATCTTTCTGCTTTCCTGTTTCTTGCAAGTACCAAAGGGAGGGTGGAGAGGATCGTTCTTTAAATAGCCTAGTGCAGCACCAGAAAAGGAGAGGATTTGAGGCTTGGAAGTACACTGACAGACTATTTCTTAAGGAAATATTCTGGTGAATCTTATTAACCCAATTACAGATGAGGAATGAGGCTGTGACAAAAGGCGTTCATGATGGATTCCAGTAGGTAAGGTATGCTCTATGAAGGCAGGGCAAATCTTTGTTCAGCAGTTCATGGCACAAAACTTGATTCATAGCAGGTGCTCATTAAATATTTGTTGTACAAATGAAAAAAAAATGGCGAGGGGAAAGAGCAGTCAATAATTCTGGTCTTAGCTCAGTCAATAATTAGCCAAGTGGTCTTGTAAAACTTATATAAATCTTTCCAGCCCTCACCTTCTTTCTTAGAAAACTGAACAAGATCCATTTGCTCAACCTCATTCATGGGTTGGTTATGAGCTGCAAAGTTACCAAATGTACGCAGGAGTAATATGGAAAATTAGGGGGCGCCTGGGTGGCTCTGTAGGTTAACCATCTGCCTTTGGCTCAGGTCGTGATCCTGGGGTCCTGGGATCAAGTCCAGTGACAGGCTCCCTGCTCAGTGGGGAGCCTGCTTCTCCCTCTCTCTTTGTCCCTCTCCCTGCTTGTGTTCTCTCTCAAATGAATAAAATCTTTAAAAAATATATATGGAGAAATAGAAGTATGTTGAATCAAAACGATTATTGTTAATACGAGTAACAGAAATGGTCTTGAAAAATTATCTCTTGGGTTCTCTATGTGCTCAGAACGATTTCTATGTGATAGGAAGTGGCCACTGAAGTGTTTTGGGATAATCTGGTTTCCAGACACCACTTCTCCTTTCACAAAGGAACGGGCTCCTAATTATGTAATGGCGGTGAAGCCTCAGCTTCCTGAAGTGTGAAAGAGAAGAGCCAGGAAATGGTCTCTCAGTCCATTTTAACTCAGTAAAAGTCTATCCTTGGTTAAATTCTTTGGTACTTAATTAAATCATGGGACACTACTGAAGGGGGATACATTTTTTTTTTTTCATTCATTCAGGTTAAGAGTACCAAAATTAGATGTGTTGACTGAAAAGTCAATCTTAGTTGGGATATTTTTGGCGAGAATACATATACAGCCTTTAGTAGGATTTGTAGGTTTCTTATTGGAGTTAAGAGTAAATTCAGCTTCTTTTGGGATAGACTTCTGCTGCAATTCATTCCTGTGACTGATGGGGCAGTGGGCGTGAATGACTGTACCACAGATACCGCTGAAAAATTGGAGTAAGTCGTGTTTGCTCAGCACGAAATTCTGAGGTCACCAGTAAGCTGCCTCTGTGGGTGGTTGCCATGTCCCTTCCTAACAGAGTTGTGGGTCTGGCACTGAGGTCTTACCGCTAATTATAATTGATGAGTTTAACAGCAGTCTTGATGTTATCAGCTAAACTGCTTGCATAGCAAAGAACAAATTTTCCATGAGTAGCTCTACTGAAATGCCAAATGTTAGTCCGTTTCTCAGGCATGTCATTTGACTCATCTGCTGGTGATGCTGCAAACCGGTAGCCCCAGGGATGCATCCAGCCTACAAATGTGAGATTTCTCCCTGCTCTACATGGTGTTTTGAGAGAAGACTTAGGGAATTAGGGACTAATATTTAAAGACCTGGAAGTTACTATAAGATTTCAGATTTTAGGAGTCCCCTTTTGAGAATGAAGCTGGCCCATGGACTCTCAAGGCACCGATGGTGGGGAGCTAAGTCTGCTTTGCCTTTTGGATGGGAATGAATGCTCTTCTCTTTCTGTCTGACCAACTGCCTTCATTTACTTGCTTAGTCCCTATAGGCATTTAAGTTGTAGTTATTCTTCTAACATGTTTACTGGGGATACTTACCCAACTTTGGGTTTTATTTGCTTTAAGGATTTGACCACATCAGACAGTTGAACAGTATGCCCACTTCTTACTGAAAGAAACCCCAATTCTGGACTCCAGTGACTCATGCCTTAGGGGAGATTACTGCTATTTAGTTCTGCTTTTGGTATCTCTCATCTAATGGACACTTGAAAACCATTCCCCCTAGTTTCCATTTCAAATTAGAGAGGTGGTTCTAGAAAGTGAGAGACACATAGAAGTCTGATTGCCAGCTGCACTCATAGGGTCAAAAGCAATGGCCAATGACCATTGCCAATTGCCAGAATCTACGCATGTTAACTAGCATCCTAATCTCATTTGGGGCTCACATGGTCATTATCCATGGCTTTTCTGCTTGGTGTCCTAAAAGCAGCTCACACACTTACTTCTGTGTCCCTCTTGCAGATGGCAGATCCTCATACACCACAAGTCCTCCTCCATCCTGTAGCTAACCTTCAAGTTGGAAAAGAAGATTTCTTTTGCATAATACATTTGTGTCTTAAGCCACTGGGATTTAGCTCTTGGATGCCCTGTAGTTCTAAGAACTTACTTAGCTGGGCTGATGTGTGAGAGCTGAGAGTGCCCTACGGTCCTGATATGGACTAAGTAGGAGTCTCTGCTCTTAGTGGCCAACTGCCAAGGTTGATGCATGGATGCTGTGGTTGGGAGCATACAGACTGCGCCAGGTTCCCTCCTCAGTAGGTTACTTTATAACCCAAGGCCTTAGAGTGGCAAATCGTAGCGCCATGTTAGGGGGCTCCAAAATTGTTAAAAAGGGGTTGTAAGGTGTTGTTTCACAGAAAGGCTGGGGTATTTATCCTCATTATTGCTTGACAACGGGTCAAAATCTGTTTTTGTAAGGAGGCCTCATCCTCAGCTTACAGGAAATTAGGAGGACTTCCACTAAGGGGTCAAGGGACATAATAGAGTACCAAGTTATATTCCTAAAGAAACAATTCTCAAAATGTAATGTGCGCAGGAGAGGTGCTTACTTAAATTTATTTCCTAGACCTCTTCTTGGAGATTATAACTAAGTCTCAGATGCAAGAATATGCATTTTTTACAAAGCCTCCACTTCTTGGTTCAAGGATCATATGTTGAAAAAACAGTCCCAAAGGAGGCCAAGATATTTGTGCCCCGAGAGAATCATGACTGGTTTTAAAAACCTTTTACTGAGACCACCAAGAAGATGTAAGAAAGACAAATCAATGTCGAGTACTCAGAGGTAACAGTAGAGTGGTTAGGAGCATGAATTTCACTACTGGGTGTTTACCCAAAGCAAATACTAATTCCAAAAAATATATGGACCTCTGGAATTACAATAGCCAGGTTGTAGAAGTAATGCATGTGTCCACTGATAGACACATGGATAAGGAAATTGTGTTCTGTGTGTGTACACACACTCACACACACACACACACATATATATATATATATATATATAAAATGGAATATTATGCAGCCATAAAAAGGATGAGATCATGCCATTTGCAACACCATGGATGGATGTAGAAGGTATTACGGTAAGTGAAGTAACTCAGAGAAAGACAAATACCAAATGATTTCACTCATATGTGGGATCTAAAAAAACTGAAACCAAAGGAAGAAACAAACAAAAAGCAGAATCAGACCTATAAATACAGACTAATGAATGGCTGCCAGAGGAGAGGGGAGTTGGTGGGTGGGCAAAATGGGCAAAGGGGAGTAGGAGATACAAGCTTCCAGGTATGGAATGAATAGGTCACAGGAATAAGAAATACAACATAAGGAATATAGTCAATGGGATTGTAATAGCATTATATGGTGACGGATGCAGTCACACTTGTGGTGAGCATAGCACACTGTACAAACTTGTCAAATACCTATGTTGCACATCTGGAACTAATTTAATATTGTATGTCAACGATACTAAAAAAAAAAAATCTTGAGTTCTGGAGTCAGAATTTTGATTCACATCCTAACTCCACCATTTAAAAACTAGGCGATTTAGTTAAGCTGTGTTCTTTTAAACATAAATTATCTCACCCAACAAATGGTTGGTAGATGGTTTGCAAAAATGGCCACAACTCATTCTCTCTCTGTCTCCACTCTCTCCATCCCCCCTACTTTGCAATGTGACTTTGTGGCTCCAACATTCATGTAATTTCTTTATTTTAGAAGATAGTTCAGATGAGACCGTGGAAAGTATTAGGGAGATACTATAGAATGAAAAATTATAGAAAATTTATAGATAGGAAGCTCTAATTATTTGAAATTATTTGTGAAACCCTTGGACAGTTAAAGTAGATGAAATGCATTTTTAATAAATGGTGATAATGTGGTGAGTTGTAAAAGGTGTGTGCTAGACGTAAGCAAACAAAGCCCGTAATCAGCATTAACTAGTTATATGGTTTGAGGTAAGGGACTCACCTCTCTGAATTTCATTTTTTTTGTTTCTAGAATGTGGGCAGTGTTACTTAGGCTTCAAGGATATTGTGAAGAGTTGAGAATGTGTATAAAATGTGTAACAAGGGTGCCTGGGTGGCTCAGTTGGTTAGGCATCTGACTCTTGATTTTAGCTCAGGTCATGATCTCAAGGTTGTGGGACAGAGCCCTGAGTTGGGCTCTGCACTGGGTATGGAGCCTACTGAAGGTTCTCCCTCTCTCTCCCTCTGCTACCCTCCCCCCAAATGTGTAACACAAAACTGTCACCAAATGTTAGACTTATCAGTAGTCTTATTATAGAAATACTACAGAGCTACCCTATGACGAAGCAATTGCCCTACTAGGTATTTACCCAAAGGATACAAACATAGTGATCCAAAGGGGCACCTGCACCCCAATGTTTACAGTGGCAACATCCACAATAGCTAAGCTATGGAAAGAGCCCAGATGTCCATTGAGAAATGAATGGATAAAGAAGACGTGGTCTATATATACAATGGAATATTACTCAGCCATCAAAAAATGAAATCTTACATTTGCAACAATGTGGGTGGAACTAGAGGGTATTATGCTAAGCAAAATAAGTCGATCGGAGAAAGACAATCATGATTTCACTCAAGTGGAATTTAAGAAACAAAACAGAGGATCATAGAGGAACGTAGGGAAAAAATAAGACAAAAACAGAGAGGGAGACAAATTATAAGAGACCCTTAACTACAGGAAACAAACTGAGGGCTGGTGGAGGGGAGGCTGGTGGGAAGATGGGGTAACTGGGTGATGGGCATTAAGAGGACACATGACGTAACGAGCACTGGGTGTTGTATGCAACTGATGAATCGCTGACCTCTACCTGGTAAACTAATAATACACTAGATGCTAATTGAATTTAAAAAAAAGAGAAAGAGGAAAAAACCCTACAAAAACACCACAGAATTCAGAATTCATAAGTTGTACTGCCAAAGCTGTCTGAATAAAGTGGGTCCCCTGTGTATTTAATGTGGGAGAAGGGATTCATTCGTAAGCTCATAATCACACGCTTGTATCGGGAACTTCTGTAGTGCACGAGGGTCGGAAAAAGAAGCTGTGAAATGCATTGCCCTGCTCAGAGATACTCCTGGAAAGCTCTCTGAAAAGCAACAGGCAAGCACGGCACATTTTACAGGGGCAATTTTCGTGGTTGTTCAACCTAAGGAATTCTGAACACTTCCTCCAAAACACGAACACTAAAGCGGTTCTGAAAGTCCACACAAATGCAGATAGTTGGATTTAGGGAGATTTAAAAGCTCCTTTTAGGTATTGGTTCTACTATATAATGTGGGGCTCCAAGAAGCTCGTTTGTTTTCTACAAAGGAAAGCAACATGGATTCCCTCAGCCATCTGGGGTCTACTGGTTATTAAGCATCATGGAGATGTCCCTGCCAACAAGCGTGAAGAAATGGGATTGGCTGAATGAAGTACAGTGGTGTCTGAGGTGTGGCGGAAGATCTACCAAGGCCAGCTCAAATGTATCACAGAAAAATAATTTTCCACCTATTAATGGACTGAATGTTTCTATTCCCCCTCCGAATTCTTATGCTGAATTCGTAAGCTCATAATTTGGAGCTTACGAATTTGAATTTGGAGGTGGGGCCTTTGGGGGGTGACTAGGTCATGAGGGTAGAGTCCTCAGGGATGGGATCAGTCCCCTTAGAAGAAAAGACATGAGAGAAATGATAGTTCTCTCCACCATGTGAGTACGTGGCAAGGAGGCTCTTCGAAATCCAGAAAGGGGGCTCTTACGAGGCGTGGAACCTGCTGCACCTTGACCTTGGGATGTCCAGCCTCCAGACTCTAAGAAATAAATGTTTGTTGTTTAAGCCGTCTGGTGTATAACAGTTTGTTACAGTGGCCCAAGCTGATGAAGACACCATCTTTGTTTGCCACTTTTCTGATAAAGCAGATGGTCCTGTTTGCTAACCTGAGTCAGCTTGGACTCAAAGGTCCAGATGAAGAAATCAACAGATAACCCTGCTCTGTAGCACGTAGGTCAAGTTCTCAAGAACCGAGGACCATTCCTTAGCAGCTGTACAGATAACGAGTGTACGGACACCTTCCAACCTAAGTGGGGATTTTCATAACATCCCATGGGCTACCCCTGCATTTGATGCAACAAGGGGAACTTGTCTACTTACCAAAGCATTTGATGTCTTTCACAGAATAATGCGGTAAGTGTATGGGCGCTAGACTCAGGTGGTTTGGGTTCAAATTTTGGCTCTGCTGCTTTCCAACGTGGGGTGAGTAGCTCAACTGCTTAACCTCCCTAATTATTAATTTCTTAATTTCACATGCAAAATGGAGACTTAAATAGAATTTGCCTTCTAGGGTGGAGAGCATCAAATGAGACAATAAATATAAAGTGCTTAGCACAGCATCTGGAAAATACTGAGCATGCAAAAATTCTAGCCGCTATCCTTGTTATTTTTATTGTTGGTCACAGTATATGTTTCCTGATTGTCCTTCAAGGAAATATTTAATGAGGGTGAAGTCAAACGTTGGAAGATTCCACGGAGCCCACAGGCCACAGAGATGCCTGCCTCAGTGACAGAGATCCAAATTCAATGGAAGGAAGATCTGAGGGAGGCTGTCTTGCCATGTGGGAACCAAGTCCATCCCTATCACCAATGTCAGGTTGCCTTTTCTCCCTCTTTTCTGTGGCCTTTCCATATTCTAGGTTGTTGACAATGACCAACAAAATCGAAAGCACTGCTTTATGCAGCTCTGTCTCCAACAGTCCCACACTTCTAAAACTCTATGGCAAGAGTCCCCTATGGGCAATAAAAAGGAATTCCATTAAATGGACTTATTCATGAAATTTAGGAGCAAAGAGTGTGCAGTGATCTCTCGATCAGCAAATCCACCAAGCTATCAGTTCAATAATACAGGGACTATTACTAGGCCTCGATTAGGTCGAATTTCTCAAAGGAGAAACAAACTGTTAAACGGAGGCCATGAGCCCTGTAGTCTGATATCTGGAGTGATTCCGAGACACGTCACTCAAGTCTGGCTCTGTAGGACACGCCTTAGGTTGAGGACTGAGTCAGAGTACAAACAAGTGGAACGCAAGATCAGGTTGAAAGAACTCTGAAGTTCTTTAAGAAATTGAGTTTCTCTTGCTTCCGCTGCCCTACACGGATGAACCCACACGTTACTCTCCCAGCCCCGGGGGGTTGTTGTGATCCATCTTGGGCAGGAAAGAAGTATTATGTTCTCCTCCTTTCCCTGTGAGGAGCGGCGGGGAGCAAGATGATGTCTGAGTGTGGTGAAGTTTCCAACCCACACGAGAACTCCTGAGGCCAGCTGCTGCTGTTCTCTTGAATTTGCCACCAGCTCTCAGAATTTCTCACGATCACTGTCAAAAAAAACCTCTTCTTATGGGCGAAAAGGAAAAACAACTCTATTTCAGAAGTAGGCCACCGAGCAGAGTTTACATAATGGGGAAAGTGAGAAGTGCCCCCTTCTCCGGGAGCCGTGGGTGAGAAGCTCAGAGGCGGCTAGTACCTCCCTCCGTGCCCTATGGTTGGCAAATGACTCCCAACCCAGGGGCTCCAGGGGCCTCTAGGCCAACTGAGACTATGAGCTGGTCTTCCGGAGTCTGGCTATGGCCCACTATTTTAGAGAAACTCCAACTACTAAATGATTTTGAAATGGGCAAAGCTTTGTTATGCTTTTGAAAGAACTGTTGGAAATGCAGATTACAAATCAGTGGTGGCCAATCCCCATTGGATTCTGTTTTTAAATTTCATTTTCCAACCGGTGAAAATGAACGTATTACCATCCAGTTGGCTGGGGTCAGTTTCTAAGCCATGGTTTTGCCTGTGAAGAGTCCACTAGTCTACGCCACAGAATAACAGCTTGAGGTTTTCATCAGAGAGCAAAAAGTAGAAAATAAACAAGCAAACAAAATCGCACGCACATACCTATGTATGCACACTCAACACAGCCTACCTTTGCATGTTTCTTCTTTAAAGAATTTAGCTCCTTCTGTTGTTTCTTTAAGTGCTTCAGGTAAGCCTGTGCAAGAAACAAAGAGGGTCCCAAATCAGTGTTTTATAGCCACGATGACTACATCTGGTGAGAAACAAAAATATATTGATGTCACCAATATGTGTCACACAGGAGTGCTTGCAAAATGGGTGAGTAAAATGTTACCTTCATCTGCTTTAAATCTTCTATCCTCACTTGAGGGATAAGTTCGATACCTTAAAAAAAAATTAAATCACTGTGTTAAAAATTAGAATAACAGATAACACAAAATTCACTATTTTGAAATCTCAGCTAAAGACTTTGAAGCAGCTTTACATGTAAAGTTATGCATATAAACATCTTCATTTCTTATTACAAGACAATTAAGTAGACACTTTAATTGGCAGGCTTACTGTCTTAGGTCAGGTTTCTTACAAGCAGAGCCTGAGCTGGAGCTCTGTGTGCACGTGACTTACTGAGGGAAGGCTCTCAGGAGAAACCCCTACGGGGGGCGAGAGAAGCAGAATAGGGCAGAGGAAGTAGGCAGGGTGCATTTCCAGACGAAATCCAACCTGACCCTGCAGGGGGCTCTTTAGCATAAAGGGCCATCCAAAGTTGCTGGACCTCGAGGTAAGGAGACTGGGCTTTCGTCTCCCCAGAACAGTCAGCCAATGGCTTCAGAGACTGTACAAAACCTTCCAGGCATTTCCAGGCAAGGGAACTCCCACAGTCTGGGGGCAATCCTCTGCGAAAGGGGCAGCTGTGATTTGCAATCAGCCAATACACAGAGCAGCTGGAGGGAGGGGGGTTGGCACCCCACGAAGGAGATCTGATCAGGCACTGCGGCATCTGTTAATGTTACTTTTATCTTTGTATTTCAGGGCCTATCATCCCTGTCAACTACCTCCCTCTGCATTGTCATCAAAGAACAAAACGCTTTTTTTTTTTTTCTCAGCTGCTTTCACCAAATGTAATTTTTAAGCAATAAGCTGTTGAGCACAGCGATGCCTTCGACATACAGGAAATCCTGGAATCGAACCGTTGTATAACAGGATGTGGTCATGAGGACCTGGAGTCACGTACTCCATTATCCTGTGACTGGAGTGATGCTAAGCCAGGTGTTGTCATGGCAACCACAGTTGTCAGAGAATCCCCATTTTCTATTTGACTGCTGATTTTCATCTTAGACAAAAAAGATGAATGTGTGCTCTGTACTCTAACTGATTTCCATTAGACTCCCAAAAGCTAAGGATGAGATACTCAGGAAAGAGAGGCCTCGAGTCCCAGGCTCTTGTTTTTCAGTTTCGTTCATTTTAAGAGGATGTGCACAGCCAGCGCGAGGGTGAGAAGGCGGGAAAGGGAGTCAGGGCTAAGAGAAATTAGTCCTGGGATCTATACCATCTATGAGAGGGGCGTCCAGAGAACCTGGGGCTGTTCTCTCATCTCTTAAGTCTGATGTCACAAGTCAACTCCCTGCTTTACCGCAAGAGTGGGGGGCACTGTAGGGCAGAGACGTGAATCTCTTCTGTAAGACGAACAGAGGACTGGGGTGGATGCAAGGTCCTCCAGAGAGCTAACAAATATTAAGACTGAATCCAGTCCAATGAGACTTCTCTTTTGGTCTCGGTTAAAGTAAATCTTGATTAACAGGAACCTATGCAAACATGAACTTGGTTTTACATTGAGAAAGACAGAAATAACTTGTAAAAATTTTAGTTCCTATAAATGATGTAGCTAGGAAACACCCACACTCTGCATGCAGAATGGGAATTGGTACGTGCACAGTTCCGTCTGCGGGCCTACAGAAATGTGTCTAACAGAACTTTTGGCGACCGTGGCAGCGTTCTGTGTGGGAGCTGTCCAAAGGAGAGCCACTAGCTATGTGTGGCCCTGGGCACCTGAACTGTGGATAGAGTTCAAGTATTAATTTTAACGTTGAAATTTACATAGCCACATGTGGCTAGTGGCTACTCCACTGGCCAGTGCAGTTCTATAGGCTTCCCTGGTTAAGGGAAGGGGTAAGTATGGAACTTTGGGCTCCAAAGACTGTAGCTAATTGAAGTTTCACTATGTCAATTTTTGTTCTTATCAACAAAGCTCAAAGAGAACTTGTTTGCTCTCGAGCCACCCCCTGGAGGGAGGCCAACTTAGAGTTTAGTTTTCTTAATTCCTTATTCTTAAAATTAAAAAGAAAATCAATGCCTGGTCAGTAAGCACAGAAGTTAATTTTAAATGAGCAATATGGTTGTGGTCCTACCTACTGGCTGAATGTTTGCACATGGGACAAATCATTCCTTGCGGTGACACCTCTTAGGATTTTTTTGTTTCATCCACAGGAAACCATATAGAATTGGCCTTCAAATGCCCGTCTGATAATTTTACGAATAATCATGGATGCTCACTATCTACCCATGGAGGCAATCTGTCAAGAAGTGAATTCTAGAAATATATGAACAATGATGATTCTGTTGGTTCACGAGCCCACTTCCTGTCCAGATGAGTGACCATAGGGGTATCCAGGAAAGTGTGCACTGACTTAGCGAAGTTCACTACGTGGAAGTTCTTTTCATTAGGGAGCCTGAATTTAAACCCTTTCCAAAACTATGGATATTGTACCCAGGGCCCTAAGTCGCGGGGGATCTAGCAGATGAGACAAAGGTTGACTCCCTGTTAAACACTCAGGGAAATTAAGCAGTTTGTGCAATCTACAAGAAAACATGCTGCTCTTGAGTTTTATGGGGCAATGAAAATTGGCAAAATTAGCAATTCTAAATACCCTCACAGAAGACTCTTCAAATGGAGTCTAAAATTGCCAGAACAGATAAGGAGCCCAAACCCTTTCCCTTTACCTTTCTTGGCTTCCACACCAGATCCCAGGGCCGCCGTGGTGGCTGGTCTGAGCTCAGAGCTGCTCTGTGGGGTCACGTTTGCTTTGGCAGTGTTGGCTTTTCCTTTCTTGTCGTTCTTAGAAGTATCACTGGGCACATCTGCTATGTCACTCTGGAGCAGAAATGTTTATGTTAACCTACACGAATGCCGCCTTGCTTTCCACTGTCTTGCCCTTTCCCTGTTTTACTGAATCCAGTTTGAACCACTCAGCATTTCCCCTACAACTCTCTTAATGGATCATTGCCTGGCAGGAGAAAGATTACATGGTTTTCTCAGGCTTGAGGCAAAGGATGAAGCCAAGGAAAAAAGATGCCACTCTTTTACAAGCAGGGTATGGTAAAGGGAGCTTTAAAAACAAAGGAACAAACAAGGCAAGTGTGCATAGCAATGGGGGAGGTTGGATGCAAGACTGGTAAGCAACAAAGACACATACATGTCAATTTCACTAATTTACTGACTTGGGTTAGCTGGTATTCTAGTGTATCACACAAGCATCCTGTATCTGAAACATTCCTAAAAGCATTATGGATTTCCATTTCCTTTATTAAATATGTTTTCCATTTTATTTATTAAATATGCTACACTTTTACAGACCCTTGAACCTATTTTGTTGAATTGATAAATTTCAAAAACGCTCTTCAAGTTTGCTATACGAATTTATTACTTTGTCTTGTTCTTATAATCACTGACCACTGAACGTCCCCAACTTGGCTGTCCTTAGTCAACCATTGCTACTCACCGTTTCAATGCCCATAGCTCTCATTTGGTCTGCTCTCTTTTCCGTAATGGAAAGAAATTTCTTTGGATCTGATAAAGCATCTACGATATCTGAAAACAAACAAACAAACCCAAAAGTCAAGGGGCTGTTGATTCTCTTGGTTTACTGTACACACCCAGGAAAATTCAGCTAATGAACAATTCATAATCCTGGACCCCTGTTAGGTCTTCCGTTAAGTACCTTCACCTAGGACATAAGACAGAATTAGGAAAGCACAGCCAGTTACAGAAAACAAGAAATAAGGATCAAAGGCCAGATGACTTTCTCCTATTTTTCTCTTTGGTTTTTGCCCAAATAAAGATGACAGGGTGGCAGGGTGGGCCAAGTGAATTGCCTTGGGTTCTTGACTATTTACTTATGAGCAGGCTGATTCATGTCCCCAGCTCAATTTCTTCATCTGGAAATTAGGGCTGATACCACCCACTCTGAAGGGATATGATGAGTATTCAATGAGATGACAAATGTAAAAGTACTTGGAACATAGTAGACACTACTGGTATCCAAGTCTTATTTTTAGATAAGAAGACTAATACATACTTAAAGCCAATTTTGGTTCCATCACAGTTTAAGTATTTCTCCAGCATCCTCTCAGTTACACCTTAAAAATGGTAAAATTTCATGTTTTACATAATGTCATTGAAGAGTTCCAAGTACTTTTCAGCAGAACCTCATGTAATTTGGCATTATTTACCAATATTACAGAAGTAATATTTATTCTCATTACCTTAAAACAGTACATAATTTACAATTTTCAAAAACTCTATGTATATCAATTTCCTCCAGTAAAATCACCCTCCTAATTACAGTCTTAAGATAATTTTTCTCAGTTGAATCCTTTTCCTTTTATAATAGAAAATAATACATGTACATGATAAACATTCCAACATATAAAATGTAAAAATCTCCTCTCCTGCCAATCCTACCCTTCGTATATACTGTTAACCATTTCTTGTATCCTTATTTAAAAAAAAAAAACAAAAAAACCCTCCAAATGGGTTCACAGTTTTCTGCACATATTTTTTTTTTCTGCACGTATTTTTTATTTTAAACTTCAGATATCTTGGAGACGCTTCTTTATCAGTAATGTAGATCTACAATATTACTTTTAAGGGCTGCTTAAATATTCCATTTTCAGAATGGCTATCATTTCTTTAACAGTGTTCCTTATTGATAGACTGTTAGATTACTTCCAGTTCTTTGCTATTATAAAGAGTATTGCAGTGAAGATCCTGGAATGTTCAAATCTCAGAGCAGACATTTGCAGTGTCCATAGCATAAATGCCTAGAGGTTAGAATGATGTGTAAGGGTATTTGTCCTTTCGGTAGTAGCATTGCCAAGTTGCCCTCCAAAGAAGTTGCATCAATTTATTTTCTCATTTACCAGGGGTATATGAGAAGGTCTGAATTTTGTTATCACTTAGGTCCCTAAGAACTCTTGGTCTCGTAATGGGAAATGTGAAATTAGCTCTTAAATCTTGCTTAGGAAAAATGACACATAGTCATTTTTTTGAAGTTAAAGTTCTAAGAATATATTTACCAACTTTAAGTCTAAATTGTGAACATTTTCAGGCATACACAGAAGTAGAGAGAAAGGTAAAATAACCCCCCATATACTGCTGAAGCCCTGTTATAAAAAGTCCATAAAAAGGATCTGTTATCCTTCCCTTTTTTCTCCTTTCTCTCTGCTGACACATTTTGAAGCAAATTCCAGACATTATAACATTTCATTCCTAATTACTTCTCTATGCATCTCTAAAAAAGCGCATTTTCTTTCAGAACCAACCATAGGAGCACTGTATCCAACGAAGTTGGCAGTAATTCCTTACCATGAATATAATAAATGGCCCATCTTATTATTTCCCCTATTTACAATTTATTTGTTTGAATCAAGCTCTAAAGCCCATACTAGGTCTCTGATAACTAAGTCTCTTGAACTTACTTTAATCTAGACTAGTCCCTGCTACTATTTATTTTTCATAATGCACAGATTTGTTGAGGGGACAGATCAGGTATCCCATAAAATGTCCCACACTCTGAGTATCAATGCTTCCTTGTTGTGTCACGAGGCTCGACTTTCCCTTTTTGTAGGAAGACTCTAGAGGAGATACTGTGACTTCAAGTATGGGTCCCCTGCAAGCAGATAAAGCCTGACTGCCTCACTTGTCCTGGTGCCAAACTCACTGAGTTGTCTCAGGACCTTTAATCCATCTGTGTCTGACTCCCAGATGCCTGCTCCTTGCGCTTGTCCACACTGTTACGGGCCAAGGTGAAACTCACACTGTGTGCACTGAACCCCCTGCCCTCCGTGGGGAAGACCTACCTGGTGTCGGCCTCCCTGCACAATCCCACACTGGATACACTTTGCCTTGGCTTCCCCCTGGCATATCTCAGTGCGTGGTCTACATGGCTGGCTCGTTAGGGAACAAGTACTCACTTTGCTTTAGTGATATACAATTAGGTTGAGGGCCTGGAGGTTATATATGGTATTTTTCAGTGGTTACTGGTAGTCCTTTCAGTAGCAATAACAGGTAACTCTTAATCACTTCCAGCTGATTATAAAACCAAGCAAGGAAGACCTTAATGTGTGAAATGACCCATAATCCTTTCAAACTAACCAAGCTACTTCTATTTTTATATAATCTTATCATTTTTCCCACGTGAATACATATTTTGTATGATTTAAAATTATATAATCTTTTTACATTTATTATTAGGTTATACCTGTATAGTTTTAAAACTTACTTTTATTGAATGAATAATGTTCCATTGAGTTTATGTGTCAAACTATTCTCTACTGCTACATATTCAGATGGACTTTCAATTTTTTAAAAATTAATTAAATAATTTATTTGACAGAGAGAGAGAGGGAGAGAGATCACAAGTAGGAGAGAGGCAGGCAGAGAGAGGGGGAAGCAGGCTCCCCGCCGAGCAGAGAGCCCGATGCGGGGCTCGATCCCAGGACCCTGGGATCATGACCCGAGCCGAAGGCAGAGGCTTTAACCCACTGAGCCACCCAGGTGCCCCGACTTTCAATTTTTTTTTAAGAAAGATTACTTTGCAAGAAATATGCTAATACAGAAAGAGGTCATTTCTTTTTATCAGAGAATTTATAGTTCAGATACATAAGATAGCAACTTATATACTTAATGAGTATTACTAACAAAATTTGTTCCTAATTAGCTTTAAAATAGTTATTTAAGAATAATTAATGGAAGGAATGAGGCCAAAGAAAATATAGCAGAATTAAGAGGGCATAATAAGTTGAATACTGCCCTTCAAACTTCATGACTAATGGAGGACGTCAGCTTATTTACGCATAGGGTCTTTGCATATGTAATTAAAGACTGAGATCGCATTGGGTTAGGGTAGGCTCTAAATTTAATGATTGGTGCTGTTATAAGACAATGGACAAAGAGAAAAAGGCTAGGAGATGACAAAGACAGAGAATGGAACAACACAGCTATAAGCTAGAAATGCTGAGGACTGCCAGGAACCACCAGGAGCTAGGAAGAGGCAAGGAAGGATTTCTCCAAGAGCCACCAACCTAGGATTTCAAACTTCTAGGATCCAGAACTGTGAGAGAATAAAATTTCGGTTGTCTCAAGTCTCCCAGTTTGTGGCAAATTTGATTACCAATGGTAACAGAGAAAAAAGTTGCTGTTGTTTCTGTTGTTGTTTTTAAAGGAGATAGAAGCTGATTGAATACACTGCAAGGGAGCAGCAGACAGCCAAGGAGAGACTTTCTGCCACAAGGCGGTGGTGAGGGGTCGCAGTTAAAGGGCAGAGTGAAGAGGTATGGGAACGTACAGAATTTTGCCTTTTTTGGTAGCTGTGCCTCGTTGTGAGTGGCCCATTGGTTAGTTAGGGCCTATGGCTATTTCGAAGTAGGTCGCTTAACGAGCCTGTTTGCATCAGCTCTGGGCCCTCTTGTCTTGCTCAAGGCTCCATTGCTCAAGCCTGTTGCCTAAAAGCCTTAAAGGGCCTCTATAGTCCCACCTGACGGATCAACGACAAATCTTTGGCATTTGGGTGGAGGTCTCATCTTCAGTAGCTTCTTCCTGATGAATGAGCGGTGGAGAGATGTCCCTACGTATGGGCCAACATTGGTCAGTTGGGAATTTATATGTAGGCATTACAAATGATAGAGGTCACTGAATCCAAGGTAGACAACATACACGAATTTCCCTGAGTAGAAAGGATCATCTGTCAGCTTGAAATTCTGGCAGCAAAGGAATTTTCTATTCTTGAGTATATCTTTCAAATAAAGTAGGCTTTTTCATTGTTAACAAGGGGCATCCATCAGCCCCTGGAGACCTCTCGAGGACCCGTCATGGTTTGATCAAAGAAGACATTGAACCCCAGAGTATTCTTCCGGTTCCCTGCAGCACTGTGTCGTGGTCCCAGCCTTGAGGGTGGATTCTGCCCAATTCTGATGGAGAACATAGGTGCTATATTTTGCAACATATAGTCATGAAACAATATGTAAACTAGGTCATATATTGTTTTGTATTATATGGACAAACTGGCTAAGGTGTTCTTATCAGCCATCTGCTGGTGGATTATGTAGATGGAGCCTAAATTATACATCAAAGCAAGATGCCCCAGATTTATCCATTAGTTGGATAAATATCATTACTTACATCCTTCTTCAATTACCAATATTAACAATTCTAGAAGCTATTGGAGAATTACATTCCCAGGTCCTGAAATATTGCCTTGTTAATCGGAGTTTAAATGAGATGCTTTTTTCACAGTTACATGGGCTTTTGAAATTTTTCTAGTAGACAATATCACTCAATATAATAGTGTTTTTGATCAAATGGCAACAAAAACACACAAAGTCTAAATAAGGCTTGTTCATACTGAATAACATGGGGCAAAAACGGAATGACAAAATGCCTCGAACAAGGCTTCGGTTAGCCGGTTACTTGAAACAAGCACTTCATTCCTGGCAATTTTGAATAATAAATCAGTTACTTCTAGGACACAGGAATTTGCCATGTGGTGGCAGGTACTCATTCTGCAGCCAGAGCAATAGATCAGTGCAGAGAGCGGCAACTGGGATAGTTCCACCAAAATAAATCTGGTATTTTCTTGGCCAAAGATTTGCATATTTAAGTAAACCTGTTATCTTTCTTTGGTGCCAATATGACATTTCAAGAGGATCCTCCCCGTGTATGAGAGGAACACTGTGGCTAGGTAGATCCCACGTAGTTCTACATTCCACGGGACACCCCTCTGTGGCAAGAGTGAAGTTTACATGCTGGTGAACATCAGCTCGTGTGCTAGGCGTGTCCAGGGACAGGTCACACTGACCTTCTAACAGGGAGAGACCTGTGCACACCAGCCTTTGAGTCTACAGAACCTGGATGCCTGGCGGCCATGCCACAGGCTCTGGAACCTTCTTTTTAAAAAGGAACCAGTCTGCCTTTTCTCATTTGCTTCTTTCTTCTGGACTTAACAGAAGTTTTACTTATTTGTACTTAAAAAAAAAATACCATCTATTTCTAGGGTTAGTGCCACTTCCAAAAGTCTGGTTGCTCCTGGTGAAGACTCTCCAACTATATTCGTTTTTTTTCTCCTCCTTCCCTCCTACCCATCCTTCCTCATTTCCATACAGGGTTGAATGCATCAATTTAAGCATCCCCCCCTCCAAACTGAAAAGAAGATAGCAATTCCTCAGCACAGACTTCCAGATACTTGCTGGCTTTTCAAGGGAGCTCTTTTGTTTGTTTGCTTATTTGTTTAATGGTTGCTTTCCAAGGTATTCAACTTGGGTGTCTTGGTGGTGAGCACCAACCGTGGCAACTAGACGGCTTGGTTCCATGTGCTGGGTCTTGGCTCAGGTTCCCTCCTATTCTCTGTTTCTATCTTAGCAAGAGGTAAAGGCAGCAGAAAAATTTACGTTCCCCTAATGACTGCAAAGTGATGTTAATAAAGATCAACAAATCCCACAACTATCATTTTAGATGAGGTCTTTTAGCTTCTACCAAATGATTAAGCATTTCCCAAACTGCATTTCTAGAATGTGAAAAGATACATTAGGGTGTGTGTGTGCAAAGATCCTGTGGTTGAATAAGGCTGGGAAATGCTTATGTGTTCCCCTCTTCTCGGGCTCCATAGCAGATCCCAAGGAATGCAATCAGGACCCTGTTTAAATTCACCTAGCCGGGCAATTCCTGAGGTTATCTCGCTATAATCCATCCCGCCCCCTTCTGGGTGCTTTTCTTCTTGATGTTCTTACCAACATTTTCTGTAGTTCAGAGGAAGCCATCAAAATGGATACCACTGCAATGCAAATCAGTTTTTCAACAAATATTTGATAGAGTAAAGCATTTTAGCATCCACCAAGGAGAAGACAAAGTAAATGGAAGGACTTTAAATTCTATCAGAAAATTCTGAGATCATAGCCCTGGAATGGCATCTTAATTAATGATGTTCCTCCTCTGGGGCTATGTCATGTAAGGGACAGTCCACTCTCTTTGCAGAGGGTTTGGAACGCAATCCTGGGAAGATGCTGGGTAGAGAGAACAAGAAACGCCTACCCCCAGCCCCCCTGATGTATCTTGAATCCCAAGGCAGGCGGAAAGGGGAGCTGACAAATAAACAAAGGGCCGCTTCATCTCTGCTTGCATAAAACAGCCT
>CM052885.1:91420561-91463289 GCA_028534135.1 Potos flavus
TGTGGAATGAAGGATTCTGCCTCCTGAGAACAGCAGGGGCAGGGGCTCTCTGGAGATTCCGTACTCTCCATTCCCCGCAGCCATTTCTGAAGGGCCCCTTCTCACCAAAAATACAAAATTGTGATGTTGATGATTTCCGGGTGCCAAAAACATTCTTCCATGTTCCCTACTTCCATTTCTGCTTAGAATTAAACTCATCTGTGAGAGAGTGAACCAATCCAAAATAAGAAGTGCCAGAGGAAAAGGGCAAGAAACCGGAGTCCCATTTTCCAAGGCAGGCAGCCTTCAGTGTAATATGTTGATCTTATATACTTACAAAAATAATAATAAATAAAAGAAAGCATGCAGAAGTTTGACAGGGTCAGGAGGTAAGCCCTAGCTTCGGGGTGACACTGAACCACCTTATCTTGAAGGAGTGTCTGCTCGGGGCCTGTGGGGGCCTATGGATACAGCAGAGTCTGCCACTCACTGGTGGCCGCGCAGGTCCAGGGAGCCCCAGGCATCAGTGGGACCTGTGTTGTTACACAGGGCTCCGAACTTAGAAGAGTTCTGTGCCTGGTTTAATGCTCTGCAGCCACTGTCTCGAAATGCTTACAAATTTGTGAACAAGGAGGCCTTCATTTTCATTTTGCACTGGGCCCCGCTAACTAACCATAGCTGGTCCTGCCTGGTCTTTTTTGGTACAGAAAATAAATTCATTCCAAGCACCCAGGTCTGTGTGGTGGACTTGGGCAGAAGCCAAAACCAATGACACGTGAAGGGAGCCAAGGATTTTCTGGGGCCTTTGCAGGGTTCTGGAAGGCAAGGGAGGAAGAGGAGAAAGGCCTTCAGCCAGGTGGGTGGACAGAAGCCAAAAGAATCAGAGGATGGGGTCATAAGGAAGGACAACCTATTTCATCACACCCAAGATGGCGTCAATTGTTCAATGCTCCACTATCTCCTTTACCAGCAGGAAAGCAAAATGGCTGATTGTAACTATAAGACTGTCATGGATTTCAAGATACATTCCAACCTGAGAAAGTTCTACAGAAAATGTGCATCTTTGAATCACAAAACATCCTACTATGTTGATCTCAGCCATGCCAATTTCCTCTGAAACTATGCAGACTTCAGAAATTAACTTGCTCTCTCTTGTTTCATTAGGAATTATAGAAATGCCTCCCATTTTTATACCTTCAAAAAGGAGTCTGTCATAAACTACCGCTCACTTTCCTACTGAAAATCCCACTTACTGAGCCCAGTGGCACAGTCTCCCAAAAGATCGGCCTGGAGAGTAGACAGGGAGTCCCAGGCAGGTTCCCAGTGTTTTGATAGCGTTGAGGGATTCAGAGGGCGTGCATGTGCTTTGCAACACTGTTTTCTCTACAACCACTACCGTTTGCCACCCTAAGTCTAAACGGTACAGAAGGCCTCTGTACAGACACCCAGCCCTCAGACACGCCAACAAGGAGTTTTTTAACAAGTCCCTGCAGATGGGTGGGTGAACAAGGGCAATGTAGTGAAAGCCAGAGCGTCCTGGATACCCTCGCTCCAAGGAAATGCACCTGCGTGGCCAGCCCCGTATCTACCAGTTATGACTGCTCCATGGCCGAGTGATGGGGCCGAGAAACACACAACTGAGGAAGATTTCTTCCCTCTTCCCTGCTGGTGACGAACTCTGCCTCCAGGAGGGGAAAAGGGAAGGGTGGGGGATGGGGACACATGACGGAACATGACTGTCAATGGCTCTTCAAGGCGGGCTGCCCCACTGAACAATCCTATTTTTCTAGCCCCTCTGGTGAGCCTTAAGTTTTCAGTCACATCACTCAAACACTTCAGCACGGAATTCGGGCTCCCGTAGCACCGGGCTTGTCTGGAAACGTATTTTAAAATAAGCAGTGGTGCATAAAGGGAGACACTGATCACGTGAACGAGGGTGAAACAGGAAGTCCTGCAAAGGAACGGAGTGCGTGCATACAGCTCCTGTTCGGACATCGTGACCTGGAAACAGTCCCCCTCCCTGTGGAAGTACCGGCCGTCGGACAGCTGCGGCAAAGAGGGCAAACTTTAGTGTCACTGGGCCACATGGAAGGCTCTGAGGAGGGAGCCCCGCCAGGGGTTGGGGTGCCTGGTATGAACCATGAGGGCTGGGCTTTAGCTTGAGCTTTCATCTCCACACCACTGCTGTCCCCTGCAGCCTTGCTGCCTCAGTTTGCCTCCATCAATTTACGTGCACCATCTCCTGGTGATGAACACTGTGCATTAAACAACAGAGCTGTAAAGAATTCTAAAATGTGGGGACACCTGAGTGCCTCAGTCGGCTGAGCATCTGCGTTGGGCTCAGGTCATGATCCCATAGTCTCGGGATCGAGTCCCACATCGGGCTCCCTGCTCAGTGGGGAGTTGGCTTCCCTCTCTGCCCCTCCCCCCCACCTTATGCTCTTTCTCTCTCTCTAATGAATAAAATCTTTTTTTTTTTTTTAAAGATTTTATTTATTTGACAGAGAGAGAGACACAGAGAGAGAGGGAACACAAACAGGGGTAGTGAGAGAGGGAGAAGCAGGCTTCCCGCTGAGCAGGGAGCAGGATGCGGGGCTCCATCCCAGGAGGCCGGGATCATGACCTGAGATGAAGGCAGCCGCTTAACGACTGAGCCACCCAGGTGCCCCAATAAATAAAACCTTTAAAAAATAATTATAAAAATGTGTATTTGGCAGTTTTCTTTTGAATTACATAGTTTTTACTTCTTTCTGTAATTGACATATAACATATTAGTTTACGGTGTAGGATTTTGATTTCTTTCAAAGCACACAGCAGAGGAAAATATAACATGTGCCAGTGATGCGTGTGGTGGGTCACTCATGGGTCGAGGTGCACAGACAGAAAACCATCCGGCAGGAGGAAAAGGGGTGAGTGTGCACTCCGAACCCATGACTGCTGAAATATGTTATCTTGGCTGGCTGTTTTTAGTGATAAAAATGAGGTATTCGACCAGGGAGGCCAAGAATTTCCTGACAGTAGTATTATGGATGGGATGACACGCCACTGGATTAATTTAGAGGCTCGGGGACAGACACATGGAGGAGGAAAAAAAAAAAAAAGGCCACATTGTTTTTTTTTTCCACAGAATTTAACTTCACATTTTTCACTTAACCTTTTCGTGTTCCACATTACGAAATTAGGAAATCAACATTTCCTATTTCACTTCTGGGTTCACAGATGTTAAAGAACGCCAGTTAAGTAAACTAGAACAATAGTCATAGCATTATTTTTTGATAACTGCTCTTTATAAGACATGCAAAAGAATCGAGACAGGACAAAGCTTTCTTCCTAGTGGTATTCCATTCAAATTGACACTCCTAACTCCCTTACATACTAAATCAACTTCATTCCTCTATTTGTCTTAGGCAAAATACATATACTTATTATCTATGTTTCCAGTTAACGTCCAAATGAGCAGGGATCATTACCTGTTGTAGCTATAAAAACCTCCACCCTTGAATTTAAAGCGAGGGAATTGAACTCTAGAGTTTAAACTGCTTAACTTATGATTAAAATTTGGGGGGGACAATTCCGCTTAGTAAACCGGGCAGATGAAGAATGTATACTTGCAAATATCATCTATCTAGGGATTTCAATTGTTTGTATCCCGTCCCTCAAAGTCCGCTTAAATTGAGCAGCCCCTAATTAAAAATGACATAGTTTTATTACAGCTGTAGTATGGGTTCAGGAATACGGTGACAACAGTTTAAATTACATTACTCACCCGCATGATCCATTATACTCAAATTTTCCCTGATTCAATTGCATCGCTAAATCTGTCAAGAGACAAAAATAATTTAGCATCTCATCTCCCTGCACAAAGAAGACCACGATGGGTGATTTTAAACAATGGAAATCAGATACGGATCCTGGGCCAAAAGGTCCTTTTTAACATTTCAAGCTACGTCCGGGTCTGTTGAGAGCACAAGACTCTCTTCCCTGTTGAAATCATCTCGTGTTTAAGTCAAACACAAAATGTGTTTTCGTAAAGCTCATGCTAGAATTGCTCTAAAAATTGGATTCAACATAGGAGTCAAATGATCGTTCAATTAGTGTTGAGAGTATAGGTGTCCAACTGGGGAGAATGTGCCTTACGGTCGCAGAGGAAGGATTGGCTGGGGACATTCCAGTAGGGTCACAGGAGTAAACTTGATTAAAAATAATAAAAAATAAACCAGGTAGTAATATGGAAAAATTAGTGGCTTGTTCCTACTTTTAGACCTAGGGAGAATTCTTCTAGTGGTGTCTACGCTGGCAGGGCATGGCTTAGGATTTTTCCTTCGCAAGTGGAGACAATCTTCCCTTTTTTCATTAGCAAAAAAAAAAAAAAAAAAGAACGAGCTGGTAGACTTTTTTTTCCCCTTCTTCAGCATGTTGTGGTTGATCCTAATGTTATAGAATAAAACATAAGCTGACCTAGTGAATAAACTGGTTTAGGATCATTTAATCCATATAATGGACTGACAATACAACTTGACCTCCCCCTGCTCTTTTTTTTAAAAGTAAAATCAGCAGTACCTTTTTATTTGGTTTCTGCTGGAAATACTATGGGCTTATACTGGTATCTGGTCGTAGTTCGGTATAGCAAGGACTGATGGGGTTGTCGTGTAGACATTTGACCCCAGCTTCCGCCACCAACAGGAGGGAAGTACTGTTGAGCCCACATTCATTGCAAAGGGATGGAAGTCAAGAGACCTTTCGGTCAGTCCAGATAATGGATGGATAAGGTGGATAGAAACTCTCAAAGTATGGTGGATGGACTAGAAAAGGAAAATGCCCCCAAACCAGGAAACATGGGAGGCACCCCCTTATATAGCAAAGGACTGAACAAGAAAAGGTTTTTGTGTTGCTTTGTTTTGCCAATTTTAAGGACTAGGCTATGGAATGAACCACAGCACGTGAATAGGTTTTGTGGCACATTTCTTACCTCATTTAGGTAAACAACTAGAGCCCAGAATTTTTCTACCTCTAATCTTAAAATTGTGATCCTCGGCTCTTAAGCAGACTTTAAAAACTTGAAAAAAAATTGTTTATGCATTTTAAAAATTTACTCCTCTCCTTCCGGTGGGGGGAAAAGATCATATATTGGAAGTCTGCCTTTGAGTACATTCTGGAGGGCCAAGTTATGGATTAGGGCCTCTAAGAATATATAAATCCTTACACACTGTTTTAGTGGCATCTACTCTAGAATATTCTGTACTTTATGATGAGGTTCTGTGTTACTGATACCTGCTGAAAGTTAATAGGGAGAAGGGTACTTTCTAAAGGAGAAATGAGTCATAGTTCCTGACAGAGATACTCAGATTTTTCTAATTCTGTCTCTGGAAACGAAGATAAGTTTGATCCAAAAAAAAGAAAAATTAGAAATATTTTGGAAAAGGGGACAATGTTTGGCACATTAGTTGCGGTATTTATGAAAGGAATTCAATTTAAATCAAAATATTTTGTCTTCCACCCTTTTTATGGCTGTATTTTTGGTTTTTCATATCTCACCATTACATAAATCCAACATCACATTGTTTTGCCATATGTCTCCTTCCTTTAAAAAAAAAATGCCCACGGCCAATGGATGGCAACGGTTGGCACCAACCCGCCAAAGCCTTCTCCCGGAATTTGAGGTCACTGGACATCAGTTCCTACCTGGGGTTTGATAGTTCAGCGAAACCATCTGGCAGCCAGCATTCCAGAAAATCTGAGGCATGTAATTACTGGAATCGACCCGGCCTCCCTTGGGGTAAATGCGACTCATTTGCCGTTTGTTGTAACTGTGTAACTTATTAAGGAGAATGGGGAAAAAAAAGAGTATTCCAGAAGTAATAAATACACAACAAAGGCTAGACCAACAATGACACACATAGAGCTAACAGAGAGCAAATTTCACATTTATGCGAAAGGCTGAGGAGAAAAAAACAGAATTCACTGTGTAGACTATAAAAACCATTCACATTTGGGCAGATTTTCACAGTTGCTGTGGTCTTTCACACATACTATTTTATTAGCTCTACAACCACAATGATCTCTTCGCCATTTATCTGTTTCAGAGACTCCTGCCAAACTTAAAGGGCACCAGCCGTCCACTCCATTCACTCCATAAGGATACTTCACAAATTCAATCGCGTGCGTCTTCAAGTAGCCCAGGCCGACGGACTCATTAAAAGAAGACATGTTATAATGAATATTGCGCTCTGCAAAGAAAAATAAAGATGCACTCAGCAACGCTCCCATCCAACCTTGTGGAAAGACAAGCAATAAATGTAATTACATCCCAATTCACAAGGCTTTGGAGGCAGGTGTTCCATTATTGTATCAGTAGCGCCTACGTTCATTAACGTCCTGTGGCTAGAGACAGCTGACTTAAATAGTGATGGATTAAATCTGGAGTCATGAAACAAATTATGTATATATGTCCCACACAGCCACCCTGGAGGTATGTCTACTTGATGACATGGTGGCTTCTCCAGCTCAAAAAATGATTATGAAAGTTTAAAAATCCTGTACACATTTCTGGAGGTCTGCTTTTGATCAAAAGGGGTCTTAATGAAGATACATCCAACGCAAGAAGCAACACTAAGCTCTCCTCGTGCTACGAAATCCACAGTGTCTCAGAGCCACCCTGTGGACGATGTGGGGAACGACAAAGCAATTTCGCAGCATGCCAAGGACACGAGGCTACATGCATTGTCTGTGACACAAAACAGGGTGAGGTGGAACAGGGCCCATGCCCAGAAAAGAAAAACGGTGACGAGTCAGATCACAGCTCATCAGCATAATAAAAGAGAAGCAGACAAAAAAAGGCAATAGAATTTAACCTTTGGTGTTACCTTCAGCCACATGGAAACCTTGAAACTTTACGGGCTGTGCATAGTTGATCATTGTGGACAAATACGGATGGATATTAGTGGTAGCACCTACGTATTTATAAGATGCCATCCATGCCTGTTCGTCTTCCACAGTAACCAGGCCCTACAAGCACAATGAAAGGAATATGCATGTTGAGGACTTCGGTGGGACAGGAACCTGCTACAGACGTCCTCACTAGAGACGATCTGCACGCACAAATTAAAAGAGAAAGACCTTTTCTTCCTCCATTTTGCTACAGGATAATTTAAAAAGTTCTTGTCTACGGGTGCCTGCCTGGTTCAGTCAGTAGAACAAGACTCTCCTGGTCTGAGAGTCATAAGTTCAAGCCACACGTTGGGCATGGAGCCTACTTAAAAAAAAAAAAAAAAGTTCATGTCTATCATAGCCCCTAATAATATAAAAGAGGATAATAATAAAATATAAGGCTTCTCCTAAATTTTTTTTAAGATTGCCAAAGGACTTTAAAATAGTCAAGAAAGTACACTGAGGTTCATAGCAATCTATGGAAATATGTAGCAAGTGTTATCATTTATAATCTCATAAATTGTGGCACCAAATGGAAAAACAACTTCAGTATGTATCAGAATCCCCTGGAAGGCCTGTTAAAACATACATTCCCAGACCTCGTCCTCAGAGTTTCCGACGAAGTGAGTCTTGGGGGAGGCCCAAGTATTTTCTTTTCATCTAGCTCCTAAGTGCTAATAAAGTGGCTGGTCTGGGGACCATACTTTGCTTAGAATTTAAGCCACACACATAAGTAGTTTATGTTACTTTTTAAAAAAGCTTATTCTGAAAATAATCTGATAACCCACTACAGAGGACATGTCAAAATTGCATTATTTTATATGTAGGCAAATTATTTTGGTTTATTTCTTGGTAATCGGAATGAAATAAACAACAAAACCAGTATCTTCAAAAATGACCCACATTTTGTTGAGAGCTAGCTTTGAAAACCTGATGAAGACTCACTTCATCGGAAAACTCAGAGGATAAGGTCCAAGAATTGATGTTTTAACAAACCCTCCAGGGGACTTTGATACACACGAAGTTGTTTTTCTACTTTGTGCCACAATTTTCTGCATCGACTGATACAGGTGGATGAACTACTTACTTAGTCCATTCCTAGGGACTAGTCATAGGGATGGACTAGCGAAAAAGTGGTCAGACTGTCTTATCTGATGATCTAACAATCTGAGCATTCTAAATCCTCAAACTGATTTCACCAATAAAAACCTGGATAAATAATCAAATAATGTAATTGTTTTTATTTTTAGTCATTTCTTTATATGTCCCATCCACCCAAACAAGGGCAGAGGCCATGTGACTCCTTTCTTGAGTATTTAATGATGGTAAGTAACACCAGGACCCTGTGTTGGGCGCTGGGCTGAATTCCTGCACGCACAACTTCCTTACTGCTAGTAATCATGTGGAGTAAGGATTAGAGTCCCACCCATTGACCATGTGAGAAGACTGGGGCCTTGAGGCTGACAGTGATTTGGTCACGGCTACTTAGATAATACGTAGCCGTGACCAAATGCCAATCTCTGCTCTGTTGACCTCAATATCTTCTGACATTCTAGAAGAGAAGTTCATGAACATCATGGGAGGGACTGAGATTGGACTTATCCAAACTTACTCTTTCGACAGTAAGAAGACCTATCTTCTATCTCACTCCAAATAAGATAGGGCCCCACAGACACCCAGACATGATGTTCTCTGACTCTGAAGTATGGGAATCAAATTACAAGGCAAATTTCTGTCTGTGACTGCCACCAGTCTCACTACCGTAATAAACCATTCGCAATGACTCAATGAAACCACTGTGATATCATGAAGAATGTCCAAGAGGACAAAAGAAATTAAAAATGTAACTCGATTTGTAATAAAGTCCATATCTAAGAACACCAAATCAAAATCCTAGAATGCAGGCAGCGTGAAATTAACTAATGATCTTTTAAAATGCCAGTGTAGTCAGAAACAAGATCACCTTCCTAGTATGCTGGAACATCTGATGATCTGTTAGGTCATTTTTATTTTCAAATTCAATGTGTTGATGATTATGCACTCTTATTATAGGAATGAAATCTCTAATGCCAACTAAGTGTCTGACTGCACTAAACACTTATTTTTAGGAAAATCATCTTATTCACTTGACTTAGTTTTGTGATTTTATCAGGATTTAATCATTTCACCACTGTGAATAATTCTTTCTTTTGAAGACTCTTGTAATTAGATGCATTAAGCATGTGAATATGATAAACAGTAAGCCTGACATTCCATGGGGTGAGGTGGGAGGGGTAGACTGACTTAACAACATTTAGTGCAAACTGTTCAATATTAGAGGGGCACATATGGTATTTTGTAATGAAAACAAACTGCACAAGGAAATTATTTTCTTACCTTTTTGTTGATTTCATGTTCAAGGTCATCTGAGGCCTAAATTAGAGAAAGACAATAATTTGTTTACTTCTCCAAAGGGCAAAAATTCAACTTTACCAGACATATATATGTAAATATTTAAATAAACGTATCTAAGCTTGTTATTCTATTTATTTGTGAAGGTGGAAAATTATTGATGACACAAAGCCATCGGCAAAATAAGTACTGGAAAGATACAACAGCCTGACTTACATACCAGAAAAATAAATCTTAACACTATCTCCCCTCCTTTGTTGACAGTCTTTCCTATTTAGATGTTTCATCACAGTAGTTTATTTTGTCATGGGGTTTGGGAAATCATTTGATGTGGCCACCTCTCCTGAAGGACAAGCAAGCACGAATGGTTACTTGATTCAACACTCATGTGTGAGTAGTGATAAAGGCTTTATGTGGTAAGGGAGCCTCAAGATAGACACTGAGTCTTAGTAGGCATCCAAGAGTCTCAAAGTAGAGGCAATACTCTCAGAAGAGAGAGGGTGTAATCAAAGTGTTCTTTTGGCTTTGCTCTTCCAACAGTCTCCCATTTTCAACTACTACCAAATGTATGCACCTACCTACACCTTCGGCCACTGTCTTCAATGTTTAAGAATCCCCGCCCCCATCCAAGGCCACACCCTCCCATCACCATGAATACCATCCACTCTCACCTTCTCCAGGAATTCACAGGCGGTTATCCCTTTTCTCCCTCTTGCAAGACTAATCTCTCCCTCTCTATGGCCCCATTTCCAAAAGTTTGCAAACACACTCCAGATTCATTCCTTCTAGAAATAACACTCCCTTGACTCCTCAGATCGCCATTACCCACCAGCCCATACCTTGCTTCCTTTTATAGCAAAACTTTCAAAAGTATAGTCTCTACTCCTTCACATCTGTTTCTGTGGCCCCACCACATCATTGCAACTTCTCTTTTCAAGGTCACCAGTGACCTCCACATTGCCAGCAATGGAACTCCTGAGTCTTCTGAGTTAATCGACAGCAGTCAAAAACCAACCACTTTGCCAGGGGCCAGGAGGTCGGAGAAATGGGGAGGTGTCAGTCAAAGGGAATAAATGTTTAGTTCTAAGAGTAGTACATTCTGGGGATCTAACGAACAACATGGTGTCTATAGTTAACATTTTACTGCATACTTGAAAATTACTCAGAAAACAGATCTTAAATTTTCTCAACACACACACACACATACCTAATTATGAGGTGATGGGTATGTTCACTAACCTTATTGAAATAATCATTTCAGAATATATACAGGTATCAAATCATCACCTATACACCTTCAACTTACACAATGCTATGTGTCAATTATATTTTAATTAAGCTGGAGGGGAAAAAAAAAACACCTCTCTTCTCGTCTTCCATCTGTTCTCTTGGCTTCCTCAATCTCATCGATTTCCCTCCTACCTCTCGGGCCATACCTTGCTCTTCTTTTCTGGCCTGCCTTCTCTGCCTCTTCCCATGGATCATCTCATTTAATTCCATGGCTTTCAATCCTATCTCCTGAACTTCCAGTTTATCTCTATCCCCATCTCTCTTCTAGTTCTTGATACAGGTGATGACGATGCTCACAACAATGGTGAAGATGAAAATAACAGAGCAGCAATAATGAATGCCTTAGTGGGAATGACCATGTGCTAGGCACCACTGGAAGCTCTACATATTCTAGACCCATCGACTCTTCACAATGGACCAGTGAGATAGGTGCTGTCTTCATTTTGCAGTGGAGAAAACCCAGGCGCTGGGAGCTTCAGTAACTTACCTGAGGTTACACAGACAGGCAATGAGAGCAGCGTCAGGGGTCAGGCTATGGGAGCCTTGGTGGCAGTGCCCCTGGAGTATCCCACAGGCCTCAAAGATCCTGTCCCACTTGAGACACCGAGTTCCAGTCTTCCCCACTGTCCACCCAGCTCCTCAGACTCAGACCCAGAGAGTCATCTCGCTTCCTCTCTCCCACTCACTTGCCCACATTCAGTCCATCGGCAAGTTGGAGCATTTTTGTTTTCTCAGTAGACCTTGAACCCACTCGGTCCTGTTTCCACTGTCCGGTTTAGGCCTCAGGGGTCTGGCTGCGTGCAAGAGCCCAGCCTAACCGCCTTTCCTGCGTCCACTCTCGCTCCCTTCTAACCGGCCTCCATACGGTAACCACAGTGGTTTTTCAAAACCTCCTTTCAGGCTGCACTGCTCCCTTCTTTAAACATTTTCAGTGGCTTCAGATTCCACTTAAATTAACATTTGAGTTTCTCATAGTAGCTTCCGAATCCTGCATTACCTAGCTCATATCTGCCTGTATGATCTCATCTGGTTTCCTCTGCCCCTCACTCAGCCCACTCCGTTCAGTGTCTCTGTTGCTATTATCCCATAACAGGAGCCCTTCCTCTCCTTCTGTGCATGGCTGGTTCCTCTTCACCTTTGGGGCTCTGGTTTCCATATTCCTTCAACCTCGTGATTCTCCATTTTAGCACTCATTTTTAGTTTCATAATAGCACTTATCACAAATTGTAATTACATTATTGGTGGTTAGTCACTGTTTTCTATCCTCTTCCAATAAACTCCCTTCAGACTCTAAGCTCCAGGAGAGCATAAACTAAGCTTGTTTTGACCTTTTTGTGTTGTTATGGCCTAGGCTATGCCTGGCACATAGTGGGTACATGACAGCTATTTTTCTTGGCTGAAGAGTTGGATGGACGGAAATACTTTCATGTTTATTCTACATTAGGACAGAGAGGAGATATCTAACTGGTAGGACTGGTTTTCTAATGAGGGCTTGCTTGGGATAATCGGGTAGGTCATTTTCCCAATGACTTCAACAAGCTGCTGTTGTCTCCCTATTCACCTAAAATAATGCAATAAATGATATTAAAGGATACTGGACAACTAGGTGGTGGTCAACCGAGGGCATGGCTAATGAGCAATTCAAATATCCTTTCTAACTTATTGCCCATAGCCTGCATTAAGATATTGATTCTGGTCACCCAACATAGAAGGGGAATTATAGGCTACTTTATTTTCTTGTGGCTGTCACATTATTAAAATTTCATAACTATTAGCTACTACCTCTTCTTGACATTCTTGAAAAAAAAAATACCGAGACTCTGACCTTCTTGACACTATTTGCAACAGCCTCCTTGTGACCCAAGTCATCAGCAGAAAGTTCGTTTCCAAATTTGTATTCAGGGTGAGCTTCCTCCTCTTGGTCAGCTGTGTGCAAGACAAAAGGAAAATCCATGAAGCCAAATTACTGCCTATCAGTCGGATCTTCAGAATCTTGGGTGGAGGGTAAACTCCTTCCGAGGGGAAGGAAGCTAAATGAAGATGGGGACATTTAAATAGGCAAATTTTTTCAAATAAAACTCTCACTAGCTCTCAAGTTCAAGGAGCACATCTTGTTAGCTGTTATTTCTCTCGCGTCTAGCATGATGTTGGACATGCGTGTTGCTTAATGCGTTTTTCTTAAGTGAGTGATGATTTCCATCCCAGTACACCAAGCATAAAAATTAAAGCCTCAAGCACTCAGGAATAGTTGTGACTTACAAAGGGTGTTCTGGTCTTCCTTGGGACTAAGGGAAAACACAAGGAAGATAACACAAGGAGAAGAGGAAAATACACTTGATAATTTTAAAAAAGAGACTAAATGTGTATGTGAGTGCTATGGGCATAGTGACTTGTGACTGGGAGTGGTGAGACATAAAAGAGAAAGAGCTTGGAAAGATCGGACTACACCTGTAAGCCACCTTTTAACCCTGGCTTGGGTTTCAGAGACTCTAGAATCAATCCTAGGGCTCATGCTAACTGGGAGGCTGGAAGTGGGTGCTAAATAAAGCTGAGGCCCCAGGAGCACAGCCCAGGCTGCGAAAGGCGGTACAGAAGCACCACTCCAGTCCAGAAAGTGACAAGAACTCTGGTATCTTCCCGAGGCTGGTATCTTCCCAAAGCTGTCGGGGGAAAAAAGAATTACCCACTGGAAAATGACACATGTTGGTGTGAGATCTGGATTCCCACGATCCCCCATTCTGCAAAAAGCTCCCGGGTTAGGAATTTGCCTAAAAACTTGTCAGGATCAGGAGAAACCCAATAGGCCTCAGGACAAGGCCAACATAAATCTACACTGTCACGACACAGGGCTTGAGAGACCCCTCTTGGAAAAAACAGTGAAATAATTTCTGAGTATGGACTCCTGAGAGTGGGAAGCAGACCCGTAAGAATTGGAGATTTTTTTTTTAAAGCATGTTTAAAATGTGCAAAGAACTCAAAAACAAGAATCAATGAAAAACTATTTCATCAGTTCTAAGATGCATTTTTTTCATATAGTAGTATTCCCGATGTTGTAACGTGTTCTTTTAATCGATGCTATTTTACAATTACTTGGGAGCAGCTTTCTTTCCTAGTCATTATAAAATAATGGTGTCTTTCAACTGATGGTGTCTTAGATCTGGAATTTCTTGAGCGATTGCTTTTTGCAAAGCGTTATTCCAGACATGGAAAAAAAAGTGAGGCAAGACAGACAGACACCCTCCTGTTTTGAAACTGGTATTCTGATGGGCGGATGAGTGGAGGTAGATGATTACAAAGAGAAAAAAAAAAGTAGCTCATATAGGCCTTTGGCAGGAAAAAAAGGATTTAAGGAGCTGGAATAGGTCTTTAAAAAATCTAGTCCAATGTGTCCACTTTATAGATGAGGAAATAGATTCAGAGATATGATTTACAAATCCAAGGTCACAGAGTAAGATATGGACCTAGATTTCCCTGGATTCTTAGCACAATGCTCTTAACATGACACTGAGTTTCCATGATCTACAGTCTATAACCAAGATTTTGAAACTTCCCACCGTTACTAGTAAATTTCCAGTTCATGTATCTTTTAGTCTAACCTGGCCAGCCAGATATAAACTACTTGAAGTCAAGGAACGTGTGCCATATAAGTGGTAGAGACTTGACTTTAAAAAAAGTTGTATGAAAAGGGGTGCCCGGGTGGCTCAGTCGGTTAAGCATCTGACTCTTGGTTGGGCCCAGGTCCTGATCTCGGGGTCCTGAGATCGAGCCCTGCATCGGGGTCCACACTTCAGCATGGAGTCTGCTTGTCCCTCTCCCACTGCTCTCCCACATCGCTCTCTCTCTCGTGTGTGCTCCCTCTCAAATAAATAAATAATCTTTTAAAAAGAAAAAGAGTTGTATGAATGAATGTTGGCATCCCTTGACTGTGCAAGGTTGCAGAGACATACCCACGACCACATATAGTTTTGGCATTCCCCACCCCTTGTCACGCAGTCCTGGAAGCCACGTGTCTTCTGAATCTAAATCCCACCTGATGAAAGGGCACATGCTTTCACTGACTAAGAGCCTTTTCTATTTTCTACAGCCTCCAGGCAGGGCTACCCTTTCGAGCTATGCTTGGTTTCCTCTTGCCTGCTGTGTTGAAGTATTTAAATTAGAGACTCTAGTCATTCCTGTACAGTAGGATCATACTGTGACACCGGGGTAATTATAGCCAACTGGTTGACCAAAATTAAACCAGGCATCACCGAGGGAACCTAAGAATATGTAACTGGTATAGCAGAAACCTGTATACCCTTAAACAGAAATTCAAGTGGATGATTTTGTCCTCTCAGCTAATTTTCTACATGTATGCTATCCCACATGATTATTTCTGTTCACACTAAACAACACGGGAGCCACCAGAGCCAAATATTTTGTAGGAATAATGAGCATATGCGTAAAAGGTGGGACGTACCCTTAAGGATGATAAGTGGAATCACACTGACCCCCCATCTTTGATTAGTGTGTGTTCAAGAAATTTTACATCTTTGACTTTCATCAGTTACATTAAAAAATATATATTATTACTGAGATTAGTTAGTTCTCACAACTTTCAGGTTTTCACCTGTAGTATCCAACTTTCCTAAAATCTACTCGTACATTTCAGATTTTCATATAATAAGCGGAGAGAGTTTCTGAAAGTGTTTCTACATTACTGAGCCCCAAACCACTACATAAATCCAAGGCACTGTCCAACCAATAGACATATGATTTTGCTCATCAATTTTCATACCCCATAATGGAGAAATAATTTTCTAAAACATTCCAGACTTTTCAAAAAGACCCATTTAAAACCAAACATTATGGCTGTGGGTAGATGGCCCAAGTAAAGTAGAGGCTAGTAGTGAATATTCCAGTATTTTAAGCAAGGCTACCTTTGCTAAAATTACCTACCTATCTTGAGAATTTTGGTGAGCTGGTTACTTGAAAGAATTTTAACTGGAAATTTTAATACTGGGTTTGAATTTCCAGTTCATTTCGTGTGTGCACACAAACCCATCATTTCCCTGAGGGTCCCTACTCGTGTTCCTTTCCTTGTAACTTACCTTACTAGTATCATCATTAACAACACTGAAGTTTATGTTTTTGTTTATAGAAGGGATTTTTTTCTATTTTCCTTCTATTCCAACCCCTTGCCTTCTACAGCAAGGATTCTCAGGCTGTGAATTTCTGCTGAGCAGCTGATTGCACAACAGGAAGGGAGATGACTAAGCCACAAAAATCTAGTGCCCAGGTAAACTGGAAGGAACATTTGGAAAAATACCAAAAACTACCAAAAGATTAAAGTTTGGTGCACGAGTACACACTTGACTAATAAGAATTAAGCCATTACATTATATAAAAGGGTCCATGGAGACAAACTCATGTTTTTCTTATTTTAAAAAGTATTTTTGTGGGGTGCCTGGCTGGCTCAGTCGGAGAGCATGCAACCCCTGATCTCAGGGTTGTGAGTTCAAGGCCCATGTTGGGTGTAGAGAGTACTTAAAAATACATAAATTTTTTTAAAAAAAAACTATTTTTGTGATACATAAATTAAAAGAAAACCGACTCACCACTTTCTATTTCCTCCTCATTATCATCCTCTAGGATGCTAACCGGGGCTGCAGATTCTCCAGCTTCCATCATGCTTTTCAAAGCCTCGAGCTGCTCTGTTATTCAAAACAAATAGGAAGGAGATGGTGACAGATGCTAGATGACTTGTAAAGCCCGAGTCCTAAGATCAACACTGAGAAGGGAATATATGGTCTAAGCTCCTCATGGCTACGTTCCTAAGGCCACTGTCTCACCCAGACCTGCTGGCCGGACTTCTCACGGGATGTGCGTCACATTGTCTACACTTGATGAAGGACTACGGAGCATCGGCAAAATGCCCAACGTTCTGGCCCTAAGTTTGAAAGGAAGCCTCGGTCACTGAAAAGGATTTAAGGGTTGGTGCCAGAGGCCCATAGTTTCGAGAACAACGATGTTGACGTGATGGAAAAGAGATAGGCACGCTGGAGATTGATACAACTTCAGGAAAAAATAGCTGTGACCGATAGACCCGAGATTATTATCCTCATGTATAAAAAGCTCTTATACGTAACACAGACAAAAGAATTTTGAAAATGGAAAAACATATAGAAGCACATTATAAACAATGATGTATCAAGAAATGAGTTACTAAAAACATAACTATCAAAAGACTAGAGTCTCTTCTCCTTCGACCAGTCGGACACACATACATACAAGCTGGCCAAGAGCCAGCAGTACGAATATCACTGGGAAACAGGCATTCTCGCGTATTTTGGGGAGAGTGCAAATTGGTACAATTTTTCTGAAAAAAGTATAACAAGATGCTTCACAATACAAAATGTGTACATGCTTTGGCCAACCAACTCGAACTGCACCAATTGATTTCAAGGAGAAGCTGCACAAATGGACAAAATGAACATTGACCTCGGTTTATCGTTGTTTGTACAGTAAGGAAAAGCCATCAATTTGGGACTGGTTAAAGGGTAGCATATCCCACACAACAAATTCTGCAGAGTGTTTCATACATCAGAAGTAAAGTTAGTACGTAGTAACTTTAGTAGGAATGTAAGTATACTCAATTGGTTGAATTAAAGATAATAAAAAATCAGCATATTTAACATGATCCCAGTTTTATCAAAAATGTATGTCTAAACATGTAGCTATAGTACATGTATTTATGTGTAAGATCCATAACTCAGTGCTATTTTATTATTTTCTTATATTTTTCTTTGTCGTTTTCATTTTCCTATGGTACTACTTTTGTAATAAATAATAATTACTATAATTTAAAACTTAGGTATAGATGCAGTATATATATATATATATATATATACGTATATATCTGTATATACACACACACAATGGAATACTACTCAGCCATCAAAAAATGAAATCTTGCCATTTGCAATGATGTGCATGGAACTAGAGTGTATTATGCTAGTGCAATCAGTCAGAGAGAGGCAATTATCATATGATCTCACTGATATGTGGAATTTAAGAAACAAAACAGAGGAGCATAGGGGAAGGGAGGGAAAAATAAAACCAGATGAAATCGGAGAGGGAGACAAACCACAAGACTCTTAATCATAGGAAATGAACTGAGGGTTGCTGGAGGGGAGGAGTGTGGTGGTGTGGAGTAACTGGGTGATGGACATTAAGGAGGATATGTGATATAATAAGCACCTGGGTATTATGTAAGTCTGATGCATCACTGAACTCTACCTCTGAAACAAATAATACACTTTATGTTCATTAATTGAATTTAAATTAAAAAAAAAAAACTTAGAATACCTAGGGTAAAAACACAATGCAATCATACCGATATTTCACGTTACCAATTCATTGAATTAAGAGATTAGTTGAAAGAAAATATTTTCAAAGAAAATCTCCAGGGAAAATATCTATATAAAATCATTTCTCTCTCTCCACACATATACACATTCACACTTTCACCTAGGAGCCCTAGATATGTGTATCTCGCAGAGGCAAACTGCAAAGGGAAAGCTTTTAAGAAGACTTTAAAGCATATTAAATGATAAAACGCGAGTTCCTTCTATCTTGATAAATTCTAAAATGCCTCCTTCACTTTCTTCTCATTTTGCCTTGGGATCATTCCAAATCCTGCATCCGATGAATATATGAATATGCTTTTCCCACAGCAGGAACCTACACTTAAATGCCAGTGTGGCCACTTTGCTCTGAAAAGTATATGCAACACTGCTATGCTCCCTTCCTCCCCCAAATCAGTGGTTTTAAAATAGATTTCATTTTAGACAGCTGAATTGTCCAAACACACAATGAGTGTATGCTTCATCACTGGTGTGTGTCTTTGACTTACTTTTTTCAACCTCAGGTTTCAGCCGTTTATTTTTGATGAGTATTTTTCTTTTGAGGTCATTGGGGGATGGTAAGGGTCTGCCTGGTTCAAGCTAGAGAGAAACAGAAAAGGCTGAATTAATGATGTGCTTCTTCAGTTTCATTCCCAGCCCAGTGTGAGCACGGAGGCCTGTTATACAGCCCAATATCCACTAGATGGCAGTCAGCAGTTTTATGTTTTCCTTCCCCAACCCCTATCAGCCTACTGCCGGAACCTCTGCCTTAGACTGCAAACTTGACATCCACAGTCTCCCAGAGCTGTGCAGAGCCACTCCACCTTCCCCAGCAGGAGCTAGGTCTGACCTGGGGTGCCATTGGGGGAGGGGCTCATGCTCAACTTCAGATCTTGCTCCTTTTATGTACCAGGTAAAGTACAAGGGGTCATTGTGATAGCTGGGGTCACAACTGCTTTCCTAGGCAGAAGTCCAGGGCTCCCCTGATCCTCTCAAGTGTTAGGTTGTATTAGGAAGCCTGTTTACTCAGTAGGCTGATGTAACCCCAATACTTGGGATTGTGGTTTTGTAGGTTCAGTAAGACAATCAAGAAGGAAGTGGTCAATTACCGAAACCTGATCTCTACTGTGATTTTGTTTGCTTGGATCTATGTTTGCAAAGGCAGCATCCTTTCTTCTATTACCTCTGACCCATACAACTGCACCATATCTAGTCACCCATTCCCCATTCTCCCATGCATCCATGTATGCACCCACCCACCCCTCCATCCACCCATCTTTTCTATGCATCCATTCATGTTTTCAAAAGTAATCTTTATACTACATGCAAAGCACTATGCACTCCTATGTCTGTGTTGCCCCAAACAAGGCTCTTTGCCAAAATTCTGCTTCCTTCCGAAGCCTACTGTAACCGGTCCATTCCCCAGTGATCTCTCTTGAACCTGGGTATCTCTAGTAAGTATTCAATAGGTCACAGGCCATCTTCCTCTGTAGCTATAATTTTACCTGTGTGTTCTGTGTCTCCCCCACGGCCCCCCTCAAGACTGAAAGCTTTTCACTTCAGGATGGTCCCGCTCCCATGTGTATTCACATACACTCTCCTACAACACTTTTCATGCATGTGCATATCACTTTGCAAAGAACAGTGGTCTTTCCACAGAAGCAAGCACCTTAGCCCAATCGAAAAAGTACAGAGGGTCTAGGTAAAACAAAAATAAAATTAATAAAAATCAGGGCTGTTTCTTAGTTTGGGTTCCCTCAGAATCAGTCTCTGAGACAAGGATGTGAACAGACCCAAAGTCTATTTGGGCGGCAGTCTCAGGAATGTCCAACGGGCGGGTGGGGGTTAGGAAAGTGAGAAAAAGAAGGCAAGCGGCCGACCCCAAGGGGGTGTTATCAGGCAAGTTATCACTGAGGGGGCAGGCGTGCGGTCCTGCTGGGGAGCCTGGCAGCCGGTGCAGAACCCAGGCTCTGGAGCTGTCCCTCCCACTGAGTGAGGGGCCGCGGGGGAGGGCTGTGAGCTCTGTGGCACTTCTGGCCTGTCTTTTGCGTATGGGCAGAGCAGGCTCCGGTGACCAGAGCATCCCACCTCACGTAAAAGCTGCAGGCACTGGCAGCCGAAGGTCAGGCCCGTGTGCAGGGAAAATAGGGAGTGCTGCATGGAGACGGGCAGGGAGCCTGCAGCACAGCATCCATAGGCTGAAGACAATCAAGGTGGGAGCAAAGAATGCAAATATCCTCGTGTCCTAGATGGTTTTTTCCAGTGTGTGTGTGTGTGTTTTTTTTTTTAAACTACTGCGGAGTACTTTACGCTTAATCCCCTTAGCTCTCTTACTATTCATAACATCTTGGGACAGTGGATCTTTACCATTTGGAGGTTATGGATCCTTGCAAAAATGTGATGAACTCTCTGGAATAATTATACACTAAAAAAAAATTGTGTGCAATTAGAATGAGGTCACGGACCTCACAAAGCCTATCTGTGGGAAACAGGTTACAGGTTCTTTGTTTTATGAAACAATTTGCAGGTGTAAAAATGAAGCTCAAAAGTTGTGTGTGTAACATTTTCCAAGTATTTGGGTTTGTTTTTTTATTTCTTTGAGAGACAGAGAGAGTGAGCACGCATGCGGGTGAACACACAAGTAGGGGAAGGAGCAGAGGGGAAGGGAGAGGGAGGGGGAAAAACTCTCAAGCAGACCCTGCACTGAGCATGGAGGCCGACCTGGGGCTCGATCTCACGATCCCGAGACCATGACCTGAGCCAAAACCAAGAGTCAGACACTCAACTGACTGAGCTACCCAGGCACCCCCCAAATACCTGTTTTGGAGTTGGGAGCTTGAACGTCAGACTCTTTTGACTTCAATTTAGGGGACTTCTCCCAGCAATGGGCTCCTATGGGTGCTGAACCCTATGTGCACACTTTATTCACCTGGAGGGCTTTTTAAAAAATACCATGCTCAGGCCTTACCCAGATCAATTAACTCAGAATCTCTGAGTGGGGCCCTGGCAAAGGTATTTTTTGTAGTCCTTCTAGATGGTTCTATCAGGCAACCAAGCTGAGAACAAATGCGGAGTATAGACCCTTGGCCAGCGGGCATTTTATAAAACTTTAGGACAGAGATCTCAAAAACCATAAAGGCCTTGAGACCTTCTAAATTAAAGTGAACCAGATGTTTATTTTATGTCTCTCTCTACACATCTGTCTGAAGCACGAAAGCTTTCCATACCAATGAATTTAAATAAATATGAAGATCTTTAGTCCTCTAGCACTACTTGACCCTTTAGAAATGAATTTCAAAACAAATCCATTCAGGTTAGAAATATGGTTTGCTAAAAATACATACTGGATGTGATTCAAGTGCTTGTTTCAACAGGAGATCCCCAAATAGATCTTCGCAATATTTGGACATCTTGTACTGTTGATATTTGCTGGAGAGAGAGAGAACTGGCATTTGTAAATTCAAACATCCATTAACCGTCCAAGAATAAGAAACATCCTTTCCTAGGTGATTAAAAACTCCCACTCTGCAAAATCCACGCTTGTCCTCTTGACGCTAAGTGAGATGCTCGGTTACATACCACAGACTTTAACCAGTGTAGTTTCAAAAGTAGGAACTATTTGGCCCCCCAAAATAAGAGCTGGTAAGCAGAATATTTTTAAAATGGCTTTCAAGTTCATCAAGTCTGCTTTCAAATCCACTGCCAAATCTTCCAGCTCAGTGGAACTTTGAGCAAGGTGTCCTGATCTCTCACCTTTTAGAGGGAGAATCTCTAAAACACATCAAGATGACTTGTTTTTTTCCCTTTGTATTTTTTTGGAGGTGGAGGTACTGGTTTGGGGTTTTCTTTTTTTTTTTTTTTTTTTTTTTGCATAAGACCAAGTGTTCTTACCACTTCCCCCAAACTATGCAGCTATTTAAAAAGATGTCGAGCAGCAGTGGGGATTGGGTAATAGATACTTTGAATAGAATGCATCATTATACCTGCAGTGATTTTCAAAGGAGAGAATTACAGGATATTCGGACGTGACAAATGCAGTTTCTTTGATGGCTTGAATAACATCCTTGAAAGATAAAAAGTGTTAATGAGAGAGAAGAGCAAAACAAAACAAAACAAAAAACAAATTAAGGCACGTGAAACCATTCAGAGACTATTAATTTCGGCTTTTCAAAAAGTCAGTTCTGGCAATTAAGACCTAGAGAGCCCATTCGCCTTGATACCTTCACAGGGGGAGTCTCCTTGTGGTTAGTCCCAAGCACAACTAATGGTTAACGACAATGTTTTTCAAAGCTACCTTTGACTTCTCCAAAATTACGGCGCTATTAACCGACAAGGAATTTCGTCTCAATGGCATGCTGGCTCCTTGCTCGATTACCTGACAAGACAGCTTCAGAGCTCATCTTTCTTGCTGAAGAGCAGGTGGGGTTATGGCTACGTTTCATGAATTCCATGAAGATTCCGGTGACATTTGCAACGTCCCTTGTTTCTGATTAGCCGAATGAAAATGGCCGTGGGGGGGGGGAGGAGGGCAGGTGATGAGGGAGGTTGTTCTCCTTGATCAAGCAACATGTGAGGTGAGACAGGTGGTGTTCTGGCCGCCCCTCTCGGACCTGGAAGCTCGGTCATCTGAAACCACCTTCGAACGAGCATACCCTTCCCACAGATGGCCAGCCTTGCTCTCTGCTTAGCTTCAGAAAGCACGGTTTCCAAACAATGTTTCCACAACCACAGCATCATACTTGGTAAAAAATCCCCAAATTCTTACTGGCTTATAGCTAACCGCAGGGAAAATCCCACCATTCAGTTGAATGTGAAAAAATTTTACAGTAGTAATCTAGGCTAGTCCATTTGAAACCCATCTAATGCGTTGGGTTAGATAATCTTCGAGTGTTTTCTTGAGGATCCTTCTAAGGTGGTCCTTTAATTATTCTTGCTTCAAGTTTCTTCAGGTGAAAACTTCTGTGACCTTGATTGCCAACTTGAGTTGACCAAGAATTACTCCTTGAGGAAAATTTTGGCTCTGCCCAGGGGTTCTCTTTTGCTCACCTCCGTGCTGAGAAGAAATAGCCTTCTTTTCAGCTAAGCTTCGTTATTAGGCTCCTTAATTCTCTCAAGAGGACAACCTTTCCTGTCAGTTTAGTTGGCTGTGCAAACTCATGGCTTCCCACTGGAATATATCTTGATACTTCTCAGGCAGTGTAATTCCTTCTCAGGGAACATAATCTTGAATTCGTTGCTGCTCAAAATTCACCAACATCTGGCTAAGAGAAATGGTATGCATGGAGTGTTATGGGTATAGGGCCTAGGCATCTGTTTTTGAAGATGCCTTTGGTGATTTCCCACATGCAGGCAGGGTCGAGAACCGTGGCTCCAGATGTTGCAATAACCATTCCAAATTGCACCAAACTGACAGACACAGATGTACCTGGCCAACCACAGAATTGCATTTTTTTGACTTATCTTTTGGCAGGCTATCACTGGAGCACATTGAGGAGTGGTGTAAGAGACTAACCTTCCAACTCTACATAGAGATCACCAAAAGGCCATTACTGAAATGCCTGTTTGTAAAACTGTAGATGCCGCTCTTTGAGGGTCCTTGGGGAAAAGCCTTCTCTCTGGCATCAGGACTGGGAACAACTATGCTTTTTTGGACCAATGGCCCTGTTTCTATTTTGCAAATCTTGTGAATCATCATGTTTCTCTCCTCGCCCTGAATTCTAGAAAGTTTGGAGCCCATCTGTGGCATGGCTTGGCAGTTTATAGGACTTCTTGTTGAGGATTCATCAACTCTAACCTCACTCAACATAGCTTCTTGCTCTTATAGGCACTATTTATAATCTGTTTTATTTTCTGTATTCTATTTATCTTTTTATGCCATTTTGACGTTCTTCAGAAATAATGCAAAGTAAGCAAGAAAACGAAAGACTGTTTTTAAGGTAATTAGAGTCAGGAGGATTCTGGCAAAGAAACCTCATTATATGGTGCTGTCACCATCTGAAAGCAGTAAAGTCAGAAAAGGAAGGTTCTATGAAGTGAAGAAACATTTTTCTTGATTTTCTCTTCAAAACAGGAGGAAAGGAATATGACGGTGAAACACTTGAGAAAACGAATAATTTGTTTTCTCCAATATTCTGGAAGAGACTATGGCTATTTTGAAACTTACCTTAAAAAGGATATCTGTACACATTGCTTTTCCATGAGTTATTATCGGTTCTTGGTCTTCACCTTTTCCATCCCAACAGTCAAGTTCAACACATCTAGGCACACAGCGAAATTACAAGATTGAACCCTTACAAAAAAATACTGCGTGTGTGTGCAAATTAAAAGGAGAGACATCAAAATAAGTTGTTTTCTTATAGAAGCAGAACATGCAATGAGTTAAGTAACATGATTATTTCATGGAGTATGCAGGTTAAAATCACATTATATTCTTTACCATGTTGGTGTCATCAAAAAGGGACTGTCAGTGATTAAGACAGACTTCGGAGATATAACTACCAGTGAGGTTCTAGATGAAATTCCAGTCATGACAAAGCTACAATGAAGGACAATTTGGGGACAATTGGCAACATCTGAATATGGGCTGGGTTTTAGATGATGTTAAAGAACAATTTTTAAAAATTTTTTTAGCTGAAATGATGTTACTTTGGCCATAAAAGAAAATGTTCTCATTGTGTCAAGTGTTCAGAGGCAGAAGTAGTGATGTCATTTCCCTGGAGTCTCTCCACACACGAAAAATAGTGAGTTATTAAAAACGAAGGTATGGTTATCGATAACCAAGAAAAATATCATAATGTAACCACATATCTTATTTTTCACTTTCAGCATTTTTTCCATGTTTTAAACCTCAAATATTTGCCAATTTCCACAGAAGGAAAACCATTTTCAATAATCTTTATTCTCAGAGAATGACATTTTAGGACTTTGAACATTAAGTAGAGCTAAATTTGCAAATGCTTCAGACCAATAAGAAATTTAACATGACTTCTTGAAATTTTTTTTTCAATTTTGAGGGGGGCAATATTTATTTTTTTGTTTATTTAAGGGGAATATTAAAAAATTTATAGTAAAAAATGTCTTTTGGCCCATAGGTGGATTCTAGAACTTTCTGGAGCAGAGATTTTCCGTTCTTTTTCAAGGTTACATGACCAACATAATCAATTAAAGAGAAGGAAAAACGTCCTTTTCATTCTGAAATGAAAATACTACTTCCTACTTTTCTAGAGAAAAGTCTTAAATTGAAGGGCATCATATTAAAAAAAAAAAAAAAAGGCGCTGTCCTGCGTTTCTGACCTGCAACCAGCCAGGAGAACCTGTCTGTACATTTCTACTGAAGATTTCCCGCCAAACTGTCGGCCCGTGAGATAGGTGTTATGGGAAGAACTGATGAAGTAGTGGGCCAGAGGATGGTCCATTTCTTGGTAAAGTTCTAAACGATCCAGGAAGACTGGGGCATTTTCATCTGACATCAGATATCTGCAAAACCCATCGCTTGATATGAGGCCTGGGGGAAAAAAGAACAGCTAGTAGACACGGGGCTCAGAAGATACACCTCTCACATTTTTCTTCATGAAAATTGAGGCAGCTTAATCAGGAGTAAACACTTCTCATTCTCTTTCCCAAGGACCTTCATCTTTCAGAACTTGAACAAAAGATCAGAGCTGTACATTACAAGTAACCTAACCCGTTCCACAAGGCAGGGGGCGTTCTGCTTTTGTAAGTTGGATGACAGAAGCACACGATTCCCTGAGCTCAGAAGTGGAGCCCCAGGAGGCGTGGCGGCCAGGGGTCAAGGGGACCTTCGTCAGTTCCGCTTCTACCACTCGCTCCTTACATTCTTGGGTCTCAACCTCCTCTTCTGGCAAATGGGGGAGAAATACTGGCCACACCAGCTTTCCAGGACTATGCCTAATGATAAAGGACAATACATACAAGAGGGGCTCTTAAAAAAGTGGAAAAGAGGGGTGCCTGGGTGGCTCAGTTGGTTAAGCATCCGCCTCTTGATCTCAGCTCAGGTCTTGATCTCAGGGTCGTGAGTTCAAACCCTACGTTGGGCTCAGGTGGAAAACCTACAACTATAGGGCACTACTGTTCTCACTGAATCAGAGAAAGAATGAGCAGCCTCTCTGGGTTTAAACAATTCATTTCTCCTCTTTCATCTATGCACAGTGTGTGGGACTGGTGAGAAGGGCATTCAGTCATCACTGAAATGTGGCCCTAGGAGCCACTGTTCATTTCGGTCAGTCCTTTCTGATACAAGGCCGGTCCCCTGTGGTCTCAGGAGAAGTGATCAATATTTCTACATCTCCTACCCTATCAACCATCGACTGCTTCAGCCTTTTGTTTTTATTTAAGCATTTGCAAGTTATGAACTGATCTCAAGTTTATAAAGAAGTACAGATGATAGCATAATAACTGTGGACCTATACCACAGCTTCATAACATTTTCCCTTATTTACTTTACATTTTCCCAGAGGAATACATAATTACAGATGCCTCTGCAGCACCCTGTGCTCCCGCCCTCCATTCTATTGCAGTTCCTCCTTCTACTCCCTTGTAGACAACCATTCCCGACTTTTTGTATTGAACATTCTCAAAATGGCTTTGTGACTCTACTACATATGCCTGTATCCAAACCCATAGGTAGTTGTGAATATTTAAAAGCTTGTATAAAAGATATTCCACTATTTGCATATGCAAATTTGCTAATTTTACATTTTCTTAAAACTTATTCAGTTAATATAAACAGCTCTTGATCATTTACTTTTCCCTGAATAATGTATAGTAGTATGTATGGTGGTAATATTTAGGACTGTAGAATGTAGAATAGGTCCATGTATGAATACACCCATTTATTGTCCATGATTCTGTTGATGGGTATTTAGGCAATTTCTAATTATAATTAAACACACTACAATAAAAATCTGTGCACCTGTCTCCTTGGGCACAAACGTCCATTCTAAGAGCACTTGCTCTTAAGGCACTGGGACAGAAGAAGTGATGGGAGTGATGGGAGAAACAGACACGCCCAGCCTTCACGAAACGTATTATGGGAAAGAGAACAAATAAATTAGCAAATAAATATAAGTATAATGTAATGTCATGCAAGTGCTAGAAAGAAGTAGAAAGCAGGGAATGAAGGTGATCAAGAATGGCCAGGACGCTATGTTAGATACAGGGCCAGCAAAAGCCCTTCTGAGGATATCACACTGATGAATAGGGAGCAAGCCACATGCAATCTGGGGAATCATCTCAAGTAGAAGGACCAGCAAGTGCAAAGATCTTCAAACAGGAGTGTGTGACCGAGGGGAAAGGGAGTTAGAAATGAGGCTGGAGAGGAAGCCAAAAGCTAACATCAGTTGGCCTGATGTCTTTGCTAAGTACTGTGGGTTTTACTCTAAGTGTGTTGGGAAGCCTCTGGAGGGTTCCAAAGAGGGGAATAACATTAGATTTAGTTTTCAGAGGTTTAGTCTTGCTGCTGTGTGGAACATAAACTGTAGGGCACTGCGTAGAAAGAAGATTAGTCAAAAGTCAAAGGCCATCGTCCAAGAAGACATGATGTAGGCTTGGATAGACTAATGAAGGTAGAGATAGTGAGAAGTGACTTATTCAGGTCTTATTCTGAGGATAGATCTGGTAGGTTTTGCTGATGGATCAGAAGTCACAGGAAAAGAACGAAAGAAAGTCAAGGAAGATTCCAAGAGTTTTGGTCTGAAAATCTGGGTGAATCATAGTAACATTCATTTTCCAGGCTGAGAAGGGAACAGGTCTGCGGGCAGGAAGAATCAAAACATGTTGTACATATACATTTGAAATGCCCATTCGGTGTCCAAATGGAGAATTCTACCACAGGTCTGGAGTTGAAGTTAGAGGTTAGGAGTGGAGAATTTGAAAGTCAAGTGTGTAGAAGAAATTTAAAGCCACTGACTTGGGTAGTGCACTTCCTCTGACATCCAGGATGGGAGGTTCTCTAGGATACATACCTGGAGGTGGAGGTGGAAAGGCTGGGCTGTAGGAAGGGCATATTTTCCACTCTACCACTTATTGCCAAAATATTCAAAAAGGTGGTTGTTTGTACCAATTTATGGTCCTCCCGGAAGTTTATTATGCCTTTTGCACCCCATTCTCACTCATACTTAATAATGGCGGACTTTAAAATTTCTGTCATTTATGAATTTGTGAAGCTACGATTTTTAGGTGTGTCAATATAATTTCATAGACGTAGGACCTGGAAGGACTTTAGAAATAATGAGACACACACCTCTATCATAACCTTTATCATACCGCCAAGGAACTGCTGAGCCTTGTCTTTCAATAGATCCTAACTGTCTTACTTCTGAATCCCCAACATCTGGCATGGTGCTTGGCACCCAGTTAGCCCTCTATAAACTTTAAGAAATGAAGGTAGGGGAGCAAAATACTAATTAAATGACTGTATGAGCTCCACCATGTTACAAGCAAGGAACCTGAGGCCCAGGAATAGAGTCCCTTGGTCAAGGTCACACAGGGACAAGACAGCACCAAGAATCAAATCAAATATTGCAAAGTGCTATATGATCTATCAAGCCACCCCTCCCTTCACTTTAATCCCAAGCAATGTGGAATAAATAATAATAGTCAGAGTGTTGGTATAAAGGTAAATACGGAAGCACTCTTGCTGAAAGGAGTTATTTGGGGCTCTAGCAGGAGTGTAAATGTACATCTATTTGACTTGGAAATGTAACAGGGGTAGGTCATGTGGTGTGGCGGGCCAGCATGAATATACATGGGTTCTATGTGGGTCCAGAGATTATATAAACCTTTTAGCCACATTCACTGAGATACAAAGAAAAAAGAACATGGAAACTGGAGGCCATACTACCCAGGGGCACATGGGAGAGATAGAACTTGACCCTGAAACTCCCTTCAACTCTCCACTGGGACACAAGGCTGGGGCTGTAGCTCAGGTAGCTCTTGTCTCAGGACTTCCTGTCCAATTATGGTAGCATCACTTTTCCCATCCTTTGCAGGTGCCTCCCTCTGCTATGAGACTGATCTTCAATTTCCTCTCTATGCCTTTTCTTTGTCAAATGTTGGAATGGACAGCACATTGTTTCCAATGTTTCATTGAAAGAGGGAAATGTTCAGAAACCCCAATAATTTGCCAAATTGATTCCTGACCATTTAATTTCCTATTGGTTGTATTTGTATTCAATAACAGAGGTCTAGTGACAGGTAGGCTCATCAAATCATGTATTAAAATTTACTTGGCAAAACAAAAGGGAGAAAGAGAAAGTATAAACTTTTATAAGACATGAAATTCCTTCCAAGATTGCAAAGGGAGACCATATGGGCATTTTTGCAGTTTGAGCATTAGGCAATACTAAAGATCGAATATAAGAGAGTACAACGGGGAAAATATCACTACCGTGTGTTTAATAATATAGTAAATTTACATTTTACCTCAGGCAGCATGGGCAAATTCTGATGTAAGGTAAAATTTATACTAACTTAGAACAGGAAAAAAAAATCAGTCCATTAAAATCCTTGGCTCTAGGGAGCTCCAAAGCATTTAAAGATGTCTTTAAAAATCCAAGAATGTTTAAAGTTGCATATAGTCTTGCTTTTTCTTTAATAAAGAAAATTGTCTTGTTTCACTTTCATTACCTTTTTTCTTCAAATCTTCATCAGGCTCATACATCTCAATGATCTGCATTGCCCTTTTAGCATCGTAAAATGGGAATAAAATTTCATTCAGTCGAGGGTCTCGCTGATGCTATGATGAGAAAATAATCCCATTTAGGTTGACATTTCTCACCCTTGGGGCATTACACATCACTAAAGTACATAATTTCTAAAATAATATCTATTTAGAATATCACATTTATAGTTACAAAGATAGGATTTCACTGTCCTACTATCTTTCTCCCTAAAATATACTTCAAAAAAGTCCAACTTTGGGAATGCTTTGTTGGTTTCCCTCACTGAACTAGAAAGAGAATACAGAATATATATTTTTTTCCTTCGGAAGCTAAAAGATACATAAAATGTGTGCATGCATGTCAACTGTACTGTCTTCTAGTTCCCATACCACAGGTGAAAGATTTAGCATAAATATCTATAAAAAGTGGTCAAAAATCTTTGGGGGAAAAAAAAGGGAAAAACAAAAGCAAAAACCAAAACCAAAACCAAAAACCGAAACAAAAACTCAAATAACTCAAATAGCTAATGTACTAACTTAAGTGCCCAAAAAGAAAAACAATAGTAATAACAACAAAAATCCCTAAGGTTAAAACAGGCAAACATCATTTCATTTTCATTATATTTTTTTTACATAAAGAAAAGATTTCTTGGGCAGTCTGCAGACTTCATTTTCTTGAGTAAATATTTATCAAATCAGTTATAATAATGGTGACAATCCGCACAAGAATATGTATCAATTATTGACAATATGAAAAGCTGTATTTGAATATCAGTAGTTCAGAAAGTCTTTTTCACTATGAACTAGAACTGGGTTTGCCCTGAGGAAATTCTCTGGGCAAGGGGAGTCCATAAATGATTGAGGCACCTAGGAAGCTAGCGATGCCATTCTTTTCAAATCAGCACCTGGATCCTCATGGTACTATGGGAGGCACCAGGAACAATGCCATTTCTGCAGTTCTGTCATCCAAACTTCACAGCAGTGGCGAAAAAAGTCCAATTTAGTGACTCAGCTACAGTTTTTTGTATGTGTGTGTTGTGTGTGTGTGTGTGTGTTTGTGTGTCTATATCTGGAGGCAGTGGGTCCATGAAACTTCCTTAATGTTCATCGTGACTTGGACCCTGGTCATTCATCAAATCTCTAACTTCCGTGGCAATAATGGCAGAGAAGCAGATGTGAGCAAAACCTGGTCAACGGGTAGAACCTTGGCGACATTTCTTTACCCAAATATATGCACAGACGTTGCAAAACAGTACTGAGATGTTTGAGAAGCAACTGTTAAAGGTTCATATGGATTTCCCTTCCCCATTTGTTGTGAAATGAAAGCTTGAAAAGTGGGTGACACAGAATGAATGCCTTTGGCCAATGCAACACGCACGATGTGATTTCCTCCAGCACTGGTGGCCTAGCCTAGCCTAGTCCTCCCACCTCTTCGCCCAGGTAAGAGTGCTAACTCATAAGGAATCGGTATCTTTTGGTCAGTTTAATCCCAATGAAGCATGCTTCTGTTGTAATCTAAGAAATTATAGCTCACAACAGCTCACGTCCATGCACGTGCAAGAGCAAAAACTGTTATTTTAACAACATGCCCAGAAACCATAAAAAACAAAACTCATGGGGTGTGCAGAGAGAAACTGTGAGGTGGACCGTGGAAGGCCAGGCACGTGAAGGCATGCTACAATCTTATTGATGAAACGGATGGGCATCATGCAATTCTAGAGCCCACTATTCGAGGCCATGACAAGCACCACCCCTCCGGTGAGAAAGTATCATTTTAAAAATAAACAATTACACAAACGAACAGAAAACTCTTTCTAGGCACATTTCTTCTCCCGTCTCTGTAAAATACCATCACGGAAGAAGATGGAGATGGGAGGAAAAGGTCCTTTTTAGACCCCGTTGCAGTTATTTTCATGGTTGGCCACTATGTTATGCTTCCTTACTAAAAGTAGGTTTTTTTGATTCAAAGATATGCTCATTGGTAAGAATTCTGGACTCATGGAGATGATGGGGCAAATCCATATGAATTTAAAAAGTGAGAGAAAGAAGAGATTAAGCTGCAGGGGAGAGAAGAGATTATATTAAGTAAAGAAGGGGGAACCCAGACGCTCCTAGGTGCTCTTTATATGCATATATATGGCTGTGAGCCCAGTGTGACTTAAAATGTGACCCGCTGATGGCGGCAGTGGCAGCGCCCGCCCCTGGAAGTTAAAATGCAGGTTCTCAGGCCCCACCAAAGACCTACCAGATCTGATTCTCTGGGGTGGAACCCATGAATCTGTGTTTTAACGAGCTTTCCAGGTGATTCTGCTATGTTCGAGTTTAAGAAACACTGCTCTAACATGTAAAAGTATGCATTTTACATTTTGCATTATCAGTAATATAAAAAAAACCAACCAACCAGCCCAAAAAACCTATGTCCTACAAGGATAGAATGCTAAATGTTTGAGATGTCCTCCTAATTAAAGCCCATGGAAATTTAGTCCCAGGGCACGATATTCACTAGAACATCCTGCCTATCAGAAGCAAAAGCCAGGAAAACCAAGCCCTAAAATGGATTTATCATCATCATCCCCTAATTGTACATTTGCAGCAAACAAGCATTAAAAGCAGACAGTATGAAACCGCATTTGTCTTTACATTGCTCCACCAGATAACATAATCTTTGCTTCACTAAAGCTTTCATGTTTCAAAAAGAAAGCACGGTGCACTCTGGATAGTCCGAAGGCAAGGAAGCAGATAATAAAATTTGCATTAGAGTCACAAAACTATCATCTTTATATGAAACAACAAAGAGGAAGAAGTTCCAGGTGAACTCAGAGTAATGAGGTTGCAGAAGAGTCCCACACAGATGTAAGCACAGTGGGGCAAAAGCTTCACAACTCAGGGATTGCTGGTTTTCCATGGGGATTTGGGGAAGCAATATACCTACGACGCTCATCTCTGGACTTCCAGAGCATTGTAAAGTGAGATTTAAACAGCTTCTGAAAATAAGTCACAGAACTGTGCCCATGTGCATGAGGAGACAGGGGTCATCGCTCTATTATTATGTCCTCACTCTTCTTGAGAAAAAGCATCAACTGGCTTTAACCCAAGCAGCACTGAGAGAGACAGATGTGGACAAAAAATATTCAGAAGAGATACAAAGACGATAAAGGAATAATTTGCAAGAGGAGACTTACCCGAAACACTAAATACCTCTTTCTCTTTCTGTGTCTATGTATTAAAGAATAAAGATATTATAAATGGAAAGTGATCACAGCCCCTTTCCTATACAACAGCAAAATAAAATAAATAAGCAAACAGGTCTAGCCCTAACGTGATCATATGATGTGTGTGAGGCAGAGGGGAGATCACTAGCAACAAGAAAATAAAGCTGATTCTGGAAAATTGTGGTCCTCCAAGACCTTTTCCCTCTTTTTCATCTTGATCTCTCTCTCCAGGTCTCCATGCATCTCCTGATTCTGTAGGCCCTCCCCCTCAGTTATCATCTTTGTGAGAGAATAAAGATAAAACTGAAATCAATTTGGCTTCTCATGGGAAATGTGGAAAGAGAGGTGAAATTAACTAAAGCCCAGGGACATTAATTAGTCCCACCACAGATCGAGAACTGAGTTGGAAGCAGTATCTAACCACAGGGCAACTCACAGTGAGTACCTCTACATGCTCTCCCAGACTCTGGTTTACTATTTTCATAAAATAGGAAGGAGAAAAGTTTCTCTTGGTCCACTGATGTGACAAAGAGGCATAGTTGTGGCAAAATTTTAGATCTGAGTGCTGGATCTCCATGACTAAACCCATCATGGAGAATAACGGAAGGTATATGTTGCTCACATTCTTCCCATCCACACTAAGCATTCCAAGGAGGAACCTAGGTAATCCACTAGGGCAGTGCTTCACAAACTTTAATGTGCAGACCAATCACCTGGAGATGTTGTTAAATGCAGATTCCAAGTTAGTAGGTCTAGGGTGGGACCCAAGATTCTGCATTTCTAACAAGCTCCCACTGGATGCTGCTGCTGGTGGTCCACGGATCACGCTTTGAAGAGATATTGAGAAGCAGAGGAGAAGCAGGTCTAAAGCTACCAGTGAAAAGCTAGTAAGTACTGATGACATGGATAGGGAGGAGGTGGTACAAAACCCTACGTGGTGACCAAGATAGTAAATGGCCAGTAGTCTCTCCTCTCATTCCAGCTTCCTGGAAATAGACATGAATACATTGAACATAAAATTTCAACTAAAGAATAAAAAGATTTACAAGCTGGAAAGTGGTGAGAGGCAGCATGACTTTTTTTCCCTATTACTTATTCTAATTGGTTAATGCTGGTATACATGTGCCTATTGATTTTTGCATTGTCAATCATTTCTCTGGTTATTTTGATGAACTCTTACTCAAAGAGTTTTTCAGCTGATAATTTTTGAGAGGGTACTTAATCATCATCTATCAAACAATGAGTAGGACCTTGTCGTTTTGTATTCACGAGACTCATTTATTTCTCCTATCTTATTGTATAATCTGGGGCTTCTAACACAATGTTTAATTTTGGCTTGTTGACACTATGTAGCTAAGGCATTTTGAAAACATTTGAATCTAAGCTTTTGGAGGCATAGATTCTTACACTGCAATGCCTGCTTCTTTCTTTAGTGAATGCTATCTCCTTTCATTATGCGTTTTGAAGGTGTTCTGCCTAAAGGGCACTTCTGATTTTGGAGAGAGAAGAGCCACTGTGGGACTCGAAAGAGAGGGTAGAAGGAACTGGCAGAATGTTTTCTAACTTTGACAAACTTCTTCAAGGATATATTCAGATGCTATCTAGTCTTTCCAATTCAGTTTGGTAGGATAGAAAAGGATGAGATTTGGGCACTTAGATTAAAAGAAAAGGCTGTACAGGTTCCTGGACCATCTTGTAGTCTCTATGGTCTAAAGAAATCAAGAATCACACTGATTCCATGTGTCCTACCACAAAAGTAAAGGTGCTTCCTTACCATGAATAAGAAGCCAAGCAGAAGAAAATATAACAACATATGAGCGCTAATGGCCACTGTGATATTGATGAATAAAAGCTTATCAAATAATAAGTATTTGAAGAAAGAATTTGGATAGCAGAGCCAGGAAGCATGGGTGATCCTATCTTTTAAAAATTAAATGTTATGTCTTAGACTCATAAAAATGACAAGTGATGACTGGGTGGGCTTACAGAAACAACCCATAAGAGGAACGGCATGAGGTAAGAGCCCATGAATGCCACGCCTATCGTCAAGACTTCAGAATTGTTTATTTTCATGGTGACACACATAGTAAGGTCTCTGTTGTGTTTACTAGATGACTGCATGCCAGCTTCATCTCAGAGTAGGCAAGAGACCTTGTTCCTAGGAAGTAGCAAACCAATGATATAGATTTTCTCCGTGCCTCCCAACAGTCTTCCCTCTTTAGCAAAAAAGCAAGACTTTCCTGCCCATCTCATGAAAACTTAAGATGATCAGTGACCCAAAGTGCATGAAGAAGCTGAAGGAAATAAAACAATACATCTTAAAGCTGAAGAGGGGGAAGGAGTTAAAGGAAACAAAGGCAACTTAACTTCGGAGTAACAGTGGCATAGGAATGTGGATAATATCTGGGTAAAGATTATGAACATAGTATTTGCGTGACCACAAACTAGTGGGGTGGAAAAACTTGAAATGTTTTCCAGTAAAATCAATTCTGTATTGTACTGAAAGGCTCATTAAAAGTAGAGGCATCTGTGCTGATAAACGGAGTAGCTAGTCTTCCCAGCACGAAGGCTATAGGCTCTGGTTATCACAGCTTTGTCAGGGCAAGCCTACCAATTGGGAGCCACTGAGCCCTAACAGGGCAAGAAAAAAGAAGCCCTTTGGCAAAGATGTGATTTGTCTCCGCAAACTGGCAAATCACAGTCTTCCTGTTGCCCGTTCTTTGGGGCAATACCTCATGTCTGGCGTGATACTCTCTCTTCAAAGCTTCTCTCTTTATATGGTATAATGGCTAAATTATATTTAAAAAATTGTTTTGAAACAAAAATATACTGTCCATTCCATTAATGTGCTAGGAAAAAAAAGTACATTTTCCACTGTGGATTAGCAAGGGCTTCAGTGGGTTTCACTGAACAGGACAATCTTTTGTAGGTATAAAGAAAAAAAAAAAGTTACTTTTAGTTGTCACAAAAGTTGCAACCTTTACATGTTCCAAAATATTTTTCTCTTGTGCTTCAGCAAATGTTGTCAACCAGTGTTGGTTGTTGAGTGAATCATATTCTAAATTGAGCCCTAAGCTTGTTATAAAAATAAAATGTAAAAATTTGACCTGCCATCTAATTGACCTAATATGTACTATATTTTCACCCAGGAACTGCACTGTTGTGCTCGTTGTCAAAATATTCTCTTGGAACCTACATATCATTCTTACATGCAATCCATTAAAAGACAAAAATAAAGCTTTCCAGTCCATGCAAAGGTATGAGAAAAAGTTAGCAATGGAGAATCCAACTACAGTGTGCTAATTTCAATCCATTCTCTATTTAATGAGATCGATAAGAGAGAAAAAAAAAGTACCTTAAATATCATCTTGCAAAAACATAGACACATTTAATTAAATGAATATATTATAAAATTCACACACACACACAGAACCAGAGCTATACATCACAGCAGGAAAACCAACAAAAAATAGCAGTGTGCAAAGGCAACGTGTAGTAAGTGCATGAACACACAGGAGCAGCAGCTGATTTTTGCACCTGGTAAAGGAAGCCATATGGAAAGATCAGCAGGTCAGAAGCAAAGCGAATAGGGCATATGGATGTGGGCATGCAATGGGGACACCGGAGGAGGCAAGCCACTGCACACAGACTTTATGGAGTTAATGTATGAAAAAGCTTACTTCATTTAGAAAGCTCACTAATTGGTCTACCGTTAAATAATCAGTTTTGTCTCCATTGCTGAAAAGAAATTTATTAGAAAAAGTAAGTTTTTGTATATGATGCTACAGTAGGCACGATTTACATGTTGACATTTGTTGATGATAATTCTAAACTTATTTTCTAACCCTGAAGTAGTGGTGCATTCTTAAAATGGCCAGAGACTGTTTGTAAGAACAAAAAAAACCCAAAAACAAAACAAACAAAAAAAAAACAGCAACCCAACAACGAGAAAGAAAACACTCCCACTAGCTCACAGAAAGTGTCTGCAATTCTTCTTTTTAGCATTATCGAAAGCCGTTACTTTAAAAACAACATGTAAGTCATCCATTTGAAATAACTAGAATGAATGAACTTTTCCACAACATAATAACATTCCAAATCGAATCTAGTTAGTTCACATAATGGGTTAATACCTAAAGGAGCAGGTTAAAATTGTAGGTAGTTAGTAAAGCCAATGCAAGGGGGGAAAAAAATCGTTCCAGGTGCTGCCATTAATTTTTGTAAAAGTTTCTCAAAAACTCAGAGTGAACTTTTACAGTGATAAGCTAAGGGGTGAAAATGTAACCCTAGCTACATAATCCTGGAAACTTTCAACATACTATATTAAAACAATACCGCAAAAAATGTTTCAAAAGTCTAAAGGGACAAGAACGTGACTTTTCTCATAAGTAGAACTTACATTTTTTTAAAAAGATCCTCTATATCTGTCCGAGGACAAATCTTTTGTGTCAGTTCATAGAACTTTTCATAAGTAAATGCTGCAGGCTCAATTTCATCATTCTGTAAAGAAGAAAAAAGTGTCACAACTCATGCAACATCTTTCTCCTTAGAGGGAAAGAATCTACAGGATCATGAAGCAAAGCAATGACCATCAAGGGCCTCTATCGGGTTCTTACTGAGAGAAGCCAGAAGGCCAATCCCAGCTGCGGCCGGGCCATCCCACCCGCACCCGGCATGCGTAAATGGGTGTTTCTGGTTACCAAGGGCAGCCGTGACTTTTGTGTTCAAACACTGACTACAGCTGGGCTCACTCTGGGAAACACCCCATAAAACAAACATAAAGAAACATTTCCTCTTTCCCTCCTTGACGGAGAAAAGCAAGTGCCTGCCTAAAGGATGCTGAATAAATCAAACCTAGTGTTTGCTTATCTTGTGAATTTTCACAAGACCGCATGAAGGGGCTCAGGATAACCACATAAAATTTTACTTCTCATACTGAAGTTTGTATTTCAGATTGGATTTGTTAAAGTAGGAACGGGCTTAAATCTTTCTCGCTGTCAATAATTAATTTCAACTATTCTAAATCCAAAGGGCCAGAACACAAATGGTTTGTGTAGTGAGGGGTGCTTTATAAAATACCCCACAGCCATCTTGAAGAACTGGATCTGTTAGTTATTCAGGCTGACATTGTGCTTGGTCAAGGCAATGCAGATGGCTTCTCTAATAAGCTTTCCAGGGGTGCCTGGGTGGCTCAGTTGGTTGGGCATCTGACTCTTGACTTCCGCTCGGATCAGGAACTCAAGGTCTTGGGATCGATCCCGGCATCTGGCTTTGTGCTGGGCATGGAGCCTGCTTGAGATTCTCTCTCCTTCTGTGTGCTACCCTCCTCCCTACTCTCTCTGTCTCTTAAAAAATAAAATAAGTTTTCCACAAGCTGTGTAAAAGAGCAGCCTAGCTGTCTTTCCTTTTCTTAATAAAAAGTTGATAAAAACATTTTAAAGCACACTATTTGAATTTGAAAACATTTAATGCCCAGAAAACAAAAGGCAGGCAAGCAGGCAGAAGGGAAAGTTACCTGTACTTTACGTGATTGAAACCAGTTTTGAATCTAAATGACGTCAGTTGAACATAAATAAGCTGGCTTATCACATATGAGAATATAAACAGACAAAATCGTTTTAGAAACACATGATTAAATGAATAAATACCTTTCCACTGGGAAGACCTAACTCCTTGAGCGCTTGAAAGATCACCTTTTCTGTTTTCCCTGATGCAAAGGTTCTAGTAATACTAGGGCAGAAAAGAAAGGGGAAAAAAAAAGTCAAGTTATTGTTAATTCTGTTTTCTCTGAGGCAAAAATCCAAGCAATACTCAGGATTGTAGGATGGCAGGGGGAGATGGGGAAGGAAAATACACTTAGTTTTCATTTCTGGGTATTTTTCACTTTCCTAACTAGCTCCTGCAATATCCCTCTGGTTACACTCACGAGGCAACTTCATTCTCAGATGGGTGTCCCCCTGGGTGTCCCAAGGAGTCCCGGACATACGTACTGTTGGACCAAAACAATGACAAATGTTGATCCTACCAAATAACTTTCTCAGGAAAAAGGAATGTGGCAGATGGGATAGGTCTAAAATAAAACCTCATGTTGACACTCTCTAGGCTTAGGGGGACAAACAGTTTCCTCAGAATTCAGCCTCTGCCTGGGATGGCCCTTACACCTTGCTTTCATACTTACTACAGCTGAGATGCACTATCAGATATGTTTTTAATTTTTTTTAAAGATTTTATTTATTTAAGAAAGAGGGGGAGAGCATGAGTGGGGGGCGGGGAGGGGCAGGAGCAGAGAGAGAAGCAGACTCTGTGCTGAGCCAGAAACCCACCACAAGGCTCGATCCCGGGATCCTGAGATCATGACCAGAGCCAAAGTCAGACGCTTAATAGACTGAGCCACCCAGGTGTCCTTACATTTTTTTGAGCTAAGTAAGCGCGCTTGAGCTACTCCAAAATGCCAGCTGCCTCAAGGATTAGAAAGTTTACTAAGAAAGTGATAGGTGTGCTGGGGGCAGGGGGCGGGGGGCAGGGGAATACTTGAATGGGGAATTCAGTAGAATTTTGGTAGTACCCTAATACATGGTATTTCTGAATAATGGTGCTGCTCTTTATCCCATATAGTGTACATCAAGGCATCTTAATGAGCCTGTTTCTCTTCTGATAAATACACTGGCGACACTCAGAATGACCTATTGAGCGGAGCGGGTACCCTAGAATTCATGCTTGGCTCTGAGCTGCGTCCTAGCCGACCAAGGGAGTCTTCATTCATTCTGTGGCTGGAAGCCCAGGGAATCTATCACCCTAATAACTGAAACTCTAATTTCAAAAGTCCAGCCTCGATGTGAGAGTGGAGCGGCTTCACGTGGCAAGCTTGGCTTTGGAATGCCTCCTCCGTGAGCACAGGGGGCTTTGTAAGAGCACCTCCCCACGCCCAACCCTGTCACGCACTCCGCCACTCACGGTACATGGAAGCCAGCTCCCAATGTAAGCACTGAGAGCCAATTATTCTCGAAGAGTGGGCGAAAGCACCTCTTCAAGTGCCCGGTACGGCTTCCCAAAATAGATTGGGGAGAACTAACTTTAGGTAAAGGAACTGTTATGTGTTCATTCAAAGCTTTATTGTTTTATACTTGGTCCAAGAATACTTCGAGAAGTTCATTTTTAAGAACTGACACAGCAGCATTCGGCTCTACGGAGGCCCACGGATTCTCTTTAACATGTCTACAAGCATGGTACAGCTTTGTACCATGGTACGTGTTTGACATCAAGTAAACCGGTTTCTAGTGTAGACGGTGTTATGTCCACACTTTCCCACCTCTCTAGAGTTCACGGAATTCGTATACATTAAATTGGGTTGAGAAGCAATTTATCTGACCTTTATAAAATGGGGGAAAGTAGCTATTCAGTGTTTTGTTTTTTGTTTTTGTTTTTGTTTTTAGTATGTATTAACGTGAGAGCCAAAGGAGCCAGCATCCCCGCATTTGGGATGCTTGCAGGAGGAAACTGTCTGCCTCGCAATCTCAAGGGTATCTCGGTGAACTTGAGCTTCGGTTAGGTTTGGATAGGCATGAACAATGAGATGAGAACTGATCGACGTGGCCATGAACGTAGCAGGCACAGGGCCTGAGCCTTTCCAGCAAAAGAGAACCTGGGTGTGGGGTGGAGGGAGGGAAGGGCAGGGAGGAAGGGCAGAGTGTACAGGAATGGAATTTTTTGGCTAGAACTTGCTGAAGTGCCAAGAAATAAATAGGAAGCAGAATAAGAACATCTCACGGGAGGAGGAGATCCAAGCATCTGCACTTGGGGTGGGGGTGGGGGGGCAGATAAAGAGATTGAGAGAGAAAGAAAAAAAATAGGGTGTCCGGTGCCAGGAGAGAGGAAAATCCATGTAGGGATACATTAGTGAGGGCGAAGTCAGAGCCCAACACAATTGTGCAAAAACCAGAGGCAAGAGGTGGCCATGTGGCCTAGAGGGGCTTGTTCTCCGGCCCCCCTTTCCTGAGGGGGCAATGTCACCACAAGTTTGTCCACCTCATTCAAAAAGAGACCAAACCCAGAATGGAAAACAGGAGCAAGGAAGTTGAACAGGAGTAAGGCCATTCCTCCCGGCTATCTAATAAAGTGCCTTTATGGCCTTAGCTCCAGATAGCTATCCAACAGCTTGGGCCTTAAAATGGATTCCCTCAGGGGTAAGGCGGGTCATGGCGCAAAGCGAATTCTTTGAGTTTCCAGTTACATTAGAGGCCCAGGAGAATGCCCTTTAACAGGGTCCTGAGAGAAACGCTTTTCTCAAAGCCTAGGGACATTTAGATACCATCATAGGCATTTGGTGGGAGAATATTTATCAAGGACTGTGACTAATTCAACTCTTTTCATACATCCCTATGCCCACAGAGTACAAGTTAGGCTTCATGGCTAACATGTACTCAGTGAGCTTTTGTTGAATCAAAACAAACTACCTTCCCCAAAGGAAATGCTACAAAAGCAAATACCCTTGAGTGGTGCCCAGACCTATCAGAGTTCTGGTTCAATTCCATGTTCCAGCAGACTTTACAGGTGACTATGACAGCAAGGAGCCTAGAAAACAAGTGAGTCTCATTCTTTCCTGGCCCTCAGTGGGCGTACAATCCACTCAGTGATTTGACCACATCTTTGGAAACACTCAGGGAGGGCTCACGCAATCGGGCCCCAGTCGAGTCCTACCCTCTCCGTAGATGAGCTAAGCCTTTGGGACATAGGTGGATTACATAGGAGCTGGGCTGCCATGACCATACTCGAAGCTCTCAGCCTTCTTTAACACAACGGTCTCGTTTAAGACTACTTTCAGCCAGAGCCCACGATTATTGTCTGGCTACCATTTCCCGACTCTCTAGCCACTGGTTCCAACTCCAGGTTACAACGAATAGGAAATGGCAAAGAAAAGAGTGACTTTCAAAGCCTTGGTCTGGGTGGGACAATACTGAGTGAGACAGACTGCGTAAGACTATATACAGGGGAAAAAGAAGGGAGATGAAGAGTAAGACTTTCTTCATTAATCATTCGGGCAACTTCCTGGATATTAAATTTCAGCTAATACTCAAGAGCAGGGGCCATTCCCGAGCTATGGAACAACTATGAAGCCAGATCCCTTTTAACAAAATGCACACTATACTAATAGTTTCCATTTTAAGAACTCCAGAATGATAGCGATGAAATGACATTTTAAAAGTGTTTACTCTTCATATCCATTAAAACATTCAGAACAATTTCCACCTAGCCCTTGGCAGCTCATCCACGAGGAGACTCATCCGCTTTTCTCTGGCTTGGTGTCAATTCTCCATCAACTCTGAACAAACTGCCCCCAAATCACAGATGTCTTGTGTCAAACACCTGTTAATGCTGGCAAGCACCAAAGAGTTGTCAAAGAGAGCTGAAGAAAATGACAAAAGGATGGTAATAATTTTGGATGTGAACATACTGATAAAGATCTTTGAACCGTAAAAAACTTCCAAGCTTGTCTAACAACGGCTTGATTAGGATATATATAAATGAAACCAGAATTGCTAGTTAGAAGTGCTCTGATTGCAATCTATGTGTTCTACTTTGTCCATCTCCTGAACCTTATCTTGGAAGAAAAAGCAGGACGGTAAGGTATGTAAAAACAGATCCAACATAAATTTCTATTATCCACACTGCTGTCTGGGCTAAGCTTGGACTTATTACTTCAATATAGATTTTAAAGAAAAAACATACTATATGTTGGGCAGTAGCTGTAGGATGCTGGGATATATGAAAATAATTGTCCTGCTATTGCTCAACAGAACAAAGGATTTAAGAAAAAAATAAGGGGACGCCTGGGTGGCTCAGTTGGTTAAGTGACTGCCTTTAGCTCAG
>CM052885.1:91463789-91480115 GCA_028534135.1 Potos flavus
AAAAAAAAAAAATAATTTTGAGAGAGTATGGAGATAATCTCCTAGAGATATAGAAGGGACTTCAAGGCAGAATGAGGTGGATGGGCAGAGAGGGAGGTGCAGAAAAGCCAGAAATGGCTAAGTGTGATCAGCACGCCACTGCTCGAATGCATTTGCTCAAACGCTGTCAGTTGGGGACCTGTTTGCCTCATCTCTGACAGATACAACGGTTCCACGCCAAGACTTTACCCACTAGCTCTGGGTTTTGTGTGTTGTTGTTTGTTAGTTGGCTTCTTCACCGAAGTGGTGTCCAGAGAGGAAGTCAACAAGAACCTAAGTCTGGAGAATTCTAGAAGACTGGGACGGTATCTAGGGAACCCATGATTAATTCAGCTGTGGGCTCAGGCTCATGAATCCAAACACACTCCTAGTTTCATGTAGATAGTAGATGCTCTGAGGCCCACTCCAGCTTCTGGAATTCCCATGAAGTGCTTACACAAACACCAACCACAAAGTTGGTGAGTTTGGTAAACAACCCTCATCACTACCATCTCAAAATGTCCCCACAGACTATTAGCAAATCCTAACACCAGAAATGGAAGAGAGAGGCAGAAAAGAGGGAAGCATGGGGAATCCTCAGAGGGTGAAACATATCAGCTCAAGTATTAAAGAAGACATGTTGGAGGGGCGCCTGAGTGGTTCAGTCTATTAAGAGACCGACTCTTGATTTTGGCTCAGATCATGATCTCAGGGTCTTGCGCTCGAGCTTTGCGTCGGCTCCACGCCCAGTGGGGAGTCTGCTTCAGGATTCTCCCTCTCCTTCTGCCCCTACCCCTGACTCACTCATGCTCTCTCTCTCTCTCTGAAATAGATTTATTTTTTAAAGAAGATAGGTGGAAGACAAATCTGCTTCATGTTTTCTTCATCCTTTTCTTTCTTAAAATTTATTTATTTTATCTCTAAGATAATGTGCCAAGCAGGGTGGGGGGAAGGACAGAGGGAGAGGGAAAGAGAGAATTTTAAGCAGGCTCCATGCTCAGCACAGAGCCCCATGCGGGGCCTGATCTCCCTGAGATCATGACCTGAGCCAAAATCGAGAGTTGGCTGCTTAACTGACTGAGCCACCCAGACGCCCCTGTTTTCTTCATTCTTGATTCCATTCAGGCTTTACTGCCATTTTTTTTTCATTGTCACTGTTACCTTGAGCACAGCAAGGAGGAAAAGTGACAGCTCTGAAGAGTGTGGGGCGGCAGACAGACTACGCCTAGAGACCAAATGGCAAGAAGCCAAAGGTGTCCACGTGCCCCGCCCACCAGAGGAAGAGCAAGGCCCAGACTGAGAAGCACCGTCCAGAGGTACCACATTCTCGCACAGTAGGACACAGTCTACACACTCCCACTACAATACAATTTACAATGCAAACTTCTTTCATTTTAGCTAATGGTTGCTCAGGTCAAGTAGATGAAAGACATTAAAATCCTAAAAACCCACTTAGTTGAAGATTAAAAAGAATACTGCTACATCTTCAGATGTCCTTTATCGAAGTAGAGTTAATGCTACCCATTCTGGGGAAAAATGCAAATTTACGTCTACACGTGATTTTTACAAACTGATCATGGCATCTGATGGGAGTGATTTAAACCAATTTTCCAGAAATATCTTTAGTGAAAGCAATTAACAAGCACTTGTGGTGGGCTCGGTCTTTGGTCTGGTATCACAAGGGTCGGCCCAGGGTATGGAACGCAGACAGAAATGGTTGACTTACCTCCTAACTGGAATTTTACCATTTGTGTTGGTCATAAACGCCAATTTCATCCAGCTGGAAAACAACCATAACAACACTGTTTGAATGTTTCTTAGGAGGAACACTTCAACCCAGCTAAGAACTTTAAAAGAAAGTTCATTCAAACAAAGAACATTTATTCTGAAAACCGGAGACAATATAATACACCGTGAGATGAATTTATGGTTGTCCGGTTTGGCAAATATAATACAGGACTCTTGTTTAAATCTGAATTCCAGAAAACAACTTTTTCTTTTTTTTTTTTTTTTACAAGTATGTTCCAAATACTGCACACAGTATGCTTATACTCAAAAACTATTAGTTATCGGAAATTTAAATTTAATTGGGAGTTCTGTATTTTTCCCAGCAACCCTAGATGGATTAGAAATTTGGGTGCTTGCACTGAGCAAAACAAATTGTAGGTACTTCTTTGCGATTGGTCTCATCTATGATTACTGCCCTTTAATAATCTTTACTAAGGTGGTAGGAAAGGTAACTGTGTGGTGACACCAGCCAGCCTTGTGCTGAAGACCCATGGGGACCCCCATGCCCTGGTTCCCAGTGCAGCAAAGCACAGATCGAATGGGCACCTTCCTTCATTTCCAAGAGTAAGAGAAGGTCATCAATCTCCTTGCTTTCCCCAGGCTTTCTGGACACACAGGGACCCAGAACATTCATCTGCAGGTGCTGGAGCTGTTCTTAGCTATTAACTCACATTCTCATGGATTCCAGTCAATAATATTCTAACAACGAGCGGAACATGACAATTTGGTAAAGTTTCTGTTTTATGGCAATTTCCTAGAAGCACAAGTGACTCCTTTTCAAAGAGTGTTTCAAGACAACAGGGGTGAGGGAAGGAGGCAGGACCGGGAGAGCAGTTACGCAAAGCTGTGGTCTCTGCTGGCGCTTTAGCCTGATACCAGGGAGAGCTCTGGAGCATGCTGTGCACCAGACTTGGTGGCATGGGGCCTGGCCTTTTGTATCCTGTTCCAGGCCATTATGGGCCACGGGTTTCCACCAGGAAGAGGGACGAGTGCGGGCTCCCAGGCACAGTGACTCCCCTTCAGCACAGGGTCATTCTCTGCAGAAGTGGGCAGGTGTGACCTCTTGCTGAGCTAACCCTCCTGGCAGCTGGTGGATGGGTAAACACCAGCTCCTTGAAGGGATCTCGGCAGGGCGCCGATGGGGACAGATAGGACCTGGGGTCCAGATACGGATACGGGGGTCCCTCGGGCCTAAGTGGGCATTCTCAAAGTCTCAGATCCTTCGAGATTCTATCAATGCCCAAAGTGCAATGTCAAATATCTGTCGTTACTCCTTATTTCTAAGAAAATATGCTGCAGCAACTGCAGAGGAAAAGGAGAGGCAGCTGCCCGACGAATAGGTAAGGCGATGGAAAGAAAACCGGAGGGATGGCATAACCATCAAAATCACTAATACTGAATGAAGGAAGACCAGGAGCCTGGCACTGGGCTGGGTGTTTTCCAGAACCTCATTCCATCTGTGTGGCAATCTTGGAAAATAAGTTCTGGTCACCTTCTCCATTCACAGGTTAAGAACGGTAAGGCTTGAGGCTAACAACTTGCCAAGGGTCCCCCAACAACTAAGTGGCCAACCCGGGATTGTAGTCAAGAGCCCGTACTCTTAAAGCACCTGCCAATGGGACCAAAAGTAAGGGTGAAGGTAGCCAAAGGGCTGACCTCTCTTCCTCCTGCTGGACAGTCCAAGGACTCACACCCTTGGTGCTGGGCCTGCTTGCGAGTGCAGGCTTATTTTGTAATTTCTCAGCTTAGTTCCCTTCCGCACCTACAACTGCCAGCCAATGGCCCCGTGATGGCGGGCAGCCCCCTTCCTCCACCAATTGCTGTTTTTTAAACAGGCTGACTTGGGCTTTGGCTAGGCTGAGTAACTTGCACTTCACCCTGATGAAGTAACTTGGGAAGGGTTAAAAATCTACCACGGTGGTATCCCTCTGGAGTTTGGATATTGTGAGCTGGGGTAAGGCCCGTGCGTTTGGATCCCTGACTGGGTGCTGAACAGTCCCTGGGCCCAGTGCTCCTTTCTGACCCTAGAAAAGGGTGTTCTTGTAAGTGCTTCTCTTAGCCACATTCCCCGATTCCCAGGCTCACACAACAGAGGCACCCAGCCATGGCCTGGGGCATGGAGAACTCTTTATCAGCACTCAGTCTGGGGCCTAGGACCCAGAGGATACTAGAGTTCCAGTATCTTCCTGCCAGCAACCTTTCTTATCGGTTTGGGCCATGGATTGATCACACATGCCCTGCCAAGTGGCATGAGGAGTCCAGGTGTGTGTCGGGAACTTTCTCTCCATGTTGGGAGCATGGAGGGGAAGGCAAGAGTGACGGTGCCTGGCCATATGCTAGGCCTTCATCTCCTAATCTGACCTTTTGCTTTTTAACATTCAAGAACAAAGAGATGTAAATAAAACTCACTGTTTCTTGAGGCAGGTCATTGGACTGACATTGTTGGCCCTGAAGTTGTGTATGATCGATCTCAGTCCTTCTACCCATTGCTGAAAGAGAAAGAAAAAGCATTCCTGGTGAGCAAAAACCACAGGAACTAAAAATGGTGGTTTTTATTAGGCAGCCTGCATCCACTCGGTATAAGAATAATGTAAATTCTTCTTTTGTCTCCTCCCTGCCACAGAGCAATCTTCATTTTTCATGCCATACTTTATTCTTTAATAAACAGCTTTCATTCTTTCCATGAAGATAAATGTAACATCTAGAGCATCATTAAACACTGGGTTGTCACAAAGGAACGCTGCCCACTGACTGACTTGTTAAACCTTCTATTTGCAGCCTGTTTAAATAGAAATCCTTTTTCAGCCACTGGCAATCTTCATTATTTCTAAGCAACATTATACAATACATGATGACATATTTAGCTATTCCCATTTTTAGAGGATGAATGCATTTGGGGTTCATCAATTTTATCGCGTGATTCTATTTCAATCTAAGAATTTGTTACATATCTTACCTGTGTTTTCCAGCAGAGCCTTAAAAAGGAAAGCACGCACGGATTGCCGGGGAATCCAGCGCAAACAGCGAAGCGCTGACATAATTTCTGTATAAGGACTTGGCCCTCAGTTTTAGTTCATAACATCACTCCATGGATTTACAAGGAAACGTGAAGGAAGGCTGTACATGGCAGTAAAGGAATTTGGGTCTCGTAAGGACATTCTACTAGAAAAGGCTGGCCCATGAATTAAGGCCAACTCTGCCCTTGAGTCCAATAACTGATGCCAATGAATGCCACACCAAGTTGCTAAAATAAAGAATCACACTCTTGGCAACATGCTTTGCAGCAAATGGATACTGGGGGGTTTAAACAGAGCCAGGGCCTCCACAAAAGCCAGTATCTTACCTTCTTTGGTTTATAGCCTGACTGCTGCAGCTCTGTGCTGAGGAAGGGAACATGTTTGGGGATAGGTAGTAGTAAAGACATATACTCCACCAGCAATGTCTGCTAGCCACACGTGACTGTTTAAATTTAAACTGAATAAAGGTACAATTCAGTGCCTCTTTTTCACTCATCACTAGCAAGAGCTCGGAAGCCGATGCGGGGCCAGTGCCCACCACACTGGACAGCGCAAATGAAGAACATCTCTGTCGATACAGAAGGTTCTATCAGGCAGCACTGCACAGTATTACCAGGTTTAACGTGGGCTACCGATTTAATCATTGCAAGGGCCAGAGGTAAAGACTGAGTTTTGTAACGTGTGTGTGGTTTTGATTTCCTGTGATAAAATGCAAGTAACATTAATTTGATCGTCGGAACCATTTTTAAGCGAACAGTTCAATGGCATTAAGGAATAGTCAATTGTTGTGCAACCTTCACCACCATTCACCTCCAGAACTCTTTTCTTTTTGCAAAACTGAAACTCTGTCCCCATTACACAACTCCCTATTTTCCTCTCCCCTGCCCCAACCCTGGCAACCACTATTCTATTTTCTGTCTCTATGAATCTGCCTATCCTAGGTTCTTCATAAAAACGAATCATACAGTATTTGCTCTTTGATCAAGTTGACTGGCATAATAATGTCCTCAAGGCTCAGCGAGTTCACAGCCTCTTTCAGAATTTCCTTCTTTTTAAAGGCTGAATGATATTCCGTTGGCTGTGTAGACCATGTTTGGCTTCTTCATTCACCTGTCGATGGACGCCTGGGTTGCTACTGTGATTAATGGTGGCTACCGGGATAGAGGCTTTTGCGAACATGGGTATACTAGTAACTCTTCCAGTGCCTGCCTTTGATTCTTTTAGGTATATGCTCTGAAGTAGAATTACTGGATCCTACGGTAATTCCATTTTTCATTTTTTTGAGGAACCACCATACTATCTCCCATGGAAGCCGTGTCATTTTACATTCCCGCCAACAGTGCACATGGGTTCCAATCTCTTCACGTCCTTACCGACACTTGTTTTTTTTTGTTTTTTTCCTGTTTTGTTTTCATTTTGAGAATAGTCATCCTAATGGATAGGAGTCTAATGGAGAGTTTTGGCTTTTCTCTTTATGCTCCAGTCATAGCTAACAGTTTTCTGAAGGAGGACTTAGGAGCCCAAGAGGTCAATTTCCTTCCACAACTAGAAAAGGCCATTTCCTGAGGACCACAAATAGCAGCGAAAGCCTCATGATGGTGACACCAGGATTCTGAGGGAGGAGGAAGAGAGGCAATAGTAGCATTAAAGAAATGCCTTATTATTTTCATCATCAGGCTTTACTTCCTCTGTCAGGCTAAATATGGGACTATAATTCTCTGGGGACCATCGAATATCCTGTTGTGGGCCTAACAAACCACAGGCTCACACAGAGTTTCCCAAGAGGAGACAGAAAAACATAAATAATTAGGTTGGCATTCACTGGGCAACATTTTCTCAACCTGAAGTCTTGTTACGTGCTCCAAAACACCAAACAGAGTCCATGGTTTCCTAGGGCAAAAAACTGGGCAATTTCTGAGACTGTTCACTGGCTTTTTCTGAGCATCCTGATTTAGTTGTTCCTAAAAATAAATTACAGAAATACCAGACTTTGAGGAGGTTTAAACAACTCATCCATGTTTTGAAAATGTAATGCTGGTGAAGAATCTTGTTTATTGTGACAGAAAGGTCTCCGGGAGTGACCTTTGAGGTCATCACTCCAGGGACAGTACTCATGCTTTAGTTAGTAGGAAATGCCACTGGAATCCTCACAGGCCCTAAAGGGCACCGGGGTGGGGGAGGTTGTTGCTTCTTCTCTTTGTGATGAGGAAAGTGAGGGTCAAGGGCCTTGCCCAAGATCACAGAGCAGCTGGCACAGGGCTGAGAGGCAGTAAGAGCTCTGTTGTCTGCCCATCCTTAGGGCTTGTTCACACATCTCCCTCCGAGACATGGAGAAGTCCCATCAGGCCTTTCCTTCTCTCCATTGTCTTCCAGGTAATGGGCACCTAGCGTATTAAGGCCAAGAGACTTTAGGAAATATGTTTAGTGGTTTGTTTTGCTGTTTCTAACAAAGTAGATGAAATGCCAGCAGGTGTCAGTAGAGCCCTAGAGTTTAGTTGAAAAGTTGTACCGAGGGTGAACTGGATGCATATGAACTTTGTTGAGTGTTTCCAGATAAACAGGAGAAAAAACAAAACAAACCCCCCCCCCAAAAAACTATGACTTAGATATGTTTCCTTGAATTGTGAAAATAAGAACATACATTAACAGTCTACGTGATGCCCCAAAAGGTGCATCTTCAAGCCCAGGGCTGCATGTTTCTAGAAGGATCATTCCCTGACACACGTCGTACACACTCATTGGCTTAATGGTGACACGCTCGTGATAGGATTCCTACTATGCTGGATGCCTCCCTGTGGTCCAGCCGCGCTGAGTGGGCCCAAGCAGCCTGCAGGCAGGAAAACCAGCCTAAAGGATCCACGGGGTGGATGTCCAAATCAGCAGTTTCTCTCCTTCCCCAGTAGCTTGTTCTCTTAGTTTCTTAAATCTTTTCCAATTCTAACTTAAAGCTTATTTCAGCCCATCTTAGGAGAAGGGCAAGGAAGGTCCTTCCAGGGACTCTTGTGGGCTTAGCTGGATGGTTTAGGAGAAAAGGAGGGAGAAAGAGAAGCTGCCTCTAATTTTCTCCTAGGAACTTACAACCTCTCCTCTGGGACTCCTTGTTCTCGCCATGCAGGCGGGTGTCCACTTTCCAGGCAAATGGCATGCCCTCGTCCTTAGCTATCTCCTTTGCCCCCGGGACACTGGACTGTCATGGACAAAACAATCCCTTTCCCACTGAAAAAAGCAGCAGAAGGGCATAGACATAACAAAACCAAACCAAAAAAAAAAAAAAAAAAAAAAAAAAAAAGAATTTACACAGGATGTATACCTCCCTTTTTCCCTTTAAAAACATTCAGTAGAGTTTTTTGTTTGTTTTGTTTTTTTAAGATTAGGGAACCAGTATTTAAAGGTACTTTGCAAAAGAATGTAAAGCAAGAAAGTATAAAGCAAAAAGTAAACGTCACCCCCAAATTCCATTACTGACATTAAGAACTAGCCACTGAAAACATTTTGGTATTTGAACTCTTAGCCTTTTTTTGTGCACATAGCTTTGTCATCCTAAAATAACTAGTCCCATTACTTGCCAGTCAGTACCAGCTCGGGTAGAGGTGTTATTCCTTTAACTCCATCTTAGTTCTAGATTTTGTTCCAGAAGCGTCCTTTTCAGTCTTTAGTCAAAACAGCATATTGTCAAAGCAAAAAATAACACAGACCCTGTGACACTCTCTGAGTACGCTATGTAATTTTTTCTCCAAAGGGAACACTCAGTGGCATCCTCCTTCATCTTTTGGGGGGTGATTGTTTGTTCTCAAAGAGAAGGCCCCCGGTGGAAGTGGCAGAAGCATCTTAACTAAGTCTGCTCCAAGTTAACTACAGACTCGTTATGCAGAGTATAGTCCGGGGACTAGCAGCGTCACTTGGGAATTGTTAAAAGGCAAGTCAACAGGCCCTATCTACGAAATCTGTCTCTCGGGCTGGGGAAGAGAAACCTGTGTTGAAGTGAGCTTTCCAAATGGCTCTTCTGCAAATTCACATATAAAGGCACTGTTCTGAACCCAAGCCACTCAGTCAAAAGGCTGGCTCCTAGACCAATACCATCGACATGTCCAGGTTGCTGGTTAGAACAACAGAATCTTAGGTCTCATCCCACCGAGACCCACTGGATCAGAATTTTCCTTTAATAAGATCCTGGGGTGACTCGTGTGCACATCCCAGTTTGAGAAGCACAGATCTAGAAGGAGGGGTCCTTCTCCACCTGAAGTATCTACTTGCATTGCCCACCTAGAAAGATCTGGGTTTCATTTCCTATGGGGGCTGATGGTTTCCTACAGTGCCCTTGGCTGGGATATCCGGTCTTTTAGCAAGGACCCTGGAAAGAACTCTCCTCCAGTTCCTGACTTTGTTTTTGTCCTATCCCTCCCTACCTGGGCTGAACACATCTGCATTCACTAGCACATGAACTGCACACTTAGGTTCAATTGCTTGCATATGGAAACAGGAGGCGGCAACACATTGCAGGGAGTGACTTTCACCTTCCCGATGTTCGTGCTGTGAAAAGAATCAATGGATGGGGCCATCTGAGATATTTAAAATATGGGACCTTCTTGTTACCTGTAACTCATAAACCCTGATCCATGCAGAGCTTTTGTTTTTGTTTTTTTGTTTAAGTAAATGGGGATCAGAAAAAGTCAAGGCAGATCTCAGTTGGCGATCCTCAAGGTGCTCAACTGCTCTAACAGTTGTCATTTGCTCAAACAACATGAGCCAGGAATTTATAGAACTTGAAACACAGCGTTGATTCCATTGTACTGTGAGTTTTGGTAATAAGGCTCGTTTTACTGATGGGGTTCAGGGCAGGCCACCCCAGAATGTGCCGCTTTGGCATGGGATTATTTTGAGCTGAAGATAATCAAGGCTAGATAAACTCAAGAAGAGCTTTTTACCTCTCTCTTAACTTCCTGAAAGAATTTAGATAGAGGCCTGTGCCAGGAAGAGAACTATCACCAAAGATAACTATTTTTCTTTTTTTTTTTCTTTTTAACACAAGAAAGTCTTCACCACAGGGCATGACAATCATTTGTTTCCAAACATTTGCCCTTCCCATCTTCCTGTGAATTGTCTTCCTCGCCTCTGAAGCCCCAGAGCCTTACCCCCTTTCTCCTTAGCTCGGGATGGCAAGTACACCTCAATTAGCTGATTATCAGAGAGCCTTTCGTGTCTTTTGCGGCTCCTGTACACACGGAATTAGAATTCTTTTTTCTCCTGTTCATCTCTCTCTTATTAGAGGTGGGTGTCTCGGCCCGGAACACAGAAGGGTAGAGGAAAATTCATTTTTCCTCCCCTAAGGCCATGTATTAGAGGCAAACTATGAAGCTTTCCAAGATTTCCTCAGGGTCTAATGTTGCAGCAAGACAAAACTCTTCATAAGGTGCTTAGGATGTAGAATTACAACATTTCACAAATCTCTAGATGAAGAATCAGAGTGGAGTAACTATACCTTTATATTCAACCAGAAACTTGATTTTAGGAAGGCATTTGAGCTTTCACGAGTCTTACTAGATTGTAAAGATCCTGTAGGTAGAACTCTGCATGTTTTCTCTTATGGGTCTATACATGTAAGGCAAATGAAATGATTTCGGTTGTCAGGGCAAGTTATCAGTTGCCATTAAATTGTCAGTACTGAACTTCAAAGACAGGCCAAGCAAAAGCCATTTCCAGCTGGCACACTGTTACAAGCATACTATGTGGCTATTACTCAGAGACCAGATTAGTAGTTCCCAGACGTTGTTGTACCTTGGAACCCCCTGTGGAGCTAATAAGACATCTCAGAAGACTAGATGCCTCTCCTGGAGATTCTCATTAACAATCTGAGTCCAGTTGGACCAGCAAGCTACCTTCTAGAGACTGTAGATAATTCTCATGTGAATCTACAATGGAGGATCGTTGAACCAGACCACATGCGCTACATTTGGTCTACGCCAGTATTTTTCAGACTTTACCAGGCATTTGGATCACTTGGGAATTTTGTTCAAGTACAGATTTGGATTCAATAGGTCTATAGTGTGTGTGCTGAAGAGTCTGAATTTCTTGCAATCTTCCAAGAAAGGCCATGCGGGCTGTCTTGACCTTCTGTACCCTGTTTACACCAGAGCGGCAGCGTCTGACATCATTTCTAGAAAAAAATCACTTCTCTCGTAGATGGCTAAGAAGCCCACCAATGAAAAAGCAGTCCTACTCTCCATTATGCCAGCTTTTCTCAAGTGCTCCTCCAATCAGCAGCACGAGTGTCCCACAGGAGCGTATTGGAAATGCCAACTCTCAGGCCCCACCTAAAATCTCCAGATTCAGCCACACTGGGGATGGGGGCCAGCAATCTGCATTTTACCAGGCCCTCCAGATGCCAGGCGCATCCCGTGATGCTAGTGTCAGAGCACCTGGTACTAATCACGGATAAAGATAACTGAAGAGCGTGTGGAAGTCACCGTAGGAGGACCGGCTTGTCTGGTTTTGCTCTTTGAACAATTTTATTGAGGTACAATTTAAATATAAAGAACGGCCCAAGAGCTGTTGATTCAAAGTTCTCCAGTGCTCACTGAGCACGCGGAACGCGAGTACCGCCAAAGGAGGCACTTAGAATTTTCAATCTTTACTCCCTTGTTTTGGACTAAATTCACACACACACATTGCTGTGTGTGCTCCAGTATTTTAAAGAAAGTTACAAGCACCATGAAAGTGGAAGAGGCGGCGAGAAGGAGGTTGGCTCAACGGCTGTTCCCCAGCCCGGGGAAATCCAGTTGCCGGTGAAATTGCAGGATCTCATCAGGCACCAGGATGGGCCCGTGGAAGCCCATTAGAAGTGACAGCTCCCTGGACTGTGAGAGAGGGAAGCACAGCATCTGGACAGGCCGAGTCTGGAAGTCTGGGCTTTGGCGAGAACACTTACTAAATAACTGCCGAGAATACTTAACTAAATAACTGCGACAGCGGCTCCTGGGTGGCTCAGTCATTTAAGTGTCTGCCTTCAGCTCAGGTCATGATCCTAGGATCCTGGGATTGAGTCCCGTGCGGGGCTCCCTGCTCAGCAGAGAGCCTGCTTCTTTCTCTCCCTGCCTCTCCCTCTCTCCCTCTGCCGGCCGCTCCCCCTGCTTGTGCTTCCTGTATCAAATAAATAAAATCTTAAAAAATAAATGAATGAATGAATGAATGAATGAACAGTACAGAAATAAGACAGAGGTCTGTTTCCCAGAACTAGAGTTCTTGTGCCCCCACCGGTCTAGCGATCAGCCCTGAGCACCAGAGCTGGAGCCAAAACAGCAGCAGGACTAAATAGAGGCCAAGGGCCTGTGTTCCTAAAGTCTTGGTCCCCATGGCCTTCAGACTAGGGCTGAGGCAGGGCCTGGCCCAGGGATGGCCAAACCCCAGAGGCAGACGCAGGAGAGAGCAGAGAGGCTGGTGATTGACACAGGACTTGACCAAAAAAAAAAAAAAAAAAAAAAAAAAAATTCACATTCTACCCTTCAGATGTGCTCATCTAAGATGCTGAATCCATTCTAAAATGAGATGGAAGCAGATCTACCAATGTCTGGATATCACAGACTGACTTCTACATCACGTTAAGAAAAAATAAAACCATTTTCTCTTTCACGTCGGCGACTTCCTCCGGGTTCTCCTAAGGAGAGAGAAACGCAGGTAGAATGTACTAATGTCAGTCATCAGGACAGATCCGTGACAGTGCTGGAAACTCCCTCCTGGCCGGGGACAGAAGGCCAGCAGGCAGACAATGACAGCACTCACGGCAAGAATGAATCGGGCAGAGAAACCTGAAAGTCACGGAGAGAGAGAGGAGAGTGTAAGATAACAGAGAGGCTGAAGAATCTCACGCACAATGAAGGAGCTCAACTTGCGATCCCAGATACAATCCAGTTGATGAGCCCAGGATGAAGGGGAAATGAAGGAGCCTATAATGACCACTAGTGACCTACCGAAACTAGTGCCCCAACAGTCATGGGGATCTTGCAGAGAAAAACCCAAGGTCAGTAGAGCGATGACTCAAGGGTAATCACAAAGGCCCTTGGGAAGTCAGTAATAATTCTGATAAAAATTTTCAAATCTCAAAGAACCAAGACAGGAGCGAGGAAAAAAGGAAGAACAACTGGGGCCCTTTTCTCTTGACATGGCCTGAGTGTCTTCCAGAAAATACAAGTTTTTCATCTGCTGTTCTCTGTCCACAGAGGAAAGCCGATCAAGGTGAAAGGAGGACAGTACTAAGTGCCATCTGATTCTTCAGTCACCTGCAGAGCACGGGGAATGAGTATTTGGGCAGGAACCAAGCTGCTGTAGATGGGTTGTGTGTGGCTGTGTGCGGAAGACAAATGTGGATGGGCCTGGATGATAGTTATGCTTCCCTAGTCGGGATTAGTTTTGTCACTCACAGATAGTCAAAACAGTCTGTCAGCCTGGCTGGTCATCTTGACAACACCGGGTAGTCAGGTCAGAAAGAACCTCTAAATAGTCCTAAGAAATGAGAGGACATTGCTGTGCTGGGTCAAGTGTCCAAGTCCCCTACCAAACGGGTTTCTGTTCATTACCATTCCCAGAGACAACTTTTGAATTACCTAAGCCTGCTTTTATAGGTACCCTGTAAAAATGTCCTATTGCGTCTACAGAACCTTGTCTCAAATAATCACATCTTATGCCAGGTGTCTACTCCAGTAAATGTACTGTTGAAGGGAATCAAGATACGAATCCAGAATAAGACACGCTTTGGTATAAAAATTGTTTTGAGCTGAAGGCATCTGAATTCCTGAAATCCCTTATCTGACTACAAGCAGGGTCTTCCCCAAAAGAGCCCCACTGTCCAAAATCTCCATCCAGGAGCTGCTCTAACCTTCCCTTCTGGAAGACACAACGGTGGCACCACACTCAGGCAGGAATTGTCACAAAATTCTCATGTCTATCTATTCTCCTAAAGGCCCATTTATCTTTCTTAAAAATCATTTGCTCTCCTGAAAGTGGCCTTTTGCTTCCTCTCTTTCCCTTCCTCAGAGGATGCACAAACCCCAAATATCCTCGCTCCTTTGGGTATTTGTTTCCTTCTGTGAGGCTCCGTGAACATAAAATGAAAAATGAACAAATTTGTGTGCCTTTTCTGTTAATTTGTCTCTTGTCAGTTTATTTCGTGGGCAGACCCAGCTGAAGAAACATGAAGAAAATGTATCTATGCACTACACGGCTATACACTCAGAATGCCTTATGTCCGCCTGTGCCTACAGACTTTAAATAACACACGATGTCCTTTCCTGACTCAGGTTAACTAGTCAGCTCCATTCCTACAAACTCCAGGACGCGTTCAAAACCCCAGTGAGATACTGGCTTTATTTTATGTGACCTTTTTTGGCATCCGCATGGAGAACTCTAAAATAACCAAAGAATGTCAAGATTTTAAGAATACCAGGAGCATCCTCCTTAGGAGGATTTGGGAAGCCAGGTTTGGGAAAGCGCATTTGGGGGCTCAACTGTCAAATCTGAAAAGTCCTGGTGATAAAAGAAGTGTAAACAGCTGGTGAATTAAAAGGTATTCATGGGGGGCTCAGTCGGTTAAGTGTCTGCCTTCAGCTCAGGTCATGATCCCAGGGTCCTGGGATCGAGCCCTGTGTCAGGCTTCCTGCTCAGTGGGGAGTCTGCTTCTCCTTCTTCCTCTGCTCCTCCCCTCCTACTCTCTCTCTCTCATATAAATAAATAAAATCTTAAAAAAAAAAAAAGTATTCATGAAGTTGTTTCTCTGGCTGATACCTGCACTTATAACCCCTAAAGTCACATTCCTACTACATGAACCGGCAAAGTAAGCCAGGCCAAAATGAATGCTAGCTCACCACGCAGAGGCTCTGTGATAAATATAATCAAATCAGGGAACCTCTGGTGAACTCTGGCCGAGAGCTCTCAACCTACAGAGCATGGGCACATCAAATCGAAAGGTACTCCTATAAGCTAAATAGGATTTTCAATACAAGATATTAAAAAGAATTGAAATCAGTGGATTTTAGTTTCATTACCTTTCTATCCTTGATGGACAAGTCCCCTGACCTTTCCAAGCAACAAAAAAGGTGTGGGGCTGGGGGGTGGAGGGGGTGGGGAATGTGGCAGGAGGAAAATGGAGTAAAAAGCATATGTACGTAAAGACGAATCAATGAATGTCTAGATGACACTGCTTTCATACTTCTGGAAAAATACGGGGCCGAGAATGCCTCTATGACACTGCTTGTTGACTTTTCCCCCCAACAAAGCAGTTCTGGAAGGTTTTCATTTGTGTGCTTTCAACAGGCAAAAACAAACAAACAAAAAAGTTTGGTAAATCGTTCAATACCACCCCCCCCACTCCCACCCCCCGTGTGTGGAGATTCACACCAGAGTAATACAGCTTCGTGGAATGCTACAGTAAAGAAATCTAACAAGGCTTTCTCATGTTTCGTTGACCAGGGAGCCTCCTTTAAATGTAAGTTATTTTGCAGAACCCCCCCTCCCCCCCACGATTTGGGAAGTGCTGCTGTATGATTTCAGCTCCCACAGATGAGGACATTAACTTTTACCTCAAAAGTACAGTAAAATCTTATAATAATGTTCAGGAGGAAGTCATTGGGCGGTGACAGAATACAGAATCTGGAGTGAATCCGATGCCTGGCTTCAAGACACCAGCTCTGCCGCTTACGGGTTGTGTGACCTTGGGCAAGTGACTCAACCTCTCTGGGCCTATTTCTTCCTCTGTAAAATGGTAACAACCACGCCCATCCTAGAGGATTGTTGTGACAATGAAATGAAGAATATCTGGTCGAGCACTTTGAACATTACCTGGTATTCAATATAAACTAAGAAATTCCATAGCTGCTGCTCTTATTATTAATTATTGGGGATCGCCGGTCAGCGGTTTTTCTGTAAAGGGCCAGAAAATACAGTTTAGGCTTTAAGAAGGCTGCCGGTGATTCTCTGTTGTATGGTTTTTGTTTCGTTAACAACACTTTAAAAATGTCCAAGCCATTCTTAAGGTCATTGGCCACACAACGTTGGGCTGAGGGGTGGGTTTGGTCCCTGGGCTGAGCTCTGCCGGCCCCCCACTGTGATTATTAAACAAGCTCCCGATCCTACTGCTCAAAGGGGACAAGGTCTCCTGTCAGGTGAGGTGTCCGACCCATCTCCTCATCCATCCTATTCTTTAAAGAAAACAAACCAACGTGCGTGGGCTCGTCTTCCACATACGCTCTGTTCCCGACGGCCATCGCTGCCAGCAGGGAGAACCGGGGCTGCGCGGTAAGTAGAGAAGCAATTTAAAGCTAGTGACAGTTTCCTCTCCCAGGGGCCAAAAGGTGAAATCCAAACTTCATATTATGCTTCTGGAACAATTAGAGGAACTCATTTTGCATTCCCTTGGTGGAGACAATGGATAACACTTGCAATTAGGGCAAAATGAGCAGCTCGGGGCTAGGCCTAGAGCACAGAGTCTCTTCCTAGGAAACCTGTCAAGTTCACG
>CM052885.1:91480615-91507062 GCA_028534135.1 Potos flavus
ATAGCTCAAAGCTGCTTCTCCACTTTGCTCCTCCCAGTACTCCAAGAAAACCTCACCAATTCAGGTGAGAAAACTCCCTAAAAGGACCTCGAAATCTGCTTTAGCTCTAGTGTCCAGGTTCCTGAACACACTTAGGCAAGGAGCTTTACTTTTAAGTGAGTTTGATGCTATGAAAAAAGACAGTAAGAATCCACCCTTGACTAGTAAAGAAATTAGAAGATTTGAAAAGAAAACCAAGATAGGTGTTTTTAATTTTTCTTAAAATTTGAAAGAGAGAGAGAGCATGCACATGGGTGAGTGGGAGAGGGGCAGAGGGAGAAAGAGAGGGGAAGCAGACTCCCCGCTGAGCAGGAGGCCCTACACGGGGCTTGATCCCACAACCCCTGGGATCATGACCTGAGCCAAAGCCAAGAGCTGGATGCTTAACTGAGCCACCCAAACGCCCCAAAGATATGTGCTTTAGAATGCCAAGAGGCAGGGCGCCTGGGTGGCTCGGGTCATGATCCCAGGGTCCTGGGATCGAGCCCCACATCGGGCTCCCTGATCAGCAGGAAGCCTGCTTCTCCCTCTCCCACTCCCCCTGCTTGTGTTCCCTCTCTCGCTGCATCTCTATCAAATAAATAAATTAAAAAAAAAAAAAAAAAAGAATGCCAAGAGGCTAAAGATGCAGAACACAGGGACATCAAGGCCAAGGCTGGTCCACGGATGAGTTCCAAGGGTCCCCAACAAGCAAGTGAGCTCCTTTGTGTTGTAGGATTCGCAACAGATCCCATGGCATACACATTCAAGAACGTATTTTAAACAAATTGACTGTCCCTTTCCCGCTCCATCCCGAAGTAACCAGGCCCTCGCTTTCTTGTATCATTATACTCCCAATTAATCAGACTTCAAATCCAGTCTCCACCTTAACTTCTCAGACCTCACCCAGGAACGAACCCTCCTGATCCCATATTCAGATGTTTCTTAGGCCTTCCTTCATGTTTAACTAGTTGCAGCCAAGAACAACCATTGCCTTGAATTCTAGCTTGGTACTTCTCAAACAGTAAGGGGCCAAGTACTTATGGGACCTTATTCGAATGCTGATTCTGATTCAGCAGGTCTGGGACGGGGCCTGAGATTCTCCTCTGACAAGTTCCCGGGTGATGCTGCTGCTGCCAATCCAGACCAGACTTTGAGGAGTGGGGCTCTCAGCCCCAAGTTATTACCATGCATTCATCTTAGAATGTAAAGATTGTGTTGCATCGCTCCTACAGCATGAGGCACGACCTTCCATTACCTCCCTCGAATCTTCGGGATGGATTCGACGAGCATCTCGCTTGGCACTCGAAGCAAGCCATGGGCTTAGCCTGACTTTCCAATTTCCCAGTTGAAAGTGTTCACTCTAGTCTCTATGCGGGATCCACCACTGCAGGTACAACATTCCCTTGCTTCTGAATCTCCGCTCACGTCCTAACCCCACGTGCATGGCCTTCTGTCTTCCAGTGGACCCCATACTGTGGACATTGCCATAAAAGGACAAGCAGCAAGTCCTGCCTCTTTTATGAAAATACTTCTCCCCGCTCCCTCTCCAAACACAGACCCTCCTATCCTAGCAGTGTGAGGACTGGCTTTAGCGAGGGTAACGTGACCCACGTTAGCCTAGGGACTTCTACCGATTACAAATATCCTCCAAAGCAACTAATCCGTACCCTTCTTGGGATCTAGTATACTCTTTCTTGCAAAGAGATTTCTTAAGTTTTAGAGGAGAAAATAACTTCCAAAGTCACTTGGTACAACTCCCTACTTTTATCAATGAGAATAAAAAAGCCCATGTAATGGAAATGATTTATCCGAGCTTAGAATTCATCAAAAAGTAATTCTTGGTTGAGTAGCCGGATAAAAGAAGATAAAAAGAAAAAGAAAACAAAAACCAGGCATCTTCATTTAAAATGTCAACGAAGTGACATTGAAAATGTCAACTATTAGCATTTATCTTACTCTAAGTACCTTCATGCAGCATGCTGACTGATGTCTAGAGCTAAGGTTCTAAATGAGCCACAGAGAGTCTGTCATTTGGCACCTTGGTGTTTAAAAATGAATATATTTGTCAACATTTTAATTTTAACATCATGAGATTTCATGTAAAAATAAATCCAGATGGGGCACCTGGGTGGCTCAGTGGGTTAAAGCCTCCGCCTTCGGCTCAGGTCATGATCTCAGGGTCCTGGGATCGAGCCCCACATCGGGCTCTCTGCTCAGCAGGGAGCCTGCTTCCCCCCACCCCCCCTGCCTACTTGTGATCTCTGTCAAATAAATAAATAAAATCTTAAAAAAAATAAAATAAATCCAGATGTCCAGTATCTTATAGAAAAGACACCACCATCTTCGACCATCCAGCAACCACAAGGTGTATATCCTTACATCGTCGGAAAATTGGCTGGAGACAGGTAGATGTTGTCCCGACCCCTAGAGAGTATATGGACACTCCAACTCACCACTATTTATACCATCCCTTATTTGTCTTCACCTGGCACTTTTTCATTATTCGGATCATCCTCCAGGCTCCTACAGGCACCTGGGATCGCAAGTTGGGGTCTAAAGGAACTACTACTTTTGGTATCACGCGGAGAAACTACTAAGTTCAGGGCTGACAGAGTGCCACCGTGGCGGAGACATGGAAGTACCGACTTCTGGGACGGATAGTCTTTAAAAGCAGGATGAGAACCAAGGGAGCCACAGAGATGGAAGGTGGTTGTGGGAGGCCCAAGGAGACAAGTTTCACCCACTCCACAGATGAACCAATGATCTCAGCCCTCCCTCCGAAGGCAGAGAGTGGTGGTTTCTAAATTCAACCCAGCAGTAAGACAAATGAACCCCATTATCTTCATTTGCAAGAAGTGAACGACGAGGCGGGATGGGGCACGGGAAGCTTACAACACCCACTCGCTCATTTGCTGATTCACAGCTCTGTCCCGAAGCAAGTGTTTGTTTTTTTTGTTGTTGTTGTTTTTTGTTTTTGTTTTCTTTTTTTTAAAGATTTTATTTATTTATTTGACAGAGAGAGATCACAAGTAGGCAGAGAAGCAAGCAGAGAGAGAGGGGGAAGCGGGCTCCCTGCTGAGCAGAGAGCCCGATGCGGGGCTCGATCCCAGGACCCCGAGATCATGATCTGAGCCAAAGGCAGAGGCTTAACCCGCTGAGCCACCCAGGCGCCCCACGAAGCAAGCATTTTAAGTGGCCCTCCCTGCTTCGCTTCATAGCAATTCAAAACGGTTTAAAAGTAAAAACAAAACAAGAACATGCCAACTTTCCGCTTTAGAAACATGAAAACACACACACGTCTCATCCCAGTCTCAAAAACCACAGAGGTGATGGGGGTGAAACAATTTAATCAATCAGTGTATCGGGGCTCGGGTGACAGGAAGCGGAGATTTACAATTTAGCCACTTTAGCCTTCACTGGCCATTGGCTCAGGTGAGCCTGGACAGCAGCCCAGGGAGTCAGCGTCGGTTTTTCAAGGGAGATGGGATCTAAACACTCCTTACTGAGCAGTGCTTCTCACACTTGAGTGTACCCCAGAACCACCTGGAAGGCTCATGAAAAACACGAGGTTACCGATTCAGTAGGGCTGGGGCACGGCCCAAGAATCCACCTCTCTGATTCAGTTCCCAGGTATTCCTGGAGCTGCTCGTCTAGGGACCAGGCTTTGAGAACCACTGGCATAGACAATACAATTAAAACTCTGCGTCAAGAAACATCATTTTGCCAGGGTGTGCTCTGAAACAAAGCTACTGCTAGGGTCACAGGCACTAATTCATTTTAATGGTGCTTTGGTGTTCTTAGGGAATTCTAATCAATGGCTAGGCCGGTGGAATCCATAGATCTACAGATTAACCTGTTTGCTGTGGTCGATCAATTTGACAAAAACTTGTTTGAGTTCACAGTCATTGTGAATTTTGGACTAGGTCCATTTGTATGCTAAACCAACAGGACTCAAACTTCACCTTGCTTGAGAATCACTTGGCAGGTTAGTTTAAAATGGAGATTACCGGACTAGGCGCCCAGAATTTCAGATTTCTGGGGTTGGGGAAATCTGCATTATTTAGGGGCTCCCAGGTAGGCCAGTGGTCTGATCCCTCCTAGGAGCTCTGTGTTTGATGGGAAAGAGAAAACCTAGGTGAGGGGAGGGAGGCTCTGCAGGGCCTTTCCCATGAAACTTTGCAGTTAGCCTTCCACTCAACATAATTCAAGTTCAGCAAAGTGGTTTTGGCCTTCAACCCAATCTACTAAAATAAGATTTTATTACCTGTAATAAACTACCTGACTTTATCTTTTTTGTATACAAAAGAGAACATGTAACATTTTTCTCGTTTAATTTCTATAGTACTTATTCATGGGCTTATTTGAGGACTTGGTTACAAAGCATAATTTATAGAGTTTGCCAAATATTTACAACCTGCATGAAGTATAATGAGCAGTCTGGAAATTGTCTAAATTCAGTCCAAATCTTTGCATTCTGAACCTCATAAAAACAGCTTATTTTTGTAATCAAAGGAAAATTCAACTTAGTATAAAATAACACACTTATTTTTGGGGATTTTAAATGAGGGCTGCGTCTCCATCTCATGTACAGTGACTCTGTGATTTCAGTTTGCTGTGCAGCGCCAGCTGTAACTTAATGAAAGACATCTGAACTCCCTTCAACAAGCCAGAGACAAAATCCTTCCAAGCTGGTTGCCTTCTGAGAGAAAAAAAAATCCAGTAGAGAAACTGAGCTGCTTTTCTAACTAAGGAATGCAGTTATAATGTTCCATGTTATTTGTAAAGAGATAAGGATGAGCCAGGGGAAAAAAAAAAGTATTATTACAGTTCAGAAAAAGATTGGAAAATACTTTCTTCATGTGACTACTTTTATTCCCAGGCACGTTAAGCTGCATATCAGAGTCACCTATTACCCAAAGACACATATGTTTGAGGAAGAAGTGCCAAGGATCTGTTGGCCAATCCTTTTAATCGAGGGTTTTTTAAGGAGAAGGGAAGAAAGCTAAATTTTCTAACTGGAATGACAGGAAGGATTTAGACAAGCATAAAAATAATAATCAAAGTTGGAAAGAGGAAAGACGCCAGGTGAAACCCTCCAGTCTTGTCGTGGATTCCCAACAATAGTCCCGTCGTATCCTGCAAAGTGACTCTAACACCATGGAGTTCCAGACCTTCGGACTATCAATGCACCACATTTTCTCGGGCTTGTGGTCTAAAAAGGATTTTCCTAACTTTTCTTAGAGCTAAACTGTACAAAACTGGAGGTGTACAGCAAGAGGGACTATATATATTGATCACCCGGGTTAGAATTTATCAATTCCGTCAATAGAAAGATCTCGGTAAAGTGGGTATTTCTTGAGCACCTGCTAAAAGTTGGGCACCAATCATTCTAAGTGTTGGGGATACAGCAGGAAACAGGACATTGCCCTCATGTCAGCAGAGGAAGGGACTAGATGAATAAATGGTATATAGTGATCAATGCTATGAAGACAATACAGCAGGATAAGGAGTGAGGGAGAGCCATGGGGTGGCAAGATGAGGAGCCGAGGCGATATTCCCGCAGAGACGTGAGAAACGTGAGCAAGCAAGCAGTGTACAGGGAAGAGTGTGTTCTGGGCAAAAGGAACAGCAAATGCGAAGTCCCTAGAACTGGAGGGAAACCCAAAAGAGGAAAGGGAGAAAGGGAAAGGAAGTACGGGTGGTTTCTTGCAGGGCCTTGTAAGTCTTGGAGTGACATGATCTGCATCACATTTTAAAAGCATCCCTCCAGCCATTTTGAGAATAGACTCCAAGGGGCAAGGCTGAGGCAGAGAATCCCGTGAGGGGAGACAGGATACTGGCCTGGATCACGCTGTAGTGATGGCAACAGTGAGAAGCAGTCAGATTCTTGAGATGAGGTGTGTGTTGACAATGGGCTGAGGTGGGAGACAAGGAAGGCATCCATGGTCTCTGCCGCTGGTGCGGATAGTGGGTGAAGGGGTCTAGATTTGGACGTAAGTTTACAATACCATTCGACATTTATTTTGTAGGGGAGAACGAGTGTAGACTGAGATCAAATTTCCAAAGCGGTACAGCTGCAAGGCAAGCTCTTAACTCTAAGCAGAGAAGGCAGCTGGAGAAAATACAAGGTGAGCTACAAAGATTTTTTTTTATACCTGTGTCCTTTTACTGAAGAAAAGCACAATCCTATTTTCGCAGTCATGTGTACTAGACAAGAGTTTGCATTTATTTGAAACCTCAACTCTGAGAAACTCAGATACTATGTAAAATTGTATTGATTCTTAAAAAACCCACTTGAAATAAAAAGAAAAAAACGGAGACCCCCTTGGGGAACAGGAAGAACAAAAGAAAATGAAATGTCTTGCTCAAAGTCAGGAAAAGTTCCTCTTTCGTGTGAAAGCTGGTTCTCCATGCAGAGTCCCCAAAGCTGAAAGTTGGCCCATTTGCCTGGATGAAAGGTTTGGTAAAGTGGTGTTTTGTTTTGTTTTGTTTTTGTTTCCCCCAGAATGGGCAGGTCGTAAGTGCCATAAGAGCACAGGAATTAAGAACAGATTCAGGAATCTCACAGGATAAATACTCCTAAGCAAGTTCTATAGTAGAAACTCTCTCGATTTCTCTCTCACTGGTTAGACCAGTACTTGTCAGATGTTCATAAAACAAGCAAAACTCTCTGACCGTCCAGGGAATGCTAAACTCTCGTAGTTAGTAAGCTACTGTCCCGCATGTTGGACCCTTTGTTCTTCCTTCGCATGTTTACTATGAGTTACTCATGTTTGTTACCGAACCCGTTTGTCTGTTGTAATTTGAAAATTATATGAACCGGGGCACCTGGGTGGCTTGGTTAGTGAAGTGTCTGACTCCGGATTTCTGCTCAGGTCATGATCTTGGGGTCCTGGGAATCAAGCCCCACCTCGGGCTCCTTGCTCAGCAGGGCGTCTGTCTCCCTCTACCTCTGCTCCTCCCCCTGCTCATGCTCTCTAAAATAAATAGATAAATCTTTAAAGAAACAAAAATTATATGAACCAGTGAAATATGTTTGTGGAAAGAAAGAGGGTTGTTTTTTCTCTAAGTTGGATATTTTGGAAAGATGTCTTTAAAGGCATGTTGTACCACATGTTTTTTCTCAAACTGAGTGAAGAAGACAACTATAGGATTAGGGAAAGTCATACAACTGTAGGATTCTGCCCTCCCATTGCTCCACGGGTGTCTTTAAAAGCCTCACTTCAATGCAAACAAACTGGATATTGGAGACAATGCCTCACAGGTCAGATAAAGGCAAAAACTCCCTCGACTCCAAACCACAGACCCATACTTCATGAAAATACCTCATCCCTGACCTTAAAAGACTGGCCAACAACTGAACTCCATTCAGATGCTTCTACTTAAGTGTTTAAGGTCTGCATGTGTTATTTAAGAAAATGATGACTTGCTTTAACTGATTCTTGTGATAAATCGACCAGGAAGGCAGGGAAGGAAGAGAAGGGCAGTTAGCTTATCCTATAGTACCTTGACTCTAGGCTCGTAGGTCGTACTCAGGCTCAAGTGGTACCACAGAGTCACAAGTGCCATTTCAGGAACACTGGGCCATCTCTACATTTCTCACCTGACCTGACGTGATTTGTGAATTCTGCCTTCATTCTGACCTGAAGCCATTACATCTGTGTGTATTCTGTATAAATTCTCTCGCCTCGATGGCTGTGTGTTCTGCTGGGGATACGAACATATACAGAGGAATAGGAATAAAATGGAGGTGACAGGGAAAATATTGTCAGCACTGGAGGGAGTATTGGGATATGAATTAGCACAGTTAAGTCTTGAAATCAGGAAGCGGGCCAAATTACCCACTTATCCATATACTCCATGAACAAGTTTTTTCAATGCCTTGGATAAAAACCATTTAAGCAACGCTGGGTAAGGTGTTATTCTCATAAAATCATCTTCTTTCAAAACAAAGGGATTTCTATTTTCCATAAAAGTTAAAGTTACATTCTAAAACAGAGTTAATTACTGAGATAACATCAAAGAATATCAGGAGACTTGCAGAGCAGGACCAGATGATGACTTATATCATTATACTAAACAATTACACAGAACTAGAAAACTGACTCAGTAGTAAAATTGAGAACATGTTTTTTCAATATTTCCTACTCCGCAAGTCAAAGCATCAGTGGAAATGCTACTAGGAAAAGAACCCGAAATCTTAACTTTCAGTACTTACCCCGTGCCTCAAAAGATAGACATATATACCATCTCCTCAGGAGGAAAGGTTTTGGGACATGTTTTTTTTTTTTTTTTTTTTTAAAGATTTTATTTATTTATTTGTCAGAGAAAGAGAGAGAGTACAAGCAGACAGAGTGGCAGGCAGAGGCAGAGGGAGAAGCAGGCTCCCTGGCGAGCAAGGAGCCCGATGTGGGACTCGATCCCAGGACGCTGGGATCATGACCTGAGCCGAAGGCAGCCGCTTAACCAACTGAGCCACCCAGGCGTCCCAACCTTAGGGACATGGTTCTTAAATGATATGGACTATGATCGACAGCAATCAAGCCAAGGAAAGCAAAAGTGTTATGGGATTTACTGGTCTGAGCCATCTTTCCAGGACTGTACCTGCTCAGGGCATCAGGTGGGGTGGGCAGGAGAATCCCATGGGATATCAGAAAGCCCGAGTGTGAGACCAGACTCTGATCTACCTTGATGTGTATTTTTTTTTTTTTAAGATTTTATTTATTTATTTGACAGAGAGAGAGAGAGAGATCACAAGTAGGCAGAGAGGCAGGCAGAGAGAGAGGGGGAAGCAGGCTCACCACTGAGCAGAGAGCCCGATGCAGGGCTCGATCCCAGGATCCTGAGATCATGACCTGAGCCGAAAGCAGAGGCTTTAACCCACTGAGCCACCCAGGCGCCCCTACCTTGCTGTGTAGTCTTAGGTGAGTTCTTTTAACTCCTTAGCCTCATTCTCCTCATCCGAAAAATGATGTGGTAGGAAGTGCTTCCTAAACTCCATTTCCGGCTCTAGTGTTCTGTGACCCCAGCACCATCGGAGCTAACACTCATCCAAGGCTTTCAATGAGTGGCACTGCACTAAGCACTTTCCAGGCAGTAACTCATGCAATCCTCATGACACTCCTAATAGCAGATACTTCGCTATTGTTCCCATTTCACAGATGAAGGAAATGAGGCACCGAGAGGTCAGTTGTCTAAGTCACACAGGAAGAGCAAGGATCTGAGCCCAGGCCACCTGGTCCCAAAGCCCAAGCCTAATGCTTGTAATATGACGAACCGACAAAAGCCAGAAGACACAGGTCTACAGAACGGTCTTTTTGCAAAATTTGGGGCAGCTCAACATCTGTATCTGATTAACGGAGCTTTTTCTTTATGACTGGTCAGCATGGACTTCTGCGATTGAATGTTGCCATGGCAAACAGCCACTAAAAAAGACCTCTGTAGCAAAGAGGCAGGTGTGAACTACAAAAAGCAGGAAAAACACACGTTTAGATCAGCAGGGTTCAAGGGACCATTCAAACTGGCATCAATCTAAGCAAAATAATAAAAGAACTTGAAGGCTTTGAAATCTCTCTTCTCCCAAAGTGAGGTAACCTGGAACAAGAGCACGAAACCAACAAAATCACCATGAGACAGAAACAAAGACTCCCCTGTAACATGAAATATCCATTCCTGGCTCCAAAATCTGAGTCCAGGAGCTGCTCGGACTTCCCTGCACATCTGAGTCATCTGCGGCAGGGATCGGGAGGGGTCTTGTTAAAAAAAATGACGATTTTGGATCTGCAGGTCTGGGTGGACCTCAGACTCCAAGGTGTAAGGCGCTCCAAGGCAAGGCTGCGTCGCTGGAATGTGGATCATACTTTGTGAGTCGGGGTAAAGAGCCTAGAGGGTCTCAGAGTCTGCAGAACTCCGGCCACCGGTGAGCTCTGGTTCATGGTCAAGTCTTCTAAGCTCGATTCTGTCCGATGAGCCTATCTGTACATTCCCGTCTAGCTCTAAAACCCGGTATCTGCAACGATGATTTTCTCATTCAACCCTACACGGAGTTTCTTCTGGTAGGATTAAATGAAAAAAAGAAATGCCTCCCATAGCCCCCACACCCAGGTCTCTGCGACGGGAGAATCAAGGCTCAGGCCTTCCCACACCTATTACAGAAAGATACTGAGAGCTCTGTATAGAGGTAAAACCACCCCCAAAAACAAATGTGATTTATGTTTGAGGCTTTCTGCTTTGGCCAAAACCTCTTCGAGACTCACTTGCCAGGGCAGTGGTATGCTGGGTACGGTATTAAAAGACGGATCATGACACAATACTGTAATAACTTATGGGGGGGCGGAGCTTAGATACCTTCACCACCTAGACCTACGCTATCCAATATGGTAGCCATTAGCCATATGAAGCTACTGAGCACTTCAGATATAGCTAGGCTGAATTGAAAACACACATCAGATCTTGAAGACTTGCTATAAAAAGAACGTAAAATGTCATTAATAAATTTTATATGGATTTTAAGTTAAAATGACAGTATTTTGGGTATATCGTGAACACACTGTTTTACTGAAATTAATTTCACCTCCTCCTTCTTACTTTTTAAATGTGCCTGCTAGACAGATTTAAATGATATCTGTGGCTTGATGGATATTTCTACTGGGCACTGCTGATCTAGCCCCTTGCTATTCAAACTGTGGTTCTCAGACCAGCAGGATGGGTATCAGCTAGGAACCTGGGAGGGAGAATTTTGTCGCCATCTCAGACCTATTGAATCACCATGACCCTTTTAACAAAATCCCAGACGATTCCCGTGCACATTCTAGTGTGACAGGTGCTGCGCTACTTTCTCCTACAACATATCCACAGAGGTACTTGGATTCTTGGTATACTTAAGTGATATACTAAGAGTACTGTGCTTGCTGAATTTTCTACACCAGCATTCCATCTAGGCAATGGAAGTATATTTTTTAAATTTTAAATTAAAATTATTACCATACAATATTAATATATAAATCTAAATTATACATATTATGCAGACCACATATATACATACAGGGAGGGGAAAGAGAAGGGAAGTTTTTTCAGAGGCTACCTTAGTTACTTCTGGATTTTCAGCCACCATGTATGTGAAACTGATGTTCACCAGATCTGTGCCACTGCAGACACAAACTATCCGCCCTTCCAGGTCATTCTCTGACTTTCCAACAGCTTCGAGAGCAGCCAGAATTTTGGGATCCTATATAGAAGTATACAAATAGGAAAAAATTGTTAGATCGCAGAGCATGGAGGGAACATGCTCATTTGATGTAAAAATACACAGGACAAACGTTTTCTTTCTTTGAAAAATGCCCTGAGATGTAGCATTATTTTTTTTATTGTGTTATGTTAGTTACCATAAAATACATTAGTTTTTGATGCAGTTTTCCAAGATTCATTGTTTATATACAATACCCAGTGCTCCGTGCACTACGTGCCCCCCGCCATTACCCACCACCAGGCTCACTCATCCCCCCAGCCCCCTCCTGTCTAAAACTCTCAGTTTGTTTCTCGGAGTCCACAGTCTCTCATGCTTCGTCTCCCCCTCCGATTTCCCCCAATTCACTTTTCCTTTCCTTCTCCTAATGTCCACCATGTTATTCCTTATGTTCCACAAGTGAAACCATATGATAATTGACTTTCTCTGCTTGACTTATTTCACTCAGCATAATCTCCTCCAGTCCCATCCATGTTGATGTAAAAGTTGCATCATCCTTCCTGATGGCTGAGTAATATTCCACTGTATATATGGGCCACATCTTCTTTATGCATTCGTCTATTGAAGAGCATCTTGGCTCTTTCTACAGTTTGGCTATTGTAGACATTGCTGCTATGAACATTGGGGTACATATGGCCCTTCTTTTCACTACATCTGTATCTTTGGGGTAAATACCCAGTAGTGCAATAAATATACAGAGGGACAAATGTTTTCTTTCTATTGAAAAATGCCCTTATATGTAGCATTACTCTAAAACATGTAGAGGGACAAGTTATAACACTACACACTACTTGAACTCATTTGGGAAGAAAAGTATTCTAATATTACTGATTAAGAAAACCAGGTGTGAGGGTCTTTCTTTAGGTTCTTGGTTGCAATTACTGGAGGACCTGGAAGATGATAATGGGATGGAAAGGCTCTCACCGGGACCTGCTTGGGTCCACAAAGATCAAAAGGGCCTTTCAGAGACAGTCCCTGACATCTCATGCAAATAAACACAGACATCGCCACAGCCAGCAACCAAGGGTTATTAAAAAATAAGATTGAGTCTTTCAAGTAACCTGGACACAAAGAGTGAGTATGTTCCTCTCTTAGAAGCCCCGGCATCTTCATTTGGAATGAAGACAGTGTAAGTCTACCCTAATTAGCACGTAAAATAGCATCTTTGTCCTCCAAAAGAACTCAGGAGGAAATGCCAACAGTTACACAAGAAATTTTAACTAACATAAAAGAGGACAGCTTTGAAAAAGACACACAGAAACAAAATGAGGCACACAATTTTGTTTTTCAACATCTAAAAACCTGCAGGGAGGTTAGGAAAAAGGGAATACATACTGTGCTTTAATATTCTAGAGAAAAGCCAGCTTCCAAATTCCCAGCACCACTATGCAAACAGCTTCTTATTCAAACAAGTCAATCACTGTGAAGAAGATGGATTTATATGCTCTGTCATCTTTTTCTCCCAGAGGCGAACGGAGCCTCCAAGGTGAGCCGCTGTCTGTGTGCATAGGTGCACAAACACGGAACTAACTATGCCACTTAAATTTCCATGTCAACCACAGGCCGGAAGTGACTCACTGTTTGCTTACGGAAAAAAATGGCAGCAGAGGGAGGGGGGCCTTGATGCCTTAATTTCTGAGTTAAGGAAACTGTTTCTTTGATGGAGGTAACACGCAAGCATCTTCTCTTTGAAAGATGAATAACGCTTCTAAAATAACTGAACATAATGCGATCCAAACCACCCAACAGATATAGGTGAAAAGACTTCTAAACCATGTGTTCTTCATTCCCAGCTGAGGAGTTTGGGGCAGTGAAAGCTTAAATGACATCCCAGAACCCTTTTCCAAGCTAAGAAAATCTGTATTTAGAAGAAAAGCAAACACCAATCACGGGTACCTTGGGCGTGGCTCCCAATCGAATACTGTTGATGAGCGAACATTCTAGCACTTGTCCTTCCTGGAAAGAGAGAATATAATACAGCAGTGAGCTGAAATCCTGCCAGACCTGCGGCACAGAAGAGTGACGTGATTTTGAAGGCAATGCCAATGACAGTAAGGTAGAGAGGGAGTGAAAAACAAAGGACGGTCATCGAAATACCCAACAATCAGAGATAGTCGAGACCCCACATGTTTCATCCATTTCAAATATACTTGTCTATATGGATGCAGGTCTGAATAATTATTTATGTTTATAAAGTGCTGTTATCTTATGTATATAATACCGTTACTAGAATATACAGCATTAGACATGTGTGTGTATGTGTAATATTAAGTGGGTACCATGCTTTTATAGAATTCCAATTCTACTTCCTTAAGTTCAGTTCCGAGATTCATTTAACGTGTACGCTGTGCTGTGTATTGAGTTAAGTCCTGGGGTGTAACAAGATGAACACGCTCTTAATGCAACTATGAGACCCAGCTTGAAACGCTCTTCTTCTAGGAAACCTTCCTAATTCCCAAGATTAAATCAGATCTGCCTGTTTTAACTCTTGTAACAACCTGACCTCCTTCACAACACTCAATGACTTTTTTTTTTTTTTTTTTTTTTTTTTTGCTATCTGCTCCTTCTCCTAGACTGGAATCTATGAAGTCTAGGGTAGTATCCCCAATGGCTGCCATATGGAAGCACGTTTTTAAAATCTTGAATAAATAAATAAGCGTAGGGGTCCATGTCCTTAAGAGGCCTTCTGCCTACCTGGTGAGAAATATAATGGTTTAAATCGGAGAGCAGGAAAGAACAACTTGCAGTTCCTGGGCCCTACCTTGCCTTCACTCCTCCAGGTCAGAAAGAAGCCAAATTCATCCACTTTGAAGAGGCAGTTGGGTTCAAACACAAAGGATTCCTGTTAAAAAAGAAATGTGTTGATCTCTATGACTCAGCCCCATTTTGAATCTAATAGAAATGCAAATATCTTTTAAGCCTCTAAACAAGGGAAAATGAGAAATCACCCTTTTGCATCCTAAATCTAATGACCACATTTCCTACTATGGAATATTTTCATCTAAAAAACTCTTTGCATTCACTTTTGTATTGAAAGACTGATCAACTTTCTGCAGCATCTTCCTCTAGAGGAGCTTTAAGAACAAACCACACTGATGTCCTGTAGGTCGTAGAGAAGAAAGTTCTGCCAAGACCTGAGAAGAAGAGCTCAGGGAAGGAAGAAGGACTCCCAGATTCCAGCCAACTGGTCTCCCTCCACAAAAGAGCAATTGTTGCCTATATTTAATAAAATGTAAAAAATCAGGAGATAGTTTTTAAGTCATTGATTTTGTTTGTCTACATCATTCAACATTCAGATGTTTACTCAGAAAATTTCTGAGATTTTTGCTTTTACATCCGACCTCATGTGGTTATCTTCTAAACCAGGACTTGAGCAGGATTTTGAGCTAGGCAAAGTGCAGTCCTTGGACCAGCAGCATCAACGTCACCTGGGAGCTTGACTCAACAACAGAGACTAGAGCTCTAGCCCAGATGGACCGAACCAAAGTCTCTGGGAGCAGGGCCCGGAGATCTGCATTCCAACAACCTCTCCAGGTGATTCTAATGCACACTAAAGTTTGAGAACCACTGCTGTAGCCTTGGACACCAGAAACTCTGTTGAAACTTAGAGAATCAAAATTTGAATCAAGAAGGAATGTTAGGCCCCACATGCAGGGGTTTGGGATAGCTCTGCTGTACTTGCCAGAACATTTCTGGTCTTTAGAAAGAAAGTACCATTGTGCTTATGAGCACCAGGTAAATTCTGTATCAGTGAAAGAAAAAGGGTATTCGGGAAACGAACCCAGATACCCCCTGCCCTCTGACTGTACTGCACCAAGCCTTGGCACTCCTCTGTCAACAAAACCACACTTCCTTCTCAAGATGTAAAGAAGCCATCTTCCTTGATAATTATGGGGCCAACAATAGGGACCGTGTCTGCCACATGTGGATTAGGGCACTGACTTAAAACAAATAAAGAGTAATTATAGGATTAAGACTTTAAGGGTAGTTCAGACTCTTAGTTTCACCCATCAAAACATCTCTAAATTTCAGGGAAGCAGCAACATTCATCAAGGTAAAGCCAATGTCAAGAGACTGGGCCACCATAGGGTGTCAGGATTTAGAGTCCCAGGAGCCCGGAACAAAGCCAACCTTCAAATTTGTTTGGGCAGTCTTCTGACAGGTGAAGAATATCATACATATTTCAACTGCATACCAGACACATGCTAAGCACTGCAGACATAGCAAGGCAAAGTACAAAGAATGAGGGCATAGTATGACCTTTGCCTTTGGAATCAAAACCCAGTTCTTGCCATTTATTTTTATCATCTCCTAGAAAGGCCCTTTCTAAGTCTCAGAATCCTTATCTAATAAATGGAGGTACTTACACATACCTTTCAGGCTTGTAGGAATTAAGCGAGTTGATAAATATAAAGTGCTTGGCACACAGTTACCATTCAGCGAGTGTTAGCTACTATCAGTAATGTACGGCTCAAATTTACATTTGTCATAACAAATTACCAACAGCATGACATTGCCAGTATTTGACCCACAAAGATGGCACTTTTGGATGGTTCAAGTTTTTTTAAAAGGCTTGACCCAGGAGCTCACACTCCAGATGGGTCTAAGAGAATGGGTAGTAGTTATCCAGGTGAAGCAGCATGCTGAGCAGAGGGAGAAGCATTTGCAAGGACATGTGCACCTGACCTGACACTGGGAACTTCTGAGGAACTGGTGTGGTTAGAACATCTCGAGGGAACAGCAGATGACACTGGACACATAAATAGGGCTAGATCAGAAGGGTGTTGTATGCCACGCAAAAGGTATTAAACTTGACCAAAAGGCCACAGGGAGTCTTGTTATCATTACTGCTAGAGACACAAGAATCACTAACTAATTAAAATACGAGAATTAACACATTTTAGAATATTTCCCAAGCAGTATCTTAATGGTAGTACAGAATTCTGGTGCATAACATTCAAAAGTCTGTCCTAAAATGGTATCTGCAGAGTAGACGCACAATGAATCAGCTACCATCGTTATTATTTATGTGCACCCTCTCCTTTTCCAAGTAAAGATTTGAAATGATCCATGAAACATACATGATAAATAAGAATGGTTTTACAACTTACTTTGAGGTGGAACTTTCAGTTCCTTGGCCTCCTTAAGTGTAATGATTTCTCTTTCTTTCGCTGTCAGTTACAAAGTACCCCCAGAGCTGATCACCACCACCTTGAAATTTCAATTCCTAATGTCCCACTCTTGGACCATGTCACCTGATCTCTCTAGTCCCTACCTTGACAGTACCCATTCTCCTATATCCATTTGACTTTACAACTTCCTATTTGTTAACCTTGCTGATCGCTCACTGTCCACCAGACTTCTCTCTCCTTTTACTTCCGCCCTTGTCTAGCTTATTTCCATGGTCCAGTATTACAATCACTCCCTCACAGAAACCCTCAATTCCCCGGCCTCATTTCTGATTTCTTAGACATAGAGCCTAACCGGATTGACCGGCTTCAGTTGACATTCAAGATCACAAACGTCACATGAATAGTCAACAATGATTTCCAGACTTACTAATTCTTTCTTAAAAGGTTCCCAACCCTATGAAAGGACTATTTCATGGCTTCTTCTCAAACTCCTTGAGTCCCATCAATTACTGCGTTTCACTGAGTAAAGAAAACCCATCCAATGAGAACCTCTATCCGTCTTCCCTCCTCATAAAGCATACTTTCTCTGAACAGAGGTCGACCCGCCCTCTGCCATTTCTGATCCAGATGCAATCCTCTTTCACTCACACAAGGACTGCAGTCTTTCATTCGTCACCACCCACCGCACATCGGCTTTTCATTTCTCTACTAGATCATTCCTGGCAGCACACACATGTTCTAGCAGTTCTCACTGCCTCTTTCACTTATTACCTTATGTCTCTGGTCCCCTTTAGGGTATATCTTGAAAAGTTTGCCCATATTCACTGCCTCTACCACCTCTCTTCCCTACTATCTTTGATCTTCCATCTGCCTTCCGTTCCTGTCTCCCTCTCTAATTTCTTTAGCCAGGTTTACCATGGCTTTCATGCAGCCAAATGAAGCACACATGTTATTTTTCTCCTCCGATTTGATCTGTGAATGGTAAACTATTCCCTCCTTCTTGAAACACTCTCTAACCTTGGTTGCACATACCATTCCTTTAGTCTCTCTTCCTTCTATACTCAGCTTCTACATGCTTTCTTGTAGCTTTCGCATGCTTTTTCTCACACTTGGTTCTGAGAATTCTCATGGCCACGATGTTCCTAGATCTCCTTTAACCCCTGGTTTCAATACCATCTATTTCTTGAAGACTCCCAAATTTATAACAGCAGCCTAGTCCTCTCTGAGTTCCAAACTTTACTCCCTACTTGATATCTCCACTCAGATGTCTCCAAATTAACGTGCTATACCTGAATACTTTATTCTCTACCCTCTCTCTAAGCCTTTCCAGCATTAAGACATTAAATTTAATAAATGTCACCTGTATCTACCAATTCATGGAAACTGAGGCATCTTTGACTTTCCCCTCTCACTTCCATTGACAAGTCTCCTTCATACTTCAGATATATCCATTTTACTCCATCTCACCACCGCGCTGATCCAAACCATCATCATTGCACCCAAGGACTGATCTTCACTTCTATCCTTTCTTCCTACGGCAGCCAGATTGACTCTTTAAACTTTTCATCAGTTCATTAAAACCATTCAGTGGATTCCTGCATTAATTAGGGTAAAATCCTACTCCTTTCCAAAGGTCCTAGACAAGCTGGATCCTTCGGACTGTATATCCTGCCATTTTCCATTGCTTTCCTTCTTCTTCACTATAGCCATGGGAACTCTTTTCCTGAAACTCCTCAAGCTCTTTCCAGCCTCAGGGCCTTTGTGTTTGCACCTTCTCCCACCCAGAAGTCCCTTCCTTCTGCCCTTAGCATAGCTGGCTCCTCTTCATCCTAGAGACCTCGCCTTAATTAACTTGTCTTCAGAGGGACTCTCCCTAACCTCCTTAAAAGTGTCTCACATTTTATTCTCTATTACAGCATCTCGATTATTTCCTTGCTTGCATCAATCACAATCTGCGATTCTACTGATTGACTGCCTGGCTTTCCCACCAGAGTTTAACCTCCACGAGGGCAGAGTCCTTGAGACATTCTTATTCATATCTGCGTTCCAAGTGCCTAGCACATCAAAGGCACCCTGAAACTAAATTCATTCACTAAAAAGTCAATGAACTCACGGTCTCCTGTTTCAAGTAAAATAGTTTTCAGCGGGCCAGTCTATGAAACAGATAAACAAGAAATTACTCAAGTTGAGGGGGTTGTAGCAAGCCCGGAACCCATCACGGTCAGTCCTTGGAACTAGACAGATGCACAAATCCAAGGGCACTGCATTGAGGCTGTCTGCCTGGCAGGAGGGTCCTGTTTTAAATTCATACAAGCTCATCTCAGAGTTTTGGTGTCTCTTTGAGGCACCTCCTGGAAATTCCCGTTGGACCACGAATACTGTTTGAGTGGGACCACGAATACTGTTTGAGTGCTCTTCGAAAAAACCGTTTTCGAAACAGGACGAGAAATGTGGGCAAGGAGAAGACAAGTAAGATAGTAAAGTAAAATAAGCTTAAAATTAAAGCACCAGAAAGGCTTGTCATAAGATCCTAAACAGTCAAAAGAGGATACCAGTTTGGGCGTGGGCTCCCTAGCAACAAAAGCAAAAAGGGGGAAAAATATCATTGACCAGGAACCCGTAGAGTTCACATATAAAAACACATTGGGTGTCAGGAGAGGCAGTTGCCAGAAGAGAAATTCTCTGTGGGAGCTCCAAGAAGCTCTGACCAATGCTACAGACAAGGTTCCCAACGAAGAAGCCCACAGAAATGTCGTCCACTCCAGCCACAGGATTCGTAGACTAAACGTGTTCAAACTACATAACAATCAGAGAACAAAGCTGAGAATCATGAGGCAGTCGTCTGAAAGGAATGGAAACACAATCTCTTTGTTTGTCTCCACTCCCAGGAACACACAGAAGGACCTGGCCCTCGGGATGGGCAACACACACAATCCCTCTAGTCTTTTTTCCCTACCGGCAGTGTTAAATTTCACACAGCTACCTACTGACCACAGCTTGGGTCGTGGCCCCGTGATCTGGCTGAGGCAGTAATACCCTCAGTCCCCTTCTCGGGGAGAACTTGCCTCCAGACTTGGAGCATGGCAGTGGAGGTCATGAAAGGAAGCTGGCTTCTTTCTCCTCCGCAAATCTGTTTGTTTTGCAGTTAGCAAATGGTAATGGGATTCTCTGGTAAGGAAATAAACCGTAACAGAACTTCCTCCAGGGAGCTCAGACTTTCAGTTCTCACAGGACTCTGTTAAATTCATCACAGTCACACTTTAGAGCTCAAGGACTGGTTAACTCCTCCAGCCAAGCTCACTCTTTCCTCAAGCCACTGGGAGAGACAGGATGGAAGGCACAGCAACTCCGTTTGTGAGACTATGGACAAGATGGGGACCAGGGGTGGGGCATGCTGTTTGAGAGGCAGGGAGGATCACTTTTTCTGGAATCACTATAGCTAGAAACTTTCTCTGCCTCAAGGATCCCTGCTCTGAGAGGCTTGTGCCATGATGGGCTTCCCGAGGCACTTCCCTCATTTCATCAAGGATAGACTATATTTAAAAGCTCTGTGTCTCAACATTATTTTTAGCCTATTTTTCCCACTTAACACATGCCACTGCAGCGTTATTCAATATCACGACCTATCTTTCAAAGATTCAAGTCACTTTCAAAATGAAATAGATTAGGGGTGCCTGGGTGACTCAGTTGGTTAAGCATCTGCATTCAGCTCAGGTCATGATCTTGGGGTCCTGGGATCGAGCCCCACAGTGGGCTCCCTGCTGAGCAGCAAGTCTGCTTCGCCCTCCTCCTCTATCCCTCTGCCCACTTGTGCTCTCAAATAAATAAATAAAATCTTTAAAAAATGACATAGATTAAAATATTTTTCCTTTGTTTCAAGTTTAAAAGTCTTTTGGTTAAACAAAATTTAAGCCCATTTCTTCTTGTAAGGAATGGCAGAGATCTGGGCAGGCAGAGTACTCTGCAGGGAGGCAGGTATTTCTGTGGGTTTCTAGACAGCAGGTGGTCGAGTTTATTTTACTTGTGTTCTTGCTTGCTTTTGCTTTCCTGCCCTCTCGCCCACCATCATTACCCAGGTGAAATGCTATACCTTTCTACTGTGGGTTCTGTATCATCAAACAGGGAAAGGTCAAGTCTTACCACCAGCTAGGGCTAGGGATTTTGGATTGGCTAATCAATGCATTAACTCCACTTTATTTAAATAGTAGCTGCTCAGGGGCTCTTGTGCTTGTGACTGGATGGGTAGATTGGGAGACACAGAGAAGTGAGATGGGTAGGGACGATAACATTCCAGTGGGAGTCCCCTACTTTTGGAGGAAGAGGACCTTCACAGGAGGTGGTGCTGGGGGACACCTGGGTGGCTCAGTCAGTTAAATGTCTGCCTTCGGCTCAGGTCATGATTCCAGGGTCCTGGGATCTAGTCCTGCATAGTGCTCCTTGCTCAGCAGGGAGCCTGCTTCTCCTTTTGCCTGCCACTCCCCCTGCTTGTACTCTCTCTCTGACAAATAAAGAAATAAAATCTTTAACAGGAAAAAAAAAAAAAAAAAGGCAGGTGGTGCTTGGCTCCCAAGCCAGCCTCCCCACCAGGCATCTGCTGGAAAATCTTGGTGGTGGTGCTGCCCGACCTCACCAAGCTTCACTTTTTCCATCTGTAAATTGAGAACATGGATACCAACCTCGCAGGCCTTTCAAAGTTGAGAAAGCCTAAGGGCCTGGGACAAGGCGAGTACTGAATAAATTGTAGTAGTTATTAGAAAACAGCATACTATTTAATTTGGGGCTATAGTGTGAGACATTTCACAAATACAATCTCATTTAAATCTGCCAACTCTGCCAGGTTTTAGACTAGATCGACCCTATGCAATAGATTTTCCATATGCAAATGCTGGCAATGGGCACAGCCCAACATGGCAGCCATGAGAACCACATGGGGCCATGAAATACTTGAAATGTAGCAACAAAGGTGAATTTTTAATTTTAATTCATTTTCATTTAAATAGCCACAGGTGGTTAGTGGTTACCATATTGGACAACACAGTTGTAGAGACAAGGGGAAGATTTTTCAGAAAAGAGTAAATTCTTTAAAGCCACAGTTGATAGGTAGCAGATATGGGATGTAAACTGGTTTCTTAGATTCCAGGGCCTGTGCCTGTTCTACTTTGTCAGCACGGATCAAACAAGTCCCCTCTGCCTGTCACTGATGGATGACTGGATGGTCAGTAAACGAACACTGCTCTTGTAGGCTCCAACTTTGGGGACACCTAGGGCTCACTGTCCTTGTTTCCTGGTTTGTTAAGAACTGAAGGGAAGAAAAAAAAATGACTTTATTAAGGTTAGAGAGAGACAAGGGACATCTGAGTTAGGGAAAGGCCACGGGTGGGGGGGTGGGGGGTCTTATCAAATATCGATAATGTTATAAACCCTACCACAAAAACAGATGAGCTTGGGAGGGGTCTTAGCCTGGGGACACAGGTGAAGTCTGGGATAGTTAACCAAGAGCTCCAGCTTTCTATGAGATCCTGGAATCTCAGAGCCCAAGTGATGCCACAGAACCTATTTATTTCAGTTCTTTATTCCAGAGGAATTGGCTAAGCTCTGTAGTTAGCAGTAGCAGATCCCTTCTGATTCTGTACAAACACTTCCTCTCTCAGAATCACCAATTTTTTTTTTTTATTACTTTTTCAAGTTAGAACTAAAGCCCTTGGTGATGATATTCTGTCATCAGAATGATTTATAGACTGCTGTGGCAGATGGGCCTTTGTTTTTACCCTCATGGGTTGCTTTCCCCTTGGAAGGATCCAGAATGTTCATTCCATGTGTTAATCTTCCTTCTGGTTTACAGACCCCATGAGATGATGGGACTCTGGGGTTCTCAGCTCATATGCCACAGGAGCAGCAGGAGGATACCGGTGACGGCTGCCCCATCATGGACCCTTGTGACGCCCCATCACCTTGTGAAGAGTTCTATCAGAGAACACAAGAACATTTGCAGCTTTTGTCCTTTCCATGGCCTCTGATTCTTTGGACAGAATGTCCCTCCTGGATTACATTGTTCAAATTTAACACAGACCTTTGCTCCTCTATCTAATGCTCAGCCAGAAACCAAGAAGGATGTACAGTCTTGGTGTCGCGAAAAGCTACCCAAAATGTGTCTGTGGCACCTACTGCCCAAGGTTCCGCTTCTGTCCCGCGGCGCCAGCGACCCCTAGTGGAGATGCGCAGTGTTACCGAGCACCGGGCGATGCTCCCCGCACTCCGTACACATTCACCTGCTCACCTCCCCTCACTCCTATGAGGGAGGTACTCCGCTTATTCCTGTTTGAGAGAGGAGACCCTCGAAGCACAGGAAGGAAGCGTCTTGCCCAGTAAGGTACAGCCGGTGGGGCAGAGCCGGAACCGCTGGCTCCACCGAAGCACACCCCTGAACCACACCTGCGTCGAGGCCGGTAAGTGAGAGCGACGCTGTTGGGGATGGGCCCAGGTAACTACTCCACGGTCCCCTCTGGAGGCCCCACTGTTCTCCTTGTCACTGAACGTCGGCAGCCATCGCTAGGGTTAGAAGAGCGCTGGAAGCTTTTGAGGTTTACTGCATTTCTGAAGCCTCCCTGTGACGCATCCCCCCCCACCCCCTCCGCCCGCCAGCTGCACAGACGGTAGGTATTTACTATCAGGTTGTGACAGAAGGGTCTTTTCCACTGCGCATCGCGTCAGAGTGTGTTCTAGGATCCCAGTACCAAGGAAAACTGTTTGTCCTGATCTGCTGCTTCCCTCGCAATCTAGTAGACACCGTGAGTCCTACCACTGCCTTTCCTGCGTCGCTTTGACCACCAGGATCACAAGTTTCCGCTTCGCAGCTCACTTATTCCAACTTTGTTTTTGCTGCCTGTAGAGTGGCTGCCTGCTAATTTTGCCTGTAATTTGATGTCTTTCACATGGTTCTTTTTCCCGCACCCCCTTCAGCCTAAATCCCTGTTCCATTCATTTTTTTCTAGCGGTACCTATTTCTGCATGACAGCTTACTTTGGAATATGGACGAAATGTGTATAAATAAGCACAAAACCCACTTCAAGAACACCAGAGGGGCACCTGGGTGGCTCAGTCGGTTAAGCGTCCACCTTTGGCTCAGGTCATGATCTCGGGGTCCTAGGATCAAGTCCCACATTGGGCTCCCTGCTCAGCAGCAAGTCTGCTTCTCCTCCTTCTTCTCCCAGCCCCTGCTCATGCTCTGTCAAATATATAAATAAAATCTTAAAAAAAAAGGAACCCCAGAAATTACTGGGCATTTTACATTGGTTTTAGGGTCAGATAGACCAGATCTGACTATGGCTGGACACTAACAAGCTTATTTGAGCTCCATTTCTTCATTGCCAAAAGCAGGGATAATCAAAAATAATTCCCTATCTCACAGGTTACCCCTGGGCATTCAAGTGCTTGATGCATAATCTGAACCCAGTAAATTATCATTATTAATAACACGGTAATAGTAATTATTACTAATGGTGCCAGTATCAATTACGATTCATCATCCAAGAACAAAGGTAATACCACCATCCCTCCCTTATGGATGAGTAAACTGATCCTAACTGAGGTTAGCAAGCTGCCCAAGAGGACACAGATAATAAGCAGTGAGCTCTATCCACATTGCGGCAGGAAGAGCATTTCTGTTATGTGGATCCTTCCGAACAACGGTACCACGGTGTGCTTATCTCCACCTATCCAGAAGGCACATCTGGGAGTCTAAGTGTGGTGGAAACCTAGCATTTGTAAATTTCTATTGCACTAGACTCAGTGAAATATCGTTTTTTGCCCAAGGAGGTCAGGTTGTGTTTGTTCTCTGCCTGAGCCAGCCTCAGGCTATTTCAGGCACAGAGGTTCATCCCTCAGAACACAGTTTTAGCTTCTATCCTCTTCACGAGCCATGTTGGGTAACAGTGACCCAAGGAGATAATGCAGGGCTTGGATGCCCCCGCCCTGTACCTCCCTGACATGGCAGATCACACTCTCAGATGGTGAGAGGGCAACCCAGGGAATTATCTGTCAAATTTCACAAGGTGCTAGAGACCCGCTGTCTCTCCTGGCTTCTGAATTCCAGAGAAACAAAAATGAAAAGTTCTCCCCCTCCACAACCAACCGTGAGCACATAACCTGCTCATTTCAGCAATGACAGAGATAAAGTGAACACTTATCCTGGTATCGACTGGAAAGTTTTCATCCACTCATCTTTTTCTTTCCTCAAAAATAAAGAATATCATCAACTTTCCAAGTGACCTGGGCTTGGGAGAGCCGATGAAGGATACTTAAAAGCAGGAAGGGGAAAACACACCACCTTTCCTGATTTTTCATGTTCTATATTTTTAAAAACCCTGAAATGTGGCCCAACGATGCTTATTATTAATAAGATGGACATATCCTTTGCTGTGAGAATTTGTGGTCAGATCAAGTAGGGTTTGAATTTGGGAGGGAGGGAGGGAGGGAGGGAAGAGGTGCGTGGATGAGACACCTAAGAGTCAAACTCTGTTTCTGACCGTTTATAGTATAGTCATGAGTAGTCATGAATTCCCACTTTCCCTTTTACTTCCAGATAAAGACGTTAAATCCCTGGGACTCAATTTTTAAGGTGCGCTGGTATGAGATGCTAGACTCTTAGGTCTGTCTCTGTCCCTCTTCCTCCCTGAAGCATCTTTGATGTGGAGATTCTGAGGCTAAATCGGCATGCTCAGGCTCTGAGAGAGCTGGTGTGTTGTGTTGTGGGAAGACAATGGGACACCTGAAGCAATTATTCCTAGGATATTGAGCGAACAACTTCTCCACTTGCAAAAGGAAGAACAAAGTCAACAAAACATGTTTTCAAGAGGAGTGGGTGCTCATTGAAACTTAACTCACTTGGACAGGAAAACTGTCACGTTAAGTCAAAACTTGGCAACTTAGTAGCCTTAGCAACTAAAATAAGGAGACATTAAAGAAGACCAACTTACACAGGGCCAGGGAGGAAAATGACTGTTTTTGTAATAAATGTTTACAACAAATATTAAAATAAAAAATGTGCCCTTTGCCCTATCCCCTCTCCCCCACCCCCAAAGATTCTCTCGCTTGAGCAAACCCGAGTCAGGCTCCTCTGAATCTTCTTCCAACGAGGCCTCCATTGTCTGTCTTTGCAGTAATCAATTTTAGCAGGAATCCTCCTAAGGTGCTTTGGCCAGAATCTCCCACCTTCAATATCTGAGCACCTTTGATACCTGATGGCGCGTCTCAACCTCCATCATCTCCAGGTGACCTCCACCTGCTCTTTGGCTATAAATCTCCCTTTCCTCCTTGTATGCAGAGTTGAGCTCAACCTCTCCCCAAGTACTGTACACCCCCCATTGTAGTCATCTCTTGAACACAGTATGCCCGATCATTCTTTAACGAGTGTCAGGAATAACTTTTTTCTTTAATGCCCACCTCCCCCACACCCAATAACTCTAAGAACAACAGGAGATGTGCTTTGCAGAAGGGCTTGAAGCATGACCACAAGCTGGAAGATCCTTTTCAGTAAAGCACTTCTAATTAAACCACAATTTGTTCCAGAATAATAAACTGCACGGAGCAAATAATTAGAAATAGGACACGGGGGGCGCCTGGGTGGCTCAGTCAGTTAAGTGTCTGATTCCTGGTTTCCACTTAGGTTATGATCTCAGGGTCATGAGATCAAGCCCTATGTTGGGCTCTGCAGTGGGCATGGAGACTTCTTAAGATTCTCTCTCTCCGGATGTAGAGAAAGGGGAACCCTCCTACTCTGTTGGTGGGAATGCAAGCTGGTGCAGCCACTCTGGAAAACAGTATGGAGGCTCCTCAAAAAGCTGAAAATAGAGCTACCCTATGACCTAACAATCACACTACTGGGTATTTACCCTAAAGATACAAATGTAGTGATTCGAAGGGGCACGTGCACCCGAATGTTTATAGCAGCAATGTCCACAATAGCCAAACTATGGAAAGAACCTAGATGTCCATCAGCAGATGAATGGATAAAGAAGATGTGGTGTGTATGTGTGTGTGTGTGTGTGTGT
>CM052885.1:91507562-91531728 GCA_028534135.1 Potos flavus
TAAAATCTTTTAAATCTTTTTAAAAAAGATTTTATTTATTTATTTGACAGAGAAAGAGAGATCACAAGTAGGCAGAGAGGCAGGCAGAGAGAGAGGGGGAAGCAGGCTCCCTGCTGACCAGAGAGCCCGATGTGGGGCTTGATCCCAGGACTCTGAGATCGTGACCTGAGCCAAAGGCAGAGGCTTTAACCCACTGAGCCACCCAGGCGCCCCAATAAATAAAATCTTAAAAAAAAAAAAAAAGTTTTCCTTAATCGTCTCAAGGTCCCTGACTAGGTCTGAAAATGAAACTGACAAAGATCAGCAACAGAAAAGCAAGCAAATTTATTTACTATAAGTTATATGTATAATAAAAAGAACGACAGGCCCCAAATGAGGTCACTTATGTTAAGGTCCTTGTCAGCAAATCAAGACTTAATATCTAAACTAATTGCAGTTTCAACCCCTACAGTAACGTGACCTCTAACCAGCCAACCCGGAGCGCTAGGAGGTAGCCCACTGATAGATCCCCTCCGTTCCCCTTAGGAAGGCAACTTTGCCTAAAACAATGCGTTCTTTGCTAATAATTCCCCTTTTTCCATTCCCTCTCTGCTTTTAAAAACCTTTCCCTTCCTGCAGTTCAACAGAGCTCCTTTCTACTTGCTGGATGGATTGGTGGGATGTTACTCAATTCGTGAATTGTTTAATGAAGCCAATTTGATCTTCACATTCACTTGGATGAATTTTGTTTTTAAACATGTGACATGGGAGTCTGCATAAGAAAGAGAACACGAGGAAAAAAAAATGGTTAAACCTGAGTATTTTTGTGTTAGGTTTGATGAATAGTGTGGACGGTCATTTAGAAATAGGATAGGTCAAGGAGTATGAGGTTAGGTGTAGTAAACTGGGGGTGGGGGGTGTCTTAGGAAGGCCTGTTTGTTCAGATTCTTCTCAGAGTACCTTTGTCATGGAAGATATGGGTGCTTCTTTCTTGTAGGTACAGGGAGGGCACCTCTCACATGTGGTTTTATGACCTGCTTTGGGAGTGGGGGAGGAGGAGGGATGCTTCTGAATGACCTTCAAACTCCTTCTGCTTAAAATATCCAACATACCAAGGTGCCATATTTTGAACTTCATCATTTGCAAATGGCAGCCATTCCAAGGTCTCAAGTCATGAGACAGGTAGCTGTGATTCACGTGTGTTTCTCTGTCAGTACATCAGATCTGGAGGCAGGCTCCAGCAATCACTCCATGTTGAATAGTAGGCAATTCCTGAATTGATTTAGGCTTCTCTTTCCTCTGTATAATGTGGAAAATAATCTCATTTAATCCTCAATGCCATCTGAGGGTTTGAAAGAAGATGACTGATGTCGAGTGTGTAGCACGCTGAAGAGTGAAATAAAACCCAATACATTCATCTCCTCTGGAAAAAGGAAAGTTTCTTTTACTGAACAGTTCCCCCTCTTTATCTCCATTGCTTGTTTGGGAGAGATCAAGTACAAAGAACTTTAAATGCATTTAATTTTTTTTTCCTTCTATGGAAATCCCAAACTCCCTGACTTGCTCTATGCCTCGTGGTTCTCACACTTGACCTGCATCATCGGTCACCTTGGAGGGCTCTTAAAACAGGAATTGCTGGAGCTCGCCACCCAGAGTTTCTCCTTCGGTAGGTCTGGAGTAGGGCCTGAGAGTTTGCATTTCTAACAAGGGCTCCAGGTGCTGCTAAGGCAGCTGGTCAAGGACCACACTTTGAGAACCACGGCAGGCTAGCACATGGAATCTTTCTGCTCAGTTCTGAGCAGCTCTGTGGCCTCAGATGAGGTGTTTAACCACCATAAGCCTTGGTTCTACAATTCGTAAAAGGAGGCTAGAGACCTACCCAAAGACAGGCTGCTGCTTTTTTTTTTTTTTTTAAGGATTTTATTCATTTATTTGACAGAGACAGACAGACAGCGAGAGATGGCACACAAGCAGGGGGAGTGAAGAGGGAGAAGCAAGCTTCCTGCTGAGCAGGGAGTCCGATGCGGGGCTTGATCCCAGGACCCCAGGGTCATGACCTGAGCCAAGGACTGAGCTACCCAGGCGCCCCAACAACAGGCCTCTCCTGAGGTTCAAATGAAACAATGTTTTCCAGCATTTACACAGCAACACCCCTTGCAGAGCACCTCGTGAAGGCTCATGGCGGCCATGGCACCTATTTCTAGTGCAAGGACTAAAAAGCACCCTCCCTAAACACAAGCAAAATCAGTAACAAACAAAATGCAAACATTTCCCCCTAATTTTTAGGAACAGGGAACTCATTCCCATGGAGTGGAGTTTAAAGAAACATAATTGTATTGCTCAAGAAGGGACCTAAAGATGATTCACTTTAACACATGCGGTATATTTCACTTGACGGTTCATTCGTTCACCCTTGAACGAACTCTATTAATTCAATGGCTAGACCACACACATTAACAGAGGGCACTCCCAAAGAGAATGCGCCAAGCGAATGCAGCCTGGGTGTCCTTCCGGCCTCTTCACCATCGGCCTGGATATCCGCAAGGCTGCACTCATCCCCCCGAATGAGGATTCTCTGGCCGCTGTGCACCTGCTCACCTGCGGCCACAGACATGCCTGGAAGGGACTAATACTGAGCCTTTTCCTATACACTCCCGCTTGAATAAAAGCAACAAAGAACTAGCACTTAAGCAGCTTCTCAGCCCCTCTATATTAATTTTATTGGCTCATTTATACACTTTCTTCATACGTTGTTTTGTTCTGTTTCCACATGCTCCTTGTAAATCTACGCCACCCCAGATTTCCTTCTCTGGTTTCCTAGTGGATGCGTCTCACATCTTCCAGGAATAAGCAGACCTTCCTGCACCCTTGAATAGCATACATCTTAAGCCATAGAGTTTTCCAGGAGACTGACTCAGATGCTATTTCATGGGTGAGATGCTTCTATTCCTCCAGGGGATAGAGTTATCTTCTACCCTTGTGAAGAAATGAAGAAAAGCAAACCCAAGGAAACTTCATGGAGAGGGGGGAAAAAAAAGCCCCATAAAAATGAGAAGAGTAATAAGCAAAATCAAAGCAAACTGGAGGATTTTATAGAAAAGAAAGACCCAAGTGGTTGACTGCACGGCAAAGCTAATACAATTATAGAGAAAAGGGAAAAGAAATGGGGAATGGCTAAGCTAAAAATAAAATAAGACATTTTTAAGGGCAAACGACGAGCTCCAAGCAACTCCTTGAAACTGAAAGTATCCTTACCACCCAAACTAATGTGTTATTCATTTTGTGTGTGTGTGTGTGTGTGTTATTCATTTCTGTGTAACATTATTTGTCTTCTGAGCAAGGTGTCTGCAAACTACAAGCCTGTGGGTCAAATCCCTGGTTTTTGAAAATAAAATTTTATTGGAACATAGCCCATTCATTCAATTATGGATTATCTATGTTCTGTAGCTGTTTTTGCGCCACAAAGTTGAGTATTTGTAACAGAGACCATGTGGTTTATAAAACATGGTAAACTGTCTAGTCCCTTACAGGAAAAGTATGTTGACTGCTGTTTTAAGTCTTTTCCCATGGGATGATGGACTACATAAAGAGTACCTAAGAGAACTGTGGTTGATCGCAAGGACAGCCCTATCCTTCATGCCTCCCTGCGTCCATACCCCTTGCAATGTGACTCATCATCAAGAGGTGCTGTGTATGTCCCTACTCCTTGAGTCTGGGATGGTCTTGTGACTTGCCTTGGTCTAGAGAATGCAGCAGAAGCATGGCTGACTCCAAGAGACAACAAGCCTCGCCTGCTGGGAGAAGGATGACAGATCAGGTGGACCGGAGAGGAGAAGGTCTTGCTAAGGCCACCTGAAATCAGCCAGCCCCAAGTCAGCTCAGCAGACACTTGAGTGAGCCCAGCTGAGCCCCACTCAGATGGCTGACCCATAGAATCTTAGGCTATTTAAATGGTTGCTATCTTAAACTTTGGGATTGGAATACATCACTCCCAAATATGCCACTTGGGCATATGGATTATGGTGAACTGAAAATAACTGAGAATCAACAGATGTAGAAAGAGGCCTTCTCGAAGCTTCCCTTATCTACTTAAAAGCAGAAACTTTTGAGAAATGAAGGCGGCCATGAATCCCCTCTCCAGACAGTTCTGTGGGCATGAAGACAGAAAGCTGGCACCAAGATGAGTCTGCACAAACAAACCTTACTAAAATAACCTCTACCTTCCATTTGTTTCCCCATATATATCTATCTTGCCACAATTTACTGCCCCTAGAAGCCCAAATCCTCTTTCCCTTTATCTGGTCACTTCTCCACAATTTATCATCTTTTGTTAAAATGGTGTGCAAGCTTCTGAGTCTACCCATTTCTCTGGGTTTTCACTTTCTGGTGAAGCTCCTGTGCCTATAAAAATAGTAACATCAATAAAATTTGTATGCCTTTCTTCCTGTTCATCTGGCTTTTGTCAGCTTAATTTGCTAGCCCCAGCCACTGAACCTAAAAGGGCAGAGGAAAGCTTGATCCTGCTATATGTCATTAAGCTCTGGTGTGCTGTGTTGTGTGTAACAACACAGCAAAAATTGACACAATTATTGACCAATCACTGATCCTTTTATACCCTAGTCTCTTCACATTCCTAAGTCAGGCCTTCCTTCACTTTCAGGCCCCAAAGCTCCTTCTACATTTGATTTCATATCTCCTAGTGGGACTTCAAATCAGGTTCATGCTTGTTCTCCTTGCCTTGCTGTAACTTTACCCGCTGGTCAGTCAAGCCCGACCTCTGGTTATTTCTCCCTAGGCCAGCTGTCTCTTATGGTTCCAATACTTTTAGACTCCTTCATCTCCAAATCCTTGGATAGGTCTGTACTTAGCACTCTGGAAAACCTCTCATTTAACATACATGTTTTCATTGCTCTAATCAAGGCACACGTCCTTTTTACCAAGGGCAGCCGTTCCTTCCTGTAGCTCACACACTCAGAGGCAAATAGTGACAGAGGGCGGGTCTGCAAATTCTGTGATTTGAAATTACTCTTCTAACCTTACCCACAAGTAAAGGAGCAAAGGTGCACCAGGGATCTATGCAGTGAAAACCTGGGATTAGCCTGGGCTTCTGTTAACCAATCCCTCACTCTTAGTTAAGGTAAAAAAAAAAATGAAAAGGGGGGAGAGTTTCAAGCCATTTACTGGCAGAAACATTAGAAGTCTGATTATTTATGCCAAGAGTTTGCACTGGTATCTTTTGAGTAATTGGCTGAACATTTTACTCTGGATAAGCACTGGGACACAACAAAGCAGGCATGGTCTCAACCATGATAGGGCCTTTGTTTTGAAGACACATCCCATCCACACACACAGGTGACTCACAGACTCCTACTAGGAAGCTCTGGCACTAATATACTGACACGCTTCAGGCAAGACAGATGCTCACTCGGACAGGTGAAAGGACTTGCTCAAGGTCGTAACTTGCAAATGTCTGGATCAAGGCTCAAACCAGAGTCTTTTGCCTTCACACCCACTTTCTGGAATTTTCCAAACCATACAGACTTTTCCTTAAATGCTTCAGGCTTGGATGCCCACGAGCTCTAAGCTTTGGGAATTTGAAAGCACAGGTAATTTTATTATCAGAACTGTTGTTTTAAAATCTGGTCTGGGGCACCTGGCTGTCTCAGTTGGTAGAGCATGCAACTCTGGTTCTCATGGTCATGAGTGCAAGTCCCATATTGCGCATGGAACCAACTTAAAAAGAATAAATAAATAAATAAATCTGATCTAGAGGAAGGAACAGGCCTGAGTGTTTTTGCAAAAACTTGGCTGATGCTAGGTGGTACAGTTTGGGGTTGTTTCCATGTTCAGGCCAACTAAGTGTCCAGGCACCTGGCCCCAACTTTCTTACCCTTTGAGGAAAAAGTCACATAGCTGAGATGACAAGAAGGGTACCTGAAGGCAGGCAGATATAGAACTGCAAAATCCTTAGACCCACCCACCTTATCATCTCTACTGTAGCACAGAGATGGTAAGAAAATTGTCTATGGAGATACAGCCAGTAGGAGGAAGGAGTAAGACTCTAGCTCGCCTTCCTTAAATTGAATTCCTGGTATTCTCCAACCATGCACTCAGATCTCCTACCTACTTTGCCCGTGCTCCCCTCCCCACCCCCCACAAACCATTTTCAACATAGCCACCAAAGAAACTGTCTCCAAAATGCCTATCAGAGCATGTCAGTCTCGCTGAAATGGCTTCCCGCAACAACCAGAAAGAAATCCAAGCTCCTTGTCCTGGTTTTACAACCTTGATTCTCATACTTCAGTGTGCTTCCGTTTATTCATCCTCTTGGATAGTTAAGCTTTTCAATTCCCTTTCTGCTCACTTTATTTTTAACTAAAACTTAGGCGATTTCTATTATAAGCAAAATGTTTCTTAGGTACTATGGAAGATAAGATGATAAATGCCGTTCATTTCAGGAAGAGGAACAACTTAGGTGCATCCATAAATGTAGCCCTTCTCTCTGCCTCCCTCGGGGCCCACCCCGGCTTCCGGTGCCAGAGACCCCCACCTCACTTCACAGTCCTCATTCTCCTTCACCTTCTACACCCACTGGGTTAGAAAATCCTCTGATTCATTCTCATACCCAGTCTCCCCCCTTACTTCCCTCCATGGTGTGGACACTGTCCTTCTGTAGCTTCGGCTCTTGCCCTCCAGCACCCTTCCCTCAGCCCTAGCTGGACAAGCCAATCCCCTCCCCCACACCCATGTCCTTGAGCAAGCTGTGGGCTCGACCCTCATCTCAGCTGTGCTTTGATCAACTGGTTGACCCTTCCATCAAGACTCAGCCAGAAGGGGGCCTGCTCTCTCAGGCATCCCAGGTCAGCCCCTCGCACCGGACGCCCCTTCCAGCCCTCTCACACCACAAGGAAGACGACCCACCACCTTCCTCATCACAACTTTGGGGAAAAGGAGAGGGGCGAGGGTGGCGGGGCACCTAGGTCACAGGCTGAGTTTCAAAATGAGATGTCTGGACTTAATTTGTTGGATAATGAAGTGATCTCAACACATTTTTGGTTTTGCTTTAAATGTCCAATTCTAGTAGGGACTGGAGTCTGAAGAAAGTGAGATTTATGGCAAGACAAGAAATTCCTGAACTAATATCCACCAGGCACATGTAGTAATAGGTTCCTAGGTTGAAAATTCCAAAATTAAACTCTGTTGAACTCATTTCTCTACTTTTTTTTCACTTCTCCACTCCAAATTTGACGTTACATTATTTTTGGCTTTGTGATTGGCAATTTTAGGCTTTAAATAATAGATGTATGAGCCTCTATTCCATGTACCATCAACTAACCATCGGCAATGCCTCCCACTGAGAATATTAATCTTCTGGTCTTTCCTCCAGTTTTCTAACCATTTCTACTCCAACACCTTCCTGCATTTCTCCTGTGTGTGGGTGAAATTAACTTTTCATTCAGTTTTGTCACTAATCATTGAATGTTTTGTCCAACTTTTAGAGAAGTTTAAAGACTAGGGGCACCTGGGTAACTTGTTGGTTAAGCATCTGCCTTTGGCTCAGGGGCACCTGAGTGGCTCAGTGGGTTAAAGCCTCTGCCTTCAGCTCAGGTCATGATCTCACGGTCCTGGGATCAAGCCCCGCATCGGGCTCTCTGCTCAGCGGGGAGCCTGCTTCCCTCTCTCTCTCTGCCTGCCTCTCTGCCTACTTGTGATCTCTCTCCCTCTGTCAAATAAATAAATAAAATCTTTAAAAAAAAAAAAAAAAGCATCTGCCTTCGGCTCAGGTCATGATCCCAGGGGCCTGGGATCGAGCCCTACGTTGGGCTCCCTGCTCAGCAGGGAGACTGCTTCTCCCTCTCCCTCTGCCCCTCCCTGCCATTTGTGCTTGCTCTCTCGCGAGTGTGTGCTTCTCCCACCCCAAATAAATAAAATCTTTTTTAAAAAAGTTGAAAAACTAATAAATATTATGATTATCATTACCATCATAGTGACCCTGTAAGCATCCTTCCCTGCAAATACAAGTAACAGGCAAAATTCTACTCTATTCTTTGAGCCTAATATCCTGATCCTATCGGTACAATTCCGTTTAAACGATCCAAAACTTGGGAAGATTAAAAAATAAAAAAATAATTAAATAAAAGGCTATCTATCCTCTGGACATTCTAAGGGAACACTGTCTAAGAGGCCTACCCAAGGAGGATTTATTTCTATAAAAGAATGTACTTTTGGTCAACCGACCAGTTACTATTTTTTAGGGCCCAGATTCTTTGCAGTTAGCTAGAGATGTTGCACCTGTTTGTGTCCACAGAGATGCACGGGATTCGTGGCTAGTAGAAAAGACAACCCCAGAATTCATAGTTTCATTGTCCTACAGGACAGCAACCAGCTTTGTAGCGAATTGACCAAACTTGGGTTAGCTTTCCTAACTATACATAGTTGACCTTCCAACAGCATGGGTCCACTTAGATGCAGAGGTTTTTTGTTTTTTTGATAAAAGCAGTACAGTACTGTAGATGTATTTTCCTTAGGATTTTCCTAACACCATTTTCTTTTCTGTAGCTTGATTTTAAGAATACGGTAGATAACACATATAACACATAAAATATGTGTTGCTCGACGTTTTTGTTATCAGTAAGGCTTCTGGTCAACAGTGGGCCATTAGCAGCTAAGTTTTTGGGGGGAGGGGGGAGGTCAAAGTGATATGTGGATTTTTCACGGCAAGGAGGTCTGGGCCCCACCCCCGAGTTGTTCAAGGGTCAACTGCACAACTCTCTTCCTCCAATGCTCTTAGAACGAGCTTCACCATCTTGCTGGTGTCCTCATGGAGCGGTTAAATAAATCTTGAAGCCAAAATACTTTCTATGAGGGTTGTGTTTTTAGTTTTTTTTTTTTTTTAATTATATTTAGAAAATTCTTCACTTCCCTGATGAACAGCCTGGGGTGTGTAGGCTGTCTAGGCCTTTCGGAGCTTCGCTACACGGCCCTCCTTTGAATTTCAGAGCTGCCCTGGAAAGAGGCAACCGTTAGCACTTGGCCCTACTTGAGGCTGGTCCTGGTCCTGCGCTTTGATATTCCGCTGGGTCTGGTGACAGCAATAATTGTTTCCCTTGTCCTGGTAACAGCAGGAAGCACCTACAGATTCCACCGAAGTGTGTGTTGGGGGAAGGATTGGGGGGTAGAGGGTGGAAGGAGCTAGGACGAAGACCAAGGCTTTTCCAGAAAATGGGGCTCTACCAGGGCAGCTTGCCTCAGTGACAATAAAGTCCCACGGGTGAGAAAAAGGGGTGGCCCCCACCTGGGGATCTGGGACATGGGAAGGATGGGAGCCTGGGGAGGATCATCTATATAAAACTTAAATCTCTGCTCTGGCTGCCACCAAGAAGAAAATGGCTGAAGCAAACTGTAGATTCCAACCAAGTGAACTGAGAACTCCTTCTGTGTGTTGAGAAATCCAGTTGTCGTTTGAGCTTGTCGTCTAGAAGCGTGCTGCCCAGTAAGACAGGCACTGGCCATGTGCAGCTAGGTAAGTTCAGATTAAAATCAATTAAAGTGAAAAACCCAGTTTCCTCAACCCCACCAGGCACACCTCAAGTGCCGGCCAGCCACACGTGGTCAAGGGCAGCAGAGACACAGACCACCTTCGTCAGGCAAACCTCCCTAGGTGACTACTTCTCTAGAAGGATTATGTGAGGTTATGCAAAAGCGAAGGTCTTGGGAGAGTCTGGCTCCTTTTTTACCTCAAACTCTCACTTCCAAACTGCTCAGGATGAGATGGGACTAAAATCTTCTGTTCTGCTTGTTTGGTTTGAGAGAGAGAGAAGAAAAATAATTTTTTTTTTTTAATTTGGAGAAGAGGCATGTGGAAAAGAGGAAATAGGTAAATTGGAGAAGGAGTCTGAGGGGGAGATTACAAAAAAAAAAAGAAGAAGAGAAGCTGAAACATGCATCTTAGTGGAAGAGAGTAGGGAAAGGAGAAGACAATGAGAGCCAGTCCCTGGCCAGGCTGGCGAAGGAAATTTGTTGAGCACCAGTCCTTATGTTTAATCTTGAAGTGAGTCCTGTTATGTTCTCCAGTCCTCCTCTGCTACTAGCAGATCTTACTTGAAAGTCTATTTCATACAACACTCTTGTTCTGGGGAGTTGATGATTATACAAAGTCCTGGGAACAGAAAGGTAAGAAGGCACGAAGGATGTGAGTCATCACCAAGAAAGTGTCCACAGGTAGGAATTCTAGCAAAGACCGGTGTGGCCAGGGTTTACGGTCTTCAGTTTTTTAATATGTTATCAAAGGAAAGTCAGGAGACTGTTTAAGCTGGAGACATCTGGGTTGCAAGTGTTTTAAAAAGTATTGCTATTTCTCACCTCTGCAATAGAAAAATCTCTGCTTTAAAGACTGAAAGACAAGCATCCCTTAGGAAACAAAATACATTTTGTATTTAAGTAACTTCTAGGTCAAGTAGTGTTAGATAAAAAGCAGATTTGCAAGTGTCAGGGGAATACAATGGGGGGCTACGATGCAGGCTGCTATGCTACACAGTCTCTAAGAATGTGGCCGACCTCAAAAGCAATACAGAAATAATAAAATAATGTTTAAATGCAGTTGCACTGATTACATTTATTAGGAAAACAATACATACTTTTAAAATAGTGACTAGTAGGGGCACCCGGGTGGCTCAGTCAGTTAAGCGTCTGCGTTAGGTTCAGGTCATGATCTCAGGGTCCGGGGATCGAGCCCTGCATTGGGGCTCCCTGCTCAGCGGGGAGCTTGCCCCTCCCTCTCCCACTGCCCCTCCCCCGGCTCATGCATGCGCTCTCTCAATAAATAAAATCTTAAAAAAAAAAAAAGTGACTAGTCAACACTTTTTTTCTGACCTAGTGTGTGATTACCCACAGCCTGACCCCCTTCCTTGCCTTCTTTAACCACATATGTGGAACATAATTTAATATGTGGCTGATCCCTCAGGCTCTCGTGATAATGTTAGTTGTCACACGGTGCTGAAGGAATTTACACCCCTTCGTAAATGGTCCCTTTCCTATGACGCTTTTGGGATGCTCGGGCTATGTTTTCTCTAATTTCTGTTCCTCCCGCTTGCCGTCAGCTGTCATTTCCCACTGCTGTTCACACACACTGTAGAAACAAACCCCTTCTGCTTGCATTTTGTCACCTTTCATATTTAGCAGCCGTGGCTCCAAAAAACTGAATCTTATAGGACTGGGAAACACTAATGAAAAGTGGCCACGGTCCAGTTTCTAATACTGTGACTTTCTTGTTTGATACGTTGTTCTGAAGAGAGGCATCTACTTTATTAAGTGAAACTTGTTTTGCTTAAATCCTGATAAGATAGCACTTAAAGCTGAAAGCTGAGCTGGGTTGTATTTAATCCTTGTTCAAGACTGTGACCTCTACCTCATTTTCAGAGGAACCTGGGTGAAAAGCAATCGCCCTTAGGAGCCCACGCAAATCAGTGTTTTCTAAATATGAGTGAGTTGGGATGATTAATAGCTAAAGAAAATCAACCTGAGAAATAAAAATAATAACCTCTAGTTCATCAAATCACAGTTCGTTTGATAAAGCATAAAAAGAGCACTTTTTTCCTCTAATGTGTTTCTGCTTAGATACAGTAGTCAAGATACTCAGCCAGTGATAATATTTAATCTCTTCAAAATGACCTTCTCTGACTTATTAGAAGACGTGCAGTATTTTTAAGTAATCTTACAGAGTTCCGGTGCCTGGGATGCTACCTGAGGAAGCTGCCAAACTTTAGGATATGCTAGTAGTTCCTGGGAGTGATGTCCCACCAGCTCATAACCAAGGGTCAATGGTCATTATCTTGGTGATTCTAGTACCCAACCTGGACCTGCCTCACCTGGGAAAAACACTTGTAAGAGCTAAGCCAGTCCCTGGCCTTCTTTGCCACACTGGGTCAAGTGGATAAAAAATAGCCAATCGCAATAACTTACTTTGTATTAAGCTTGAACTATATCAAATTGTTAATACTGGTCATTTTTTTGTTTAAAAAATGAAAACTGTCACACGGCTTACCCTAATGTTTTAAATCTATTGAGGTTCAGATCCCCATACACATCTCGAAAATTATCGAGTACTCTCACCATTTCACTTATCAAGAAAAGGAACAAACAATAATAGAACCGGAGTGAGTTGGAAACATTTCTATCTAAAATTCTCTGTAATGCTACATCTACAGTGAGTTTAGCAGTTACAGGCATCCTGCTAGTCTCCAGAGAAAGATAAGTAAAAGATGGTCTTTGACCTCAAGAAATTCAGAATACAGCAGGAGATATAAAAACAGTAAATAAAATGTGAATGGGGTGTACTATGTGCAAAGGTAGGTTGGTGGTGGCACAAAGGAGTTATCAATTCTTATTGAATGGGTCAAGGAAGATATCAAAGAGGTAGAGATTTCTCATCTGGGTTTTGAAGGATGATTAGGAGTTCACCAGTCACACTAGGAAGAACAAGGCATTTTAGGAAAAGAAAGCAGCATGCACAAAGCATGTAAAAGAATATTATCTTGGGGGAATTGCCAGGGGATTTTTATGGTGAAAGCAGTGTGTGTGTGTGTGTGTAGGGAACTGGTGGGAAATGAGGCTGCTGTACTAGGCAGGAACCAAATCAAGGAAGGCCTTCTATTTCATTTTATCCCACAATAGGGAGTCAGGGAAGCCTTTGAAATAGAGAAAAAGTAAGTTCTCATTTAGATTTTCAAAAGATCACAATCACAATTTTGGAAGAGAGAAAAAAAGAACAAACAAAGATTAAGAGAAAGCTGCCAAAGAATTAATAGTGGTTGCCTCCAGGGGGCAAAATATTTTCTGTCTTCTCATGGCAAAATGCACCTAACTGTTCCTTCGCGGAAGGAGTCAAGTTTGTCCTATAAACAGTTGTCACTTCAATATTTTAATTCACTACAAGGAGTAGTGACCACGCTGGGGCCCATCCTTAGCCCTTCTCGATTTTGTTTACTTACAAAGCAACTACGGTATAAATCTAGAGGGTATTAGGATACACATTTTGGAAAAACCAAGTCAACAAGTACTGAATCACATCAGCCCACAGACCTCATGAAAAGTCCTGACGATCTGAACCTCTGAGGGGGCCACCACAATCAGCCACCACACACATTCCAGCGCTTTCCAGGGGAACCAATTCTGACTTGAGATGAAGTCTTGGCCAGTTTTACATTTCACTTTGCCTCAGAGGCGACAGTCTCCTCACCCCCCTTCTCCAATTCACCTCGAATTCAAGTACAATCCAAGGAAAACAATGCATTTACAAATGCTGATAAGGCTTCAACTCACAGACCTCAACTTTCCCAATGGATTGGTGGCCCCAAGCTCCTGCTCTATAGAAAGTCTGGAGCCAATGCTGTCTTGCAAAGGGCACAAACAAAATGGTAGAAAACCAGGCATGCAAAGCTTTGATTCAGCTGTTCTGTACGAATGAAACCAGCAAAGCAAACGACTGGCACAAAGTCCAATCACTAGTCCATTTACAATAAATACAAAGTTTTATGTAGAATGCCTGCCAAAACACTTCATTAGGCAAAAACTGTTACTACACAAAACCCATCTGTAAAACCAGGGTAATAACAGCAACAACCTTATAAGGTTGTTGTGAAGAATTAAACAAATAATACACACAAGTGCTCAGGAGACTGTCTGGAACACAGTGAGCGCTCAATAATTTATAGCATCATTATCCTGATTATATCTGGCACACAGTAAGTGCTCAATAAATTACGGTATCATTTTCATTATTATATCTCATAACTTGCCTCTTTCCAACTATTCCGACTTATAAATCTCAAAGATGTTCTTACTTATGTCAAGACTATTTACTCAATGCTGTAATTAAAATGAAATAATTATAAGACTGTTTTGAGAGAAAAGATTAATAACACTTCTTTACCTCTTCATATCTGTCAAAAACGGCTCCTTCTTGCAAAAAGGAAGGAACTTCCTTCTGCCAGTTAAATTCATAAGGTTTGGCCATGATTACACTCAAGACCTAAAAATGAAAAAGAACATCTCATTAGTGTGCAAAATTTAAAAACAAGCGGAGACCAAAGGTTAATCACTTTATATTTATGCGTTTGCAAAAGCTCTTTTTCACATGTGTACAGTAAGCCCATAAATTGCCTCTTTCTTCTTTCCTTCATCTGATTCCAACTTCCTTACTCCTTGTCTCTAAACCTGGGGAAATACAGTTGGCCCTTGAACAACACGGGTTTGAACTGGATGGGTCCACTTATACAAGGATTTTTTTTTTTTAAATAAATATAGCACTGTACTTAAATGTATTTTCTCTTTCTTAGGATTTTCTTAACATTCTCTTTTCTCAAGCTCACTTTATTACAGAAATACAGTATATACCTACATATAATATATAAAATATGTGTTAACCAACTGTTTATGTTATTGATAAGGCCTGTCAACAGTAGGCTATTAGTAGTTAAGTTCTGGCAGAGTCGAAAATCGTATGTGAATTTTTGATCATGTGGAAAGTCGGGAGTCCCTAGCTTCCACGTTGTTCAAGGATTGACTGTAATAGCCACAAAGAGGTGACCAACCAGAGGTGATTGTTCCCCTCTCTCTTCAAATCATATAAGATAGTAAGATATATATTTTAATCTGATGGCGTCAGAAAAAAGAAAGAAACCATGATCCTGACCCTATTTACAGGAGAGGCCTGCTGCAAAGGGTGGGTGGTTCTGTAAGCCTACACTATGAGCCTGAAGACGGACGCATAGGCAGAGGAGTCCACTGGATAATGGGTTGCAGAATCAAATAGGAGTAGCTGGAATTTTTTTATTGCTCTTGGTTCTCTCAATAGCCCTCTCACCCCTTCCTCACTTGGGCCACTCAGGGAACTGCCAAAGGTCTGCTTTCTAGCACAGGCAGCATATGTGACACTGAAAGAGAGCATGGGCATCCTTCAGGGTGGTTGCCTACACTTTGGAAGAAGCTGGCATTCCTTCTACCCACACTTCTTAGCATTACCCACCATGGTGTGCCTCTAGTAGTTGTAAGCAGGAAATCTTCAATGAAAAGGTAACCGAGAATTATCAAATATTTAAGCAATGCCAAGAACATGGAAGATGGGCACCAAACCCAGTAAGTAGAACTGACACCCGAGAAAACAGAGTGAACAGGAGCGATAGAACCTGACTTTGATTTAAGTGTGGCTAATAAGTGTGGGAGGAAACAGTGCATTCAGTTCCAAAAATATAATTAACTATAAAAAATAAAATTAACTAGAAAATTTAAAAAAGATTGTTGAAATCAAACTCTCATCAGGTGAGCTGAATTATAAATTATAAAGAGAACTCAGATGAAATGCTGAGCCAAGGGATTCTCAGAGGATGCAACACAAAAAGAAAGCACAATGGAAAAATTCAGAGAGGTGGAAAATGAAAGCCAAAGGTTCAACCACCACCCAAAAGAACAGCTTCTTCTATTAGAAGGAGAGAAAGCAGGGCCAATGGAAGGACTAATCAAAGCAATGGTGGAAAAATACTTCTGAAATCTGAATATTTGTATATTCAGATTTGGGTCCTCAGTGTGAATATCTGAGTCCTCAGTTGAAAAAATCCACTAATGCAAGCAGTATAAATATGGGGGGTGGGGAGGAGATACATACACCCCAAAATACCTTCGGTGACATTGAGAACAAGATATGAAGAGAAGTTACAAAATTCCTCAGAGATGCGCCGAGAGAAGAAAATTCATGGGTGAATGACAAGCAGACGGAAATCAGGCATACTGTTCTCAGTATTGCAACCTCAAAGCTCTGACGGACAATTTTGGACTTGAAATTGTATCCAATCAACTAATAGTTTAATATGTAAGAAAAAATATAGGTATTTATGGACTTACAAGGTATGAAAGATTAAATGACCTACTATGAAAGACTTAAGGTATTATATGCTCCGTCAGGAAGAAAAATAAATGTAGAGAAGGGATGGGGTTAGAAGTAATGTGGAGACAGTGAGAGAAGAAGAAAAAAAAGAGTAAGTTTACTCTTAAGTTTTACTTACTATAAAAAAAAGATAAAGAAATTATAATAATCTCATTCCCAAATTGCTGATTATATCAATACAGAGGTTGTGACAGCTCATGAGGTGAGAGGGAAAGAAGTATGGACCAAAGGGAGGTCAGCCATTTTGGGAGTGGAATATTGGTATTTAAGACTCTCGACACCAGCAGAAAAATACAAGTTTAAGAATTAAGAATTTTCCTAGAGGAAATTAAAAATGGAGAATAAAACTTGCACATTATTAGAGGGGAGAAGAGAACAAAGAAACACGAGTGTCCTTTAAAAAGAAAACAGATATGGGGAGGAAGGGGAAAAAGAACACTATAAATGGAAAACACAAAATAAAATGACAACATATCCCTGTTTTAATAGATATGAATTGGCTAAATTCACTTATAAAAAGGAAAGACAGAGGCTTTGACATTAGGTAACATTATGGTTGTTTACTAGAAGTATTTATAAAATAAAAATGATACAGGAAGTTCAAAAATGAAGGGAAGAAAAAAACAGTCTAATAAGCACATGCTAGGAAGGAAAGAAGGCAGGTGTCCACAGTAATGTAGCAGATAAAACAGATTCAGGGAAAACAGCAAGAGACAGTGCTAAATCACATTAGGAAAAGAGATGATCAAAATGACTTTACAGTCATTAACATTAAAGCATGTGAGTACATAGCATCAGAACATATACTGAAAAACTGGTTAAATACAAAGAAATTCGACAAAGTCACAAACATATTAGGAGACAATGAATGAGTCTCAAATTAATGGAACGAGACAAAAATGTAAGAATATTGAAGATCTGAATATCACGCTTACTAGTTTAACCAAAGCAATTTAGATGACTTAATTTAAATACATTACTGAATTTAAACATGCCCCTGCCTTTCTTTACATATATATACATATACAAAATATAGAATATTGACTCTTGAATAGATAATATATTATTATTATATATTTTCTTCACTCCCTCTTTGTATTCCAGCTACCCCCCACACATATAATAATTGCAGAGTCGAATCATACATAATTGGGCCACAGAGGAAACCTCAGCATTTTTCAAAAGGCAGAATTTAAGGTGGCCATGCTTATCGGCCACAAGTAGGCCAACTTACAAATCGATGAGGGAATAAATAAAATCTATATGCATACAAATTAAACATAAATATACACAGACTTCTAAAGAATTCTTCAGTAAAGCAGAATAGTCAAAGCAAAAATTATAAACTTTTTAGAAATGAAAAGTGGGAGCATTATACATCAAAACCTAAGTATGTAACATAGAGCCCAAAATTGTTTTAAAATGATCAGTAAAAATTGCTTTCATAATATTCACATATTAGATAAACATTTGGCGAGTGTTGGGGAGAGAGAAAGATGGGGAAGGAAGACGATGCAGAAGGCGTATAAATTCACAATGTGCGTGATGACAAGGGGGTGTAATCACAAAGAGAAGAAAAACACGTGACAGAATAGTATGTGTAACTTTAACCAAAATATCTGAACACCTAAATAAAGTGGATGGGTTTTTCAAAGTTAAAATAAATTTATCTCAAAAAAGGAGAATACTTAAACTGAACAGTGATCTTGGAAGAAATTGAAAAAATAATGAAAGATTAGACCCACATGGGTTTATTGGTGAGTTCTACCAAATGTTCAAGTTAAAGGCAAATCCTACTTACCTAACGTTTTTCCAGGACGTAGGAAAAAAGTAAGTTACTACCTGATTCATTCCACAAGTCCCATGATCATGCCCTGACAAGGACACCATAAGGTAGGTTAACAAAACACCAACCAACCATGGAGTTCAATTCTCATAGAGAAAAAAATTCTAGCTTAAAGATGAACAAATCTATCCCAGAAAGTTGCTAAAAGAAGAATTTGGGATGTTTCATCGCTGAAAGCAGATCATTGTGATTCACCACCTAAAGTGATTACGGAGAAAAGTCTAGTACATGCATATCCCGGCATACCATACAATAGGAACTCAACCTGAATGTGAAAGGTCTCTAACACATACCATTACATAAAAAACAGGAAGCCACAGAATGATATGCTTTATCAACAGTGTGATACCATTTACCTAAATACACAGCTACAGAAGAAGAACAGTGTCATATCTAATACCACCTATGTAAATACACAGACATGAGACAAACCTATGTATTTCTCTAGGTACATTATGTGTATATAAATTATTGAAACATTTGGAAATTCATGGGGCACCTGGGTGGCTCAGCTGGTTAAGTGTCAGGACTCGTGATTTTGGCTCAGGTCATGATCTCAGGGTCAGGAGATCGAGCCCCATGTTGGGCTCTGTGCTGCTGAGCATGCAGCCTGCTTGGGATTCTCGCTCTCCCTCAGCCCCTCCCCCACTCACGCAATCATACTCATTCTCCCCCCTCCCCCCAAAAAAGGAAATTTATGACCCTATCTACTTCTGGGAATGAAATAAAGATTGGAACTGAAAATCAAGGTATCTTTAGCGTTATCTTTGTGATGCACGTTTTTATTATAGGAATATATTCTCGCATTTATGTGCTGCTTATGTAAATAGAAAAGAACGCAAATTTCAAAGAGGAACAAAAAAGCTGAAATCCTACAGATAGGCAGATGTGTTATTCTTTAGTCCCAAACAATTTAAAACAGCAGCAGAAGAAAATATTAAGTCATCGCTCTTTGAAGGAGGAACTATTCCATTACTCACTACTGACCAGATTAAAAGCAGGTGAGAGCAAAAAGGGCATTCTAACTAGGGCAGCTGAGGTCCGTCAGCACCAAGGCTTCCCATGGAAAGCCAAGACCAGCCAAGTGGCAGACAGTGCGAGAAGAGAGAGGAGCGTCCTCCCAGTGCATTACCTCCCCAGTAATGACTGTAATTGGGTCTCTCTTCCTAATTCTCTCCGTTCTTATTGGTTTGTTGTTCTCTGTGTCTTTCCAGGTCTTTTTCTCGGTGTCTGTATCGCAGAGACAGACACACACACAGCCCCTTCACCCAAGGGAGGGTAAGCAGCTTCTGGTATGATGCTGTGTATTCATGCTTTCTATGCCATAAAACAGATCTGCAGAGCAAAATAGACCCGCAGACCCCCTCAGGCTGTCATGGATGTGTTATTCCATGATCTGTAATGAGAATAACCAATACAGGGAGCTAAGTGATAGAACTGAAGACAGATGAGAGCCACGCGGTGTCCTCCCTGGTTGACCAGACATCAGAAATCAGCAGGCAAAACACCTCTCCTTTGCAGAACTTTGTGTTCTATGATCTTTTCACTCCTGCCAACCATCCCTTTTAATATTTCCCTTTGGTTTTATTTTAAAGAAAACAGCAATGACAGGCCGCTGATATGAAATGTTCGTATCGAAAATGAAAAGAAAGCTTCTATCAACTTGCGTCATCTGTCATCGGTTTAACTGGTTCTCCCAGAATCTTTTCAGTGAAAGGACACACAACGTAGTCCCTAGTACATGATGTTTCTTAGATTTCACTACTATCTTTACCACTAAAATATTCATCTCTACCTTGGGTACCAATTTCATCACAATGGTCTCATTATGGGAAGGACTTTGGCGGGGGCTAATGGAAAGAGGGTACTCTTGGCCTCAATCTCTAAAGAGATCTGTAGTGGAGGTCATAGCCCATTGCATGGCTTACTTTTTCAGAGCTCTGGGGTTCTGAACAATGTAAGAAGCATTTTCACAAAATGACACTGGAGTATCCTGAACCTCCTCAACCTTGAACTGGTGTGTAGGGGCTGTTCTTTGCACCACCCCCAAAATATATTCTTGGGTCCAGCATTAGGAGCAGCGGCTGGCTTATTTTATGTAGATGGTACAACTATGACCTCCAGACTCAAAAACGTCGGCCCAGCCTTCACAGCAGTTTGATCCAGGTAATTGATTTTAAAATGGGAACAAAGGAAGGAACACGTCTCTGTCCAACCAACTCCAGAGAAAATTAAAGAGACAGTTACTTATTTTAAAAGGCGGGGGGGGTGGGGTGGCGGGTAATGGTGACTCTATGACTATGCCCTTTTTGCATTCATCTCAAAGCTCCACCTACCAGCTAACTGATTTAAACAAACCAACAAACCAAAAAAGCTTTCCCTGTACCATGCCAAAGCCTCCTCTTCTCAAATTCTCTGATTGGCCTTCTAAGGCCTCACTTACACAAGATACTCCAAAGTTCGACTGCCTCCTCCACCTCCCTAGAGCACCACCTCTCCCTACAGAGTCCACAGGAAAGGGTCCTCCTTCTCCTTGAGGGACACAGGAAGTGAAGGAGAATTTACACAAAGAATGGATGTATAACTCGGCACCTTTTCCAGAGTAAACACTGGAGTGAACAGCTACTGGAGGGTGGCCAGTGGGCTTTTAAATAGTCTCATTGTTTCTCAATTCTTATGTAACTGGAACGGATTAGTTATCGCACTGGTGGCAGAGGAAAAGCTCCCTGGACTGCAGAGCTTGGCAGAGAGGGGACAAGAAAGGAAGGGACCCCTAGAAGGCCTTGCTTCATAGCAAGTGGCAAAAAGCTCCTTCTAAAGAAGATGATGAGAAACTGAAAGTGTTAGTACGAGGTCAACAGGGGAGCCCAGGCCAGCTACTGGGGACCAAATATCAAATTGTTCAAGTAAGATACGCACGCTACTCATGAAGTTGGCCTTCTGTCCATTCATTCGTTCAGGTGAGGAGAACTGAGGAAGAACAGCTTTTTTTTTTTTTTTTTTAAGATTTTATTTATTTATTTGTCAGAGAGAGAGAGCACAAGCAAGCAGAGTAGCAGGCAGAGGCAGAAGGAGAAGCAGGCTCCCTGCCGAACAAGGAGCCCGACGCGGGACTCGATCCCAGGACCCTGGGATCATGACCTGAGCCGAAGGCAGCTGCTTAACCAACTGAGCCACCCAGGCGTCCCAAGAACAGCTCTTAATTTGTTGGCCTACTCTACCCTGCATCTTTAAATCTGCTGTCTTGTCTCCCTGGCTGGACCTACCCTCAAGACCTACAGACTTACAAGACCACATATCGTAGATATGCTGAATCAATTATGGAGTCAACTCTGCCCAGCCCCCACCATCTCCCTAGATTATTGGGTCAAAACATTGGTAAAGAATTTTTTGTTTCTGGACACATGCCTCACATTCTGGTAGAGAGTGAACAGGGAGAAGTACGTGAAATCAGGTATTTTTAAGGTCCTGGGTATAGAAGGCTGGATAATGGTCCCCCACAAAGATACCCACATCATAATCTCTGAAATCTGAATGTTACCTTACATGGCAAAAAAGGACTTTGTAGATGTGATTAAAGTAAGGATCTCGAGATGGGGAGATTATCTTGGATTATCCAAGGGGTCCCTGAGTACAATCATTGTAAGTATCCTTACAAAAGGGAGGCAGAGGGAGATTTGACATAGACAGAAGAAGACGAAGCAACCTGACCAGAGAGGCAGAGACTGGAGAGATGCCACCACAAGCCAAGGAGTGTTGGCAGCCACAAGGAGTTCAAAGAGTCAAGGGATGGAATCTCCCCTCTCGCCTGGAGGGAGATGGCCCCACAAACACTTTCATTTCAAACTTCTGGCCTCTAGAATTGAGAGAGAATAAATTACTGCTGGTTTTCAGCCATAAGTTTGTGGTAATTTTTTTTTTAATAGCCCAAGGAAACAAATAGATATTTCTACAGTATAGTATATACAGACCCCATGATGAGAACAACTAAGGTGGTTTTCCAGAACACGGAGGGCTGGGATAAAATTTCCACCGACTTAACGTGAATTAGTTGGTTATCAAGGACATTTCAATGTCTTGCTCTTCAATCTTTAAATAAGATACCTCTATATTTCTAAAAACAGATGGACATCTACATTGGATCACCCCGAGCTTTGAATAAAAGACTTCCCTACAAGGGAGAACCTAATTTGACACTAATATATTGCATCATTAACGAAAATTTCTTCCATTTGCTAAAAATACCTTTTTCATCAAGCCATTAAGTAGCCTTCTCCAAAAGCACATATAAATTGTGCAGGATTACGAAAATGATAATAGGCAGTGCTATTGAGGGTTGGGGGTAAGGGCATTCTTCTACAGTTTGGTGAAAAGGAATTTTGCAATCCATTTCTATAGCCTTGAAATGTCCATACTCTGATCTAGTAATTCTATCGGTAAGATTTATCCTACATCAATGCATACAAAATCTATGGACAAAGACACTATCATGCTACTTTCTGCGGAAAAATACCTTCTTTATATGATCATCACTAAGCAATTGGTTAAATATACTACGGTATTTAAATATTCTGTGCTCGTTCAAAATAATGCTTTCAATGATTAGTTATCTGCTGAACAACAGAAAATTTAGAAGTTTCTAAAAATAGTCATAACTCCCCTCACACAAATACAAATGCTCTCAACATATTATTCAGCAAGTAAAAAAGCTGGTTATAAAATTGTATCCAAGAAGGATCCAAATTTTTATGCATTATATACGTATTGCTTACACAAACTTTTTTTTTTTTAACAAGAGAAGATGATTAGCAAAACATATACTAAAACACAAGATATGTAAGTAGTGTATCTCAGTGACCGAATTTTAGGTGATATTTTAATACTTTTTGTGTGATTTAAAATACTTATCATGACTATAATTTTTATAAAATCAGGAAAAAACGTTCTCTAAAGAGAAGACGTTAAAAATCTTATTTTTTTTCCATACAAATCAGTTTTTAAATAATGTCCATGTTTTACGCCAGAATTCCTGGCAAGAACAAAGAGCAGGAAGAAACTAATAAAACTAACATGTTCTTTTCAAGATTTAAAATCTTGACTGTACATTGGAGCCTTCAATGTTATGACTGGTTCCTAGGAAGAGTTACTTAATAATGCTGACTAAAACTTGGGTATTAACTCTAAAGCCTCTACTGTACTTATTCTTGGAAGCAAAACAAATTATGGTCATGCTGGATTTAGGCTTTAATGAACTCTGAACTACAAAGAAACTTAAGGCCTCTGCCATGATAAATCTATAAAATTTACCATAAATATGCAATAAATTTTTTATCAATAAAGCACCACCTGGTTCAAAATAATTTCCTGGCATTTATAAAACACATGCACCGAATAGAAATAAAATGAGAACGGCAAACATCTGCTCTTTGTCTCTATCTTCCCCTCAACGTTAATAAGAGGCAGATGTAACTTTCTTAAAATTTATCATAGAAGATATGAATAAAAATATGATGAATTTACCTTTATGAATTTGTTAGGAGATACCTATAATCACATTATTTGGCTTCATTACATAAGAATTTTACAAACCATCTAGAAGATGCTTGGTAATTGGAGATTTTTAGGACCAGCTTAATTTGAATATAATGAATGATTACTAAGATATTAATTCAGTCTGTAATGACCAGTTTGAAAAGAAATCAGAATATGACAAAGTATATAGTTTTCCAAGGAAGGAACTGGTTTGTTTCAGAAGACTGCTTGCATATTGGTTGTTTGCCTACAACAATTCCCTTGAAAAGGACATCGGGAGTTCATGTGTCAGCCCTTCAAAAGCCTCTTAAATTCAGTGAGGGCTGAAACTGTATTAACATCACAAAAGGCAAGGAAAGCAAGGGCAAAAATGAACTACTGGGACTTCATCAAGATCAAAAGCTTTTGCACAGCAAAGGAAACAGTCAACAAAACCAAAAGACAACCGACAGAATGGGAAAAGATATTTGCAAATGACATATCAGATAAAGGACTAGTCCAAAATCTATAAAGAACTTATCGAACTCAACACCCAAAGAACAATCTAATCAAGAAATGGGCAGAAGACTTGGGGCGCCTGGGTGGCTCAGTGGGTTAAAGCCTCTGCCTTCGGCTCTGGTCATGATCCCAGAGTCCTGAGATCGAGCCCCGCATTGGGCTCTCTGCTCAGCGGGGAGCCTGCTTCCCCCTCTCTCTCTGCCTACTTGTGATCTCTCTCTCTGTCAAATAAATAAATAAAATCTTTAAAAAAAAAAAAAAGAAATGGGCAGAAGACATCAACAGACATTTCTGCAAAGAAGACATCCAAACGGCCAACAGACACATGAAAAAGTGCTCAACATCACTCGGCATCAGCGAAATACAAATCA
>CM052885.1:91532228-91637021 GCA_028534135.1 Potos flavus
CAGCCATATGACAGGAAGTTCATTTTAAGGTAAATAATTGCTTATTTTTATTTATAACATACAGTTAGTTGGGTTTTACTAAAACTACTGAAGTATAGCTATCTCTACTTGGTCAAAGAAACCCATCTTTTTGAGAACCTAAATTATAATAAAGGCAATACATAAATATGGGACTTGTTTTTAGAAGGATCGGATCTCATAAAATGACTAGAATTAACAGTAAAAGATACAGTCTATCCATCCTTGAACTATTTCTGGTAGAAGGAAGTGTTTCTACACGTGTCTAAATACAGTATTTATTTTCGTAGGTTTTGATGATTTGCTAGCACAGAGTCAATCTTGAAAAGTAGATTTTTTGCAGAGGGATCGAGGTGAAAAATCTGTTTAACGTTGGAGGAGAGGGAGAAAAAAGACCCTAGGCTAGAGATGCACAATGTCCCCTTCCTCTATCTCTCTCCCCAAATCCATGTAATTCTCAAAACCTATGGTTTTCTATCGTTTGCATATACAGCTCTTCCCTGCACGACTATCTGCAAGGCTCTCTGTAGGCAGATCACTGACCCCATGTCACCATACTTGAGAGGCCCTTCCTGGCCCCCCTTTTACCAAACAGCATATTACCCCCCACACACACACCAGGCGTCTTCCCCTTGCCTGTTCTATTTTTCTACATAAGACACATCAACATCTGGTATCTATTATTTTATATATTTTGTTTTCTATATCCCTCCAACAGAGTAGAAACTTCACGTATCTTCTTTTCTGCTGCATTTCTGTCATAGAAAACATGTGTGACACCAAGTTGGTGTCCCCTATGTACTTGCATAGAACGAGTAAATGCCTCCCTCTTCGGACTTTTTTGCAATGAAGGAATTAACAGAGGGATCCAAACCTTTGGTGGCCTGATATGTTGGTGACTCCACATCCAGTGACTCGGGAAGAGTAAACAATTAAATGAGACATTAATGTTTCCAATGCAAAAGGAATAAATGAGGGCACTAGGGTTAAATATAGCTTTCGGCCTCTTCCCCAAGGGATTACCTGTTAGTTATTTCACTGTGTCCCTGCTCGACTAGGATACTAACTAGAATGTGATAGCAGGGAAGGCATAGGTCCCAAAATTAGAACCTTAATCCAGCAGGGAAGAAGAGGTAGGTAGATAATTCAACAGAAGCAATAAAATATTTTACAGGAATTTAGAGACGAGAGATGATCTTGATCATCATTTTGCTTCTAAAAGCACAAACCACTTCATACAACTCTCTGCCCTCTCTCAAATACTTATGATTAGAAGACTAATTTCTGAAAGCCTAAAGATGGAAATTCTTGGTGTCTTGTAATATGACTGACCCTCAAAGGCCTGAACGGATTTTTGTTGAGTAAAGAAGCCAGTTATAACTACCATTTGAGACAGCATAACACGTAATTGCACAAAAGGTTTTATTTTCCATCCTCCTTGGCCTCCAACCTCAGGAAGGCGCCATATGACGAGGTCCAGCCAAGGGGCTCTGACCAAAGATGAGGCGGGACCCTTTTGGACTAAAACATATACTGCTCCTTCTCCAGCCACTATCGACAGTTTGCAAAAATAGCCACAAAGTCTTCCCCTGCCCCAGCATCGTGCCCCTTGGCAATGTGACCCTGCAGCTTCTCCCACCAAGATGTGGCGAGGATTCCTCCACGTGGATCTTGGATCTGGGTTTGGCGTATGACTTGGCTTTGTTGCAAATCAGACACACATGAAAAGCATGTACAAACCCTTGTAACGTTGAGGCTTTTTTCCTTGTTTTTCTTTGGAACTCTCAGACTACTATGTTAAAAGATGGAGGAAGCCTGCTGGAAGAGGAGAGACCACATGAAGAGAAGCCTCCAACAACCCAGTTATCCTGGCTGAGACCCCAAATACGATATTCAAGGCCATCCTAGATCATGCAGTCCTAGCTGAGCTAGTACAGGCCAATCAAACCTCCAAAAGAATACACAGAACCGTGACAAGTAACAGTTGTATTCAAATCCACTAAATTCTGGGGGTGGTTTGTTACACGGCAAAGCTAACTGCTACACCTGCTGAACAAGGATGGGTGGGTTGAGAGTTCTCTAAAGGACTCTAGCAGTAAGTGCAAATGCTGGTTATGTTATGTAAACACTGCTCTTTTTTTTTTTTTTAAGATTTTATTTATTTATTTGAGAGAGAGAGAGAGAGTGAGAGAGAACATGAGAGGGGAGAAGGTCAGAGGGAGAAGCAGACTCCCCATGGAGCTGGGAGCCCGATGCGAGACACGATCCTGGGACTCCGGGACCATGACCTGAGCCGAAGGCAGTCGCTTAACCAACTGAGCCACCCAAGCGCCCCGTAAACACTACTCTTAAAAAGGATGCAGAAGATCCAGGGAAGAATGAAGTCCAGAAAAAAAAAAAAAAATAAGGGAGCAGTTAGAAACTAGCAAAGCAATCCAGGGTGTGAGTATGGGAGAATAATAAAATCAAAGTCAGCTACCTGTGACTGTTTCAAGCCAGGACTTAAAACTCCAACATCAGTTTTCTGGAAGACAGTAATTATCAGGAGCACAAATCTGTCCACTTGACTTTGAACGATTTGACCTAGAGAGGTTTGTTATCTTACCTGTCTTTGAATCTCCCCCACCTGCTTTTCCAAACTCTGTACCTAGCAGAGTGACTGGTATTTTATGAGACAATTAGAGATGCTTAGAGGAGGAGGGACGAGTTGAACGAGGAAAGAAATGAGGAAAGAAATGACTCCGTTATGCAATGTGGTAACAAAGTATAAGTCTACACTTTACTCCCCATCCCTTTGATGTTAGGCTCTGCGTTCTCCTGAATTATTCTGATTTATGGCTCCCATTCCGTTCACAGGAATAAGTAGGGCAAAGATTAGGTGATAAATAACAATTGTGAAGGCTCTGGGTTAGGGCATCTGGGTGTTATAACAGGATTTTATAGCAGGGACTGTAAAAAAGCCATTTACAATATTTAGCTGCACTTTTTACTTCTGGATGTTTTACTTTCTGTTTCACCCAGATGGCTGATATTTGTAAGCTGGTACCCAGACAAATAATATAGTTATGTAGTATTTATTGAAATTTCTGAGTGTTTAATGCTTCAATACTTTTCTCCAATTAAGCTAAATAAGGAATATTAGCCATCTAATGATAGAGTATTCCCGGGGACCCTAAATTTAACTCACTCTCAATTTAACTTTACGAAATAATTCAGTGCCACATTTCCAACTAAACATAGATTATCATTTTTAAATGTAAGAACCTACACTTTATGAGCAAATTTAAGTACTATGATATTATGTGATAAACATAAAAGTAAGACATTTTAGAATTCAGTTTAGAGATCTATTTAACTTCACAGTTCAGTTGACAAACTCTGACTCTCTCAGGCCGGAGTGTTTTCATTCTACCATTTCAACCTAATATACCATGAATTGTTTTGAATGTGCTTATGTGCCTTGCCTACAGACCTGACTCACAGCCAGATAAAGACGGTTGCAAATTTTTCTTTTACATGCAGAATATCACTTGGATAATTCACAGATTAGTCGCATTTTCAAGTATTTATTTCCCATTGTGTTCTAAAATGTCTTCTCACATCGGATTTGTATCAATACTCTGTGTGATAGGTGCTATTATTGTGTCAGTTTTATATACAGGGAAACTAAGGTCTAGGGCAATGAAGTCCTTTGCCCAAAGTCGCAAAGCTATTAAGTGATGGGGCCAATATCTGAATGAAGCCCGCCTCATTTCAGAGTGGAGAATTCCACTTTCTCTCAAAAAAAAATTAACAGAATGGTTCTTTTAAAAAGTGAATTTTCTAAGAAAGTTTGGAGCATGATTTAACACGGGAAATTCCAAAGAAAGCTTCCAAGCAGCATCTATTATATAAAATGTGGTATACCTTTTTTGGGGGGGAGGGGAGAGGAGTTCTCATGGAACAGATGTGTCTTTACCTTAAGCTAATAGTCTCCTTCCTGTCTCCTTCCTTTGCTGAACCATAACACGAGCAGGTCTTCGGGCGCTGACATCGTGAACATACAGAATACAGAGCCACGCTTCTGATATACCCATCTGCTGGGGCTGACCATGGCCTTAATAGCTGGATTTACTGGAGCAAACTCAGTGGGGACTTGTGTCTCCCCCCAGTTCAATGATCTTCTCTTAGAGTGAACTTTCATGAAGGAAAGTTGGGCCCAAAGTGAATCAGAGCCAATGAAGAGCAGGTCGGACTCACAGCATACAATGACCAAGTCACAAACACGGGTATCTAGTGACACTGCAAATCCAAGCAAGGCAGGCATGACTTTCCTTCTCATTTTTTCTTCCTGAGGAGAATGCTTTCCTGGTTGCGGAGTCCAACTAATGGAATGAGAAATCCACTGACATTAGGACAGCATCTCCCCTCCCTCCCTGCCCTCCCTATCATACCAGCGCATTCCATCTTTCAGGTCAAAGAAGGGAGCGGAACATACTTGTCCTCTGACGGGTCTCCCTGCCTCCTCGTCTCAACTTGGGAATCCACTGTGAAGAGCCAATGTTTTGGCCCAACCTCCCCTGGGAAATGGGAGTAACCAAATGACCCTGGGTCTGAAAGTCAATGAATCTCCTTCTCAGGGGCCAACTCAGATCAAACGTCTCAGGGGACAGGCCCTAATAGCGAATTAATCTTTACCCCCCAGAAACTCCACAGCTCCCTCCTCCAGTCAGAGGGCTGATTTTTTGTATACAGGAGGCTCTTGGTTCCTTTTGGCGCCTAGCAACCAAACAAGTCAGTCATCTCAGCCTCGGTATCTTGGCTTTACCATCTGCACAATACAAAGGGGCTAGCTGGCCAACAGCCAGTCTGTTTATAGTGGAAAACAGGGAACACCCTAAACCTCCACAATAGGGTGAGGTCACATCAACTGTGACAAAGTCACAGGATGGAACAGGACAAGGCCATTAACGGTGATGGTTCCAAAGAGCTTTTCCTAACACGGGTTCCCGCTGGTATTTTAAACAGTAGAACGTAATCCATGATTTCAACTATTCAAAAAAATGCACACCAACAAAGTGCAAAAGACTTGAAGGAAAATACTCAAGTGTTACCCAGGGGTTTCATTTGGATGAAGGTTTCTTGCCAAGTTTTTTTTTTTTTCTTTTTATAACTTTACGCATTAAATTTTTAAACGATGTCTTATTTAGATTTCTAAAAAAATTCCAATCCCCATAAGAGATTATCAACATGACGATGAGCTCTTGGAAGCTGCTGAGTAAGAAAACTGTTGCTACCTCGGACATTGCTTTCATAGCTCACACTTCAGCTTAATTTCTCGCCACTCACTCTTCTCTGGACTTTTCTTCCATTATTTTCTCTGCCCAAAGTGAACCCCCGTTCACCTAGCTTCCCACCTTACAATCCTGCCTGTTCTTTGAAGTCTGGTTCAAATGTCCTTTTCTCCTCCAGCCGCTCTCACCTTCTCTCTTCCCTTGAACTCACAGCCCTTTATACACACCCCTCCCAGGCGATGAACCTTTCCATCTAGCACTAGAATCATTTCAAGCTCATGTCAAAGCCTGAAAGAAATGTGAGACACACAGGAAACTGAACTCATCTCTGTATACCCCACACAACGCCTCACACACAGGAAGCACTCAATACTTGCCGATCAAGGACTAGAGATGAACTAAACAGGAAAAAGAATACGTTAGTAAGCAAAGTATTTAGTTTTAGGTTTATTTTATAATCTGTCCTTAGAGATCGTCTCATTCTCTAGCCAGGTGCCGAACCCCAAATTTTGGTGCCCACAGTCTCAAAGAGCTATCAGCCATCGTGCTTAATGGAAGCTGGCCAGCAGACAACCGATCCACATTAACACGCAACCACCGAAGGAAGGAAATACAATAAAACTTAGAACTAGATGGGGAACTCCACAGGGCAGGGCCTGTGAATCTTTCTCATTTTTATGTTCTCCTGGAACGTGGCAAATTCATAATACCTGCTTGTTAAACAGATGAAATGAATGAGCGAATGAACAGTCCTTGCCTAAGATGCCCCACGACAGTCATGCACATACGGTTGACGTTCATTTTCATGTCTGTTGTCAATGAAAACCCATAGGAATGACCATATTGGATGACACTGGAACCCCCTACTCTCATCTCTGCTAGCTGTGAGGTCCTATGTAGCCCCTTCAAGCAGCATGCTGCAGGATCTGCCTACTAAGTCCCTGCTACCGTGGTATTACATAAATGCCCGCGGAGAACTGAGCACAGCACCCAGTAACAAAAGATGACATGAAAGGTGGCTCTTACTGTTATTGGGAGAGCCTGTTGGAATACCCATGGATGAATTAGTAAGCAAACACCTTTGCTCTGAGATTTCCTAGCATGCCACTTTGGAACTTCATCAATAGAGTTACTGTGCTTGTCTCAAGTAAAAATACTTGCAAACTTAGAATAACTCAGTTTCTGGGTGCGCTGTGTAAGCAGTGTACACCCTCACACACCATGCTGTTCTTAGACCTCCAATCCTGCCTGAAAATCTTGCCAATGCACCATCAATACCAACTCGTTTTCAATTTGACCGCAACAAAATACGCTGGCCTGGGCATGGCGAACGCCTTCCCTGATTAACAGAACATTTCAGTCAAGAGGAGGGCACTGCCAAGTAGTAAAGTCTTACGGTTCGCAAGCCACCCCTCCCACCCCCAGGAGCTGTCTAAGTACAGATGTAACCGGGAGATTCCACACCACTGGAATGCTGCTTGCCCTGACCTCAAGCAAGTTTCTGTTCTCGGTGTCCAGATCTCCAAGAAAATAAGATGGAAACATTTGCTCTGAGCGGCTTGTGAGATTTAATTGAATAAAAATAGCATAAGGTTACCTTCTAAGGCAATCATGTGGTCCTGTGCTAGAACAGTGTATTGTTCCTGATCGGTTTCTTTTAAGGAAGAAAGCCCCAGACACAGAGCAAAATTATCAGGAGAAAAGAACTGTTGGAAAACAATTTTATTATTTCAAAACAGTAGTGCCTGGCCTGTGTGCCTCTGAAGTGTAGACTTCAGGCCCCATCTCTCCTACACGGGCAGGCTGTCCACAGTCATCTGTCATGGCACTTGGGGCCCTGGATAGGAGACATCCCCCCGCCTTCATCCTCTCCAGTGAATGGTGCCTTAAAGGAAGTCAGTACCGTAAGACCCCTAAGAGAACGGGTCTCACCGCGGGAAAGGCGCTCCCTGACGCTCATCAGCTATTAACAATCTAAGCCGCAGTGGCCTTTTTGTAACTGTAGCTCAAGATTAACAGTCGAAACCCTAGTAATTGCATCACTGTGGGAAATTTGGAATCGGAGGGCAGATGGTTTCATGGTGTGTGTCTTTCATCTGTTTTTGCCCTAACAATCAACTGTAGCAGGGAAACTGCTTGGGCTGAGACGCGGAACCCAGGACTCTTAGGTTCTCCGGAAAAGAAACAAAGCTGCTCTTTTTAGAAAAATCAAATTGTTGTTCACAGACCCAAACAGCAAAGTTCTCTTTTCTTCTGTTTTGTTCAGGCCTGTTTGGCTTATCTATGGAAACAGCTCAGGCTTTTCAAAAACTAGGCTGAGCGGTCATTCGATATTATGTTGCTAAGTAGTCCCTTCTAGGTTAAACATGTTTACGCCACATAAAGGCTGAAATTTTGCTCAACTGCTTATAGCCTGTGACTAACAGAATGAACCTACCTCTTCTTATGCGCGGAAGAAAGGGGATAGTCACACAATAGGATCCGGTTGAGAAGCTGAATTATAGGACCTGGGTCCATGGCTTCTCAGGCTCCACCCTACGTCCAGATCATTAGCCTGTTAAAATGACCAGTCCTGCTCAGCAGGTCTGGGGTGAGGATTAAAATGCACATTTCTAACAAGCGTCCTGGTGCTCTCCATGCCACAGGTCCATGGACCCCATTTTGCGTAGCCCAGGATTGGGATTTGGATCTTACTTTCTGGGGTTGATCCTTATCCCAGGACTTCGACTGTGGCCAGTGAGTTGTCGTAATAATGTGTGTGGCGAGATGGGAAGAAGGAACGAGGCTCAGGAGTGAAACCGAGCCATGCTGGAGTTTGGGCTCTACCAATTAATAGCCACGTGACCTTGGGCAACTCCCCGAATCTCAGGTTTTTTTTTTTTGTAAAATAAGACAAATGATCTCCCTCTCACAAAGCAGAGGAAATGAAAGATACAAATATGTACATGGAGGCGTGATTCTAATAGGGGCTTGTGACCTACTGCTGACAGATGGGCAAAATCTATGCATTCCTCATCTTCCGGGGCCCATACACAGCCCCACTTACCTGCCTCTCTCGCAGTTAGGCAGAGCTGTGTAATGGGTCTGGTCTGTGAAAGGAGAGTGGCAGTGATGGGCATCACACCTAGGCAATGCTCACAACATCCTCCCACACACATTCATTCCTCTATGCAATTTGCCTCTTCTAGGTGGCCATTATCCCCCGGGGGACCTTGGAAGGTAGGTATTAAAGATGTCAGAGCTCTCATCAGCTTCCATCCCTGAATAACTGAGAACACACAGCAGCCCCGCCAATCTTTCACCTGCCTAATATTGCTCGATGAGCAACACACACATGAGCCATCATGTATTTGTGGCCCTCTTTGTTCAAAGCAGCTAGCCTACCTATGCAATATCTTTCCCATCTTTTTCCTTCCTTTCTTCCTCTTCCTCTTGCCTGCCTCTCTCCTGTGCTCTCCCCTCAACTGGTCCCACATGTATCCTCAATTACATCTATTGGTTAAAAGCATCAACTTTGAAATGGAAACATTAGGTCCAAAATCATTTCCATCTTTTCCTTGTAACAGAATTGGACAAGAATGGCTAGATCAATTTCCCAACTTCACTGTCTTCAACCTTGCAATAATCATCCCATTGCTCACCTCCTGGGAGGGTCACATAAGATAACGTGCCTAAAGCAGTTATAACGCGCTTTACTTGGACCAAGTAAAACACTCCATAAACAGCGATCTTTCTTCTGTTCTTCTATTCTTTCTTCTTTTTTTTATTCTCATATGAATAGGGTCCCATTTTAAAATATGCCTCCTGCTTCCTCTCCGCTGCAATGCTGTGTCATAAAGAATATCATAAATCACTGTCCGTGTGGTGATGTCAGTATTATCCCTGATATGGTACAATTCTAAGAGCCTCCATTACATTCAAAGAGTTCCAAGCCAGAAAAAATTTTCAAGCATAGTGAGCATGGTTCTATCTTTCTCACACTTGAATGAACAAACATTACAAAGCTAAAAGGGGGGGGAGGAGGGAAAGGACTAGGTAATTAATACAGATTTTTAAAATTTTACACAGGCAGGGAATTTACCATTTGCAAACCTGGATTGCACATAAAAAGCAAGACTATCCGCTAATGAGGGACATTTATGTGATACATTTATTTTCATACTGGAGCAACAGATAAAAACCTATCAGCCAGCAGAGAAAGCCTCCAAAGAAACAGCTTCTGTTGTCTGGGTATTCCAGAAACAAAGCACAGAGCAAGAGTGCAAGGAAGGGCTTTCATAGGAGAAATGATACATTTCTCTGTAACACTGTGGTATGTTTAAGGATAGAATTTTCCATCATGGAAATGCATTGCCCAAGGTTGCTGGAAATCACTTTGTTGTTCGCAAACATACACGTGAAGGTTCACATACGCACACAATTTCAAACATATTTACATGCATAAAAATAAAGTCCAAATCTGATTATTTGGAGGTAAAGACACATTGGGTCTTACGCCTAAGGAGTACACAGCACCCATGATGCTGGAGAAGATTCACAGAATCCCTTTCACCCTGCTGGTGCCCTTCCAATGGCAAATTGGATGGCAAATTAGAGGGATCAGCACTGCTGTCCTTTAAAGACTGCACGCATACAAAGGCCTGAAAGAATGTGCCATAAGTAACATGAACTCAAAAACTACAGCATCCTAAAAGAAAACCAAAGGGGCCAGTAGTGCACGGAGAACTATACACATTGTTCCTTTGACACTGAACTTGCCTTTTTCTTTCTATACGGAAATGAACTGTGAGAACAAGCAAATGCTGGGCTGAAACAGAAACTGTGAAAATCACACTTTAAGCTTTAAAATATGACTCTGTCCTCTCGATCCTCTCTGTTGTCCACCCAGTCAGTTATGAAGTCCCTCCCACTGATCCTACTCCTTGGATCTCCCTCGAATCTGCCCCCTTTTTGTGCCCCAGTCTGAGTCTCCTTCACTCCTGTTGTGGGCTGTGGCAAGGTCTCCTCGTTATTCTCTGCACACAGTCTTCTAACCTGCCCTTCCCACTGTTCTCTACACCGGAGCCTAACTCACTCTTCTAAAAATTCAAGTTTTATCCTATCACCTGATTAAGACACTTCAATGGCTCTCCACCATCTATAAAGTGAAAATTCATTTAATAACATGGCTTAACAAAGACTTCTATAATCTGACTCTCCATACCTGTATCATCCACCCCAAACTCACACGCACACTCCGCAACTATAATGACCAATGCTGTTTACGGTGTACCATCTGAACAGAATGGTCTTACAGCCTCCACTTCCTCCTCCTTCACTTGGCTAGCTCTACCCATCATCTAAGACTGAACACAGATACCGCTAACTCTGGGAAGTCTACTTTAACCCACAACTCGGGGAGAAGCTGGAGTCCCCCCCTCCTATTTCTCCCATCTTACCAAGAGACTTCAGTTCTACAACTATGGGCACTGGAGTCAGACTGCCTGGATTCAAATCCCAGCTACATCTTTTATAACTGTGTGATCTTCAGGAGGTTACTTAACCTCTCTGTGCCTCGGTTTCCTCATTTGTAAAATGGAGACAATCACGGTGCCTACTTCAATAGGGCCATTTTGAGGATTAAATGAGGTCATACAGAAATGGCTTAGAAGAGGGCCTGACATCTAATTATTGCTCAATAAATGTTAGCCAGAAGTAATCATAAAAGTTGTAGCAGAATCATCCTATGCTCCCTCTACAGGTCTTTCACTGTTTATCATACGCTTTACAAAAACAGAGCTATCATCATCCCTCCTCCATGGTACTCGACCCATGTCAAATATTTAATACGTTATTCTTTAATATATATTCACTAAGGATTCAAACCAATCAAAGATTTTTAATCTTCTGGAAGAGTTTTCAGCCTCCTCTGAGTTACAGGTGTAGATTTCCTCCCATGCAACTTTAAAATCTTTTCCACAAAAAAATTACAGAAGTACCTGCTGTTGGGGTGCCTGGGTGGCTCAGTTGGTTAAGCATCTGACTTTTTTTTTTTGTGAAGATTATTTATTTATTTGACAGAGAGAGAGAGAGATCACAAGTAGGCAGAGAAGCAGTTAGAGGGAGAGGGGGAAGCAGTCTCCTCGCCAAGCAGAGAGCCCGATATGGGCTCAATCCCAGTACCCTGAGATCATGACCTGAGCCAAAGGCAGAGGCTTAATCCACTGAGCCACCCAGGGGCCCCTAAGCATCTGACTCTTGGTTTCAGCTCAGGTTATGATCTCAGGGTTGTGAGATCGAGTCAGGCTCCATGCTTACCACAGAGTCTGCCCGAAGATTCTCTCCCTCTGCCCCTCCACCCACTTGTGCCCCACTCACACGTGCTCTCAGATAAAGAAATCTTAAAAAAAAAAAAAAAAAGTATCTGCTGTGTATCAGACACTGTACTAGGTACCGAAAGAGGCAAAATGAAAAGAGAAAAATGATTCTTGTAACCAGAAGCTCACAACTTCATTGCTGCTGATAAATAAGCTGGGATGACCTACCTTTTCATTAGAACAAAGAGCAAGCTGACCTTGCCTATTATCAACCAAGACCATCTTTGGTATTTTAAGGGTATGCTCACCATGAAACGTGTCACACCTACTCACCCTCTGGGACCAGAGTATCCCAAGACAGTGTTGTTAACAGTTCCCAGAGCAGAGCTCCTGTAGCTTTTTTGCTTTGCAAAGAGCCACCTAGCAAAAATACAACTTGTCACGATGAAATGTACTTAGGAAGGACTGCAACAATGTTGTCCAGCATAACATTTAATGTGGGGGCAGGAGTGGGGGGCGCATGGGACCAGGAGCCTAAGTTGGCGACTTAGCACTCTGTAAGCACTTTACTATAATAATTACAGCCGCGTATAAAGTATCAGTAATGCTCCATCTTGTATTTCTGACCGCCAATCTGCATCCTCATTAGCAGAGCATTTTTTTTTTTTTAATGTACTAAAGCACCTGCAAAGTTTAGGGTACAAGGCCCTGATTTTAGTTCCATCAAGTTACTTTCATATGATATAGCAGAACCTGATTGCAACAAAGTTCCGTTTAGATTTTCCTATTATCAGGAGGTCAAAACATGTCCTTCTTAAATCTAATAAGCACACACTCTAAAAGCCTCAACTGATGGAGAAAGCCTGGACATTAAATGCATCTTCTGACTCCCGGCACAGGTGCTATAGGGAACTCCACTATGTTTGCGTTTGGACAACCCTTCTTGGAAGAAGCTCAGTTTCTAATTAGCCATCTCACTGGTCCACATTTTATGCAGGGTGTATTATTTACTCACATCTCACATTGTACAGAAACAATTTGTGAAAGTCCTCTGGATAAGCAGGTATCATCTTAATTATAGATACATATAATTTTATGTATATAAAACAGTGATGACAATGTTAATTTCTTCTAAATGGCATCAAGCTTACATGCAAAGAAAAAGCCAAAACTCAGAGATGAAAAGCACAAACTTTGTTACCAGGCAGCCCTGGGTTCAAGGTCTTGATGAGCTATGTGAATTTTGGGGAAGTACCTAACTTCTGTCAAGCTCAAGTATTTTTACCTGTTAAATGCTGATCGAATGACTACCTCCCTGATAAGGTTACGAGACAGTGAACAGAACACACAGGATGTCTGGGGTATAGTTAACATAAGCAAACTTCTTGATTCCTTCACCCCTGACTGCTCAGCTGAGCCTAAGAAAGCATAGTGCTGTCAGGGTTCAAATAAGATATAAAATGGACGACCAAGAGACTTGACATAATGATCACAGAACTCTTCAGAAAGGAGATGGTGGATAAGGCCTCAAACTAGGAGAATCCAAAGGTCATATATTGCATTCTGCCCACTAAGTCCATTGGGAAGCTGATACTGGATGATGCAACCTTTTCTCTCTTTTTCTGGGCTGTTGGCTAACGGTGCTTTCTTCTACTGCAAATGATAAACCAATTTCTACAATGAATCATCAAAACATGCTGAAATCGGTCTAGAGGAAAGGCTCTCTTGAATAGAGCCAAAAATGTTTCCCCTTTTTTGAGATGGAGATTTAGGTGACCTCGCTGGCCTTTCCGTTCTAATCTGGCACCAATCAAGAGATAATTCATTTAAAAAGTATTTCATCTTTTGGGAAACTCATTGAGGTGGTATGAATAGGCACTTGCTACACTGTAAGTATGTGATCTAAATATTAGAATGGAAAGAATAGAAAAATCCCATTTCTTGAGATTTGTCTAATTATCCTGCTCCTATTCAGGAAATCATGATTAGACTACATAACCTGATTGTCAATAAAGAACACTTAGTTTGAGGTCACCCAGGAAAGGGAAGACATTTGCCTTCTTCCTTTCTTTATTGTGAGTAAGAGGCAAAAGGGGATTCATAATACCCATGCTACTTTTAAAAATACAGAGATTCTGAAAAAAGGGAAATATGTGATACTCTCAAAAGTCGTGAATAGCATATGCATCCAATGGAATACGACTCAGCAATAAGAAGAAAGGGATTATCTATACAAGGGACAAGATAGATGAAACTCACACGCATTGTGCAAATGTCAGATTCAATACATACTGTATGATTTTATTCTAGGTCATTCTGGAAAATGTAAAGCTATTAATGATGGAGAAAAGATTAGTGGTTGCCAGGGATTTAGGAAAGGGCTACACTACCAACAGGCAGTAGAGTTTTTCTGCAGAGTCAGAACTGGTGTGCACCCTACTTAGGTCAGTGGTTAAAGACTCCATGCATGTGTCAAAACTCATATAACTTATACCAAAAATATAAATTTTACTATCAGTAATTTTAAACATAAATTTTCAAAAGGAAAATACATTTTTTACTGAGGCTTAATCTCAACACTATTTTAAACTTAGTAGAGATGTGGATTTCTTTTGATTAAAAAGGGACTTCATTCATAAAATCCCAGAAGAACCTACTTCTTCCCTCACCTTTCATAGGTTTAACTAACAATAAAAATTGTATAAATTTAAGGTATATAACCCGATGTTTGGATATAGGTATATACTGTGAAATGACTACCACAATCAAGCTAATTAACATTATCACATCACAAAGTTAACATTTCTCATGTGTGGTGAGAACCATTAAAGATCTACTCTCAGCAACTTTCAAGTATATGATAGTGTTGTTAACAATATTTGCCATGCAGCGCATTAAATTACCAACATTTCATCCTACAGAATAGAAACATTGTAGTACTCCTTTGACCAATAATCTCTCTCCATCTTCCCTAGCCCCTGGCAGCCACCATTCTACTCCCTGCTTTTATGAGTTTGGCTTTTTTGGATTCCACATATAAGTGAGGTCATGTAGTGTATCTTTCCATGTTGTCACAAATGACAGGATTTCCTTCTTTTTTAAGGCTGAATAATATTTGTGTGTATGTGCGCGGGAGCGCGCACACACGCCCACGCGTGTACACAAATACATATGCATACACCAAGTTTTCTTTATCCATTCATCCACTGAGACACAGGTTTTTCCCACATCTTGGCCATTATGAATAAGACTGCAATGCAGTCTTATGCACAGGAGTGCAGATAATGGAGATACCGATTTTATTTCCTTTGGATGTATCTCAGAATTAGGATTGTGGCATCATATAGTAGATCTATTTTTAACTTTTTGAGGAAGAAGGAGAATCTGTTTCTTAAAACTGCAGTATACACTGTGGATGGTCTCCGTATACTTCTACACTTCCTTTGTTGGGAAGGCCAGCTAAATGTCCAGGACTCCTTTGCAGCTAGGTTCCAATTAGAACTGGAACCAATTCAAAGCACTTGAATATTTGAAGGGCAGTGATCACCTTCCTGCCGCTGGTGCTCTTGGCGAGCAAGGTTTGAAAGAGGTCTTAGAGGGGCCTGCCCTTGTACTCAAAAGTCCAGTGGTGGCCACACCATTCCTCAGTCTCTAGCCATGCAAGCCATTCTGTTAGGACCTAATCTCCTGCACGAAATCTTTTTCTGCTTGAAACACCTAGCATGTTTTTTTCCTGCCATGATCTCTGTTGACATAAATTTGGTTTATTTATAAAATGGCCCCATGTCATGATCCCTAAAGATAGGATTATTTGGAATTTCCAGAAAAAATCCATTTAAATTCAGCAATCCACAGCCAAAGTGTAACTACCTTCTGTCTTCTAGATTTTTCAGTACCACTCAGTGCTTGCTGACTATGTTGGAATGATGACATATGTTAGTTTAACAAATTATCTCTTATTGGCAACAGCTCCAGGCTGATAATCCACACTATTAAACCTAGCAGAAAAAGACCACTTTCCAGGTATCTCGAAGTCTTAAATTGAGTTCGTTAATTCTGGTTGGTTAGATCCAGGTAATCCGTCCATCCCTGAACCATTCCACCCCTGGCTTTGGGAGGCTGTAACCCAGGTCACTACCATTACTGACAAATGAAGCCAAAATATTTTTTTTAAAGATTTTTTTTTAGGGGCGCCTGGGTGGCTCAGTGGGTTAAAGCCTCTGCCTTCGGCTCAGGTCATGATCTCAGGGTCCTGGGATCGAGCCCCGTGTCGGGCTCTCTGCTCAGCAGGGAGCCTGCTTCTCCCTGTCTCTCTGCCTGCCTCTCTGCCTACTTGTGATCTCTCTCTGTCAAATAAATAAAATCTTAAAAAAAATTTTTTTTTTATTTATTATTTGACAGAGAGAGACACAGCGAAAGAGGGAGCACAAGCAGGGTGAGTGGGAGAGTCAGAAGCAGACTTCCTGCTGAGCAGAGAGCCCAATGCGGGGGCTCGATCCCAGGACTCTGGGATCACGACCTGAGCCGAAGGCAGACACTTAACGACTGAGCCACCCAGGTGTCCCTGAAGCCAAATATTAACCTTTCATCTGCTGATCAACTGTTAGCCTGTTCATGGATCTTCTGTTGTTCATTACTTGGGGAGTTTAAATGCATCTTTCCTTCTCTGTTAACAACTAAACACATTAGTTAAGCCTAAAGTAAGCGCTACAGACTTGTTTAAAGAAAAACTGCCCATGAGACTTGGCAAACATAGCCTGAAGCATTAGGAATAAGCCTCATTTGTAGATGCCTTGGGACTGAGCTACCTGCACCGTGCACTCTAGGGAAGATACTTGAGCAAATTCAATATGCCCATCTATCTTGCTCAATGCTAAAACAAGCATAGCACTTCGGACAGACAAGGTATGTGACAAGGTTCAAAAGAGCAATGTTATCAGTGAGCACAAGCATCATGGATGCATGGTTGAAGATGCCTTGCCCAGAAGGTACACAGTACATTGTTATTAAAGGAATGAATTCGGATATGTATTTTGGGCTTCATGGGAGTAAAGAAGTTTGGCTTGAACTAATTAGATGCGTTTCTAGAGCAGAGGTTCCTCATGGGCAGTGGATTTTGGTTCTTTGCCCCTTAACATCTCCCCCCTCTCTAGTGATAAGCTTGCCTGGTGTTCTCTCCTCCTCTCAGTTGCTGAGGTTCCAGTAACATGGACTCCAGGAGGGAAGCCTGTGACCAGGGATATGACTTCTCATAACTAGGGATGGAAGGGTCTTAGTTCAGGGACAGACAGAGTACTTGGATCTGACCAGCCAGAATTAACAAGCTCAATTCTGAGACTTTATTTGAGATACCTGGAAAGTAGAGTCTGTCTTCTGCAAGGTTCGATGCTATGGGATATCAGTCCAGAGAGGTCAATGATGGACATGTAAAGCCAGAGAAGCATCCAAACAGAGCAGAAGGCATGTCACAGAGACAGAATCAAGTATAATCATGCCAAGAAAGACCCTGGAAACTTTTCAAGCTATGTGAATCAGAAAGTTATTTTTTTTTTTTTTTTTTTTTTTTTACTAACACTCCTAAAATCAACATACTAGTTAACAAAAATAAGCCAACAAACTAAATTATCAAAAGAATCTTTACGGAAACATTATCCTTCAGCCCAAAATGTGTATCTTTCCATATTTTCATGTGTCCAGAGTAGAGGTTGTTTGGCTTTCATGGGATGATCCAATGAGTTATAATCCCTCGAAACCTCAAGAACCTCTTTCCTATAGAGAATACCTCAAAATTTGATGAAAAATTGCCCTTTTGTGGCACATTCTTATTTTTACAAATAAGAAGAAAAACCTGACCAATTTCTACTTCTAAGTAGAAAAGGTAGATACGGACTAACCATAGAAGAGGAAAAAAGGAAAAAAATTAACCATGGAAGGCCAGGGTTTTAAGATCTTTATAGCTCTAGGAATGCCTTTTTTTTTTTCCCCCCAAAGTCACCCTCCCAAATCATATCAAACATACCAAACAGGCACCCATAGCGAGTGTATTTTATGTAGTTATATAGAAGTACACGAGGATGACTTAAGTTACAAGTTGCTACAATATCATAGTTGATTGAAGAGTTCATGAACTACCTTATTTGGAAGATATTTAATGAAACACTTCATCATCTTAATATTCTCATTTTCATCTCTTGTTTTGGAGACAGGAAAATTTTTTCAGAACTCACCTGTTTTTTGAGAAAGCTGAAAATAGGTCTTGGGAACCTAGGAACCATGACCAGAAAACCTAATGGTTGAAATGATTACAAGGATTATCTTTTTAAAGTTGCTATATAAGAATATGGACACAGCGTGCTGTGTTCCGTTTCCATCTATTTCATGCTAAATTTGCCTTGTTCCGATTGTGAAATCCTAAATTGCTCATGCCTACCCGGAGAAGGCCACTGCACAGGCTGGTTCTTCACTACTCTTAGTGTAGAAAGTTCCACTGCTGGAATGAATGGATCCTTTAATGAATTTTTCCTTTTTTTTTTTTTTTTTAATTTTTCCCTTTTAAAAGGAAATTCTGCAATATTAATCTTCTACTTTATCCTTGAAGACTGATCCAGACATACAGACATAGCAATGAATCAAAACACAACCAAAAACCAAAAACAACCCACCAATACTCTACGCCTATCCATTTTTTTCCACCTATTTTAAAGACTTCGTCCAGACATCAGAATAAGTTAATTATTTTCAAGTAGTATAGGAATTCAGACTGAGATGGTAGTTTTATTTTTTTTAAAGATTTTACTTATTTATTTGATAGAGAGAGACACAGCAAGAGAGGGAACACAAGCAGGGGGAGTGGGAGGAGAAGCAGGCCTCCCGCCAAGCAAGGAGCCCGATGCGGGGCTCGATCCCAGGACCCTGGGATCATGACCTGAGCCCAAGGCAGACACTTAACGACTGAGCCACCCAGGCGCCCCTGAGATGGTAGTTTTAAAAGAGGGAAAAAAAGGAAGAAAAAAGTAAAAGTTGCAATTTTCCTCAACAAAGAACAGGAAGGAACGGCTGAAAAGCCTCAAATAGGTAAAAATACAATGACAACAATAGCTACCAACTATTAAATGGAAATAAGAGCAAACTTAAAATTTTTTTTTTCTGGGTTTGACTGTAGATGTATGGGTGGAAAGATTACTGAAAGGTATGTAATTAATATTATGAAGGTAAGGGAAAGCTGACCTTATGGTCTTAACATCTTTATCCAGAGCAGTGCTCCTCAGACTTTAACCTGCAAATGAATTACCAGGAGATCTTATGCAAAAAAAATGAATTAAAAAATATGCAGATTCCGATCTAGTACGAGGGTGGGACCAAGATTCTGCAAATCCCACAAATTCTCAGGTGATACAATATTGACGGTCAGGAGACCCTATTCTGTGTAGCAAGGCTCCACATTTCAGTATTTTTTGCAGATTCCCCTTCACTGAATCAGCTTGCCAACATGTAGGATATTTCTTAAACAGTTAAAAGTTCATACTCATAGAGGCAATTTCCCTTGTGTTAGATAAAGAAAATATTTTTCCACCTTTTTTCCAAGGATTATTTTTAGGACAGTGGCCCCATTCCCTCAGCTTTAATAAGTCTGGGGCAGGGCTCAGAGTTTGCACTTCTAACGAGTGGCCTGGTAATGGAGATGCTGCTGACCCAGGAAGCAGCCATGTTGACTCCGTGTCTTCATGCATCTATCTAGACTCCTGCTGGAAACCTCTGTACGAAGAATGCCAACAGAAAATCTTTAACATCAGAGAAGCACCAAGTATCAGGGCTTCAGAAGACCTGAGATTATTTCTCAAGGTCCTCATTTGAAAGACAAAGTGCTTGCCTTAGCAAGGAGATTGGGTATCTCACCTAGAACAGCAGAGCTGGTTAGAGAAGCAAAATGAGGACCAGAATTCCACTCTTACTGCTACCCCAGGACTCTTGCTCCTACACCACACTGGTGTTTTTTCATCTTTTTCAAACACGCCGGAGTCACTTACTTAGGGATCCCTGATGACCTACCACTCAACACGCATTTTAGTCCTACTCATCATTTTCTTTTTAGAAAGAGCCCTAGAAAGTGATTCTGAGTGTGGCCCAAGGGTGTCCTCTATTGGAATTACAATGGGGCTTGAGCCTGCTACAATTCTGTAGCAAATCTGCTACAGATTTTGATTCCTTCAGCTGCCCTAGGACGACTGTATTTGATTCTCCTCGCTAGTACCCCCAGAATCTGCATTTTGACAAGCACCTCTGCCAACACCCACCCTATGGGACTGTTTGCTAAATAGGTCAATAAGATGACAGTTCTCAACCTGGGTCATACAGTAGAATCCTGAGGGGAGGAGGGGGTTTAAGACTCCCCACACCTGTGCTGCATGCAATTACAATGGGAACTCTGGAGGTGGGCCTCAGGCCTCAGCAACTGTCAGAAGTCCCCAGTGATTCCACTGTGCAGCCAAGGATGGGACAAAGTCTGTCAAAGATTCCAAGTACTTCTTCATTTCTATCCAAAGAGAAGAGGCTAATAAACATCCAGACAAAATGATGCCTTGTTTTAACGAATAGAGAACCGTGATCGCCTAGAATACCAAAGGTATTAGAGCACTTGGCTTCAGCAAGTCTGATCTGATCCAGTCTACACATTTTTATTCCAACAAAATATGCACTGATGAGAGATCTGAATTCATGGCAGAAGGGTCTTGCTGTGGTCACACCTTCTGCTTGTCCAGAAAAATAAAAATTCTTATTATTTCCATCTGGTCACTTCTAGCAGTTACCAACTGAGAATTTTTATAAGAAAATAATTCATACGGATTTTCTGGTCAAGCTGCTAAATAATAAATATTCCCCTACACGCGAGTGAATTGAGTTAATAGTAATGGCAGGTTATAGGGATCCTATCAGTTCTCAGGGCTGTTTAAGGAGTAAATAAGAGAAACTACAGGAAGACAGAATTTCTGCAAAGTAGAGTGTCTGAAATGTACTTTTCTAGATTTCAAAGTCCAAAACAATAAAAACGAGTTTCTTGAGGGTGTCTGTTTTCTAAACCGATAATCTAGCAATCTCTCTCCATCACCAAAAGTTGGTGGTTTAGCTCACAAAGAGCTCAAGCTTTATAAAAAGATGCCTTTCTAAAGACTTCAAAGACTTGCAGAGCTGGACATAAAAACAAGAAATACAGTGATTTAATATTTAAGTGACATTTACTAACCTCAAAATAATGACTATCTAATTAAAACTTCGGGGATTCTTCTGTTTTGGCAATGATATTAACATCTCTATTGCTTTTTCTTTCCTTTTCATCATCCCACCCATCACCCCTGGGTGCCGACCCACAACAGGAGGCATTATGGTTCCTGCATCAGACACAGGCCTCTCTCTCTGTTCTCATCCTGGACCCTGAATTTCTAGGAGAATCGTCTTCAAAAGGTCCATATCCAACAGCAGCTGGCAGCTTCCTGGGACTCCCTGCGAACGATCTGTGACCACAGAAGGCATCAAGAGGGGGGAGTTCTCCACTCTCCCATTAACCTAATTACCACTTTGAGCCTCCCATCTTGTCTTACCACACTCTTTTTATAATCCTTGTAAATGTCTCTGCTCTTCCACTTTAGAAACAATTTAGTGGTGCTCCTCGGATGACACCAGCTCCTGGATCCCTATACCGTAAAGACCATTCCTTCCCCAGCCACGCCCCCCAACCCCATTCATCTGCTTGACCTCAGAAGAGACATAATTCCATACCCTCCCCACTGTTTCCATAACCACCACCACATCCCATCTTTCGTGACAGGGATTAGACTTGGCAGAGAGGGAATTCACCTAGATGATGGTACTTTATGCCAAATGAGTCATTAGTTAAACAACCCAGCAAAGATGAACCTACAACCTCTACCTCCTTGAGGCAAGAACGGAATCTAGATTCATTTTTGTCCTAAGATGCAAGGTTATAGCTTCACGCAACATTGCATTAATGAAGTCTCTGCTTTTCAACTATTGGTTGGTACAGAAGTACATAACCAGATGGTCTGCATTAAAAGATGTGTCCTTGGACATGTCTTCCACATCTACAGGGAAGATTTCCATTAGCCTAATATTAATAGCTTAGAAAATCACTATTGATTATGAGAAGATAAACATTTCATCATCTTTTTACTTATGGTATCAGTTACATACTCAGACTCAAGTAAAGGAATAAATATGTTCAATCCCAACTTTTAGCATACTTTAATTGATTTCTCAAAAATCTATTTCAAAGTCATTAAAACTATGCTTACAAAGAATATTCAACACCATGAAAAGCACTCACGATAGCATGTTCTTCAGAAAAAAAAAAAACAGCATATACACGGTATATGTCCAAAGTTTTAAAATATTGTTTATGTCTGGAAATACTAGAAATAAACACAACACATAGTTACTGTTTACGTCTGGATGTTATTAGGCTCACAGTAAATATTTTATTTCTTCTTTGTAATTTTATGAATATTAAGAAATGTTTTCCATGCACATGGACATATATAGTTAGGGGAAAAATAAACATTACCTATAAATCTATGGTCTACATTCAGCAAATGAAGATGATCCATGTATCTCCTTTGTTTTGATTGTCCTACTGAAAACATAGTTCATTACTGTAATGTGCTTTGCTCAGATGCTTCTTTAATTATGTGTTGAAAATGAACAAATGAGCACTGGTGGAAGACTTGGTGCTTTCCAAGTGCCTGAGCCCTGGAAGGGATGAGGAAAGGAATCAATTTCAGGGTTGGGTTTGAAAGTGGTAACACTTGCCTCTTTGACTCATCTATTTGGAATGGGAGAGAAGGAAAACAATGGCTTTAATACTTTCTGTGTAACTTACCCCTTCCTTTTAAGATTTCTAAGCAACTACTTCCTAAGCTGCCAAGGCAATGTGTTTTGCTTTAAGAAAGCCCTGACTGTTTGAACGTACTTAAATATTTATTTTAAATTCTTTAATTCTTTAACCTTTTCATTTGGAAAATACAGAAAATGATCAAAGCTGAGTGAATAGTGTCATTCCACGATGATCTTTCTCTGAAAATTTATCAAACAATATGAAATCCCCTTTTGTCTGGCAGGCAGACTTCTGAGATAAGCATACCATTAGCTGTATGTGTACCTGTTCATTTGCATCCAAACATGTGTATATCTATGACAGCACATGTATATGTACATGCATAATCATAAAATACACGAAAATATGCTTTTAAAAACCTGACATCAGCTTTAGACCGTTCTTTGCAGTGTACCTTTTTAAGAACACACAGAACACATTTCATAAACAGACCCACTGAATCGAATGTCAGACACATTTTAAAATTTAATACTGCCAGATTATGTAAACAAAGAATGATAGAAGGTAGCTTCCACTTAAAAACTCTCTTTAAAAGTGACTGTGATTATTTTTAATAGTATGAAGTAATAAAAATTAAAATTAAAACAATGGCCTTGAGTGGGGAGGGTAGAGTGCCTTCCAAGCAAATGGGGAGTTGTTTTTTGGTTTTTCCCTTAACCTGAATGGTGATCAAGAGGGTTATCTTGTTATTGCTCATGCTTTTCATATGTCTTACAAATATCCTTTTGAAAATGTTCAATATTTAGTAAAAACAATTTCCTAAAATACATACAAGTATAAAACAAAAGCCTTCCTTTCCCATTGCACCCAGTCCATTCCTGCAATGTGTATAAATAGATCATTTCTGATTTCAATTTCTCTAGTGTACCTCCATTCTCCAAAGCAGGGGCTGTTCAACAGAAGTAGAGTGTAAGTCCCATTTCTAAGTTAAAATGTCCTAGTAATCACACTAAAGATAAAAAAAAAAAGTAAAATTAGGGGTGCGTGGCTGGCTCAGATGGTAGGGCGTGCGACTCAATCTCAGGGTCCTGAGTTCAAGCCCCACGCTGGGCATGGAGCCTACTTAAAATAAAAACATTAAAAAATAATGGTAAAATTAAATTTAGCAATATATATCTCACCAACTATACCCAAAATTATCGGTTCAACATATTATTACAAAAATTATGGAGGTATTTTACGTTCTTTTTTATTTTACACTAAGCATTTGGAATCTGATGTATATATATTTACACTTACAGCACATGTCAATTTGCACAAGCCAGTAGCTCAATAACCCCACTTGGCCAGTAGCCACTGAATTGCAGAATGCACCTTAAAATGATACACTCAAACGCTTATTTCTTTTTTTTTTTTTTTTTCAAACGCTTATTTCTTTGTCAACTTAAAACTTACACTATTTGACTCCATGGTATGCCTTTCCCTCTCTTTTTCCTTTACTTTATCATGGCTACTGTTGTTTTAGTAGTTCATTTCTCAATTGACCTTTAGAGCCCTGTATTTAAACCCCTTGCTTTTTTTTTTTTTTTTTTTTTTTCCTTCTATCTGGTTTTCTATTTAGGGAGGAGTAAACTAGCTTCTCTAATTCCATTATGGCTAGAAGTGGAAAATGGATCATTTATTTTTAAATGATTTTAAACCTCTCTTTCTTAATTCACCATATGAGGCAGTCTTCTCTCCCCCTCTCTGTAAAATGAGAGATCAGGGTCCCTCTAGTTTCCTTCTGCTCTCTTCTCTTTTCTGCTTCCCGACTTTCCCCCCAACAGTTACACCGTCACCAAAATATGACCCTTCCATTTCTGGTCACCTGTGAAATAGTTTTTGGGGATCCTTTTATCCTGGCATGCATCCTGGCAACCATGAACTATTTGGATTAAAAACTGGGTTTTCTTATTATAATTTTTAAGAGTATGGCAGGTGAGGGTCTCATGGCTCTTATTTGAGGGGTTAGGCTTTATCTGACAGATGAAGGCCCATGATTATACTTAGTCACAATAGCTACATTCAAATAGATTCTAGAATTAATTCAGTATCACAGAACTTCGTTGAAGAAAAAGATAATTTCACCTCAAGTCTAAACAAATCAATAAATGAATCTATTCATTTCACACTATTCCCATGTACACCATTTGAGGATGCCCTACTAAAACAAAGACATTAAAATTGTATAGGTACCTCTATTTTTTTTTTTTTATTACAGTAGTCTATGCCAAATAAAGAACAAGTGGCCGATGGGGAAGAGAATAAATACCACTTCAGAGGGGAAGACAAGAATCCCAAGATACACAAGTAAAAATTAAAATGGTCTCTGGGAGCTTATTTAATTGCTTTGCTCTCAAACTCATGTCAGAGTCATCTCTCAAGAAAGTTACTGTGTAACTGTTCTCTGTTCAGGCCCTCTGAGCTAACCAGCACCCTGCCATGAAACCTTGCTCTAACGTGCGCAGTGTGTGCTCATCCTCCAACAGAATAAAGATAAGCTTAGGAAGGTGAAGGGGCAACCTGCATTCCACTGATTTCATCTTCACTCTTTCCCCAACCTTGCTAACCCACTTGCCAAGGGTCACATCTAAACAAAGTCCTCCAAAATAAAATCAGTAAAAGATCTTTCTGAAGAGGTCCTTTCTGAAGTGATTACATATGCATGTTACATAACATTTACATAAGAATGTGAATAATGAGATTTAATTTTCCAACTCAGATGGAAAATACTGCTAACACGGGGGATACTTAAAAAGATATGCTGCCCAGGGGAGAAGACTATACAATGTTAAATATCTGTAATGAAATGTAACAGCCACCAAGCAAGACCAGATGCCTCAGCAGATGGTCCAACTTGACCTCCCAACATCCTTTCTCCTGATTTCAGTGGGTGATGAAAATGAACCCAGTTAAAAATACCTGCTTCCCGAGGCTTCCTTAAAATGAGTGGTAGCCTTGCAACGCTGTTTAATTCAATGAAAAGGTATGTTGAGATTTGGAAGTGGTAGGTTTCTGCTTTTCTAACATAGATACAGTTGCTCCCTGCTTGCTTCTTTTGCTTTCTGCTGGGAGAATGCCTGTGATGCCTGGAGGCACAGCACACATCTTGTAACCATGAGGTAATGAGCTTCAGGAAGAAAGCTTATCAACTAAGGATGGTGGAGAATGAATCTGGACAGAGGCAGGATCCCTGAGGGAATGACTTAGCTTCTGAACCAGCCCTGAACTACCTACCTCTGAACTTCTTGTTATGTGGAAAAAACATGAACCTTTGTGTTTAAATACTTTCTGAATCACAGAACTCATTCCCTACGAATACACTGGCAATACGTGAATTTTAATTCTCCAGTCATCTTTATACGAGGTCTTAATGCTTGACTAAAATGGAGAGAACTTTCTCTTCTATAAAACTTCCTCAAAATTTTAGATACAGCCACATGATTAATCACCAAAAAACACGTGTGGTCTGATATGTTTGAAATTCAGAAAGGTAACATGGTGCATATATCATACATTATGCATTAGCCTTCACAGATCTACGCATTTAGTCCAGCGGTTGACAGATGATGGCCAGAGGGCCAAGTCTGCCTGCTACCTATATCTGTAAATAAAGTTTTATTGGAAGACAGTGATTCCTTCAAATACGTATTGTCTCTGGCTGCTTTTGTGCTAGCTACAATGGTGGAGTTGAGTCATTACCACAAAGCCAGGATGGTCCCGTAAAACAGAAAAAGTTTGCCGATCCCAAACACATCCGTATTTATGCAGTGAAACCTATGATTCGTCTAGTCCCTGTAAGTGAGATAAATAAAGATCACATAAATCCTTCTGTTGATTCAGGCATAATCTTGACACAAAGTTTCTGCCAAATTTACAGGAAAACTAAGTTTTCAAAGCTATAATATTTTTAGAATTATAGAAAAAGGGACCACGTTTCGATAGTCCAAAAGAGAGAGGAGCAGTTCACCAGGCTGGTCTAACCTGCGGCGGGGTATTCCAACTCACTGGCTAGTCCTTCTATGTCGAAAAGCCCAGGGTGGTGCCTGAGGGCTCTAAGAAATAAAGACACAGCATACTGCAGTGAAGGAAACACCAGCTGATGAGTAAGAAGAATGATTTTTAATTCTACATTCTACTGACTTGGGGGATACCTTGCTCTTTTCTGGGTCTCGGTTTTCAAATCTGTCAAATGGGACCAAAATGTCACCGACTCTGCCCCAGGCACAGAGGCACAGAGGATGGCGGGATTACTTCTGACAGCCCTATGAACACGGCAAGGCACAACACACCCATTCATTAGGTATACTGTTGCGTGAATGAGATCTACTTCATTCTACAGGTAGGCATAAACATATTTCACCAGATATAATGTGCCTTTAATTATTAGCTTTTCCCTTTTACTGGATAGTGTTTGACTGCAGAAGAGTCGAAATTTCTCTGGCTCTCCACAGTGTTAGGTTCCTCATATTTCTTAATTCTAAATTCTAGGTAGTTGACATTAGACTTTTAATATTCTGCTGCTCTACACATAATTTGAGTCATGTGAACCGTATTTTTTTAGGGAGTGTCACTGAATAGCCATTGGACGACCTCTAACAAATACCTAAAAATTTCTGGGGACTTTACCATATTCATTTTTACGGCAATACAAGTATTAGACAACCTTTATGTAAATGTGGTAGATTTTAAAATGAGGCATTTTTAATTCTACGACTATTTTTTTAAGATTTTAAGTCATTTCAACTCCCAATGGGGGGCTCAAACTTACAACCCTGACATCAAGAGTCACATGTTCTATTAAAGAACCCAGGCACGCCCTCCCCACCAACCACATCACCACTTTAAATGTCAAAAATAAGATTTTTCTAATTTAAGACTTTTTCTTAAATCATAGAATCTATACAGTTAAAACACTGACTTAGTTTTTAGAGGTAAGATGAAAAATGGATTCCATTGGCTCCTGTATTTTTCTAAATGCTCAGTCTTCGCACACTTGTTTATACAACGTAGACTAAAAACATTTATATTTAATGGTTTCTAGAAACTGATAGGCTTCACTTAAAATCTAGTTCTCTCCTAATCAATACAAACTAATATGCAGTTGTTTTATTTATTACACAGCCTACGTGTCTCACAGCCTGAGTCTTACAGAAGTCTTTTTATTACATTTGACAGCAATTACTTATCACAGAATTGTATCCTACACAGACACTGCTCTACCAAGGAACAGGTGAGTTTTCCAAAGGTTGCCAGATCAGTCCCTTTGTTCTCGAGTGCAAGGGACCACAGACAGCATCTTTTATACCTGGGCAAACTTAGCACTTTCCTTTTAACATGGCTTTGTTTGCACTGGCGAGAACCTCCCAGGTGAAGATTCCTAGTAAGGGAGCACCTATTTTTTCCCAAGTACATCCTGTTCAAGTCCCCTCCTCGGAAGAGAAACTTAGCTGCAGAGGCATGCAAATGTACAAGGCCACGCTCCGAGCTACGTGCATGTTCTGAATCTCCAGGAGCCCCCAGGAGTGCACGTGGGCAGCTTACAAAGCACCCCAATACGATCATAAAATTCCCATCTCAGTCTGAGCTCACAGAGTGAATTGCTCTGAGGAAGCAGACTTCACTGCCCACCTCACCTGACCTTCTCATCAGAGAAGAGATAAAACACAATATGCAAACAAAGGCAGAATTATGAACACTTGAAGGAAACTAATTCTGCAAATGCCATCGGGGATCGTCTAAGAACTAAGAAAAGGCCATTGTCTACGAAACACGGATGCAGAGTTAATGAATAAAAAGACCACAAAGCAGCGAGGTGAGTTTTCACTGGGACTAGAGCAGGGATGAGGAGGCGGAACAAGATGGTAGTCACTGAAAGCCTTCCAGATTGGCTCTGGCTATGAATTAGCACCGAGCAAGAACCCTAAAGCCCTACCCGGGAGAACAAAGAAGATAATCAACAGTGACGGTGTTGACAGGGAAACAGAGGAAAAGATTAGTCAGTGACTGAATTCAGAAAGGAGACTATGAAAGTGTAACCCAAGCAGGTGTAGCAGATCCCAGCCAGAGTCTTCTTCCTGCTGGAAATATCCACAGAACAGAAGGAATCAAGTACGGAACCACTGTTGGTGACTGACCCTAGTACTTCTACTACGATATTATCCAGGTTGCTGTGCATCTGAAACTTTGGGGGAAGAATCAGGACTGGTCTAGACCAGCGCTTCTTGAACTTGGCTGTATGTCGGAACAATAAATACTGATGCCTGGACCACCCTCCCCGCCCCCCCCCCCCCCAGAGAGGCTGACTCCAAGGTTCTGGGGTTGGGTGTAAGCATCAGTGTTTCCCAAAGTCCCCACATTCATTCTAAAGCATAGCCAAAGTTGGGAACATCATGGACTCATGCTCTTCAAACTTTATGTTCGTTGAGTTAAAATATAGATATTCGTTGACTAGATCTAGGGGAGATCCCAAATTCAGTGGTGCTAACAAGTTCTCAGACGAGGCCATTACCGCTGGTCCTTGGACCGCGCTCTGAGAAGCGAGGGCCTGCTCCTGCAGTGTCCGAGTGACGGCGACTGGCCACGTGTGGCTGCTGAGCACTTGAAATGCGACTGATGGGACTGAGGAACGTTTTTACTTTAAATTTAAAATCTCAAACCTGATTATTGGAGAATAATGATATATGAAGCAATTTGGGTATGTGAATACTTTTACAATTGTGACTTTTCTGGGACGCCTGCATGGCTCAGTCTGTTAAGCGTCTGCCTTCGACTCAGGTCATGATGCCATGAGCCTCACGACAGGCTCCCTGCTCATCAGGGGATTCTGCTTCTTCCGTGCCTTCTCCCTCTCCCTCTGCTCTCTCTCTTGCTCACTCCCTCTCTTTCAAATAAATAAAGGCTTTAAAAAATTGTGTTTTGTGAGACCCGAATACAGATCAAGTATCTCTGATAAAAATTTAGCATCCAAGTTGAGATACGGCATAAGCATAAAGACTTGACTTCAAAGACTTAGTATCAAACCAAGAATATAAAATATCTCACTGGCAATTTTTGTATGTTGGTTACATGTTAAAATGATAATAGTCTAGATAGATTGGGTTACATAAAATATACTATTAAAATTAACTTCAGCTGTTGTTTCTTTTTTAAAATATGGCTACTAGAAAATTTTAAATTGTATATGAGGCTACCATATTTCTTTTGGACAGTACTGGTCAAGACTAAAAGCAATTGAGGCTTTCCTATTACATGTCTAGTATTGGTCTAATGGGTGGTCTAATTGGTTAATTGGTCTATGTGACCCACACTAAGCTGATGAGAACTAAGGGGAAGTTTGCAAGAAGTCTTCTGAGAAGTATCACTTAATAAAAAGAGAAAGCCACAAAAGAAAAAAGTCCTTTACACCCGCCTCCTTCCAGCTGTATTTAAATGCAGTTGGAAGAAGACAGAACACAGAGAGCTTTGGCAGCCATTTTGCCACCAGGAGGAAACAAGACCCCAAGTTCTGGATGCCCCTTAGAGTTCCAGTCAAAATAGGATCCTCTACCTCTGAATTTCTTGTTCGATAAAAAAATTAATGTCCTAATGATTCAAATCAATGCTTCTTAAATGTTACTATGCATTTGAATTACCTGGGGATCTTGTTACATATCAGATTCCCTTTCAGCAAATCTAGGGTAGGACCTGAAATTCTGAATTTCTAACAAGTTCCCAGGTGCCATTTATGTAGCCAACATAAGTACCATATCTTCATTCCCAAGAGTTCCAACCCAAACCCCTTAGGTTCTTTAGTATCTGCTGCTGAAAACACTCCTAGTGGACATGGACGGCAAAGTCAACCTCTGCGCATTAGCTCCTCCATTAGCACCCTGTGGCTGGCAGCATGATCATGATTGACCAAGTGGGAACCCAGGACCTAGAATCTGTCCCTTCCCAAAAGATACTAGCTAATATGGGAACAAGAAGGCAGAAGGCAAGGGTTCTGTGGTCTTAGGGATTTGGAACGTGCTGGGGTAAAAACCTAAAACGTTTCTCTACTACACGATTTTCCATGCATAATCACCACTAAGCTAGTACATGCTTTAATTTTTAAAGTACTGTTAATTACAGACTTGATAACAAAATACTTTCTTTTCACACGGAATATCACTGGATTAATGTGGCATGGAACACATTTTCTGGGTTGTGTTGTGTTATTTAAATCAGGAATTAGTAGAAAACATCAAGGCCAAGAAAATGCAGTTTGTGTGGTACTCAACTGCTTAAGAACCATGGAGCTTGGGGTGAAGTAATCTAGTTCAAATTACTCACTGTGTTGCACCCATCATATACTGTGTGATGGACAAGTCACTTAACACTCTGGGAGCTGAATTTCTCACCCAGAAGAGAGGAAAAAGAACACCTACCCACATCACCAAACTATGGTAAAGATAATATGTGTTCACACTTCTCAAAATGACACTGCTTGTATTTGGAACAGAGTTGAAACTTTGTCAAGATCTATTTAGAACTACACAAAGATATCGGGGAGGAGAATAACTCACATGCAGTCTAAAGATAACATGTGGGAGAAACTCTTGGCTTTCGGAACCTCTTGGGGAAACCATTCATTTCCTTCTGCTCTTAAGCATACTTACAGAAAAGCTACATGTATTGAGAAGTGCTTTAAAGCCAAAAAGCTCTGAGTTTGAGGACAGTTTGTGGGTACCACTGGGCAAGGGTGGGTGAGCCACTCAGCTGGTCTTCCCACAGGGTGTCTACCCCCTCGTGTGGCCATCACTTTCCAACCTTTGCAGATTCAGACATGAGAAGGCTGTCCAGGGTTCAGAGGCTTTGAAGAACTGATTCATGGTGAAAAAGCCAAAACGCAGAAGGATTTTTTAATGCCAAAATATTAATACACAGTGAGAAAAATTGTAATAACTATCAAGTGATTATTTGCTTAGACACGACACACGTGAAACTATTCTCCTAGGCATAATACTGATGATTATCTGACCATTTTTGCCTGCTTCCATTTTCTATACTTCTGTAGTTGACTTTCCTCCCTTCTAACTCATGCGTCTTTGGATAAACTGTATATGGAATCAGCATTTGTTCTAAATATATTCACCTGGTTCTTTCAGTGTCGCTTTATACTGTAGAGAGCACAAATATGAGGTAGAAATGGTCATGTCTTGTCCATAGGTTAAAAGACAAAAAAAAAAAAAAGTATGTAGAAAGGATATATGTGAATAATAGCAAGTTGAAACAGTGGTCACTAAAACCATATGAAAAACACACGAATCATTTCTGGTTTAGGGACGACACCAGGAGGACTAAAGGCTCCCTAAAGATGCCCTTCCTAGTGCCCAGACCTGTGAATATGTTGTGCTACATGGCAAAGGAGAATTAAGATTGCAGATGGTATTAAGATTGCTAATCTGCTGGGACCCCAGGTGGCTCAGTCGGTTAAGCGTCTGCCTTCATTTCAGGTCATGATCCCGGTCCTGGGATTGAGCCCCAAATCAGGCTCCCTGCTCAGCGAGCAGCCTGCTTCCTCCTCTGTCTGCTACTCTCCCTGCTTGTGCTTACAAATAAAATCTTTAAAAAAAAACAAAAAACTGCTTATCTGCTGACCTTAAAACAAAGATGACCCTGGATCCTCCAGAGGGACCCAATGTCAACACAAAGGTCCTTCAAAGGGGAAGAAAGAAGCAGAGGAGTAAGAAGCAGGAGGGGACACTGCAAGAAAGATCCCATAGGCCACTGATGGCTTTGAAGGCGGAAAGGACCACAAGCCAAGGTGGCCTCTACAAACACAAAAGGCAACAAGGAAACAGATCATCCCCCAGCCTTCTGATAGGAATGCAGCCCTGTCAACACCTTGGCTTTAGCCCAGTGAAACCCATTTTTGATTTCTGACCTCCAGACCTGTAATAGATTAGTGTTGTTTTAAGCCATTAACTTTGTTGTAGTTTTCTACAGCAGCAACGAGAAATTAATAAATGGGATCAGAACAAGTTATGAAGGAAGCAGCCTTAAGTTGGGCCTCAAGGAATTCTTTTAAAAGATGTATTTATTTACTTGAGAGAGAGAGAGAAAGAGAATGCAAGCAGGGAGAGGGGTAGAGGGAGAGAGAGGATCCTCAAGCCGACTCCCCGCTGAGCCCAAAATGGGACTGGATCCCAGGACTTGGAAATCATGACCTGAGCTAATATCAAGAGTCGGATGCTTGACCAACTGAGCCATCCAGGAGCCCCAGGGCCTTAAGGAATGTGAACATATAGCTATGATACTCAAATTTAATATAAATAGATAGCTCTTCATGTGTGGAAGGATTCACTAGCTCAGATTTAAGTTTTTCATCCAATGAGACAAAAAAACAAAATAACACAAACTCTTTGTGCCATTTTTACTAAATCTTGTATAAAAGGCGGCCCCTCTTACACTCTAGTGATATGTACAAGAGATGCCCACATTAACAAAAAACTAGGTGCCGCACTGAGAACTTCAAGGGATTACATTTATGCCTAATCTTATGAAATATCTCTTTCTCCCATCCATATCAACAAACTATTCAAGTTAATGTGGTTTATTAAAAGATTGCCAAATTTGGTATTAGTCTCAAAGTTAAGAGGATTTAGATGGCTTGAGAGACAGAAAAATGTAAATGTCCATCCCCAAAAGAATGGTCAGTGTTCAGGTGAACACCATTCTAGGGGAGTTTTATTATTTTTTGTTTTTTAACAATAGTTTTTTTTTTTCCCCAAGACTTTATTTACTTATTTGAGAGAGAGAGACACAGCGAGAGAGGGAACACAAGCAGGGGGAGTGAGAGAAGGAGAAGCAGGCTTTCCACTGAACAGGGAGCCTGATGCAGGGCTCGATCCCAGGACCCTGGGATCATGACCTGAGCCGAAGGCAGATGCTAAACAACTGAGCCACCGAGGCGGCCCTACGTGAGTTTTAATCACTGTGTGTGTATATATATACTTACATGCAGATGTTCTGTGTATGTGATTATATGTAACACATATTGTGTGTATATGTATGTGTATATATGTGTGTATACTATATACAGTAATGGATAGACATAGAGATATGTAATATACATAATATAGGCATTCATCTTATATTCTTAATTAACACAGCTAAGAGGTGACTGATACAATTAGAAACACCATTCACAGCACTGCAGTTTTCAGTGTTAAAAGAATCCCTGCACTGATTCAATTTGACTCCACAGACTAATACCGTGGTACTCGTACAATGAAGGAATAGGAGTTTTTTTTAATGGGCTTCTTTTAAGGAATGAATAAAAAAATGTTTTCATGGAATTTCTATCAAGAGGGAATGGAAGCTGCATTCACAACATGCTTCCCAGTTTACGCAGGCCCACAGAACTCAGACCACAGGACAATGTCCAGGAGGCGCAATCCGGTCACATAGGGCCTGGAGCATCAATGATGTCCTCAGCAACTGCAGGAGGCCCGGGCCGTGCTCTGCCATAATCGCTCTACTCTGCAGTTTGTGTTGGGCGACAAGCTGCCCCAAGACCCTTTGGAAATAGAAAAGCCAGCTTCTGTAAATATCAAAGATACTTATGCTTAGAACACACTGAATGCAAGCAACGGGCTAATCCAGTACCATTAGGGAGACAGTTAACTAAACAACTCAATTCAACTAAGTAACTGCCCGGGAGATTTAGGAACAGAAATATGTCCAAGTGGGGGCATGGGCCACAAGTTATAGCTGTTTGAAAGGCCTCAGCTCCCACCTATGGGAGGCGATGCATGCGAGTTATTTTCCATCTGTCCTGGAAGAAGGCTGTGTTATTATTCAAAAAGGTTTTACACCGTGCCTACAAGATCTTAGGTGCCCTGGTATACATGCAAATGTTCTGAAATCTCTTGCTGACCTCTAACCCCACAAAGTACTTCAAAACATTTAGCGGAGGCTCTGAGTGACATGACAATTAAGCTACGCAGAGACTGCTTTTAGACCTATTTCTAGAACAAGCTTTGCAGGCCCTTAACCTGGACCTAGAGAATTGAAGGGGCAGGGGTGAATCCCATCAACTAAGATAGGAACAAAGTTTCATCTTTACTTACACTGGCTTCTCATTAAAATCTAGAGTTTTCTTCAATGATGGACATAGGCAACAAACCACAAGAGTCTTAGCAGGCTTTGGGATTCTGTCATCAACAGAACCACAGATGTGTACCACATTGTTGTTGAAGTATCTTGAAATTCTTTGTACTCTCGTCACTACCTGGAAATTATAGTAGCTAATAGGCCTACTAAGAAGTGTTCTATGCATTAAAGATGAATACCTATTACAATGTCACAATCCACAGCTAAATGCAATACAACTGATTTTTTGGGTAATCCTAGGTAATTTTATTTTATGCATTAACCACAAGCATTATTCTGTCAATGATCCACAGGCTTCCCCAAATGCCAAATGGGTTCATGACACAAACATATTAAGACTTCCTTGAGCTAGAACAACCCATCAATTCACCCAATCAGTTTCAAAGTCAGGCAAATTGAAGGGGATCCTATATGAAAAGACAAGGCAATTAGAAGTATTTTCCTTTTTAACTCATGTATTCACTCATGCAACAGATACTAGATACCTTCAAAATCCCATGGCAGATGAAGTGGGAGATACAAAGAGAGGGAAGGTAACACTGTCCTCAAGGAGCCCAAAGCCTCTCAGAAAGAAACGACACAGATAACTGTACAGTTTTGTACAAGGGTATTGAGTGTTGGATTAAAGAACATTTGCGATTGAACGTCGCTGAGAGTGTTTAGCCAGAGGTGACTTGAGTGGAGATTTTTCTTTAGAAAACTAATCTGGGAGAGCAGTCTGTAGGGTGCACTGGAGGGAGGTTGAGATGATCAAGGAGAAAACTATCATAACTCCAACAAGAGATACCATGGGCCCGATGGAGTAAAGTGGCAAGAGAGAAACTGGAATGGTGAATCAGGGCACAAAGCTATCTACGTTGCCTCGTGCAGATGGCTTCATCTGAAAAACCCAAGGAACTGAATTTCCAATAACAAGAAAATGTTTAGCCAGACTAACCTATTATATATTATCATGCAATTACTTATGTATAGTATTATGCATACATATATGCATGTTGGACCATGCTATTTAAAATAGTGTTTTCAACAGCTCTGTAACACAGGAAAATGTTTTGTCATGTTAAGTGAAAAAGTACTCTACAATATCATATAAATTTAGGAGTATATGTGGATGACCACAAAAATGTCTTCCATTCTTTCTCCCTTCCTATACCCGTGCCTGTGTTGTTCCCTGTGTCATGACAAATTAACAAAACTAGGTAACTTAAAACAACAGAAATTTATTCTCTCACGGTTCTGGAGGTCAGAAGTCTGAAATCAAGGTGTGGCACGGCCACATTTCCTACAGAGGCTCTAGGAAAGATTCATTTCTTGTCAATTTCCCACTTCTGCTGGTTGAGGCCTTCGTTGGCTTGAGGCCCTATCACCCCAATCTCTGCCTCTGTCTTTACATCACCTCCTCTTCTGGGGTGGGGTGGGGGATGTCTCTCACAAACTCTGCCTCTCTCTTATAAAGATGCATGTGATTGCATTCAGAGCCCACCTGGATAAAAATCCCGGAAAAACACTTCCTCTCAAAAATCTTTAATTTAATCATACATTTTGCATTGTGTTACCTAAGGTTAACATTCACAGGTTTCAGAGATTTAACACGGACTTCTGGGGTCGCTTTGTGACTAAACGCAAGGCCCCCTGTCACGTGATCCGGTGCCCTCCCTCTTCCCTCCACCAAAAGGTGGAGTCAGTTGTTTCAGCCCTAAATCTGAACTGACCTCCGGACTTGCTTTGGCCCCGAGAACGCGGCAGAAATGATCTTGTGCCGATTCCTAGCCTAGGTCTCCAGAGACCTCACCCACTTCCAGTCTCTCTGCCAATAACAAGGAAATGTTTAGCTAGACTTAATTTGCACACTGTATCAGCAGGCCCACAAACCTGCCTCGCCATGTGAACAGACCTGGACGAGCCCTCTGGATGATGAGAGGCATGTGGTCCAGCCAGCGCATCCTCAGCCTCGAGCTGGCAAATGCCCAGAGGTCCGAGGGAGGCCATCCCTGCCCAGACAGCCACCGGGTAACAAACACATCAGCGGAGGCAGACCCAAGATCAAGGCCGGCGGACATCAGTCTAACCACATCCACTTACACAGAACGGCCCGGTGCACCGAGACTCAAGAATAATAAACGCTTCATGTTTTCATCTACTGACACAGACACCACAGCGCATTTTCTGTGTTGAAAGAAAGAGAAGCACGACTACTTTCTGTCAGAATTTGAGCCCTGTAATACTAAGTGCTTGTTTTTTGGTAAATTCAAAAGGGAGCTTCGTTTAAAGAACACATTTAAGCTTTTCAACGGAACAACATAAGAGTTTAACTTTTCCTAAACACTCATTTTATTGACCAAGGAAATACAGCTGAGTCCCGAATAGACTGATAGAACTCTTTCTAACAACACCACGAGAGGCTTCAGTCGTGTGCAGACTGAAATCACACCAGGTATGCGGCCGATCATTACAGATTTTTTTTTTTTCTCTTTAGGCGTTCAGGAAGATCTGCTGATTTTCACCTTCAAAATTCAGTTGTGTAAGCCTGATGATTCACAGACATGTACCCTGGGGCAAATAATACATTATATGTTAATAAAAAAAATTCAGTTGCCAAACACAGCTAATCTCGGCTGGATCCATAATTCTGGTACAAGCTGCTCATCAGGTTAAAATTTTTCCATGACTAAATCGGTGTCCTTCCTAGCAGAACTGAACTGATTTAGAGTTCAAGTTTCTCAAAAATATTTTGGAAATGTCATTATGTTCTCTGTGACATTATATGGCATTCTTTTACAGCTGTTTAATTGAATTCCATTTGTAATGGGAAATGAAATCTAACTCTCTTGAGGGGTTTCTAGAAGATGTGGGAAAGGAGGAGAAATGATTTAGGACTTAGAGGCAGGGACATTGCAGAATATCGTCCCTGACAGTTGAAGTCGACGCTTCAAAATCAGGGGTCACAGAGAGGGACAAACCATCACTGCTCACAAGGAACAACTCCTCTCTCATACACAACAACGAATTGACGGTTCAATGCCAGCATTTGGCTAAAACAGCCTCTGAATACCCAGCGCAGAGACATTCAAGTCCTTAGTCATGTAAAATAACATTGAATGAGGGCTCGCTATGTTCCACACTCAGCTCCTATGTTTTCCATAAATAAGCTCAACTAAGCTGCACAACAACCCATAAGACATTAACTAATCATTAATCATTCCCATTTTATAGGTAAGAAAGCTGAGGCACAAAGTAGCTACCATACATTCACACAGCTAAGAAGTGGCAGAGCTGGGATTCGAACCCATGTAGTCTGATTCTACAGCATCCTCTTAACAACTGTCTTATTACCCTTCCTTCATGTCCATGTTCTGAAAAACCAAACTTCCAGATAAACTCTACAAGTCTGAAAAACAAAAACAATGAAGAGACAACAAACTTTTTAAAAAAGGATGCGAAATTGCAAATTCAAACAATCTTAAGAGCAGTCACATGAGGGACCTTGGGAAGTCATCTGCTCCACTCCTCTGTAGGCAAATGCTTCTCTAAACTGTTCCTTCACAAACAGAGGTCGGAGAAAAGGCTGCATCACAATGATGTGAAATTTCTAAATGCCTCTGACTACCATTGAGAATCACAAAAACACTCAAGAACCCCTACTGGAGTCATTCATTGACAAGAAGTCTTTGCCTCTTCCTAGAAATTTCTTCTGGGTTAATTTGAGCAGCCATACAGAACAGCTCAGCAGCATTCCCTTTAAGTAAAATCCTCCAAATTCATAATCCCACCAGCGTCCTGCTCTCTGGGTTCACCAAGTCAATTTCTCTAACCTTTCTTTCTAGAATTTCTATCCTGCTAACGATCTTGATTGTTCTTCTTTGAACCCTCTATAATTTTTCTAGGCCTCTTTTTAGGGCTGCCACAGAAAACATAAGACAGGTAAAACACAGGATACTGCTGCGCTAAGGTCCACACTGGGGAGACCCAGTACTCTTAATTCCCTGAGTTAGGTAGAATATGGGGACAGAGCACCCCCAAGTCTATAAAAGCCCCAGACAGACCGCACAAGCCCAGAGGAGAACATGGGAGCCTCACCTATGCACTATGAGCATTCAAGTCCCCTTCCCTCAATGTTTCTAGGAAACCAGAAAATGCCAGACTAAAGAAGATCCAGCCACTGTTCACCTTGGATTAGATTCCCCCAGATGGAAAGAACCACTTTAAGGCTCACATTACTTACTGTCCCAAAGCAAGTTTCTCAAGGAACCCATGGAGCCAACCCTTTGTTTTCATCTGCCCCTAAGAGAACCTGTCCCTAGTCCCCAAGGAGCCTGAAGAGGGCTCCAGCCTAATTTCCCTCCTTAAAAGCAGATCACTTCATAATGACTATTTGCTTTATTCTCTGACCTTTCTCCAACCTGGGAACCCGGTGAATTTCTAGGACCTAGGAGTCTGACCAAGTAACTGTCCAGTCCCTCAGGCACAATATTTGGTACTGGAGCCTGAGGCAGATTGCTTTGATGCCTTAAATTAACCGTCTGTCTCCTTTTCCATTTTCCTATAGCTCAGAAGTCTCTGAATTAACTCTGAACTTGGACTTGGGGCTTGCTCTGGCCAAGAGAATGAAGCAGAGATAACGTGCCGATTCTGAGTCTAGCCCTTCAAGAGGCCTTTCATACTTTTGCTGCTTCTCCTGGAACCTCGCTCAGCCACGATGAACAGGCCGGCTAACCAGACACAGCATGAGAGACCACAGTAAACAGAGCGAAGGCATCCCAACTCAAGTCGCGTAAGATTTGCCATCCCCTAACTGACCCCCCGGCTGACCACAAATGCAAGAGAAATCCTAAATGAGCCTCGCCCAAACTGGCTAAAATGCCCAGCTGGCCCATGAATTTGTGACCAATAATAATTTTATTATTATTAAGTTAATAAATTTGTTATTGTTATAGACCAAGGTTCCAGAATGATGATTATACAGCATTATCGAGGCCATGAGTAATTGGTAAGGTGTCTGATAGTCTCATCATGCCTCAGCTCAACTCTGATTCTGAGGATTTTGTCAAGATGCCTCCCTGCCTGGCTCCTACCAAGACTTGCCTCTAGGGAAGGAGCTGTCCTTATTTTGGCCCCTTCGGGTTACGCCCTTGGTTTAAAGCCTCCCATTTCCATTGGTACCCTGGGCATATAGTCCTTGAATGTATTGGCTGATTCATCACACAGCTATCTTGAACGAGACAATCCTATTGAGGGTTGGTCAATAATCACAGTTCTTCCATTTCTGTTTCTTTTATGCTTGACCAAATGTCTCCCATTCTGCTTTTGGCTTGCTGGTTTCTCTTGTGGAGTTTTGAGGACGCGTGTGTGCGCGCACTCACATCCACGTATGCGTGCTGTTGGCATTTTGCTGTGAAACGAGTAAGAAAATGACTGATTCACTCATCCCTGCTTCTCAGACACCAAGAAATGCAAAGGAGATGTAAAAATGGGCAAGAGAAACAGGGAAGGGGGAGAGAGGGAACAGTATTTACCCCACCCATAAAATTATTTATATCAAAGAAATCAGAGAAGTCTTCCCCCATTCAAGCGAATAGGTCTTTTGTCGTCAACCAATAAAACCAATTCCACTGCAAATTTTTTCCTACTTATTTTTCATTTACTTACAACTTTGCTTACATTTCAAAGAAAACTAGGCCTAAATAGTTCTTCCACTGGTATTAACTTTCATGCCGTAACTTTAAGAAAGGATATGGAGGAAGAAATGTAACTGATTCAATGGGCTTGATAAAATTTCTGTGACTCAAATAATTCAATTCTTTGCTACTGAGGAAACACGGTAATGAAGTTCTGACGCAGGCCACAGGCCTTCAGAGCAGACAACAAAAGTGTAACACAAGTGGGTAGGGCTGTTAGACTGAACTCACATGCTTGTCTCCCCTCCCTCCCTCCCTCTCTTCTTTCCCCTAGAGAGTCTCCTGAGTCCCCCAAGGAGAGCAAAGGAATAAAGATCATGGACTGATCTTTATCAATCAAAGAGAAAGAGAAGAAGGAGTCCAGATTAAACAGGTCTAGAAGGTAGAGACCAAAAAAAAAAAAGGGGGGGGGCAAGAGTGTGCGGAGATCAGAGCAGGGAAAGTAGCAGCCCAGAACATGGTGGGAGGGGGTCGCAGTAGGCATGGCTTGGGGTTGGCTGTAGCAGAGGCTAAGAGGAAGAGTCAACCTTAGACGTAGCAAAGAAGACTTAAAAATGGTTGCATTTAAAGCAAATGCTAAAAGGCTGAGGATACAAAGTTATTTACAACAATCTGGTGTTGCAGAGAGAAGGAATGAGAAAACTGGGCAGAAGGGGAACAGAGGGAAACACCATGGTTAAGGAAATGAAGAGACATACTTAACACTCCATACTATGCCTCCATTAAAATCAAGTTTGTAGTGAATATATAATGACATGGGAAAATGATCATGGTCTAAGGTGCGAAAAAAGACAAAAGGAAATGCTTTAATATTTGACAACGTAAAAGTAAGAGGACCTATTCAGACAAGTGGAAATGACAGAAAGTTCCAGGAAAAGGAGAATGGAATCAAACACTACCACCTTACCTGATGGGCAAGTCAAGAGACTTTCAAGTGTTAGAGGAAAAAGAAACAGAGGTTCAAAAATGCTACGTAAACTAACACAGGCCAGTAACAGAAGGACGACACGCAGTAATATAATTATAAAAAAAAAAAAAAAAATCAAGGTTGTCTTTCATAGGAATTAAATCCTTATTTATTAAGTCAACAGCTAATGTTCAAAACTGACTAAATGCTGGAGGATGAGAATATAATTTAGGTTATAGCTATAACCGAAAAGAAGATTTAAAAACAGATGGTTCCAGTGATTGCTTGCAAAGCACTTGGTGGGGGGGGGTGGTACAGGAATCAATCCATTTTGTCTTTCTTTGCCAAGTTTAATTTTTTAATTTTTTTTTTTACATAGGGATATATTACTCTTACAAAAAAATGAAATTTAAGTGTTCCACTCTCCCTTACTGAAAAATTCAGCGTAGATGACCCAGTTGTTAATCCAGAGGCACAAGGAGAGCACTTACTGAGGTAAGTCAGGAGGTCCCTCAAATATGAACTGTCTTTGAGCACCATCATTACAGCAAGGAAAATGCCACCAAGAGGCTCCTCTGTCACAAGTGACTACTGACACCTGCATTTTGCTTTTATGCCCCGAAAATCACAGAGACAGGTATTGTGGTATCAAAGTTGAGGCAGCATCCACCCAGAAACGCGGTGCCGCTGGGAGACAGTGTCACCGTAGAAAGGCCTGGAATGGTTAAAATCAGATTTGGAAATCAAAGGCTGGGCTGCTTCCCAGCTCTCCTGATCTGGGCTGATGGAAAACTATGCCCACACAGGATAGGATGACAGCCTGGGGGGACCAGCCCACCGCCTCCTCCACAGCGCACACGCAGCAGTCTCTCAGGATGAACTACACCCATTTTCAGAAACCACCTTTATGGGCCATGAGAGGTTTTACTTGTGGGGAAGTAACAGCAGAACATCTACAGAGTCGAATGTGAAAACAGTACAGGCTAGTGCTGTATCCACAGGCTCGAAGTCCATCCTGCAAAATTCTGACTACCCTCCGCCCTGCCCAACCCCGCACCACCATGATTCCAATACTAGCAGCTCCCAACTGGACCACTCCAGGAGCCTCCTCACGGCAGGGCAAGACCATCATTTCCTTCTTCCCACAGCCCCAGGCCCCCAACCAACCCACAACAGACTTCTACATGATTATTTGCAGAGTCTGACTCCCTTCAGGCTATTCCATTCCTTTCCTGATGATAAACTTTCTTTGGCTCATCATTGCACACCGTAGTAGGTCCCCCGAGAGTGTAAGGAGCAATACTAATTCCCCTATTCGTATTTGGAAAAAATGCTAAGAAAGAGAAGAAAAGGATTCCATGGAAAAACAATTAGCAGAACACTTACATACCATAACTCCCCTGGGGAGATTCACAATTTACAGTAGAATACGTTGGGATCTGGGAATTACATGGTAAAGAAAAGGATCTCACTTTGTTCAGTTCAACATTTCACTTCGGCACAAAACAATTACTACCACCACTTGGAATTCCTCTTTTGTTGAGCAAACTTTGGCAACACTAGGGGGTCTGTGATCTCAGGAGCTGTGGGTGTAGGGTGGAGCTTCTCTGAGTGTGCATAAGGACCACCTGGAAAGCTTGTGAAGAAACCCAGATTGTTGAGGTTTATCCCAAAGATTCTGAGGCACGTAAACCGGTGGACGCCCCAGATTCAGCGTGATGCTCTTGACCCCTTAACCATACGAGTGACAAATTTCTCCAGAAAAAATCCAAACTCCTTACCACAATGTTCAAGTTCCTTCTTACTTTAATCAAGACCCTCTTCGCCTTCCTTCTCTCCCATTACTTCCCTTTCCTTATCATATGCTGTAGCCCAAAGAACTACCTTCTTTATCCTATATCCTAATCGTCCTCACGAGACTCCATGATCTCCCTCTGCTCAAATGCTTCTATCTTCAAGGTCCAGAACAAACAGATGCTTGGTGGGCTTGGCTTGACCTTCTTTACATAGTTTAGAACTTCCTATCCTGATTTGTCATTGCTTACTTGCATTGCTTAACCTCTACCATAGTCTAGAAGCTGGAGGAAGGCATATTCTGTCTGACTTATGTTTATAGATAATATCTGGCAGAATGCTTTGTAGACTGTAAGGGCTCAAAAAGCACTTGGTAAATAAATGAATGCATGGCTAGCAAAAACAGCTGATCTGAATTAGGGTAAACCCTTATTAACCCCAAACGGCAAGACAAGTGGGCAAACCCACTCTGGTGAAATGAACTCTACTAAATTCAGCGGAAATCCACTAAGCATCACTTAGAAATTAGGGCTTAGAAACTCGGCTGCCGGCAATGGTTTTGTAGGTTGTTTACTGCACAACAGGGCAGCCGCACATGGCGGCCCAGGTTAGAAATATGAGAAAATGATCCCAAAACACACAGAGGTAACAGGCTATGGAGTGTGTGTGTGTGTACACACAGGTCAAATATACATACACATCTTGATCTGTGAAGCAGTCATAGGGGTGTATATACCTATATAAAGTCATGAACTAAGACATATATCTCCCAGTATGTAAAATTATACTACAATAAATAAAACGCCATGAAGAAAAGTGAGGAAAAATAAACTATAGAAGACAGAAAAGACCACGTCTTAGAGTTCTTATTTTGTCTTTTTTCATCCATTCTCTCAAGACCTGTGGGAGAGTGACCCATTGTCCCACATTCTGTATATTTGTGACACAGTAATCACACCAGCCAGGCATTACTTAGGGAAGTAACTAGAGGTAAAACTCTCTCACAGGTATCATGACGGCATATGGGGGGTAATAAACAGTAAGAGCAACCTGTACGCCAGTGAGTAAATAAAAGTTTCTCAGTTGTCCTTTCCCATGAAAGAACTTATTGTTTCTTCCAGGCCAAGTTTTATCCAAAATCCTATCACCTAAGCCACCTTTGGAGGAAACGGCATTCAGCGGTTGATCTCATCAGACATTGCTGGTTTCCATAGAAACTCCTGGAGAATGTTCCTGCTTGTTTGGACTAAGTGCCTCTCCCATCAATTCAAAATGAGTCCAGGAAAGCCCTGCCTTGGCGCCTGCCATCGCCCAGCCCGGCTCTGTTGCAGGAGAAGAGAAGAGCACTTAAGTCGGCATCTGCTATCCTTATCACAAGAGCCGTCTCCATTACAGACGCACAAAATGGAAGATTAAACACGGCCTTGTCCAATTAGCCTCGGTCTAAATAGGTTGCTCCCTGCAGGAGTCTCGTAAAAAAATGTTCCTGAGGTTCATATTTGAAAAAAAATAAACAAAAAGCCAAACCCAAGAGAAAAAGCCTGGATACTACAAAAGGAGCCCTGTGTCCTATCAATTTACATCATTACATAATTACCAACAGACTTGGAGGGTAATGTCTTTATGCTGGAAGGTTGTTCTTTCTTGCCGTGGGAAGAGGAGGGGAGGAGCGGCAAGAATTTTAGGGCTTGGAAGAAGGTCATTTAAACCTTCTTCATTTTCTCTAGCGTACCTGCTCAGATAACCAGGTTCTCTGGTGCGAACATCAAGACATCAAGAAATTGGGTCAATCTGCCATGTAAGAAGTCAGGAAAGACATTACTCTTCGGGAAGGGAGAGTGACTGGAAGAGGTCACGAAGAGGGGCTCCCGGGGTAGTGGACTATCTTATTTCTGTAGCATGTTACCTGGGTGCATTGACTTCATTCAAATCCAACGAATTGGAGCGCCTGAGTGGCGCCGTCAGTTAAGTGTCCCACTCTTGGTTTGGGCTCAGGTCCTGATCTCGGGGTCGTGAGATCCAGGCCCTCGTCAGGCTCCACACTCAGCACAGGGTCTGCTCCAGCCTCTCTCTTCCTCTTCCTCTGTCCCTCCCACTCATGCTTTCTCTAACATAAATAATCTTTAAAAAAAAAAAGAAAACAACCAGTGAGTTGTACACTTAGATATGTGCACTTTCCTAATTGTGTGTCAGTTATACTTCAATAAAGAGATTGTATAACTAAATAAGGAACAGACAAAGCAAGGCATCTAGGCAATGGAGAGATCTGGCCTGGACTAGATAAAGGCAATCACAGCCTGCAATGTTTCCTGCTGAGCTAAACCGGGAAGGTAAGTTAATAACAAGATCCAGACTCCTCGTGAAAGATTCCAAAAACAGGGACTGTGGGGCGTAATTTGTATTCATTCTTCAGTAAGAGTTTGTCCATGAAGTGTGTCTACCCTTCTTCGGTGGGGAGACTTTCTTCCCCACCGAACGATGTAAAACCACTGGTATTTGGAGGAGGCATTTATGGGATTATCCACCCAACAACCCACTTCTACAGCTGGGCATTTGGCCAGCTGTGGATGGCTGGTTCTGCAAAACCTTGGGGATCAGTGTTAGACCATTCATCGTCTTCCCAGGGATTTCTCAAAACAGGATTGGAAAAGTGGTTTGTCTTTCTGGACGCCTGAGGCCAGGATACGTCGAATTGGTTGGTTGTCGGAAGTCACGTTTTCCACTAAAGGGAGAAGAAGTCTGGTCTATATAAGTAGAGTACCTTTACATCATTTGCAGTCAAGGGGGTCCTAGACATGATTATGTATTTTTCTATAAAACTGGGATCAATATATTTTAACATTTACAGCCTAAGAGAAGCAAAGATGTTTGACTTGTTAACCTCCAATGATATCTTCATCCACCCAACTTTAGTCACACACGCTCACTGGCCTTTGCTTGACCTTGATATTATGCCTTTAAAATCCTTGGGCAAGCAAGTATCCCTTCCCTGCCCAATCATTGGTTATCTTCTCTATGGTTATAACTCCCAATGATTATAATTCCCAATCTCATGGAGACCTGTGACTCAAGGACTGTATTACTCTTTTGTTACCCATCACAGCCCTCAGGGCTCCCTCCCTTCTTAGCCATCCCAGACCCACGGCCCATCATGCCTTACAACCATTCTCCCCCTTCCCCCCACCTCCAGCCTCTCCCTCCCTCATACTCCTTTGGCCAATTCCCCACCGTGGCTACAGCTCCTTCTCTGTCTGCTAAGCAGTTGTGGTCATGGAGGTGAACGAGGCTGAAGAAAACTCCACAGCCACACTGACCAGTCTTCACTTTCAACTGAAGACCACGACTGTCAAATGAACACTCCGAGATTGTCTGATAGTCCTTCTTCAGTATGTTTACTCTTCTGCTCTCCTAAAATACACACTCCTTAAAACCTCCAGTCTCCCCTCCCTGTGCCCCTTTCCAATAATTTTGACTCAAACCCAACTTCTTAAATGTGTCAACATAAACAGACTTCAGTTCCTCATCTCTCTCCTCAGACTGCTCCACTGAGAATTCTCCCCTGCTGTCAACATCCTCAGTGATCTCCCTATTGTGAAATTCAGTGATCATCTTTCTGTCCCCATCAACCATCTCACCAGCTTTGACCTCATTAACCACTCTTTCCTTGAAACATTCTCTTCTGCTGGTGACAGCAATTCCATACTCCTAGTTATTCTTGCTCTCCCCAGCCATTTGTCCTCGATCACGACCTCTTCTGCTTTGCTTATTAACCTTCGCACATGTCGGTGACCCAGGGCTCTTCTTTCTATATGCTCTCTTCCTAGATGATCTCATAGGTTCCCGATGCTCTACATTTCTATCCGTTGCTCACCTTTCCATCTCTAGTCCTCATACCTCCAAAGTGCTCCAGACTCCTATATCTGATGACTTATTTGACATTTCCACCCGAATGTAAAGCATATTAAAGTTTAAAGCAGAACACTTGATTTTTCAAAATCCGTATTTTTTTCTCTCCTTTTCTATATCAGTAAATTTCACATCATAAACCCAAATAAATCTTCATCTATAAATCCAACTGAATCATCTACCCCACCCTAGTCAGCCTCTATCATTCAATCTCATTTCATTTTCTTAATGCTTATCACTATATGAAAATCTCTTGTCCTTCCATTCAGTTACTTCCTTATTATCTACTTCCCTCTACTAGAAAACCACCCTCTCTAAGATCAGAGATAGGCTTCACTGCTTTCTTCCAAGTGCTTAGGACTAGTACACTGCAGACACCAGATAAATATTTACTGAATGAGTAAGTCAGACATAAAATACAAAAAAAAAAAAAAAAAAAAAAAAATGACCATTTAGAAAACACTAATGAAGAAACTATAAAGTTTCTCTGAGACAGCATCATTATCATTTAATATTAAAACATTAAAAAGTTGAAATCTGAAACTCATTTCTCAATTACCCAAACAAAACTAAAATGAGATACATTTTAGTCACTCCGAGCAGACTGTAATTTGGCTAAGAAGCAAAACAAAATCTGCTCTCCTTTTAGCATCACCAGCGTTTGACAACATAAATCACTGTCTCTGGCACTCTGGGGCATGAATGACATCTGCGAATTAATAAACCCTTTGATGCTAAAAGAAAACAAGTTGCTCTTACTAAGTTACACCCAAGTACTGAATCTAAATAAACATAGGACAAACGTTTTTCTCACAGCTTTATCTTTTCAACAATCAGAGAGCAAATAGACCAAAAGAGGCTCTTAGCAACAGGTTCTGCATGACCAGATCGGACACTTCCAAATAATTTTAAGGGACAGTTTTTCTCCTGTTCTTATTTACTTTTGTCCCCTCCAGAACGGTATATGTAGAACAATTTACCCACTTTTAAAATGCTCTGGTTTTCAAAGGCTAGGATTTGCTTGGCGTGAATGTATGACCTATGATCCATAAACTCGATCTTTCTCTCCTTTGCCCTGCATCACATACTGACAATGGTCTGTTAACTTCACCCAGCTATCACTCCCATAGTTGAGCTATAGAAGCGATGGGGCCCCAATTCTGTTAAAGAATGTTCCAAATTTGGTTTTAATTAAGAAGATGTCAGCTTAGTCACTTGAGCCAGGTCTACAATGTGATGAGACGCTATAAACATTTACTTGCTTGTTCTTGCCCACTGTTTCCAACCATGGACAACTGAGAGACGAGTAAGTCTAACAAATAAGCTTCATCTAATGGTAGCTTCCAGAAAGTGTCTAGACACCTTTAATCTTTCCAAATCTATGTCCCCTCTTGATGATCCTAAAAACCTTACATTGCCCTAATGTATGTTTATTTTATGAACTATTTGTCCAAAAGAGCTAAATTTATTTAGGCATATATTATATAAAATAAAATATACTCAGGTAACTAACTAGTACCACAACCAAGACACTGGAAGCTTTTCCATCAACCCAAAATTTCCTTCGGGCCCCTTTCTCATCCTCATGCCCACATCCTACCCTATACACACCCCAAGACCACAAGCTAACACTGATCTGCTTTCTGTCACTACAGATTAGATTTTCCTGTTCTAGAACATCCTATAAATAACACCGCATGTACCCTTTTATGTATCATTTACTTTCACTCAACAGGGTGTTTTTGAGGTTCACCCCAGTTGCCTTATCAGCAATTTGTTCCTTTTTCACAGCTAAGCAGTATTCCATTGCACACACACATCATAATTCGTTTATCTATCACCTGTTGGTGGATATTTGGTTGTTTCCAATTTTTGCTATTATGACGAAAGCTGCTATGAACATTCATTGACAAGTCTTTGTAAGGACATAAGTTTTCATTCTCTTGGGAACAAAACCTAAGAGTGAAGTTGCTGGAGTCATCCTGTAAGTGTATGCATAACTTTCTAAGAATCTGCCAAATGATTCTTCTACGGAAATGCTCTAAAAATAGGTTTATTGTTGCTTTCCAGATATACAACTTTAATACTGGAATTTTCAGACTCTACACACCAGTTGCCTTTCTCTGCCCTAAAAGATGCTTGCGTGTTCTTCTCAATCTCTATGGAAATTCAGTGGACTGGAGTCATCCAACATGGGGCTAGGAGCAGCTGCTATACACGGCATTTTGTCTTTTTTTTTTTTTTTAATATGAGATACTGAACTAACTAGAGGAAAGAGTCCCTTAAAGGACCCCCAATTAGGTACGATTAGTAAATCTGGTGTGAAGGAGGTAACTCTCTTCTAAGAGGGTTATGAAGCATATTTTCCCATATAAGGTATCAGAATTGAATTTGCTCAATATCCTCCCTAGAGAAGACCTCAGAGATCCTGTTTCTCCTGCCTCAGCTTTATGAGGCCTATCACCATGAGATAAGAGCTGAAGGTTTCCACTAGACTATCTTATTTCCAGGGTATTTAGTATTCTAAGCAGCCTAAGGGAAGAAAACTGAGCTCTCCCTCAGCATTCTCCCAACTAGGATCTGTTCCAGTGATTTGTCTAGACCAAGCCAGGCAGGAATGACAGACACCCGTGGCTGACATAAATGTTCTGATTAAATTATTTATCCCAATTTGGGAATAAAGAACCATCACTCACTCATAAATTAATGCACTTGCAATTCCTTTCCCGAATGTTGTTTTCTGATTCATGAGTATAAGCAAAGTCTATTATGAATATAAAATAAAATAGGCAACACGACTTTGACAGTCAATCCTCATCTCAAAGCCATTTACCTGAAAGGGTCTACACTTCCCCACCTCTTGAATCTGGGCTAGCCTATGACTTGCCTTGGTGAACAGAATATGGCAGAAATGATGGGTATGCTTTTGCACACACTCACTCTCTCCCCCTTGCTCTCGCCTTCCCTGTACTTGGCTCCTGCCATGTGAACACACCCAAGCCAGCCTTCTAGAAGGCAAAAGACAAGAGGAGGAGAAATGAGCCATTCCAGCCGGGGCCATCCTAGACCAGCCAGTCCTCAATATACCCAGCAGCTGACCACGGATACTTAAGTGAGCCCAACAAAGAGCAAGAGAACTTCCCAGCCAAGGCCAAATCCACATTGCCAACCCACTGAATTGTGAGCTAAATAAATGGGTTTAGTAAATCACTAAATTGGGGGGGAGGGGTTGTTGGTCCGCTATACAGCAAAAGCTAAGTGACACACTGATCACTAGGAAAATAGCTTCTTCCCCATTAGTAGTGCATAGAGTCCCCTCCCACAACTTTCCTGTCCCTCCTGGCCCTGAGTTTTTATCTCCTTTCCTGGTTCTAATGTCCTACTTGATCTATGCCTCCCTCGATACACCTAATGCTGCCTGTTATGGGTTGAACTGTGTCTCCTCAAAACTTCTTATGTTGAAGCTCTAACTCCCAGTTAGAATCACAGAAGAATGTGATTGTATTTGAGACAGGGCCTTTAAAGAGGTGATTAAATTAGAATGAGGTCATTAGGGTAAGCACTAATCCAATCTGGCTGGTGCCCTTATAAAGAAGGGGAAATTTAGACACACAGACACCAGGGCTGTGTATGTACAGAGACAAATCTACGTGAAGATACAGCAAGAATGTGGCCATCTGCAAACCAAGGACAAAAGTCTCGGGAGAAACCATACCTGATGACACCTTCTAGCCTCTAGAATGGTGAGAAAATAAATTGCTGTTGTTTAAGCCACCCAGTTGGTGACATTTTGCTATGGCCACTCTAGATGACTATACTATGACTTTATATGGGCTGTGAGGGGGAAAATACGAAGTTTTCCTGTATTTTCCCCCTTGTAACCACTCTGATAATTCCTTTCTTACGCTTCTTCAAAGACCATTCTAAACACAAGGAATCCATATTTGTTGCAAAAAGGTTTTTAATGTATACTAAAGCTACCAAATAAAGTACAAAAAATAAGCTCACTGTTTGGGAAAAGGAAGTTACCTCCAACACTCTCATGGGGGGCCCTGTGTCTTACACCCGAAATCCATTTCTTGCTACCTTGTTTCATTTGTCTAATACATGTCCTTTCATAGTTACTTGGGTTTCTCAGTGTTCTAAGTGAGAGTTCATTAATACATATACATGTATACACATAAACGCACATGTAGTTGCTTTGAACTCTTACTCTAATGAGGGTTGAGCAGAAAACATATGCCTGTATTTCTTACCTTCCCATTGTGGAGTGTCTAGGGGTTAAAGCAAGCTTCTCCCGCCCCCTGCCCCCCCCACCCCCTCCAGGAGCAATCTCTCAGCTTCTATTAGACGAGGACTTTAAGGGCCATCTGGAAATGCTTAAAAAGCAGTTGCTGAGGATTCACAGATAAGAGTTATTTCCAAAAGGAAAATCCCACATATTCTCAAAGGAATGGACCAGAGGTCAAACACGCTGGAAACAAATGTGAGTCATCCCAGCAACCGATGCTGGCAAAAATCACGCCCTCTCCCTTCTGCTCTGTCTTTCCATCTTCTGACCGTTCTCTGATTTTGATGCCTAGGTCAGAGCTTTCCTTTATAGGAGAGGGTTTTAAAAAAAATTGTTTATATTATTGAAGACCATGACTAATACAACTGAACATATGCACAAACCAGAAAACAATATCTAGTTATCACAGCAAAGAGGAGGCTGGACATTTGCTTGTTTTTTGTTTTTTTTTTTTTTTCCAAAAAGCTTGCCTTGGAATTCTAATGAGCAGCTTTAAGCCAACAGCCTGGGCACTGGGTTTGCTTGAAATACCACCAATGCAGCTCTTGTCAAGGTTCCTAGGGAATGACCTTAAACAAGAAAAGCCTTTGGGTTCTACCACGCCTGTAATAAACCCACATGCGGCTATAGGACTATTCACTGGGTTGCTGCTTTATCCTGAGCTGCAGTACCCCAATTCAAGAATCACTGCAGGACAAAACAATAATAAAAGAGGAGGACGAGCCCTGAATAGCCAAAACAATATTGGAAAAAAAACAAGGTTGAAAGACTCATACTTCGTGATTTCAAAACTTACTACAAAGACACAGAAATCCGACCAATGTGGCACTGGCATAAGGATGGGCCAATAGACCAACAGGCTAGAACTGAGGTTCAAGAAATAAACTCCTACATCACGGCCAACAGACTGTCGGGAATGCCACAGGACTTCACTCTCATGTCAATTTAAGAAACACAACAAATGAAGAAAAAAAAGTGGCAAACCAAAAAACAGACACTGAACTATAAAAAACAAACTGACTGACAGTTACCAGAAGGGAGGGGAGTGGGAGGATGAGTGAAATAGGTGATGGGGATTAAGAGTGCACTTATCGTTGGGCACCTGGGTGGCTCAGTCTGCGTTGGCAGCGGGCTCCCTGCTCACCGGAGAGCCTGTTTCTCCCTCTCCCTATGCCTCTCCCCACTCTCGTGCTCAGGCACTCACTCACTCTCCTCTTAAATAAAATTCTTTAAAAAGATTACACTTATGATGAGCACTGAGTATGTAGAGAACTGATGGATCACTATTGTACACCTAAAACTATACATATAACTATATATATCTGTGTGTGTGTATATATATATGTACACACATATATATATAAATAAACATATAACACTATTTGTTAACTATATTGGAATTAAAATTTTAAAAATAAATAAAATAAAATAAATAAAAAAAATAAAGAATGTCAAGATTATTCAATGGAGAAAGAACAGTTTCTTCAATGAGCCATGCTGGGACAACTGGATATCTATGTCAAAAGAATGAAATTAAACCCTGACCTAATATTTAAGAAGTTAACTCAAAATGCACCAATGACATAGATATAATAGCTTTAAACCACAAAACTCTTTGATGAAAACATAGGGGTAAATCTTCACAATCTTGGCTTTGGCAATGGATTCTCATATAAGACAATATGAGAGCAAGAACAACAAAAAAGTTAATTCAACTTCATCAAAATTAAAAAAAATTTGCGCATCAAAAGACATTATCGAGAAGGTAAAAAGACAACCTACAGAATGAGAGAAAGTTTCTGCAAGCCATATATTTGAGACAGATTAAGTATTCAGAATAAAGAACTTTTATCAAAAGGCAATCGACACGCTTAAAAAACGGGTAAAGGAGTTGAACAGACATATTCCCAAAGAAGGTATACAAATGGCCAACAACCACATGAAAAGATGCACAACATCATTAGTTATCAGAGAATGAAAATCAAAACCACATGTGGTACCATTTCACACCTGTGAAGATGGCGATGATAAAAAAAAAAAGGAAAATAAGTGTTGGTAAGCATGTGGAAAAATTGGAACTCTAATACGTTGCTGGTGGGAATGAAAAATGGTGCAACTATGGTAGAGAAGAGGGTTGCAATTCTTCAAAAAGTTAAACACAGAATTACAAGGGGACCCAGAAATTCTATTCTTAGGTACATACCCAAAGCAACTGAAAAGAAGGACTCGAACACATATATGCACATGTTCAAAGCAGCATTATTCATAGTAGCCAAAGATGGAAGCAGCCCAAACGCCCATGAATGGTTAGGGAACCAACCGTGGTATATACATTCAGCAGACATTATTACTCAGCTATAGCAAGGAACGGAGTACGGACACATGCGATGTAATATAGATGAATTTTAAAAACATTGCGCCTAGTGGAAAAAAAGCCAGACACAGAAGGTCTTGTATTGTATCATTCCATTTATATGAAATATCCAGACACAGAAAGCAGATTGGGGGTTGGCAGGGGCTGGGGAAGGAGAAAGTGGGGAGCAACTGCTTAACAAAATTTTCTTTGGGGTGATGAAAATATTTTGGAACTAGAGAAAGGTGGGAGTTGCACAAGATTGTGAATGCACTAAATGACACTGGATTGTTCCCTTTAAATGGTTATAGGGAGCCTGGATGGCCCAGTCACTTAAGCATGAGTCTTGATTTTGGCTCAGGTCCTGATCTCTGGGTTGTGAGACTGAGCCCTGCATTGCGCTCCGTGCTGAGTGTGGAACATGCTCTGGGATTTTCTCTCTCCCTCTCCTCCCTCCAAAAATTAATTAAAAACATTAAAAAAATAGAATGGTTACTTTTGTTATGCCAATTTCATTTCAATTAAAAAAAGAAAGCTGAATGAAGAAGACAAGACCAGGCAGGCAAGGCAGCTCAGGTCTTTAACACAGCGGTCCCGGAGGATGGCAGAAATGAGCACCAGCAGAGGCAGTGGTGTTGGGAAACGTGGGTGGAGGGAAGAAGTAGAAATACCGTCAAACCGTGAAAAGAAAATGGTCAATACAGAGATGGTCTTCCTAACCGAAGAGCAGTATCTGTCCACAGTCTGGAATCTACAGAAACGTCACTTTGTAGAGTTCCAGAGGGCAGAGCACCTCTAGGCAGGAGAAGGTCCTTCACGTGGGGACAACATGGTCCCTGGAGCTCTTCCAGGCTGATCCTTTACAGACTACTTATGCCTTTGCTTTTTTATAGAAGAAAAGAGCGTCGGGCTACAGAGGAGCAGAAAGAGGCCAGCCGGTTAAGTAGCAATTAGTCTGGAGCCTTAGCAACATCCACGGGAAAGGAAAACGAGAAGGAACGTAGCGGGTGTAATAAGACAGGTCCCATATATGCACTGCCTCGTTCTCAGGAACAGCTTACAGAAGCATCTCGTGCATTTTCCAGATGGGAAAACCAAGGCCCCGGGCTTCCGAGCTCCCATTCTGACTCCCACAGCGTAAGGCATCCAAGCCAGGTGAGAAATTACAGAAGTCCCCTGGAGCTTCATCTGACTTGAAAGGAAACCTCTAATCGCTTAGGGATGTGGGGTTGACTTCTATTTTCCTATCATCCCATAGAGACCCTCCGACAGATCTCCCCCTGCACCTCCCCAAATTCAAGACCGCTGTATTATTACTCAAGGAGTTTAAAAAATACTATCATCACATGAGCTTCTTAGTTTTTTTTTGTTTTGTTTTAATACTGTCCTCTCCCAGCAACCAGAAGGCTCTCGGTGAAACTGCCCGTCCTCTGGCTACACGGACGGGTCAGTAGATCCGTCAGCACTCTCACCAACAGAGCTGCCGAGTCCTCAAACTGCCCTCCTCCTGCCTTCGTGACACTGATTCCCCCCAGGGGCCATAAAATATGGCAAGAAAGGAGGCAGCTGATCGGGGAGGTGGTTATGGCCCAAGGTCACAGGCTGGTTCCTCTCCCAGGAGGGTTTATTTTAGTCCTCAGGCCTCCGTTGGTTGCCCTTTCCCACCTGAGGACAGCAGCCAGCCTGCCTGCTTCTTTTCGTTTTGGAAAAGTAGGTAAGGACTTTTCAAATGTGACCATTTCCACTGGGCTTTCACCATTTTGTTTTTATAGCACACAAAAATTACAAAGAGCAGAGCTAGAATTTTTTTTTTTTTTCCTCCTCTCTTTTATAGAAACAGACCCAACAAAGCAAATAGTTCCATTTAGCATGGGGGAGTGTGTATTTCAGGCCTGGAAAAGACTCCGATGCTCAACTCAAAATGGGGAGTCTGCAACGCTGAGGGGAGAAGTTCTCGGTGTCGCACCCATGCGCGGGCCCTTGGGAAATGACACACAGAAGCAATTTTATTAGCATAATGACTTCAACGGTAGCATCTCACAAGCTACGTGTGAAAAGCCCAAAGTAACTGAGAAATAGAAGGGCAAAGAGCTAAAATTTTCTATCCAGTACTGTTAGGCATTTTCTAGTTTCTTCCAATCCTTTGGAAAATGACCTGGAACAAACAACTTTGCTAATACCACAAACTTTTAGAAGCTCGCATCTAACTTTTTTGGGGGGTTTGAGGAACAGGACAAACCTTAAGTACTTACTACAGTAGAAAACTGACCTTTTTTTGTCAAATGTATCCCACTATAATTTTACGGTTAATACTTTTCTTCTCTACCATATTTTTACTGAAGTAAAGTTGACTAAGATTTTAAAAATAAAGAACAACTGTGGGCTGTTTGTTTTTTTTTTTTACAGTGAACAACTGTATTTCCACCACCTAGCTTTTCTGACTAACTGGCTTTTTCTCTCTCCATCCATCAGCTTTTTAAAAGATGTATTTCACAGTAAGTTGCAGAATTCAATACGCTTCGCCTCTAAGCCCTTACGCCACTGGCATTTTAATCTTTTCTAGTTGAAGGTTGTGACTTCACAAGAGGAAGGAGGGAAAGGAAGTCAAAGTTCATTGTGCCTAGTTTCAGGGCCCAAGTTGAGATAAATTTGAGATTGTGACAAGGGATAGAGATCTTTCTGTGAAACCCAGGAAGCACCAGGAAGTACGGAATGCTGAGCTCCGCAACTGTTAGGTAAGTTATCTTCCCAAAGTCATGGTGTTGGCCCCACACCCGTCTTCTCTCCTTCCAATCACCTTGTGAAAAGAAGCCCAGCTGGCCATGAAGACCCAAGAAAGAGGCAACAGCCAGCCATCCCAAAAGTAGAAAGATGGTAAGAAAAACCCTGTCGTTGGCCAGGTGGGGAATTATCTCTTCTGAGGAGGACATCCACGGGTGGTAAAGGTGTGCCCTTTCAGTAAGAGGAGTAAAGGCTTAGAAAATTCTTCCTTTCCTTTGTTTTTGCTCTTTTCTCTCTCCTTTTTCAATGCCCCCACAAATGAGAAAAGAGAGGAAAACATTTGAGGCAAATGAGGCAAAATGAATGGAAGGCCAGGGCTGGCCACTCATTGACTAAGCAGAAGACTTGAGATTTTTCTTAAATCTAGCCCAGTCCAGCTGACCAGGAAAGGGAAGGAGAGGGAACCACTGGGCAGCAGTGTGCCCAGGAAGGAATGGTCTGTTCATGCTAGACCATTCCCAGAGCATCCAAAGGGGCATAGAGTGACACTGGAGAGGGTCCCTGTGGCAGATGGTATCTCCAATGTTCTCTTCACACAATGTGACTTTAAAACTCCTTGCACTGAGAGGTGGGCTTGTAAGTCTCCTCCCCTTAAAACTGGGCAGGTTTCTGATTCACCTATAAGCAAATAATGTGATGGAAAGGATGCAGCAAGATTTCCATGGTCAAGTCATAAAGCAATGCTGCTACACCAGCTGGAACCATCACACCAGAGCCCATGTGAGCAGTGGGGCTGCCCGGAAACCGCCATGCTGTGAGGAGGCCCACAGCTGCCCAGGAAGGAATCCTGAAATCTGTGTTGAGAGAGAGAGGGGCAAGTCAGCCCTCAGCTGCTCCAGCCTCTCGCCCTTTCGGCTTCAGAAGCCATTAGAATGCAACCACTAGAGTGACCCCAAGCCAGAAGGGCACAATGGAGCCCTCCCCAAACCCCCTGACCCACAGAAGGAGGAGAGGTGAAAAGGTGACCACTGTTGTTTCAAGCCACCATAGTCTGAAGTGATTTCTTACACAAGGATAAATAATTAAAACAGATCCCGGTGTAAACTGGATCATGAGGATACCTTACTCCGCGCATTGGAAAATTCAGGTTTTTTAAGTTGGTATCAGTCTAGCCACTACCTGCCTTTCTTACTGTATATTTAGTACTCCGGCATCATCGGTTTACACGCAAGTACCCGAACTTTTTTAGAACCTTCCAACACACATTATAGGCATACACACACACACTTTTCCATTACCTAAGATAAAAGCTCTTCTTTTCCTCTTTGAAATCCTTCTATATACTACCCTTCGTTCATGACCCATTTTCCTCCAAAAAGTGACCCTAGGATTCTGCACTCTTGAAGGTTATCAGCAACATCTCAGCGGCTAAACCCAATCATTTTATTTATTTATTTTAGAGACAGAAAGAGATTGGGGAGAGAGGGGGAGAGAGAGATAATCTTAAGCAGGCTCCATGCCCAGCACAGAGCTCAGTCTCACGACCCTGAGATCATGACTTGAGCCGAAATTAAAAAAAAAAAAAGTCAGATGCTTAACCCGCTGAGCCACCCAGGTGTCCCCAAACCCAATCAGGTTAGTCATAATCTGTGACTACAGGGCAATAAGTTAACAAATGCAAATAGCACTGGCTCCTCCAAGACATATCGGCTCACTTTTTTTTTTGGAAAACAGTGCCGCCTCATGTCTTTAATGAACAGACTTACCAAGCTGGGAGATGCAGGAGTGCTAACAAAGTCTCATCTCCAAGGAAGTAAGCCTCTTACCCAAGTTTTTCTCTAACATTCTGAAGTTGCACAGTGCCACTAGCCAAATGTGGCTTTTGAAAACGTGAAATAGAGCTGGTCTGAACTGAGATTTAAGTACAAAATATACACCAGATAAAAGATATGTAAAATCTCATTAATAATGTTTATATTAATTAAATGTTAAAATAATAATTAGGATGTGCTAGGCTAAAGAGATTATTAAAATTAATTTCAACTGTGATCTTGGACTTCCCAGCCTCCAGCTCAGGCTGCTATAACAACCGATTCTTTTTTACTTTTTTAATGAGGCTACAAGAAAAACTGCAATTGCATATGCGGCTCACACGAAATTTCTGTTGGATCACATTTTTGTGCTCTACGGAACTGAAGGCGCCCAAGGAAACACCATCTACATCTCCCTAAAAAGTTTGTGGGAGAAAATACTCTTAAAGGCAAAGGTCAAATATAGGGAATAAAAAGGATGGTTAAAAGAGAATGAAAAATAACAGATTTAGTATGTATGCTCAAAAAAGCAACTAGCCAGAATAACTGTCAATCATACAATCACACAATATCCTTGCCTCCTTTTTCAGGGCACTAAAATCATGATTCAGGATGACGTTCATCTAGGGAAAGCCTTTGAAATTTCAGATTTTATTTTTTTAACTTCAATATATGCAGAAATTTTATTCACTGAAAATTACCTAGGTATCGCTCCACACTGCAATCTCTTTAGGACTTGGATATTTGAAGCAATAGCTTATTACCTTCTCTAAAGAAGAAAGTGCATTTAAGTGCTTCTGAGAGGGCAGAAGACTTGTCCCAGGAAATGGTTGAAGGCCTAAGGGATGAAAAATGGGTCTGCAGGGGTGAGGGAATGATCTGGCATGCTGCTAGGGAGAGCAGACAATCCAGGGTCCCATCCAGATACCCTTTTCATTGTCCTGTGTGCCTATCTCCCGACTTATATGTGCTTTGCTTCTAAGAGATGGCACTTGCCTATTTCTTCAAAGGAACACCCCTTAACTACTGGAGCTGCTTTGCCCGCAGATGCAAAGAACCAAAATGCTCCCAAGTTCACAGGCCCCCTCCCACCAGTCCACAGCCAAAGGCTGAGGCAGGGATAGGAAAGCCCAGCCCCTTGCCCTGAGGCAGAAGGAAGAGGTTCTCAGGAGCCATCATGCTCCAGAGCTTTCCTCCAGGATCAAGGCTAAGGCAGGGACTCTGCTCAAATTATCCCCCTGCTTGCTTCTTCCCTCCCTCCCTCTCTCTCCAACTCGCTTGTTTCTCCTGGGAGCACTGCCTTAATAAGACTTAAACAAAAATCCCTCATCTCGAGTCTGGCTTCTAGGGAGCTCAGCCCAAGACTCTTGTCATGCATGAATAGGGTCTAAGAAAACATGAAACCAAATTCTTGTTGTATCAGGAATAAGAGCTTCTATATAGAATACTTAAGAGTTTAAAATAACTGCACTATCCACATTTTAATAAGAATCATCTTTTTTACTAAAGAGCATTGCAACAATGCTAGCACACAGGTCTTAGGTCTAAAAAAAGATGCTAATAGCTGGATATATATATATATATATATATATATACACACATACATACATATATGTGTGTATATATATACACACATACATACATATATGCGTATATATATATATATACATAGTTGTCATTATATATCTGTGTCTATATCCCCAGGTATGAGAGAAGTTAGAACAGCATGTAAGGCTCCAAAGTAGAGGTAAAAAGAAGAAGTCAACATTAAAGTTTAGTGAGCTTCCTACCTGATGTTGTAAATTTTGTATATAATCAATATTTAATAAAAATAATTTAAAATCATTCAGAAAGCAAGCAGCCCCAAATTTAGGGGAATCTTCCAAACTGCAATACTGCGGGAAAGAAGGAATCAAAAGGTTTTCTTTCTTTCCGTGAAATCTGAAGACCACCTTTGGTTTGACTAGACTTATAAATTCCTCTTTACCAAGAGTCACCCTGAAGGTAGGATTACAATGGCAAGGGTAGTTAATCCAAGAGTCATTCTTTTGGTCTCTATATAAATATTTTCTATTTTAGGAGAGGATGCCTAAAACTGATAAAAAGCCAAGTTGAATGAGACATGAATAAGAATATATTCACCTTGTGCCATTACAGGAATTAAAACATATTCTGAATGCCTACTGTGCACGCAACGGGCCTAAAGCAAATGTTTTGAACTAAGGTACAGTCAGAGGTACTCATGGAGAAATAAAGCAAGTGTTCAAGAGAAAACCAGAAGAGTTCCAGCTCCCAGGTCTAGAAGTTTCCAATTCTGTACATGGGAAGAGATTATAAAAGAATAAGATTTCTGGGGTGCCTGGGTGGCTCAGTGGGTTAAAGCCTCTGCCTTCAGCTCAGGTCATGATCTCAGGGTTCTGGGATGGAGCCCCGCGTCGGGCTCTCTGCTTAGCGGGAAGCCTGCTTTCCCCTCTCTCTCTGCCTGCCTCGCTGCCTACTTGTGATCTCTCTGTCAAATAAATAAATAAAATCTTTAAAAAAAAAAAAAAGGAATAAGATTTCAATTCAACGCAAAAAAAACCTGCCTCTTAATACAAGATACCCAACAATCAAATGTTTCTAGAGTTGAACTTTCAGAATTTTTTAATAAAGGACAGAGGGAAATAAGAGAAGAAATTCTCTTTTTGGGAGGAGGGCAAGACTAAGGTAAGGATAAGTACCTCTGGTGACATGTGGGGCCCCGATTACAATCTGATCCTATTTTGAGGTGGGAATGGAAAAAGAGCCCACATACTATATTAGCTGTCTTAGGCCCCGAGTCCATCCAGAGCCTTTGTAAAATGAAGCACATGGCATTTATACCACTTCATATAGAGAAACTTTTTCTTGGAACTTAAAATATTTAACAAACAACTTCTGTTTTTTTAAAACTTTTCTATCAAGTGTTTATTTTTGCGAAGCACATAATTCTTCATGTATAATAAGCTGATGAAAATGATCTATTTTTTAAGGATAACAACTATTATGCAGAGACAGTGAGCAGTCCAGAAAAAATGTAATAAAGGCTAAAAAGCAGATGTCATGTCTACCCTGATTTAAAGTCTCTGGAGAATTATTTAGCAACACCCTACCCCAACACCGGTCTGCCTGCTAGGACATAGTTTATGAGTCATCCGTGAAGCAGTAAAATAACAGTGCCCTTGACTGAAAATAGGTAGGGACATTCAATAATAAATCTACTTTCCTGATATCCTTGTGTCACCATTAAATAGCAATCACTTAGAGAAGTGTGATTCTTCTCTCCCCACACAGAAAGGCTGAAAGAAAATCAACCACAGACCCCGCTGGAAGGCAATGGAGTGTGAGACAGGACAACGTGGAAGGGAAAAAATAACATTGACTTCAAATGCCTGGAACCTAGAGTTCACATTCCAAGATAAAGACTAAAGTTGGTTATCTTTTTCGGGTGTTCACTATAAAATGACTTCTTGTCTGTTGAAGTAAGAAACAATATGGAGTCCAAGTGTTTCCCTTGGACAGCAATTAGGAAACAGGAATCTGACTAAAAGGTCAGAAAAGAACAATCTCTCATATTCACCAGGATCCCGGCTCTAGAATGAAGCATTGGCAAGTTATAGTTTATAAATAAAAAGAATTGGCCATATAAAGATATTTCTGGCTCCCATTTCAGAATTTCTTTAAAGATTTGTAAAATGGAACTCTAGAGGGGCACTGGGAGAGAATTTATATCATCTCCATAGGTAGTTTCCCGTAAAATGGACAATGGCTGACAATGAGCACAGTTCTGATTTTTTCACATCTGTGGGAAACTTCTGAAACAATACCTACATGGAACTGAACATAAGTCATGCATTTCTCCTCAGAAAGAACTGCAGAGAACAGTTACTTAAATAATACCAGACTGCTCACTAAATGCAAGTAGTAGTATCATAGACAGCAAATAGAAAATCTAGTAAAGGGTGAAGTGGAATGAATGAACTAGAATCTGGAAAATGCCGGGGCATTAATGCTTCATTGCACAAAGGAAAGGGTCTGTGAATCAGTTTTGAGAGGCATATAAATCAAGGGGGACTCACTGTATAGAAAGTTCTAGAACCCCACAACTAGACACTCTACCATGGTGTGCAGAATACTCACCAGGAAGCTCTGGATGGACTGCAAGTGATGTCCACTTAGTTAAACCCACGGCGCCGTCCTCTGTGAAGCAAGCAGACACAGACCAGAGAAAAATCAATGTGAAGGCCCTTTAGGATTTTCATGTAAAGAAACAGTTTTTTGCACTTCAAAATCATAACCGATATTTTTAAAAAACGCATCAGAAAGGCACATTTAATAGTGACATTAATTTCCAAATGAACAACAAAGATACACAGTCATCAAATCAGAAATATTACTGCTAGGCCAGCCTACAGGGTTTATACACCCTTCTTACCAAGCTGCTGATCTACGCAACCTCTTACCAAGATAATTAAGGAGCAACTGAACAAGGCCATTTAAAGTCTTTTAGAATATAATGATCTTTTCCTGATTAACAGTAAAACGTCCTTAGATGAACTGTAATTTTAAGGAAAAGGCTTGCCCTTTCAACAAAGAGCAGTGTTGAAAATGAAAGATCTGCAGCTATCTACAGAAGAAGTATTTTTGCTGTGTGTTTTTTGTTGTCTTTGTTAACAAGTTGCTCATGTAGATTCTAGATTTGACACTCAACTTTTGGTTTGGTGAAAATTTAGACTTTGAGGTCCTTCCAAGATGGGGTTGGCGGCAGTGTGGGGGAGATGGGGAGGGGGTTTCAGGTGGTATCGGAAGTGCACAAAAGTTAAGAGGAAGGCCATTTGCACTTGGGAAGAAGGCCATTTGCACTTGGGAAGAAGGGCAGAGGCAGAAAATTTGGCAACTGAGACATGGGAAACTGTCTGTAAAATTTAAATTGGGATATCATGAACATCATCATCGATGTATAGATTTCTACAGTAGGGTCCTAGGTAGGATGGTACATCCACAATGAAAGACTAGGCCATTAAAAAGAAAGAAACGAACATGGATTTATGTGGAAAGATAGAGAAAAAAATATCAGGTCATAGTATTAATTTTTTAAAACTCTAGTAGATAATATATGTACCATGACCCCACTGTGTTAAAAACAAACCTCACGGTCTATGTATAAACATTGTTAGATGCAGAAAATATATTTGGAGGGATAACAAGAAACTTGAGTTTGGCTGCCTCTGGAGAATTGGTATCAAAGAGAGGTAAAAAAAAAAAAAAAAAAAAAAAAAGAGGGCACCTGGATGGCTCAGATGGTTAAGCCTCAGATTCTTAGTTTAGGTTCAGGTCATGATCTCAGGATCCTCTGAGCCCCACATCAGGCTATGCTCAGTGCAGAGTCTGCTTGTCCCTCTCTCGCCCACTCTGCTCCTCCCCTTCCCCGCTCCCCTCACACACTTGTGCACTCTCTCAAATAAAATCTTTAAAAAGAAAAAAGGACCTTTGCATTTTAATCTAACATTTCACCATTATGTAATCTTTTACCATGAAACCTATTACTTTTATAATTGAAACTGAAAGGGAAAGAATCCAATTCGCCCCTAACCCTCTAGAGAAAAAAAAAAAAATTCCATTTTAAATATACAGAATTAGAGAACATCCAGTACTATGTACACTTACTTACTGATTTAGTGAATATTTACTATGACCCAGGTTCTAAGCATGGATTATATCATGTTTAATCCACATAAGAACTCTAAAATGTATATACTGTGATTATTCCCATTTTATATAGAAAACTGAGACATGACTCTTCAGGAACCACACAGAGCTGGCATTCAAACCCAGGCACCTTCACCCATGTTTAGCATCCATGGTATTGGCTCCTCTATGGCGCTTACCCTATTTTCATATTACACTTGTATTTGTAATGAAGTCTCGTAAGAAAGTACTGAAAACCAGCATGGATACCCCCAGAACCTAGCACAGTGCCTAGCATTTGTGTGCTCAGTAAATCTTCATTGAACAGCTGAATAATTAGGTGGCCTGCCCAAAGCTGGGAAATTAAACTACATAACTACTTTATGCCTCCTGGACCTAGGAAGCAAGCTGAGTTCTAAAGACATTCCTTGATTAATGATGCTACCATTCCATCCTCCTCATTTTGAGAAACCACTTGCCACCCAAGTCCTCTTGTAACAAAAGACTTGAAGACTGGACACGGTTTCCTTTTCCCTCTCTAATCCTCTGGTAAGTACCCAGCATAAAACTGATGCACATTCCATAAACCTTCCTAATTCTGTGCATGGCTTGGATACTGCAATATTTGAGAAAGCCAAGGATGACATACTTACTGACCAAGAAGGGAAATGGTATGAACAGTTTGTCATAAACTATTTAGCTACTGGCATATGGCAGAGGAACTACTATTAACTTAGTGTTGCAGTCATAGATGAATCGAGGCCTCAACCTACTGCCTTCTTCTAATATTATTATTCTAGGTGTTAAAGGGTACAAATGGGTCCTTGGTAAAGGAGAGGCTGTGCGTGCAAGTGAGTGTGTATAAGTCTCTGGATGCCTGTGTTTATGTGTATCTTTGTGTACACTTTTGGTCTTTCAAAAGTGGAATATTTCTCTGTAACACAGAAATCTAACAAACAGACAAAAACCCAAATCCTAGAATCCTATTGGTGCTGATAAACAAAAGGCTGTTTTAATTCAACAGGGTGCCAAGATTGTTCAATGTGGAGAGAATCTACTCAACAAACGTGTTGGGACAACTGGATATCCACATGCAAAGGAATGAAGGTGGACTCCTACCTCATACCACAGAAAAATTAGCTCAAAATGGATCACACATATAAATATAAGAGCTAATACTATGAAACTCATAGGAGTAAATATAACATAAGTAAATCTTTGTGACCTTGGGTTAGGCAACGGTTTCATAGATGTGGCACCAAAAGCACAAACAATGAAAGAAGTTATTTCGCTTCATCGAATTAAAAACTTTTGTGTTTCAAAGGTCACTATCAGAAAAGAGGAAAACAACCCACACAATGGGAAAAAATTTTTGCAAATCATTTATCTAATAAGGGACTTGTATCCTGAGTATGTTAAGAATCATTGCAACTCAACAACAAAAAGACAAATAACCCAATTTAAAAATGGATAAATGATCTAAATAGGTATTTCTCAAAAAAAAGATACACAAATACATGGAGAGATGCTCAATCATCAGAGAAATGCACGTTAAAATCATAATAAGCTATTACTTCACACCTACTAGGATAATTATAATCAGAAGACAGATTATAACAAGCATTAGTGAGAATTCAGAGACATCAGAACGCTCATACATTGCCTGTGGAAATAAAATGGTGCAGCCACTTTTGAAAGCAGTCTAGCAGTTCCTCAAATGGTTAAACAAAAAATTACCATATGGCTCACTAACTCCACGCCTAGGCATGCACCCAAGAGTAATAAAAGCGTATGTCCATATAAAAAAAAACTACATGCTTTTTCATAGCAGCATTATTCGTAATAGCCAAAAGGTAGGAAAAATCCCAGTGTCCATCAAGTGATGAATGGATACACAAAATACAGACAGAATAAGACGGTCTTTTACTCAGCAATAAAAGAATGAAACACGGAGATGTGTGACATCATGGATAAACTTTAGAAAGCATCATACTAAATGAAAGAAGCCAGTCACAAAAGACCACATGTGCTAGGATTCTGTGTATATGAAATGTCCTCTTCTAGGCAAATCCACAGAGATACAGAGCCGATTAGCGGGTACGTAGGACTGGATGGGCAGGGAAGGACAGCTCGTGGGTGTGAGCGATGGAAGTGTTCTAAGATTAAACCATGGTAATGCTTGCACCAAAACCCACTGAAAACGTACATTTTAAGTGTGTGATCTTTATGGTAGATAAACCATATTTCATTAAAGCAGGTTTTTTTTGTTTTTTTTTTTAAGGCTGCATTTCGGGGAGTCTGCCCATGAATGTTAGTTGGCTTCTTTCAAAAATGACACAGCACTTATTCACGCTCTTCAAGGGAACCCAGTAAGTGGTGAATATTTACACTTCTAAAAGATTTGCTGTCCTAATTCTCCGTGGGATTCCTTGTGATCGGAAACACGTATGATCGTATCTCACCCTCACTGAAGAGGAGCACATGCACGGCACTGCTGCCAAGCCATAACTTGAGGACCGACATCTCACCGCAAACCACCAGTAATGACAGACGCTGCAGTGTTGGCGGTATGGTCTTATTTTGAAGCAACGGGGGGAGCTGTAGCCCAGGGCGAAGATTTCTCAGTAGAGAGAGAAGAAATTTACGAATCTTTGAGGGGGACACTGCCAAGTCGGTTTTGGTTTTCATAAATCTCCATACCGAACACAAAAGGACTGACATTTAACACACTCCCCCAGATGTTCAGCATTGAAATTTTGGTTTTCAAATGAAGAATGCGCAAAACTGGATCAAAACAGCGTCCTTTCACCCTGATCCGTTATGGAACATGGAAATGATTGTTTTGTAAACCACGTTTGAAAAGAGTCACATCGGTGAGTTTGAGCAGCCTGACAAACCACTTCAAACCTTTGTTGCTTAAATCAGTAACTCTTTTGGTTCCCATAGTGATCTCAAGTTTGCAAGAAGGGCAAGAAGTCAGGACCCAACATACAGGCTTTTTCCAAGACTCTGCAGTGTCTGATTTGTTACCATAGCTTTGGGCAAAGCTAGTCACGTGGTCGAGCCCACACTTAAAGGATGTAGAAACAGGCCCACTCCTTGCTGGGCCAGCGCACCCTTCTAGGGCGTGGGTGCAGGGACGGGAAGACTTCGTGGCCATTTATACAATCTCCCACAGCATCGTGTCCCAACGTGGAGCACAATGCCCTTAATGGTCCATGGACATTTCCCCATTTCATTACAGTTTATTATTAATAGTGCAGCTTACATGTAAAGTACAAGTAACTTAACAATGGTACATGCAGAGATAAGGTACGGTGAACATATATTAGCACTTATCTTCTCTTAATGGAAAACAGTGTCATTTTTCTATTGAAGTATATCACTATAGAGTTTCATAGCTATTTACCAGAGTGACAGTTGCTGTGTGGTTTTTTTTGTTTTTTTACCAGTTATATTTGCTTAAAAAAAAATGTATGGAAATGTAAAAGATGAGTAATAAGTTCAGGTGTGGGGCGCCTGGGTGGCTCAGTTGTTAAGCATCTGCCTTCGGCTCAGGTCATGATCCCAGGGTCCTGGGACCGAGCCCCGCATGGGGCTCTCTGCTCTGTGGGAAGCCTGCTTCTCCCTCTCCCACTCCCCCCTGCCTGTGTTCCCTCTTTCACTGTGCCTCTCTCTTTGTCAAATAAATAAATAAAATCTTAAAAAAAAAAGTTCAGGTGTAAGATTTGGCCAAATCCATAAAAGTGGCTCATGAATAACCCAAGTTTAGAACGCTGTCGGGTAAGACAATGCTTCTCAAACTTTACAACTGTATGAATCACCAAGGAATGTGCCTGAAATGCAGATTCTGTTTGGCAGGGGTCTGAGGTGGGACCAGAGATTCTGCAACTCTAACAAGCTGATTCTGCCAGTTTGCAAACACGCTCAAAGGAACAAGCAAGTAGAAGGGCAGAGGCCTGACCATCAAATCACGCGGAAGGCAGGCTTCACTAGCTGTGTGGTCTCCAGCAACTGACCTCACCTCTCTGAAACCATCTCCTCCTCTGTGAAATGCAGGTCATATTAGGACCCACCTTAGAAATCTGGGTCAGGGTAAAGGAGATGAAACGTACACCAGGTACCTAGGAGGGTGCGAGCCAGAGAGAAGGGCCCAATACTGGCTTTGTCTTCTTTCGTAGTTCATGACTGCCCACACAGTCCGTGAGTGGAATCCTAGGTTAAGAAAGGTAAATGGGCAGGCTAAAAGGACACTGCGTTAGCCCAGAGTGGTACCCTGTCACAACACTAAGAGTAAGCGGATTTTAGAAACATATATCACCAATGCAATCACATTTGCTATTTTTTGCAAGTCGACATTTATTGAGCACCCACTGTGTGCCAGACCCCGCTGCTGGCTCTGAGGACAGGACGGTGAACAAAAACAAAACTCCAGGTCCTCACTGAGCTCATACCCTCCCATTCTCTGTCTCCCCAACATATCCTCCCTCCTCCGGGCTGGACTGGGGAGGCTGCTAACCAGCCTGATCTGACTACATACATGTTTAAACAACCACATTGGGAACCTGTAAGGTTTGAGCTGGTTGCCGACATTTAAAAATGGGTGATTTCATATACGTCTCTGGAGACCCAGCTTCTCTTGGAAATCTGGAAGATTTGGCATCACAGATCCACAGTGCTGTGGGTGAGCAACTGCAGCTGAGAGGCATCTGTCCCTTCTAAGAAGGCCTGGGTTCTAGTTCTCCCCAGCTTCTCCCCACCACCACCACCCCCGGCCCCATGTCCTCCATGCAGACAACTCCCTCACCTATGTTCTCCTGCTCCCCATCCTCCCCCAGTTCGTGAGCCCTAAATTAAAGGCCCAGCCAGCAACATTTATTAGCATGAAGGAAGGGGCTTCCACCTCCCTGTTCTGCATACTCTTCCTTTACCATCATGCCATCGATGTCCTGCAAGAGAGTAATTTAGCACCTCGCTGAGTCTACACCTGCCGGTTTGAGAAACCGCTCCCAACTCTGCCCAGAGAAGTTTACAGCTCCTGTATCTGTCATTTACTGTGGCTAATCAGCCTCAAAAGCTGTAACTGGGGGCTCTTCATAAGAGCTTACTCGGAGTTATTTTTGGACTTTTTTCCCCCTAAATAATAGCAGTTTGCAATTACCCACCTACATTTTTTTGCCTGGTTTCCCCCACGTACTGGTTTTCTAGGGCTGCCACAAACTCCGTGGCTTAAAACAACATGTATTTATTAGCTCTCGGTCCTGTAGGCCGGACGTCTGGCACGGTGGCTGGGTTCCCTGCTCAGCATCTCACAAGGCGAAAATCAAGGTGCCTTCGAGGCTTCCTTTCCTGACGCTGAGGAGTAACTGGCTTCCAAGCTCAGTCAGGCTATTGGCCAGTTTTATTTACTTGTAATCACAGCACTGTGGACTTGTTTCCTTGCTGGCTATCAGCTGGGGGCCACTGCCAGGTCCTAGATGCCACCTCCACTCCTTGCCACATGGCCCCCACCACCTTCCAAGTTGGAAGTGGAGAATCTTCCATGCATGGAATCCTTCTCTCGCTCTTTGAATCTTTCTTCAGTCCTTTATAGGGGCTTAGCTGATGAGGGCAGGCCCACCAAGGATAAGCTCTCACTCTTCAAGCCAACTGTGCTATGCAACATAAGCTAACCACAGGACTGAACACGGCCCCACTCCCGGGAATTAACAGGGTGCACACACCAGGAGGTGGGTGCCCTGCGGCCATCTTGGAATTCTGCTTACTACACTGAATAATCGCGAGCATGCATTTGTCTCTGCATGAGGTTTTCTTCTCAGGCTAGGAGCTGAGATCATATCACAAAAGAAGCTAACCGGCAACAGAGAGAATCTGTGAAAGTTAAAACCGAAGAGTATATTTTTAACAACTCTTGCGTTCACCACTAGAACCGTTAATGTTCTTAGGATTCCACTATCTTATCCCAAGAATGCACGTACTCGCCAAATTCCAAATCTACAGCAGAGGTTTCTCCCCTTTCACTTAAACTGAACCGTTATGAAACTAAATCTCTAGAACACAGACATTCTAAAAAGAGGAGGAAGAAACAAAGATGAAAAACAAGCACAGAGTAGTACCTAGAAGGACAAACAAAATTTAAGACAAATGACCAAAAAAAAAAAAAAAATAACACCATGGGCTGAAATTTTTTATATTAAATTTTTTCTATGTGACAACCAATTGAACTGCTTTTTCAATTAACTTATTTGTAAGTTATGTAGAGGCAACATTACAAAACCTCGCTGATATTTAAAGGAAAAAGAAAGATAATTAAAAGCATGCTTCATACATCTGAAGCACAAGACATATTAGTTTTTCTTTTTTTTTTTTTAACAGAAGAAAAAGAAACTAAGAAATCTCCCTTTGGAAACACATTAAGTTAGAGAGCCAAACGGACAGATTAAGAACAAATAATAGTAATAATTACCAATTAATGAGAAATTACTATGTCCAGGTATCGCTCATTGCTTTACGTGTATGAACTCATCAAGTCTCACCAAACTCTATAGATGGAAACTTTTTCCTGAAGAGGACATGAGGGGACCCAGCAGTAACATCACTTATCCAGAGGCACATGGCAAGTGAGCAAAGGAGCAGGGCTTTAAACCCTAATGATCTGGCTCTAGCCCACTTGCTTTTAAGCCCTGCATCTGCCTCACGCATCTGGGCTTCCAGCGTTGGGAGACAGGGGTGCTTTCTGCACCTCTATACAGCACAGGTGGTGGCTAAGTCCTCCACTATATTCAGATAGATCTGGCTCATGGCCATGGCCAAGGGACAAATGGGCACCACCACCCTGCCAAGAGGTGTGTTTCTATCATTTGCATAAAGATGCCCTATGTACCAGTAGCAGCCTTATCCAAGGAAAGTTACAAAATAACCCAAACATTCTGCTACCCCCAAGATCTTTATTTGAAAGGTGGGGGGTTGGGGGTCAGGGAGAGGAAAAGTATAACTGATTCCTTTTTTACTCCTTCCAAACCCACCCTTTTCCACTACCCTGCATTCTGAAATTCAGAGATTATGAAAAGATAGGAACTAACCAAAAGCTAACACTAGAAGCAAAGAAGAAAAACCACCGGCTCCCTTTCCTTCTGTCGAAAAGAAAATGAGCTTTCCTCTAGGTCACCAGAAAGGAAAAAAAAAATCTACAGTTGAACAACCTCATACCTTTTCCATTAACTTCCACCGAGCCACCAGCAGCACAGAAACCCACGCTTAGCAGTTGTAGTAATAGATCACTGGAGGTGGAGCTGGGACGGGGAACACAATATCACATCTTGACTTTTGCATGAAAGGTACATTTGTATTCGAGATTCATTTCCACAACTAGGTTGGATAAACAAGTCAGGTGGCATTCCCTCGGCGTTCCTTCCTGGTACTTGCAAGGCATGACCAAGGACTATTACCTTGCCAGGGCCCTCCGTGCGAGGAGTGAGAGACTGGAACTAGACCTCCCTCGGTCCTCTCTATGGCTCTCCTATGATCCCCATCTCAGCTTTAGTGTCCTAGTGGCAGTCACACAGTAGAAATCACAGAAATATAAATTTAATTATATGTTTTATGTTCTCTGTATTTATAATATAATATTTTTACATGTATTTTTTTATAGTATATATAAATACAAATTTTGTCAGAGAAGCCTCCCTTCAGTATGATGCTTTGCGATATTGGTTGTTGTAGGTCTTGGTCTTTACACGGTTTTGTCAGAATTTCTCGTGCTACATGATTTGCCTGAAACTTGCCATGCACCGAAGCCAGAATACTTCAGTATGTTCCAGATGGAACATAACCCTTACGGTCCCTGGCTGCCTGTGGTCATCAGTGAGCCTTGGAACATTCAAGCAGGGTCTCGGTTTCAGAAACCTGGATATATGCCAAGCCAGGTAATTATTCTCGGCCTACCTAATTTCCCCAGGCAATTTAACTGAAAATGGTATTATCCATCACCTCAGTTCTCATCTGCTCTGGAGTGTCCCCGTGTCCTGCTTCTTCCCTCCATTAGAAGCTAACTGAGCTGGTTTCTTTTTGGAACTTAAGTTGAAAAAAATGTTTCTGAATCTCCCCAGGGGGAAAATATCAGATAAATATGAGCCACTTAGTCGCAAACCAGTGTACTGAATAGCATTGGCAGCAGCTGCAAGACACCCCCTCCCCCCGCCTTGCCACCTACCTTTATGAAAAGTCTCTTTTATCAGTAGAAATACAAAGGGTGTCCTACTGAAAAACTGACAAAAAAAAAAAAAAAAAACCCACCAGTGGGAGGAGGGGAATGCAAGAGACCCTGAGAGGATTTCACTCTCCTGAAATCATTTTAAAAGGCACTGTTCCATTGTTCACTTCCAAATAAGCTGATTTAGAGTCAGCAGAACAAAATATAACATTTGACATAGGAATGCCTGAAACTCAAAACACAACAGAAACGTGCTTTCTGATTACTTCCAACAAACATGAACTTTTGGGCCAGGGCTCTCCAACAGAAATACCATGAAAGCCATGAAGGTGAGTTACACATGTAATTTTAAACTTTCCAGTAACAATGTTTAAAAAGTAAGAGACAGGGGGCGCCTGCATGGCTCAGTTGGTTTAAGAGCCTGCCTTGGGCTCAGGTCACGGTCCCAGGGTCCTGGGATCTAGCCCAGCATTGGGCTCCCTGCTCAGTAGGGAGATCTGCTTCTCCCTCTCCCTCTGCTCTTCTCCCCCGCCCCCACTCGTGTTCCCATTGTTGTGTGCTTATATATAAAATCCTTTAAAAAAAAAGAGAAACAAAGACTACTACTCAGCAGTAAAGGAAAGAACTGACAACAGCTTGGATAGATCTCAAGAGAATTTTGCTCAGTGAAAAAAGCTCACCTCAAAAGATTACATACTATAGGAGACTCCCTTTATATGGCACTCGTGAAATGACAAGTATACAGATGGAGAACAGATTAGTGATTCCCAGGAGTTAGGAGAGGGAGGGAGGGACGGAAGGAAGCAGGGAGCTACAGCTATGAAGCTTAGCACAGGGAATCCTTATGACGGAATTCTGTATTTTGACTGTGGTGATGTTCATATGCATCAATACGGGTGATTAAACTGTACAGATTTACACGGATGCACACACACACGTGCATGAAACTGAAAAAAATCTGAATAAGGTCAGTGGATTGGATCAATGTCAATTTCACAGTTGTGATATTATACCATAGTTTTCGAAGATAGCAGTGGGGGAAACAGGGTGAAAGGGCTGGGGGGCCTCTCTGTATTATATTTTACAACTGCATATGAATCTGCAATAAGCTCAAAATTAAAAGTTAAAAAAGTGAATTATAATAATATATTTAACCCTACATTGCAGAATTTTCTCATAATTCATGTACATGTAATCAATATAAAAATTGAGTTTTTTTGTTTTTTTTTTTATTCTAAGTCTCTCAAATCTAGTGCATAGCTTACCTCAGCACATTTCAATTCAAACTAGCCACATTTCCAGTGTTTGACGGCCATGTGTGGGCTGTGAGTCCCAGTACCGGGCACCAAAAAGACCTTAAACTAAGTCTAATATCCATTTCCCAGTCCTGTCAAGTGGCACATTCTAACATGAAACATCATTGCTTTCTGGAAGTCTCTCACACAGCCGGTTCATAATGAAACCCTTAGAGTTTCAACAATCACTGAAAAATATGATCTAACTGGGAGAAAAAATTTCTTCAGCGGTACCAACCTCAATCTGTTTTGGACCACAGTTTCATGACAAAAATAACTAATCCCTATAAGAGACATCTAGTAGCTTCTACAAAATAATGCTTAAGAAGAGTTTTAAGAGCTATAGTACACGACCCTGAGATCAAGACCTGAGCTGAGATCAAGAGGCGGACGCTTAACCAACTGAGCCCCCCATGCGCCCTCCAAGAATTAAGATTTTTAACAGTTTTCCAACCTTTGATTTTTTTTTTTGTTGTTCTCTCTGCTTTCCTACTTCTCCTTGGTGATTAAACTTCTTAAAATGAGAAGGTCTTTTGGGTTTGTTCTTCAGAGCCACGAAACCGTGAGACTCCATCTTCCTTTACAGGTAGTCAAGAAGGAGGAAGAAACAAGTGTGTAATGGCAGCTTTGAAAAAATACATAAAATTAGGTCAAATCTCTTGGGACTCTGGTAAGTAAAACAACCAGTAGACCTGGGTCTGACAAAAAGCTCAGGGCTCAATCTCAAAAGACCGGTTCCATCTCCATCCACCAAAGAAAGTGGGAAAGCAGTGAGAAATCACTATTCCCAAACGGAGCCTTCAAGAGTATAAAGAGAGCGAGTTATAGAATGAGAGACCGATCTTTGAGAATACAAGACAATTAACCTCTCTTGGACCTAGTTTCCTGGTTTGTAAAGCAGTAAAATTATCTACCTCAGTCATTGTTGTGAAGTTAAATGGAATAATACACGAAAAGTGCCTATCGCATTCCTGCAATCCCGAGCGGGTGTTCAATTACTGTCCTTTCCCGCTCGTTTCTATACTCAAGGAACTACGCATCGGGAGAAGATGATCTGTGCCTAGGAAACCAAGAATAGTAACATTTGAAACTCAAGAACTATTGTTCTAGAGTAATGCCAAGGAGAAAAATGTCATTTTAATCTATTGTGATTCACTTCTCATCTGTTAGTAGGAAGCTGGTTTCACAATCAAGCTAAGTTTATAGCACTCCTGAGACAGAGGTACAGGAGCAGGTAGGCCTAAGGCAGAAGCCCCAAAATAATCTAAAAAATGCAAACTGTACTGGTTTCACCAGAGAATCAAGACCTCAAGAACTTTTATATATTCACATTCTTACAAACACACAATGTATCCTCCAGTCGGCAAGTGAGAACAGAAAAAAAGACTACGGCACAGCTTAGAAGAACCACTCATCGCCTGAAGTTCTCTTGTTACAAATTACAAAACTTTGAGACTGGTATTTATGTTTCTCAGATAGTTTTCGGCCACAGACTACTGATCGTCCATCTGTTCCAGGAGAAATCACATCGCGAACTGGTCCACTGGTCACAGAATACAGGGATGCAACAGTAACTTGGTTTTTATTGATACAACTAAACTCTGCAAACCCTTCAAGACCCAGAACACAGCTGCGAACATCAGAGCCCCCGGATGGGTACCATATTGATGAGAAGGGCTCCAAATGCACAACTTGGGAGTGATTTGTATGGACAACAGCCTATAATTCTGTTTCCTGTTCATGTCTCTTTGGCTTCAGGAAGGAACTAAAACAGACAATTTATCTACAACTCTAATACGTGGGACAAGATCCCGGATTTTATCAGCATCGTCACTACCGCTAAGAGGGTCCCTCTGAAGATAGGAAACAGCTTCTAAGAGAATATGGGGCTGTTTTCTGCCACTGCTCCTTCTGACATTAGAGCCAGAGTCCATCATGCTACAAATACCACGTGAAGCAGGACACAGTCTCTCTAGAAAACCACAGCAACTGAAGTAAAATGAAACGAGAAACTAAAACTTAGACGTGCTCCCCCATCTAAGACGTTCAGGCTTCATCAATGCCTGGGAAGGCATAACTGGTTTTAATAACCAAAAAAATTCTCAGCTCCAACTTCAAGATGTGGAAACAGAAAAATCCTGAACTCACTTCCTCCCAACGACGCATTGAATCTACAGCTATATATGGAACAATTTCCTCTGCAAAAAACAAAAACAAAAAAAACAAAAAAAAAAAACCACCCTAAAAACTGGCAAAATGATCCTGTCACATGGGCAAATGGGAGGAAAATCACACTGAAGTAGGTAGAACAAGCTGAAACACCATCTCGCCATATATCCCACCCCCGACGTGGGAACCCACAATCAGGAGGGAACTCAAAATCTGGATCTTCGGAGGAGAAAGTAGTTCATACCCCACACTGGCCAACCCAACTTTTAAGACTAGCACCTGAGAAGTGAGCTCCCAAAACATTTGGCTTTGAGAACAATATGGCTTATGCTCATAAGAACCCAAAGGGGATGGTAAACCATGGAACACTCTTAAAGGGCCTGTGGGCAGACACCCAACTCACCCACCAGGGCCCAGTACAGAAGCAGCCCATGGAAAAAGTGCCCAGAAAACTTCATGTGAAAGAGACTCATTTCCTAAGTTGACAGTATCGCTCTGAAGGGTAGGGGCCTGCACTGAAATAATTTCCGGGGTCAAAGGTCAGTGGGAGCCATCTTTCTACTCTCCTGCTCTGCTAAAGCCAACAGGCACCATCATGTTTGGTTTTGTTTCCTTTCCAGGAGGTGTCATTTTTTGCTCCAGCAGATAGGTACCATTTGTAAGCTCGCTCTCTCTCTCTACAGGGAGGAGGTGGAGGGGAAGGGCCCTTTTTTTCTTTTTCTTTTTTTTTTCCTCCCATTTTTCCTTTATTCTTTTCCCCCCTTCTTGTCAGGTGCCACCTTTTTTAATCCCCCTTGGCCTCACCCCAGCCTGTGTCATCTTCACACTCTGCCTCTGCTGCACACCACAGTGCCAGGAGCACCCAGAGTGGGGAGCTTCTACACATGTCTGGTGCCCCGGTTTCTACGTCTGGTGACCTGGTTTTTGCAGCTGCTGCCCAAGGGACACCCCTTGATTGCCTGGCTCTGGAGGCCAGTGGGGGAGGGGCTCACATTTATGGGTCTCCTGGGAATGTAACAGTCAGAAAAACAGTTCTTGGCAGACTCCTCCTCCTAGGGCACTGCACAGACAGCAGATTGAAACACGCCCAGCCTTTCCAGGAAAGAGGCCTATTTGCTCGTCCTGGAGCTCAGACTCGAGGGTCAGGCTTCTGGTTTGACGCACTCAGAAGAGCCTACAGAAGAGCTCCCAGGCAGCACAGGCTGGTGGATGCCGCCTCTGGAGTTTCTACCTTGCTTCCAGTTCACTGGTATCTTCTAGAAAGGAGCTTATATCCTTGACTGGTGTCCTGATTTTTGCAGCTGCTACCTCTGTATCACCTGACTCTGGTGACCAGCAGGTTTCTATTCACGGGTCCCAGAGAACAGTAACCTATGAAAGAGTGAGTTTTTCAACAGCTACCACACCCAGGTCCCGGCAAGGGACAAGAGATTGAGGAGCTCACAGAAGGAGTCTGTGAAGGAGGACTATTAGTTTATCATCTTAGCTACAGCCTGACAGGATGGGCTTCTAATTAAACATGAATCTAAAGACCGACTGAAATATTTCCTGAGGTTTTGGAAGGCAGACACTAGCTTTGCGCTCTCCCTCCGCCACGCTCCGGGGCACGAGCATCTCTAGGAAGGGAGCTGTTATACATTAGATATCTGGTATACCAGTTTTTACAGCGGGCGCCCAGGGGATACCCCTTAGTCACCTAGCTCTGGAAGTCAGAGGGGCTTAGGTTCCTAGGTCCCACAGGACTGTAATAAGAGATGGTTCTTGGCAGGCTACCACCCCCGAGGCACCACAAAGAAAACAGACTGAACCATACCCTTTCTGTGAAAGGGGCCTACTTGCTAGTCTTGGAGGTCCAGCCTTAGGGGCAAGATTCAGGTTTGGCAGACATCTAGAGACTACAGAGCTGCTCTCGGGTAACACAGGCTAGGGGACTCGGACCTTTCTGCTCTTCCTCCACCTCACTACAGCTTCCTGGTACCTCCCGGAAAGGAGCTCACACATGCATCTGGAACCCTGATTTTTGCAACTGATGGCCAGGGTACACCTTCATATAACCTGCTTGGGGGCCAGTAGGACCTATGCTGACAGTCTCACAAGACTATATATATTTGCATTCTTTAAAAGCTGTTGCTTGGGGCACCTGGGTGGCTCAGTAGTTAAGCATCTGCCTTCGGCTCAGGTCATGATTCTGGGATCCTGGGATCAAGCCCCGCATCGAGCTCCCTGCTCAGTGGGAAGCCTACTTCTCCCTCTTCCACTCCTCCACTGCTTGTCTTCCCTCTCTTGCTGTCTCTCTCTCTGTCAATCAATCAATCAATCAATAAAAGCTGTGGCCTGAGGGTCTGGCTTCAGGTGCTGGCTGACATTCTCTCCTTTGGGACACTGACTGATACACTTGACTACTGAGAGCTCTTGAAAATAAAATAGGTTCCTTGGACATAAATTTTTAAGAGACAACCAAGAACTAAAGCAAGTTTGAACAATAAGTTTCATCTCCTACACAAGGCCAACCAACCCTTCAGGATTGGGGAGAGGTGGCTGTGTCATCTACTATATAGAAACCAACAGAGAATCAAGCAAAATGAGGAAGCAGGGGACTATGCTCCAAATAAAAGAACATAAAACCTCAGGAAAAAACCTTAATTAAATGGAGATAAGTAGTTTACTTGATAAAGAGTTCAGAGTACCAGTCTTAAAGATGCTCACCAAGCTGGAGAGAAAAAGAGACGAACACATTGACAGCATCATAAAGAGATAGAAAATATGAGAAATCTAAACACAAGCCACAGAACTGAAGAATACAATAATTAAACCAAAAAATACACTAGAGGAGTTCAACAGCAGATCAGATAAAGCAGAAGAAAGGATTGGTAAAACAGGGCAGAGGAACTCACCCAATGCGAATGGGGGAAAAAAACCAAAAACCTGACTTACAGTTTAAGGAACTTATAGGACAACATCAAATGGGCCAACAGTCACATTAAAGGGGTCTCAGAAAGAGAAGGGAGAGATAAAGGGGCAGAAAACCTACCTGAAGGAATAATGACTAAAAACTTCCCAACTTCGGTAAGAAAACAGATATCCAGATCCAGGAAGCCTACAAATTCAAAATATGATAAAGCCAAAGAGAAAAATACCAAGACATATATAATGAAAATGTCAAAGGCAAGGAAAGAATGTTAAAAATAGCAAGAAGAAAACAACTTGTTATGTACAAGGGAAACCCCATAAGTTCATCAGCAAATTTTTCTGTAGAAATGTTGCAGGACAGAAGAGAGTAGTAATATGATCAAAGTGCTAAAAGAAAAAAATTTCCACCAAGCATACTCTACCCAGCAAAGTTATCATTCAGAATTGAAGGATACATAGAGTTTTCCAGACAAGCAAAAGTTAAAGTTCTTCACCACTAAATCAGCATTACAAGAAAATGTTGCTAGGTGGAATTCTTCACGTTGAAAAGAGAGATTAATAACAAAAATATATGAAAATCTAAATCTCACAGGTAAATATATAGTAAAAGGAGTGGATTAACACTTAAAAAGGTAGCATGAAGGTTAAAAGACAAAAGTAGTAAAAATATTATAACTACGATAATGAGCTGAGAGATACACAAGATTAAAAAATGTAAAATGTGGTATCAAAAACAAACATGACCGGGGGAGATTAAAAATGTAGAGTTTTAGAATGTGTTACCAGCTTAAAACAATTATAAATATAAATTGTTACATATAAGCCTCAAGGTAACCACGAAGCAAAACCTATAGTAGACACAAAAAATAATGAGAAAGGAATCTATGCACACCACTAAAAAAAAACAAAACATCAAACCATGAAGGAAGAGAGCAAAAGAAAACAGATGGAACAGAGGAACTAAAAAACAGCCAGAAAACAATTAACAAAATTGCAGTAAGTATACACCTATCGGTAATTATCTCAAACGTAAATGGACTAAATTCTCCAATCAAAAGACAGAGTAACTGAATGGATGAAAAACAAGACCCATCAGGGCGCCAGGGTGGCTCAGTGGTTAAGCAACTGCCTTCAGCTCAGGTCATGATCCTGGAGTCCTAGCATCGAGTCCCACATTGGGATCCCTGCACAGCAGGGAGTCTGCTTCTCCCTCTGACCCTCCCCCCCTCATGCTCGCTCTCTCTCTCTCAAAGTCTTAAAAAAAAACAAAAAACTAAGACCCATCATATGCTGCCTACAAGAGAGTCACTGTAGATATAAGGACACGCACAGAATGAAAATGAAGGTATTCCACGCAAATGGAAACCAAAAGAAAGTTGGGGAATAACCATACTTATCAGTAGACAAAATCGACTTTAAAATGAAGACTGTAATAAGAGACAAGGAAGAGCATTGCATAATGATAAAGAGGTCAATCCAACAGAAGGATGTAACATTTGTAAATATTTATGTACCCAACACAGAAGCACTAAATATATAAAGCAAATACTAACTGACATAAAGAAAAAGGAATAAAATAACAAAAGGAGACTTTAATACACCACCCATATCAATGGACAAATCATCCAAACGGAAAATCAATAAGGAAACATCAGCTTTAAATGACCTGTCAGACCAGATGGCTTTAACAGATATACACAGGATATTCCTTCCAAAAGCAACAGAATCCACATTCTTCTCATGTGTACATGGAACGTTCTCCAAGCCGAATCATTTGTTAGACTACAAAACAGGTAATAAGAAATTTAAAAAGACTGAAATCACATCAAGCATTTTTTCTCACCACAATGGTATGAAAGTAGAAATCCACTACAAGGAAACTGAAAAATTCACAAATACGTGGAGACGGAAACAACACGCTAATGCACAACCAATGGGTCAACAAAGAAATCAAAGTGAAATCAAAAAATACCTTGAGATAAAAAAAGATCGAAGTACAACGTACCAAAGCTTATGGGATACAGCAAAAGCAGTGCTAGGAGGAAGTTCACAGCAATTAATGCCCTCCTCCAGAAGCACGAAAAATCTCAAACAGCCTAATTGTACATGTGAGGGAACTAGAAAAATACAAAAACTTAAAATTAAAAGGAAATTTAAAAAATCAACACAGAATTAAATGAAACAGAAACTAAAAGGAAAAGGACAATAGAAAAGATCAATAAAGCCAAGAGCCGGTTCTTTGAGAAGATAACCAAAAATGATAAACCTTTAGCTAGAATTTCCCAAGAAAAAAATAGCATGCTCAGATAAGTAAAATAAGAAATGAAAGTGGAGACACTATAACCAATACCATAGAAATACAAAGGATCAGAAAAGACTACTATGAACAATTATATGCCAACAAACTGGACAACCCAGAAGAAATGGATACATTCCTAGAACCATACAACCTATCAAAACTGAATCAGGATGGAATAGAAAATCTGAACACACCAATTTACTAGTAAGGAGACTGAATTAATCATTTTAAAACTCCCTACAAACAAACGTCCAGGACCAGACAGCTTCACTGGTGAGTTTACCTAACATTCAAAGAAGAATCCCAATCCTTCTCAAAGTCTTCCAAAAAAATAAAAGAGGAGGGAACACTTCCAAACTCTTCTTATGAGCCCAGCATTAAGACACACAGACACCGTAAGAAAGGTCAACGACCGGCCAGTATCCCTGATGAACTCAGATCCAAAATCTTCAACAAAATATTAGCAAACTGGACTTGGCAATAAATTGAAAGGATCATTTACCATGGTCAAGTAGGATTTATTCCAAGTATGCAAGGATGGTTCAGCATCCACAATTCAATCAACGTGATACACCCCACTAACAGACTGTAGGCTAAAGATCATATGATAATCTCAAACAAATGCAGAAAGAGCATTTGACAAAAAACAACTTCATTTAGGATAAAAACTCTCTGCAAAGTAGGTATAGAGGAAAGAGAGCCCAGCATAATAAAGGCCATATGTGACGTGCCCACAGCTAACATCCTACTAACTCTAAGACTACATTCTCTGTTGGTGGGAATGTAAATTAGTAGAGCCACTCTGGAAAGCAGTATGGAGGCTCCTCAAAAAATTAAAAATAGAACTATCATAAGATCCAGCAATTCTACTGCCTGGTATTTATCTGAAGAAAATAAAGACATTAACTTGAAAAAGATATATGCACTTCCATGTTCACAGCAGCATTATTTTTAATAGCCAAGCTATAGAAACAATTTAAGTGTCTCCTGAGGGATGACTGGATAAAGAAAATGTGGTAATGTGGTATGTATATAAAATATTCAGCCATAACAGAGAATGAAATCGTGCCATTTGCAACATGGATGGACCTTGAAGGCATTATGCTACATGAAATAAGTCAGAGAAAGACAAATACCCTATGATTTCACTTATATGTAGAATCTAAAAATAAAAGAACAGTAAGTTCGTGGATACAGATGGGTGGTTGCCAGAGGTAGGGGTGAAGGATGCACGAAATGGGTGTAGGAAATCAAAAGGTACAAGCTTCCAATTATAAAATAAATAAGCCATCGGAATGTAATGTACAGCATGGAGACCATAGTTAACACCGTACTGCATATCTGAAAGCTGCAAAGAGAGTAAATCTTCTAAGTTCTCATCACAAGAAAAAACATGTAACAGAGGTTGACTTACTGTGATCCTTCTGCAACGTATACAAATATCAATTATGTTGTACACCTGAAACTAACGTTGTATCTCAATTATACCTCTAGAAAAACTTTTAAAAATTCTGTGAGTTTTGACAAATGCATATAGTCATGGAACCACCCTGTAATCAAAACAGAAAACTGTTCTGTTACCCCCCAAAACTCTCGCCTGCTGCCCCTTTGTAGTCAGCCCCTCCTCTCAATCCCGCCCATACCACTGATCTGTCATTTGTTCTTATAATGTCACCCTTAGTGTACACAATCATACATTCTGTAGCCTTTTGAGTCTGACTTCTTTAACTTAGCATAACGCATTTTGAGATCAATGTCGATCTTTGCATCAATAGTTTGTTCCTTTTAACTGCTGAGTCGTATTTCGTTGTATATATGTACCAGCCTGATTTTTCATTCCAGCTGAAGGACATCTGGGCTGTTTCTAGTTTCTGACAATTATAAATAAAGCTACTATAAATATTAGCGTACAAATTTTGGTGTGGACAAAGTCTTCATTTCACTTGGGTAAATATCCAGGAGTGGGACGGCTGGGTCAGAATAAGAAACCGCCAATTTTTCTCCTGAAGTGGCTGAATGATTCTGTATTCCCACCAGCACTGAAAATATGAGAATTCCAGTTGCTCTGTATCTTCACCCACTTGGTACTATCCATTTTTTAAATTACTTCAGCCATAACAGGGGTGTAGTGCTATCTTATTGTGATTTTAAAATTATGAATCTTTAAGATGAGATTTCACAGTACCATATATTTCTACCTTTAAGTCAATAATGTATTATTATATTCCTTTTGGGGATAAAGCAACAAGCCCAAACAATTAAGTGAATTCACAGAGTTACAACATGAAGAGGACTTTCTCGTGATAAAAGAAATGTTCCTTCTACAAGTTTGCATACATGTACCTAATACCTACAAATAATAATAATAATAATAATAATAATATATCAATATTAACAGATTCCCAGGGTACCTGGCTGGCTCAGTTGGTAGAGCATGCAACTCTTGATCTTGGGGTTATGAGTTTGAGCCCCACATTGGGCTGTAAAGATTCCTTAAAAAGTAAAAATTAAAATAAGTTTGCCAGTTAACAGGAAAAAACTCTCTAATCCATAACTTTTATTAGTGTAAAAAATCATGAATTATTGACAATTAAACATGTGTTATATATAATTGCATATATACCACATACAGATACATTATAGTCTGTCAAGTACATTGATAATTTAAATTTGATCACAAAAGGAGTATTTAATATTTTAGAAAAATACCAACATCACTACGCATTTGCATAAATTAGTGATCTGATTACAAATGTTAGGCTGTTCCAAGGCATCTCTATTTTTTTAAAAATGTGAGTCTTTGTCGTATTACTGCTTGCACTTTAAATTAACTAAATATATGCATTAGAATTTTTACCATGTCTTATTTTTACCACTTTATTGTAATATTTATGTGTCACCTTCTGCTAAGGATCATATTATGCATTCCTTATCTATTCCCATATGGAACAGGAAATTAAATGTCTTCCATGAAAAATAGTTACTTCAACCATTCGACAACTATTTATTGCATTCCTAGCAAGCCAGGGGTGGGGGCAGGTTCTATTTTAGATAGGAACTTTGGGAGAGACTTTAATGAAGTGGAATATAAGCAAAGACCTGAGAGAAATGACAGAGTAAGCCTTGTGAAGACATGGAAGAAGAGGATTCCAGTAAGAAGAGATAGCAGGTGCAAAGGCCCTGAGGGGAATGTTTTACAAGGTTGATGTGATCCATGTGGCTGGAGCACAGCAGAGTGAGCAAGGGGACACTACAAGCAGATGAAATCAGAAAAAGGGAGCTAGATCATGCAAAGACATTGACTGAATCTGACTCTCAGTTAAATGGAAAGCAACTAGAGCGTTTTAAGCAGCAAAGTTAGGTAGTCTGAACTACCGTTTTAAAGGATGCATGTTTCGCTATTTGGAGGACTATAGGAGGCCAAGGGTGAAGCGGAGAAACTAATTAACAGGCTGCTACAAGAGCCCAGAGGAGTGGTGACACTGGCTTGGTCAATGCTGATGACAGCTGACACTGAGAAAAGTGGTCAATTAGGTAATATTTTGAGTGTACAGGCAATAGAGTTGGTTGATGGGTTACATCATGTGGAGTGCAAAAAAATGAAGGGACTTGGGAGTTGAAAACTAGCACTGAAATGTAAAATGAGGGGAACCTGGGTGGCTCGGTCAGTTGAGTGTGCAGCTCTTGATTTCAACTCAGGTCATGATCTCAGGGTCCTGGGATTGAGCCCTGTGTCGGGCTCTGTGCTCCATGGGGAGTCTGCTTGAGGATTCTCTCCTTCTCCCTCTACCCTTCCCCCTGGCTTGTGCTCACACACTTGAGCACACGCGCGCGCACACGCTCTCTCTCCAAAAATAAATAAATCTGTAAAAAATGTTAAACAAAATTGTTTAGTCCAAAAAACAATAAATAGTTTCATTTCAACAAGGATCTTTAAGAAACAAAGCACAGTAACTGTACTGAGTAGCTGGCATCTAATTTTTGAGAGCCAGGAGCGAAGATAAAGAACTGTCATTTCCAACAGCTAACTTTTGGAACACATGTTGTCATCAGTCACTGCAGGAGAGTCATTGAGAATTCCAAACAAAGCTCAAAATCAGAATACCATTCTTTCAGGGGCGCCTGGGTGGCTGAGTAGGTTAAAGCCTCTGCCTTCAGTTCGGGTCATGATCTCAGGGTCCTGGGATCGAGTGCCTACTTGTGATCACTCTGTCAAACAAATAAATAAAATCTTAAAAAAAAAAAGAATACCATTCTTTCTCTTCTGCCCTTGATGACTCTTGTGTAGTATGTTCTGTATCAACTATTGTAGCTGGGTTTGGAAGGAATTATGGAAATGATCAGATTAACAACAGATAAACAAGATGATTGAAATGTAAATAGATGGAGATTAATGCAGTTGAGGGCGTAAACCACCATGCAGGAAGAGATCAAATTCAAAATAGTAAATTATAATTCTATAAGTTTCATACACTCGATCAACTAACCGAATTAACAGAAATCTGGACTACCTGGAGTTTAGAATAATTTTTTTTTTTTTCATTTCTCTCAGAAAGTGAAGGATACTGTTAAGACTAAAACCATTTGTGGGGCTCTGTCAGTTATGCACTTGACTCTTGGCTTCCGCTCAGGTCATGGTCTTAGTGTCCCGAGATCAAGCCCAGTCTCAAGGCTCAGCAGGGAGTCAGCTTAAGGATTCTCTTCCTCCCCCTCTGCCCCTCTCCACACATGCTCTCTAAAATAAAACCTTTAAAAAAAAAAGATTAAAACCACTTGAAATGAAGATAACCTAATGCTTCAAAACTGAGAGTAATGATTTTAAAGAAATTCAAGATGGTTTTGAAGAAGAGGCTGAAATGATAAGTAGCATTGGACAACTTTCCCAGAGATTTCACTGTCCCCACCACCTGAGATCCACAAGTAGGAAGCACAGTCAGTGCTGTGCTAACATGGTCCTCAGGACCCCACCAGAGGCAGGGGACGTTGAAAAAGCCAAAGTGGATCAAGTACTCATCATACTGGCCTCTAGGGTTATACCCTAGAGGTATAATGAACCCCTCCATTTTACAATCCTTCCCCAAGGCAAGCCCAATATACTTCCCTAGTTAGGATTCTGGGTGTTTGTCAAGGCGAGTTAGTATTATAATTCAGAAACCTACAGCATTAAAAGAAAAAAAAAAAAAAAGTAGAAACGATTTTGGAATTTCTTCGGAAAGTTAAAGTACTTCAAAATTTAGTGACACTTGAATCACTAAATTGTACACCTGAAACTAGTATTATACTGTGTGTTAAAACCAACTGGAGGGGCGCCTGGGTGGCTCAGTGGGTTAAAGCCTCTGCCTTCGGTTCAGGTCATGATCTCAGGGTCCTGGGATCGAGCCCCACATTGGGCTCTCTGCTCAGCAGGGAGCCTGCTTCCCCCTCTCTCTCTGCCTACCTGTCTGTCTACTTGTGATCTCTCTCTGTCAAATAAATAAATAAAATCTTTTTAAAAAATAAAATAAAACTAACTGGAATTTAAATATCTTTTTTAAAAAAAGGAAAAAAACACTTAGTACCACTTATGAGTAGAGTCCCACTGCCGCCCACACCACAAACAGCATAGCCCAACTACGTGTAAGCACCTTGGAAATGCTAAAAGCTCTCCCATGGAATTACCAGCCACAGGATGTCCCTGTCAACTTTGAGGATTCACCGGAGGTTGAATGAGGTTGAAAAAAATCCCTGTACTATTTTTATTGATGGCCTTCAAGAAAGAGAAATGGCATGTTAAATCAAAATTCAGGAACACGGGGATATGCTGGTGAAAGAATTCACGGGCCATTCTTCAATCTCAATTTATCGACATGCCATCCTTCCTTCTCCCCGTGATGAGAGTGCAATGTTCATCCTTCCTATCTCCGGAGCTGAGATAATCTGAGGACAAACGAGTGACCAAAAATATTCGATTCATGGGACTACTCAAGCCACATCACAGTATTCATTTCAAGTTAAGAACCATAACTCTATTTAATAGCACAAACCCCTATATTTATCTGCATCTTATGAGCAATGCATCAGGAGCCTGAAGCAGCTAGCTAAATCATCCTGCCCCCTCTCCTCACCTCAGTTCTGCTGCAGAAATAGGATTGCAGTTTGCTTTCAAGAACTCCCTGACAACTTAGGAACCGGAAAGAATCAATTTACTTTGCTGGTTCCCTGTATTCCGTGAAGAAAGAGAACAGATAACTGCGATACCATTTAACTGATGCAAAACTACCTTTGCTTTCTTCCATTTTTACGGAAAGATCAAAGTTGAGCAAAAATGCACCTTGTAACTTTTCTTTTGTTTCCATATTCTTTTACCGGATTTGTTTCTGTGTGTTTCAGAAACAGACGTCCTTCAAAGAAACACTGCCTCTTAGATTAATAGTTGTCAAATGCTGACTTAGAACAACCTTAAGAGAAATCTGAATGTAAATGACGTAAACACTTTGAAACTGTATCTGGAAAGACTTAATGTGTTTGCCTTAAAAATATGATTAACTTGCACAGAGTGTTCCTTTCGCTGAGAAAGGACAACAGAACTCAGATCAGGAAGCTCCCCTAAGCCAGCACAAAGTTTTGTTTTGTTCCTGTTGTGAGACAGGGGAGTTTGAGGATTTAAACCTCTCCAGGTAGTGCCTAGGTGGGTCTCAGTACAGTCTAGACCAGCATTCCCCAATAGAAATAAAACACGAGCAACTGTGTAATTTTAAATGTTCTCTTTGCCATGTTAAAAAGGTAAAAACAGGTCAACCTAATTTTAATATTTTAAGCCAATGTACCCCCAAATGTCATTTTGACAAGTATTCCATGTACAAAAATTATTAACGATCTACTTGACATTTTTTATACAAAACCTATGAAATCCAGTGTGTATTGGCACTTGCGAGCACATCTCAGCTTGAACTGGCCACACGCAACGGGGACTCCTGTATTAGAGGGCGCAAATGCTAGAGAGAATCTGGACATGATGACTGGGGAGTCAATGGGTTTTGAGTGGCAATCACAGTCACTCTGTTACAAGGTGACTTGGAAGACAAAGAACTGTGGAGGCTCGCATCGTCCTTGGCCCAGAAGCACTCAGGAATTCTGTAAGTTCTTAGAATAATCAGAATGTAACTCTCCTTTGATCCTTATAGCCCCAGGCATTTCACTGTTAACCTCCATGTGCAAAGGGCTCAAAAATTAATTTGTCACACTTGCAAAAACTATTAATTTACTGTTGTCCTCCTACTCTGAGCGTCTTGCTTTCTTGACATCATATATTCTCTACGACCTGTTATTTTTGTTGCTATACTCAATTGGTGAAATTCAAATTTATCTTCAATTTAGAACTCCAGCTCTCATCTTGAAATGTAATCATGAGCTATAGCTCAGAAAACCTTTCTAAGTCTTCCACCTACTGAAAAGCTATATACCAAATATTCTCCTAGACACTTCATGAACGTGGTCTCCAGCCCACTGAAGGGAGGCATTATTGCCCTCACTACAGAAAACCAACACTAGAAGGATAATAACCTGCTCAAGGACACAGGACCATTTCTGTCTAGTCTTCAAGTCCATAACCTTCTATAGCCCTCCTCGTTAATAATCACAGCCAATGTCCTTGTATTCCTAAATTGCCCACCCCAACGCAAGCATCTTTGTATAGGCTTGAATTCTGAACACAATTCCTACTTTATTCCTCTGGGAACAGAAACCAGCAAGAAGATAAGAACCATCTGTCATTACTGAGCTTACAAGAAGCAGAGGAAAAACTTTTCTCCATCCAAAGCCCAAGATAAAGAAACTCACTGAGGACCACCTACACTACAAGATCCTCCCACCCAGGTGTCCATTTATACGCCCGCCAGTCATTTTAATTGCAAATCTGAGGTCATCCCTGATAAATAAGGCCCTCCTCTCCCATTCTCCGGGCACTCTGGTCCCCAAAGTCATTAGTGCAAACTTACTTCAATTGCTTTTGACTCTGTCTGCACACACATTTCTCTGTAGGGACTGCTGCTATTCCAAGCTTCTGTTCCCTTTGCTTGGATGGTTGCTAAGGAGAAGAGAGCACTGCCTTTGTAATTATCACCGGAAATTCTTCTGTAATCTCCACCAGTCCTTTCCTTAACATCAAAGGCCCCATACTGCTCAAAAGTGTAATCTCTGCTTTTTGTGTCCCTGAGCAAAGCCCAGCAGCTTCTATTTGAGGTCATAAACAATGGATGCCCTCTACTACGAATGCAAACCAGTTACTTCAGGGGCCTCCAAGCTTTAAGGAACCCTCCCTCCCTGAATAAATGTGGGTCTGGGCAGAGAAGCAGCAGTTTAGATGTTCTCAAACCAGACTTAAAAAAAAAAAAAATCCAGCCCGCCCCCCTTTACCACATCTCTCCATTTCACCTGCTCCTGGGAAGACAGGTGCTCAACCATCCCGTAAGCATAAAAAGGGTTTCTGCATCAGAAAAACTTTCAGGCTGACTTACCTCTATAGTGTCTTTTCCAAAGCAGTCAGTCCCTCCCCCAGGTATAGCCTGGCCCCAAAGTCAAGCAAGATGGGTCCCAAAGCAAGTTGTCTAAGACTCTGCTCCTCTACGGATGCCCACGGACCAGCAGCATCAGCACCATCTGGAAGCTTGTTAGAAATGCAGAATCTGCATTTTAACAGTGGCAGGTGATACGTATCCACATTAAAGTGTGAGAAGCCCGGTCCAAGACACAGCTGAAAAGAATCTGACTTACAATTTTATAAACTAGACAGTTGATACAAACGCCAATTGTTCATTTAATTCCCATTATGCTAGCAATTGTTGGATTTTATTTTTATCCTGTTTTTCTAACCTAAAACTAGACTGAAAATATGTGCACAGAGACACTCTAAGGACTAAAAGATTTGTGCCAATGAACTTGAAGACAATGCACAAAATAAGTGCCAAATAAGCAAACACGGTCTCATCACTAGTCCTCCACATTTTCCTTTTGTGAACACTGCAAATTCTATTAGGACGACTTAGGAGAGACAAAGTTTTATTAAATAGCTATCAATGTGAGTGGGAGGAAATGAGAAAATATGTGGATTTTAAGCTATATCAAACTATGCTTTACAGAAAAATGTAGCTAAACCTTCCTAAGTTCACCCTTCAGTGCTTTTGCAGAAGTACATTTATAAAATGTATTTTAATGATAATGCCTATATGGTATCACACAAACTAATTTGGAGCCATTTTATCTTAAGTTTTATCATGAACAACGCTCTTCACCATGTTATTCCAACAAATGAGTAAGAATCATTTCTTCTAATGTGAAAATTTACATTTTACTTCACAATCCTACAGTTGTGGCAGTTATATTTTTCGATTATCTGTTTAAAAATGCGAAGAAATACCAAGTCAACAATGAACATAATAGTAATAGAAAGCTTCCACTTTTTTTAAAGTAATTCCTATTTAAGGAAATTTCCCATTTTATCGAAAAAGTGATTTTGCTTTTGAAAATGTTAATATTCTGATTAACGATCTATGAGAAAACCTAGAATATAGATGAAAAGACGCCACAGTATTTTAAGAAAAAATCATCAAGGACCCCAACAATCAAATGACCAAATACTATCTCAAAGTTACAACATCTTCAGAAAACCAAACTCCCAAAGATCACAATGTATTTTCACATTGTATTTCAGAAAACCAAAGACCCAAAGATCACAATGTATGTTCACAATGTATTTTCATTGTTTATTATGTATTCTTTATGATCCTAGAATTCTACTTTTCTCGATGGGTACCTCTCATTCTTCAAAAAGGAAGAAGAAGGGGCATCTGGGTGGCTCAGTGGGTTAAGCCTCTGCCTTCGGCTCAGGTCATGATCTCAGGGTCCTGGGATCAAGCCCCACATCGGGCTCTCTGCTCAGCAGGGAGCCTGCTTCCCCCTCTGCCTGCCTCTCTGCCTATTTGTGATCTCTCTCTGTCAAATAAATAAATAAAACCTTTCAAAAAAAAAAAAAAAAAAGAAAAGAAAAAGGAAGAAAAAAAAAAAAAGAAAAAGGAAGGAAAAAAAAGACATTCTCCCTTCCTTTTTTCCAAAAAAGAAAACAAAAATTGCACAAAGCTAAAAATCCCAAACATACTCTGATTCTACTCTCCTTGGTCTCTGAGTTTCCAGTTGAAAGATGCCACCTCGTTTCCAGCAGCCGCCCTTTTATCACGCTGGATAAGCAACAGAGTGGAAAGTGCCTCATGTTAGGACTGCTGTGAGCAAGCTGACTGGCCCCGGCCCTTCCTGTCTCTCTCCACGGAGAGAGGAAACAGAATGATGGACCCATGGGGTCCTTAGATCTAAAAGCTGGCTCAGTGAGCCTCAGCGAAGAAGGGCGTCGGGAGTGTGAACTCCACAAAGACAGGGACCACACTTATGGGATCTCCACGCCCGGCGTGGCAACTCATGCCCTACCTGTTTATGGAACACCGAGGCCTTCCCCTGGTGGCCTCTTCTATATCTCCACTCTACCATGGCCCATTGGCTCCTTTGCAACCTCCGCAGGGGCACTGCTCTGCCTCCTTCCCAGTCCGACTGCTCAGGAGTGGACAAGGCTGGTGCACTGGGAAAGCCATGGCAGTGTGTTTGTCTCATGTTGCTTCTAAGTCAGATGTTAGTGACTCACAGCTTCCATAGTCTGTGATGCAGCAAGCCAACGGAGCCAATCTTCCATGAGAAGCGGATGAGGAATTTGGTTGTGATTCCTCTTGCTACAAACAAAAAAACCCCAAAGCTCGGCTACAATACGCGGAAAGATAAAAGTGAGAAAAGCAGCTCACGCATAAATGTTCCAGTGAAATCTTTGGATCCTGCAGTAACCGTGTGTCAGGGCACGGCGAGGGCAAGAGTGGGTGTCAGGGAAGCACTGAAGGGCAGCGGTGGTGGGGAGAACTAAGGCCAGGTGGCCCTAAGAAGGGAGAATGATCGGGAAGGGGGCTAGGAGGCAGGGCCCCGAGCGCCAACAAAAATCAAGAGCTGCGGCCTAAAGCAAAACACGGAAGCAAGTGTGGATGCAGCGGCTCGGGCTGGGTGTATACACTGTGGTCCTAATAGAGCACAGTCCGCTTGTCCTTTCGAGAAACTCTAGACCCTTAAACTCTGAATTCTGATCAAGCAGCGTCATCTCTCTGCTTCTCCCTACCACCCTGGCCATAGTCTGTTCTCCACCCGGAACGCAGGACTATTCTTTTCGGAATTTAAATCTGATTGTGTCATTCCTCTGCTCAGAATTCTCTAATAGATTCCTGAAACACTCTGAATACCACCTAAAATCCTTACCCTGATCCCTGGGTACCCTATTTATCTCACATCCTACTCTTCTCTCCTTTGATTATCCCACTCCACCCAAAATAGCCTCGGTGCTCTTGCTCAAAACCCCTCCTCCTGGGATATCCACATGACTCACGCTTCATTCAGGTCTCTGCTCAATTGTCACCTCTTCAGGAAGGCCTCCCGCTACAAACCCATCCAAAAATGGCAGCCTCACCTCTATTATGCTTCATCCCCTCACCCCTGGCACCCACCCATCTTACACCCACAGCCTCTTCCGAGTGCTTGTGATTCTTTGCCTAAAACCTTTCTTTGGCCAAGAGCCGTGTTCATCCTTTCGCAGAGGGGCAGGCCAAAAATGCCCAAGGGGTGGCGCTCAGCCAAAGACGGGTGATGGCTAGTGGGTAAATAACCAACCTCCAAGTCCTTCTATGGGACAATTCCAAGGCTTGTTCTACACGGTCTTCCAGGGGCCCCCTGTGGGATTGCGAGTTGCTTGCCCACAGAGGTAATCAACCCTTTATTGGATTCCTTCATTTCTTTGTCTTACCTCCTTACTCTCCTGCCAATATTTCCAGGGATCACTTGCACTCCAATCTTTGTCTCAGGATCAACTTTGGGGGAACTCAAGTTCAAGATCTTACCCGTGCCCTCCTCCTAGCACAGTAGCCAACAGATAATAGGTGCTTAATAAATATTTGTTGAATGAATGAACTGCCAGTTAATCTTAACCTTGGTGATGCTCATCAAGCAGCACCCTGTGTCCCATCTAAAAGCTTATCTTCTATATGGATGGTTAGCCCTTGTTTCAGTTAGAACAAAGACTCTGAGAAGGGCCTAGGATCCCACATCACTTCCTTTTGAACAACTCAGTGTGATTTATGACACCCATTCCTCTACTGAATGGGTCTACCATCTAGCAATACGTTCTTTCCTCGAAAGTCAATGGATACTCCAGTTCTTGAACCCTAAACTGCAGCATAAAGAAACATGAGATTAGCATTGTAGGTTGTCCTTAAATGCCCTTCAGATGCAAAATCCTTCCTCCTTTGTGGCCTCTCCCTGGAAGCTAGGAAGCCAAGGACAGGAGCCAGCTCTTAGGATCAGGACTAGCTACATAATGCAGGATCCACTGCCAAAGGAAAACATGGGGCCCTTTGTGACTGAGAATTTCAAGACAGTGACAACAGAGCATTAAACCAAACACAGAGCCCTTCTGAGTCTGGACTCTGTGTAACTGCACAGGCCACACGCCCATGAAACTGGCCCTGCCAAGAACTCATCAAGGATAAACTCTCGGAGACCTCCTAAGACTGCTCCCTTGGCACCAATGATTCTCAGAGGAAGGAGAAACAGCAGACGTCTGTTTTAGGTCAAGCTACAGCAAGACTACACGACTTGTAACAGCAGAGAGGCCTGTGGGTAGCTCTTCAGTCCACATCACCTTCGGGCTTCGCCAACGCCCAAGGAATCAATCATGGCACACAGCTCCCCGCTGCCCGCTCCATGGTTCGAACTGCTGCCAACTCCTGGGTTGCAATTACCCTCTTGAGTCCCACAGTTTAAATGCTCAGATTATATAACCAAAGAGAAAGAGAACCTGCTTTCAGATGGAGGATGCAAAAGATCTTAGGGTCTAGTTCAAGAAAATCCATTCCCGTTCATCACTTGGGGGTCTGAATAGCTAAAAGGTCAGAAGGGTCCACTAGAAAAATGAAAGGGGTACAAAACGGCCTGTTAATGTCATACCTAGGCTTCAGGGACACGTGTATTTGAGAGAACGTGCAGATCAAGGTGATATCAGGACACAGCCGTGACTAGGGCAGACCTATAGAAATACATCCAAGATGGGAAAATGGTGCAACAGCACCCGTGCCTATGAGGTGCTTAACACATTTTAGGGAAGAGAAGCAGTCTGCTAATACGCACTGTAGATCCCCAGGAGAAGGCCCAGGACATGCTTCCAAACACAACTGACCACAGAACCCTTGATGAGCCCCGTAGGGCTCAACGGGACAGACTTTGAGAAATGGTTGCTTAGACCCAATCAACCACAAACCTAATTTCCTGATATGCCAGGTGGCTTTACTATACACAATCATTTCTAAAGTTTGTTTTCGGTCTTGTACAAGATGCAAAGAAATGACCACCTCCATTTAAAATGTCAGCATTTAGTGGAACTTCACTTCATGAAAAACTGCTGAATGAACTTCTGTAGGGCACACAATACTAATGGCCTCAGGCTGGGGACTTCTGGAACCATTCAAAAGCACTTTCAAGAGTAGTGAGGAGCTGGGGATTAGTAGGCAGACATTCCAGGATTAAAATTCTGTTTCTGTTCTGTAGAGATTGTGTGACTTGGTACAGTCAACTAATCTGCATGAGCTTGATTGTCCTTTTATTGTAAAGGGAGAGCATACCTACCTCCCAGGGGGACTGTGAGGGAGAAATCAGACGACTATCCATGTTCTCAAATGCCGTACGTTCAAACCAAACTCTAGATGTCCCCCCCAAACCAGTGTCTCACCTGCAAGCTCTGTGCTCGGGCCCACGTCCTTGTAGCTAATTTTGACTCAGCTCTTACACCCAATATCTGGTCACAAATCCAGGTGACTCTTCATTCAAAATATCCCAAATCTGATCACTCCTCACCAACCCCAGCCCACCCTAGTCCTGGTTCTAGGTGCACTCACATCCCTCCTGACTATTTGCCGAATTCCTCCCAGGTTTCCTTCTTCCACCTGTGTCCCTATTCCATTTATCCTCAACATGGCAGCCAGAGAAATCTTGATGAAACCAAAGAACCACCCCAAGTAACAAAGTCCTTACTTGGGTCTAAAGCGTTGATTCTCAACTCCAGTGTGACTTCGCACCTCGGAGGACATTTGGCGATGTCCGGAGACATCTTTGGTTGCCACCCTTGGAGGGCAGGGCTGCTACTAGCATCTAGTAGAGTTCAGGGATGCCACTAAACAGCCTACAAGGCACGGCACAGCGCCCACAGCGAAGAATTATCCAGCCCACGAAGTCAGCAGTGCCGAAGTGGAGAAATGCTCGTGTGAGAGACTGAAATGGTCTGAACTCCTTCCATCTCCACCAACACATCTTGTCCTCTTCCCCCATGCTCCCTGCTGCAGAGCCCTATCCTTGCTGTTCCCGCACAGGACAAGCCACTCCCACACACAGCCACTGTGCTCTCAGCCTACAATGTTCTTCCTATAGACATCCTCATGGCTCATTCTTTTGCTGCCTTCAGGTCTCCACCAATCAACTTGCTTTAAGTTGCAGCTCCCCTCCCTCCTGCTCAGCACCGTCCTCCCCCTCTTCTCCAGAGCACAGACCATCCAGCATGCCTATCATTGCTTGGTCTTCTTCTACCTCCTGGAATGCAAGCTTCATAAGGTGGGAACTTTTGACCGATTTATCCTTATTATGTACTTGGCACATAACAGGTACTCAATAAATACTTGCTAAAATGAACGAATGCGTGTATGGCTATTTCCCTGTGGAGGTACTACACTGTGGCTGGGAGAAGGCTTCTAGTCTGAGTGGGGAAAATTATGTATTTCGACTTATTACCAAGGCCGTTTTCATAACCTGTTTTGTAGCAAAACAGAGCTTTAAGAATAATTCCCAAATGGACATATCATAGACAAAATGCAAGGGGGGTAATAACGGGAGCCTCGCCTGCCCACCCTTGAAACTTCCTTCAATCACAATTCATAGATATGAGGGATTAAACTAGTTGATGTCTACAGCAATTGTCATTTTCCAAACTCATCATCGGCGTGTGTTGTTGGAAAAATACAACTGTATTTATGGAAGATAAAGGGATAGAAAATTTTAAAATCAGGGCAGGTCCAGAAATCCCAGACTAACCAATGTTTTTATGCTCAGAATACCTCCCATCGGCAGCACTTCATGGTTCTATGAAATACTTACCATACTCAGTTAGGCATGGCTCGTGGGGCCAGACATTGTAAAGGACACAGAGTCCTTGCCCTCACAGCATTTGCGGTCTGGCATGAAAGGGAGGACAGTTGTATTGCTGACCCGAAACACACCATGACCAACAGCAGGCTGAGTAGCTTCAGGGTTACAAGAGAAACACAGAAAATGTAACTGGGGTCCTCTGCAGATGAAGGGGGACAGGGAAGGTGGGGAAGGGGAGATAGCCCTGGTATTTCCTGGAGAGGAGCATAGGGAGGGCAGGCCTGTGTTCTGGAAGCGGCGAGTCTTCCCATTTGGTTGGAACCACAGGCCACCTGTAAGGAAGTGGCGGGAAGCAAGTAAAGGGTCCTGAGACCAGTGCCAAGAGGGCTGAGCGCCTGGGGCAGATGGCTAGAAGACCAAGCTCAGAGGCAGCTGGGCCGGGTTCATTTCCTGCGTGGAAGGAAAGGAAGTGACCTAGACAAGCAGGCTGGGAAGGGAAGCAGAAGGTAACGAAATAATCCTAGCTAGACGGAGAAGGAACCTGGCAGAGAGAGAAGACAGCCAGTGTGCGCAGAGAAGGCGCGGACCGTCCCGTGGGAAGCAGGGGAGAAGCAGTTCTGAAACTGCCCGAGTCTTCCCACACCCACAAGGCACACAAATAGACAGGAAGGCAAGAAAGGGCATTCAAGCAACGCCATGACCTCAGGACTATTCAAGCCATTTTAGAACCTTACAATGCCCAGTGTTTCCACTCGGTTTATCAGGTGGTTTCAGAGAAGTGGAATCAAGGGTACGGGATTATTTTTCACAAATGTTAGAATGGCCCCTCCCTGAGAAGGGCCTCACCCCAATCCTCTGAAACCTCTGCAAACCACATGCAAGTTTCTAGATTGTGTTGGCAGAGGCTAATCTCTCATTAGCAGAATCATCAAGAATGAATTATAACAAATACCACTTTTTATTAACATATAATGTATTATTTGTTTCAGGGGTACAGGTCTGTGATTCATCAGTCTTACACAATTCACAGCACTCACCATAGCACATACCCTCCCCAATGTCCGTCACCCAGCCACCCTATCCCTCCCCCCCACCTCCCAGCAACCCTCAGTTTGTTTCCTGAGATTAAGAGTCTCTTATGGTTTGTCTCCCTCTCTGGTTTCATTTTGTTTCATTTTTCCCTCCCTTCCTCTATGATCCTCTGTCTTATTTCTCAAATTCCTCCTATCAATGAGATCATATGGTAATTGTCTTTCTCTGATCGATTTATTTCCCTTAGCATAATACCCTCTAGTTCCATCCATGTCATTGCCAATGGCAAGATTTCAGGGTTTTTTTATGGCTGCATAATATTCCGTTGAATATATATACACCACATCTTCTTTATCCATTCATCTGTTGATAGTCATCTAGGCTCTTTCCATAGTTTGGCTATTTTGGACATTACTGCTATAAACATTGGGGTGCACATGCCCTTTCGGATCATCGCCAAAGGCAAGGGAAGGGCAAAAATGAACTATTGGGACTTTATCACAATAAAAAGCTTTTGCCCAGCAAAGTAAACAGTCAACAAAACCAAAAGATAACCAACAGAATGGGAGAAGATATTTGCAAATGACATATCAGATAAAGGACTAATATCCAAAATCTATAAAGAACTTATCAGACTCAACACCCAAAGAATAATCTAATCAAGAAATGGGCAGAAGATATGAACAGACATTTCTGCAAAGAAGACATCCAAATGGCCAACGGACACATGAAAAAGTGCTCAACATCACTCGGCATCAGGGAAATACAAATCAAAATCACAGTGAGATACCACCTCACACCAGTCAGAATGGCTAAAATTAACAAGTCAGGAAACAACAGGTGTTGGCGAGGATGCAGAGAAAGGGGAACCCTCCTACACTGTTGGTGGGAATGCAAGCTGGTGCAGCCACTCCGGAAAACAGTATGGAGGTTCCTCAAAAAGTTGAAAATAGAGCTACCCTATGACCCATCAATTGCCCTACTGGGTATTTACCCTAAAGAAACAAATACTATTCTTTTTAAACTTTCTTTTGACTCCTCTCATTAGGGGACATATAAAAGAGGAAGTCTGAAACCGAAACAATAGCAAATGGCTTTAAGACTTGTTAAGGCTGATTTCTAAAAAGGAGGACTTGTAGTTAAGGGGCGACACGGGCCCATCCATCACCCTGAGCGAGCCTTCATTAGAGCCTCCACTCAGAGTCAGCCACTATGAAGGTGCTTGGGCCACGTCAGTAAACAAAACCAAACCAAACCTGACCCAGGGGGACACACACACACTAGAGAAGGGAGAGCAAGTCAACACTAAATCCAATAAATTGCTAAGTTAGAGAAGCTGAAAAACGGTCAGTGCCATGGAAGAAGGACAAAGGCAGAGAACAGGATGGGGGTTAAGTAGAAGGTGTGCAGACTTGAAGGAGGTGAGGGAATCAGCCAGGGAGATGAGGGGAGGAAGGAAATGCATTTGTGACAGAGGAAGCAGCCGCGCCAAAGACCCTCCGAGGACAGCACGCCTGTGTGCGCAAGGAACAGTCTGACGCCAGCGTGGCTGAGCTGAGGGAGCTTGGGAGGAGGTGATGGAGGCAACAAGAACTCAGATCACGCAGGCCCAGGAGGCCACGGTCGAGTTCCCGACTTGTGCTGGGAGTGAGAGGAAGACACACTGGAGGAGGCTAGGAAGGGAGGCGCTGGGTCGGACTTCTGCTTAGCTGGTCACTCTGGCTATGGACGGGAGACGAGCTTAACAGGAGTGGGGGTGCAGGAAACAAGCGTAGGAGAAAAGAGACCAGTCATCCAGGTGAGGGAGAGCAAGGCCTACACTCCGGTGGCAGAGTGGAAGAGGTGAAAAGAAAAGGAGAGTACATTGGGAAGGTAGAGCAGCCAGGATTTACCAACAGACTGCGTGCAGACGAGGGAAAGGAAGGCGTCAAGGACAATGCTAGGAACAGAACTGGGCAACAAACACACCCTTAAGTTTCGGCAGAAATACCCCAACGAGCTCTAGAAAAGGTTCTCATTCAGGCAAATACCAGGTTTCCATTTAGCACCTGCTATTTATTGACTAGAGGATTCCAGCCCAGGAAGTGTGTAGTCAAAGCAAGTTTATGGTCCGCAAGTTGCACCTACCTGTGAATCTGTTCCAACAGAAACACCAGAGTGGTCTGTCGTAGAGAAAGCATTACGTAAATTAACACGCGTGTCTGCCAAGGTACTAGTTCGGCTAATAAAAGCAGGCACATGTAGTTATGTGTCTTGTGTACATAACCATTCATAAAAGTACCTTACAGCCCATAATTCAGTCCAGAGTGGCAAGGTTTCATTTCTTTTAAAGTCAACTAATTGCATAAAAAAAAAAAAGTTTCCTAATCATAAAAAAATTAGGGGGAGGGGAACAGGATACTGGACAATGACCCTAAAATGCTTTCTTTTGATGTTCACTTAAATTTCAAACCAGCATAAAACCCATGGTCCTAGTCCTGTTATTGATGAGAATTATTTCCAGAACTACAACTATGGATGGCTTCCCAAACAGAGCACATTCAAGGACATCACGACATGGTGTCCGCCACACCGGCGTGTTTCATCCGGGGCTTCAAGGGAAGTGCTTTCTACGGTGAAGAAAACATTTCACAAAAAAACCCGCCTTGAGCTCATTCTGAGCCAAATAAGGCAATGCACTCAAATAGGAAAAAATGAATTGAAATAAAGTCAAGAGCAAAGATAAAGTGGGTTGATCCCTTTTCCTCCCCCACCCCCCGTCCTGTCCCCATTGCTCTAACATCAGTATCATGACCATTTTCGACCAAGGACTGCCGTCAAAATAACTGAAGTGTTAGGACTTTAAGAGTCATTGCACGGAACAGGAGGATGCCTTCTACCTTCAATTTCATCCCTTCTTTGAAAGTTCTCATCTTCTAGTACATTCCAGATGCTTTAGAGATTTGAAATTAATTTTGCCTCCTTCGAAGGAAACCCAGGAAAAGAAAAATCTGAATTTGCAAAAGTGACAGAGCAGGGAGGGTAGTTCTTGTTGAAGTAGATTCTTCAGTTTATTAATATATTTGCTACAGAGTTAATAGCTTTGTAGATTAATCTACTTGTGTCTAGATAAAAGACCAAGGGTATAAATATATTAGGATGAGCCGTATGAAATTATGACTATTCCATCATTTTGACCAACAAAAACATCAATTTCATGCGGCTCAGCCTAAGACTCACCAGCGATCTATCAGAATGTCCAATTCCAAATAAAGATGTGTCTCGAAAGCACCCGTGAACAAGAAAGTGAGATTCCATTGTCCCTAATTTGATGTTGCATTCAACATCTGCATACAGTATTTCCCAAAACCATAAAAAAAAAAAAGAACCCTCTTCAAACAGTATTCATCACTCTGATTGCCATCGCAAACAAGAAAAATTTAAAAATAATGATAATTTAGATCAGACCTGCATTCTTACCTAAATAAATATCTCCAGTTCGATGGTCCCTTTTGATGCTGCTCCAAAGCTTAACTTTGCAAATCCAGCACATCTTTCTTCTCCCTTACCTGTGGTCACGGGACAGAGTATCTATTTCCTCTGGTGTATCACATAGCTCTTGTCACCTGTCCGACCTCATTTCAGAGCCTCCCCTCTTGTTTTCTTCTGGAGGATCCCACCAGTCCCTTCCTGACTTTACCCCCACAGCACTAACTGAAGGAGAGAAATGCAGACAAGGAAAATTCTTCCTGCCGCTGCATCATCAGAGATGGGCTCAGTAAGCCAACCCAGTCACCCTGTTACATTCAGGGGCATCTCGGGGCACAAGGAGAGCATATTTTCATGGGATGGGGGAGCCCTCAGCCCTGCTGGGCTAGAAAAGGCACTCGGATTGGAGAGTAGAGACCACCTGTGTTTGGACAATATCCTCCAGGGGCAGGAGGAGTTTTGAACTTTTTTTTTTTTTTAAAGATTTTATTCATTTATTTGACAGCAAGACAGCGAGAGAAGAAACACAAGCAGGGGGAGTGGGAGAAGGAGAAGCAGGCTTCCCACCAAGCAGGGAGCCTGATGCGGGCCTCGATCCTAGGACTCCGGGATCACGACCTAAGCTGAAGGCAGACGCTTAACGACTGAGCCACCCAGGCGCCCCATGAACCTTATTCTCCCTGCAGTTTAATTGATACACAGATTCTTCCTGGTTTTGCTGTGAGGAGAGCATTTTGACTCCTTGGCCCCCCAAAGATGTGTTGGGTTCTGCAGTCCCTGCTGAGTGAAGCTTCAGGTCCCAGCAAACATATTCTGCCTTATAAATACAATTTTAGGTGAGCAGTTAAATGAGACTCCACCTGAGTGGTATTTTACTTTCCCTTCACATATACCCCCAAACCGTCCCTCCCCCCCTCCCCCGCCATGACGCCTCGGAACACAGACAGGATTCAGGGGAGAAAGCTGAGCCAGAAGACCTACACAGGTCGGGCCCCTCCTGGCCCAGCAGCAGAGAACAGGGATTTCAGCCCTAGGTGACCAGCGGGTCCTGCAGTGAAAGCTGAAAATCCCAGACCCAGGAGCCTCTCCCTCCCAGGCTCACTTCCTGGGCTACGACCGGTGAGCTCCATTGTCTCTTAATCTCAACCTCTACCAGAAGGCTCCTGTCACTGGTTATTAGCCAGGCCAGCAAACTCGCCAAGTAGGTACTCAATAAATACCACAAATGCACCTTCTGCAATAACCCACGGGGTGCTGAGGCACGATTTGGGGTTAGACTCACGGATGATTGGAAAAATGCTCACCAGCCTTCACTTTTGGACAAAAAAGAGAAAACACAAGGCTCTCTTAAGTACTTCTACCTGGGCTAATGTAGTCTGCAGCCCAGCCAGCTCTAAAGAGTCCCAAGTGATTGATATCATAAGGGTGAGAAAGAACTTTTAACCCAATACTTGCATGAAGCGGGTTCCAAGTATGGCGCCCAAAGCTGAATGGCTAAAGACAAGAAACAGGGGCGCCTGGGTGGCTCAGTTAAGTGTCTGCCTTCGGCTCAGGTCATGATCCCAGGGTCTTGGGATAGAGTCCTACATTGGGCTCCCTGCTCGGCAGCGAGTCTGCTTCTCCCTCTACCTCTTCCCCTGGCTTGTGCTCTCTCCCTATCTCTCTCTCTCTCTCTCTCTCTCTCTCTCTCTCTCCCACCCACACAAATACACTCTCTCTCTCAAATAAAATCTTTAACAACAATCAGATGAGAAGTAGCTCTTCAACAAGTTAGTTATTGCCATAAACCATTCCAACTAATGATCAATTCATTTAAACAAAAGGTACTTGTTGAACAATTACCCTGGGCTGGGCTATGAGAGGCTATGGAAGAAGAACAACAAAACAGACAACCCCCTCCACACCACCCCCACATTTTCACGGCTTTTCTGAAAATCAGTTACTTATTCTACCCTTCTCCTCAAAATCACTTCAGGATGTGAGCCCAAGATCTGAGAGTAATTCCCAAGTCCTGCTATTACCGATACTCATCTCCTTCCTATAGCAACAAAAACAAAACAACCCCAAAGAATGGGTATCATTTTGGGATACTGTGTTATGCTAAAAATAAAGATAAAAAATAAAAAATCTACAGAACAATTTGTCTCATTTTCTTGCCCTAGTGAGACTTTTATGGACTGGAGGTTTATGTTCCCTTAAGATTCATATGCTGAAACTCTTCTCCGAGGTGACGGTATCTGGAGGTGGGACTTTTGGGAGACAACCAGGGTTAGATTAGGTCTCAAGGATAGGGCCTCTTAATGGGATTAATGACCTCGTGAAGAAGAGACAGGAGATCTGTTCCCCTCCACATGCATGCACCAAGGAAAGGCCGCACGAAGACACGGACAGAAGAGGTCTCCCTGCAAGCCAGGGGAAGGAGCATTAGCAGACACGGGGTCTGCCCGCACCTGCGTCTTACTTCCCCGCCTCCAGAACTGTGAGAAGTAAGTGCGGGTTGTTGAAGCCACCCAGACTCCAGTACCTTGTCAGAATAGCCAGAAAGGACTAAAACAAAGATCCAGAAAGTGCAGGGAAAAAATGCATTACCAAATAGTCCTCAAGGAAACACTTGGTGGTTGTTGTACATTATAGAGACTTATTCTGAGATACGCCCTGAATGGCGATCCGTATGGCAAGAGCAGACGATGCTGATCACCACGTCCCCCCGACAGCTGTCCCAGGACACTGGGCAGTCTGTCTGCAGACATGAAGTGCATCATTTCCCATGACTACTTTTCGATCAGCTCTTCAAAGTTTGGTCAAGGTCATAATTTCCAAAGAACTTTCCCCAGCCACACACTCGGACACAGCATGGGGGCCCTGCAACATAGGGGGCTCGTTCGCGGTGGACTTCACCATCTCAAGTCTCACCACAGCATGAGGCAAGCCCAGGTATGGACAAGTTCAAGGGCATTTGTTCAATGATGGCTCAAGTGCTTAAATAATTGTTAAAGTTTCCTAGGGTAGAAGGAGCAAAAACTGATCCAGATGGAACCACATTTCAAAGTCCCTGTCAATGAGATAACTGTTAGTTGGGTCTAACTAGGACCTTTTTTCCTTCAGAGTCTGCATGTGGGAGTCCCTGAATGGGTGAGAAGAGCTATGACGGTGATTTTCGGCCAGAGCGGTGGATAACACAAGTATATCCCACATGACACCGATGAATGCAGTGCACCCCTCAGCTTAGCAAGAGGGCCCATCTCTGAGTTCAAGACAGCAGTGATTTTAGACACTTACACTTTTTTCCCCTGTGCGGAAGGGGATTTTCGGTCCGAGCAGTACTCACCTTAAACTGGGATAAGACAAGAGGTGGCCCTAAAAGACTGACTTAGGCGTGCATTCTCCCCTTCTGCCCTCCTGTACACCCCTGCCCTGTACAGATAGCCCGTACCTAGCAAATCGCCCACTTGCACAAGCCAGACAGCAGCACCAGCTTTGTGATGCGACAATTCTCCATCAGACAGCAGACTGTCCCCCGTGAGATTTACAATCCCCGAACCAAGGAGCCCCACGGCTCATGGCAGGAATGCTTTCAACACCTCCCCTGGATTATGTGATGGAATAATCCACAGGGATGCCAGAACAGAGAGATTTATTGTTACTGGGTGTCTGGCCCCCAAGCTAGTTTGGACAACACATGCTTCTGCTCGGAACCTTCTATTTCACCGACCTTGATGCGAAATGAGTGATCTCGGCACAAAAATCCCAGGGCACATGTTGATTGATGTCTAACATTTAGGAATGCTGCATTTCCAAACAAGGTACACATTTTATAGCAAATGTTACGTTCCTGTGCTCACCAACAATTTCTGCACGCGCTTCTATTTGCCTCATTCTCACCAGAGAGGAGACTGTCCTGAGTAGTTGTATGTTCTATTTCATGGAAGGCAAATAACTCAGAATTTTCAAGCTGAAGGGCATCTGAGGTCCTCTATTTCAAACCCTAATTTTGAGGATGAAGGCAGGCAAGTATAGAAAACTGAAAACAAGCAAGCTTCAAATAAAGTGCTCCTTCGTAACTATGTTCTCATTTGCTAAAGCAAGCATGTCATCAAAGAGGTCAGAACGCCCACAACCCTAGACTGCTAACCTTTGGCACCTCTAATTCAGTATCTTATGAAGAAATATGCATTTCTTGGAGAAAAACCCGGGCAAGTCAGCTGTATTCCTTTCCTATTGCTCCCATAATAAAACCCACAACCCTAGTGGCTTAAAACACAAATTATTTTTTTTAAAGATTTTATTTGACGGTGGGGGGGAAGCAGGCAGAGAGAGGGGGAAGCAGGCAGAGAGAGAAAGAGGGGGAAGCAGGCAGAGAGAGAGGGGGGAAGCAGGCAGAGAGAGAGAGA
>CM052885.1:91637521-91659777 GCA_028534135.1 Potos flavus
CAGGCAGAGAGAGAGAGGGGGAAGCAGGCAGAGAGAGAGAGGGGGAAGCAGGCAGAGAGGGAGGGGGAAACAGGCAGAGAGAGAGGGGGAAGCAGGCTCCCCGCTGAGCAGAGAGCCCGATGCGGGGCTCGATCCTAGTACCACTAGATCATGACCCAAGCCGAAGGGAGAGGCTTTAACTCCCTGAGCCATCTAGGCACCCCTACAAATTATCTTAAAGTTCTGTAGGTCAGAAGTGTCACATGAGTCTAATGGAGCTAAAATCAAGGTGCCCACAGGGCCGTGCTCCTTTCCACAGGGTCCAGGGGAAAAACTGGCTTCCCAGCTCCTAGAGACCAAGCACATTCCTTGGCTCCGGGCTCCCTTCCTTCCTACCTCTTCGAAGCCTGCAACACTAAGTCCCAAGTTCCTTTCATACTTTGGATTTCTCCAGCCCAGCCAGGTCTTCTAATGTTCCAGTTCTCTCCCTCTCTCCCCTCCTCCCAGACAACAGAGAAGGTTCTCCACTTTTAAGGACTGATGATTAGATTGTGCCCACCTGGATTACCCAGGCTAATCTAGCCATCTCAAGGTCCTTAACCTTAATCACATCCACAACATCCTTTTTGCTGCACAACATAAAATTTACAAATTCTTGAAATTAAGACTTAGACATCTTGGTGGGGGGCATTATTCTACCTACCACATCTGCCCCCCCTTCTGACTCTTACATCATGAAATGCCCCCACAATCTATCTGGTGACTGGGTCAGAAACCGGGGAGACATGCCTCAGTCAATCCCACCTGTGTATACTCCACATCCAGTTCGTGGCTAAATCCCACAGACTCCATATCCTAACTGTGTCATGTAATGGTGCCTGCTCTCTACTTTCTGCTGTGCCCAGGACTGGGGCCTCCCTGAATTCTTTACCTCTTTTCCTTCTGCCACAGCCTCTTTTTTTTTTTTTTTTCCAATTTTATCAACACTGTCCTTCTAGGACCATGTGCTTCAGGCAAGGTATGCTCCAGCCCCAAGTTCAAGGGATAAGTCTTGATTAGTCTAAATGAGTCATGGTAGCCTGCTAGCCCTTTGCCACTTGACAAGAACATAACATACAGACCTCAATTCATGGAGTTCATCATAATTATTTTGTTATTTAAGCCAAATTGAAGTTTCCTCTTACTTGCTATTAAATACATCCTAAATGGTACAATACTCATTAAAATGACTGTGAGATTCTATTCATGGTTTTACTCACTCCTAGTCTCTCATTACTTCCAATGTTCACACCGCACCCTCCCCATCTTCCTCTTGGAAATAGAACACCTCCTCCTCAAAGCCACAATCCTGTAAGGTGTTCCCCTCTTTAAAAGGTTTCTTTGAGGTCCCATTACCTACTATTATGTTGGTTCTCAAAAATCTGTACTTCTGTCCCTCTAGAACAATCTAGAAATAACTGTAACCAAAAATCAATTTTAAGATATTAATTTTTTTTCATCCTACATTCAAGACAGTTGTTAATGATGTAATTCCTGGCATGCTGTCAATGTGGATATTTTAAGTAAAACAGCTATTATGTCACTCGCAGCCATAAGAATTTAAACCCAATAGTGAATGGATACTTGTGAGTTCCCATTTAAAAATAAGCTCTTCTTGGAATGCCTGGGTGACTCAGTCAGTTAGGTAGGTGTCTGACTTCGGCTCAGGTTATGGTCCCAGGGTCCTGGGACTGAGCTCCGAATGGGGCTCCCTGCTCAGCAGGGAATCTGCTTCTCCCTCTGTGTGCTTGCTCTCTCGCTCTCTCGCTCTCTCCTCAATAAATAAATCTTTAAAAGAAAAAAAAAAAGCTCTTTTTTACCATTCATGTTTTATCATTCCCTTTCGACATTTCCATTTTACTCCCCCTGCAAGTTTTATCCTAATGAATAGATCTTTATGATTCCAAGTATTTTATTGATTGAACTATCGTGCATCCCTACACACATCAAAAATAGGTATATCAATTAGAGCTTTCTGTTTACTTTGAATTTAGCCCCTAAGGATGAAATAATTTCTTCTGAATTATACATTTACTAGTAAACAATTGAAAAAGGAACACACATAAATCATATTTAATAATTGACCAAAATGTTAAGAGCAAAACTTTACTTGAAATGTACCTCTTGATACGATACATAGAGCTTTAATAAAATTAACCCACACATTCATGAATATATACCTTAATGCTAAAATAACAAAGGTTTGGCTTCCATCTTATTATAACTTTTCATATTTCTATACACAAAGGCTGATAAATTCTTTTAGCTTAAATAAGCAGAGGAGTGTAGGAGTTTAAAAGCACTTAAATCTCTGAGCTCTGGAGTTTCAAGCCAAAGACCATGATCCATCACCAAATTTATTTTTAATTACCCATCAATGGATAATCCAATAGGTCTTTGATTCTGTTATAAGAAAAGTGTCCTCAGGCTTAGCTCTTGGGATATTTCACATCACAGGACAATGTACCACACTGAAATTCTGAGAAGATGAGAGAAATGCCTTCCTTCAGTAAAAAGGGAGAAAGGAAAGCAAACACATTCTCTGACGGATCAATTTTAGGAAAGAGGACGTATAAAGCTGAAAGCCGGGTGCCTGGGTGGCTCAGTTGGTTAAGCGACTGCCTTCGGCTCAGATCATGATCCTGGGGTCCCAGGATCAAGTCCCACATTGGGCTCCCTGCTCAGTGGGGAGTCCGCTTCTCCCTCTGACCCTCTTCCTTCTCATGTTCTTTCTCTCTCTCAAATGAAATCTTTAAAAAATAATAATAATAAAGCTGAAAACTTGGATAGCTATTCCCTTAAAAGTCTCTGAGCCCTTCAATGTACCCCACTGGAATATCTTCACTGATGGCCAACGGTATGCCTAAAGTCGTTTGGAAAATGGCAGACCTACAGGAAAAATCAAAATGTCTGCATAGAACACAGCCCCTTTCCTGATTGGATGCAGGCTCATGTTCCACCGCCCACCTTTATCCTTCTACATCCAATTGAGCAACTCAATGACATATGCTGGTTCTAAGTTTGCCTTTGAGAGGAACATGTGTCAAAAAGACTTCCTTCCTCTACTACACTTTGCCCCCTCGCCTGCTATTTTAGACACACAGATGAGTCACTGAAATTTATCCCAGCACCTTGCCCCTGGCTCAGGCCAGTCCCAGGGACTCTGCTCGCTGTGGGACATAAATTAATAGCAGCAGCTTAACTAGTCACCATACCTTTCAGATAAAATTCTGTCCGAACCGACCACAGATTTTATTCCCATGCTCTTGGAACACTATTCCACAATTCCAGCATTTCCTATATACAGATAGAATTCTTTTTATTATTCTATTGTTCTGTTCCACTACTAACTGCTCTTCCGGAAGCTTTCCTCAATTTTCCCCTCCCCATCTCACAGCTACAGAATGAGTCACTCTCTCCCCTGACAGCATGCTGCTTTTATTTCTGGTAGATATTCTTCACATTCTGCTCAGCGTCACAGTAATACGTGTGTAAATCTGGTTTCCGTGTCTCCACGGTGGCCACATCCATTGGTTCCATCCCCACTTGATCCCTGGGCCCTAACTACCCCTCCTTGAAAATCTCTTTCCTCGCTGCCAGTCCATTCTTCCCGTTCCTTGTAGGATCGTTCTTCCTCAGTTTCCTTCATCTGTACCCCTGCATCCACTATCTCATAGGTCCTTGCACCTTGCATCACGCAGTCGTGGAGGGCTCAGCTATCCCAACGTAAGCTAACACCAACCTCCTAAGACAGCTACCTTCTCCCAAGTAGGAGGGAAAAAAATGACCATCTTCTTGTGTTAGGTTTGCTATTATTCTTCTAAAGCTTGCCACTTGACAGTAGTAATAGCCAGCAAATAATAGAAGTAAATAAATACTAAGGAAAAATAGAAATCAATCACTTATATGTAGTTTAAGGGTTTGTGTAATAGAAGCTCACGGGGTAGAATTTTAGATTGTATATAAAATATTTACTAGCGACATTCGTGTTCATCTGAAACATCCATATTTCTATGTGCACGCACACACACACACACACACTTATATATGTGTGTGGAATGTAAATATATACATGTTTGACAGCAACACAAAATTATGTTTCTATTTGTCTGACATCACAGCATGTGAAAGTGGCCCAGGGGAAACTCTCAGGCATTGCTGAGATGCAAAATAGGATTCCAGTCATTTGGGAAGCCACTTTCTCATGCAGCTGAACATGCATAGGACCTAGATATTCCACCCTTAGATATTTACCCAAAAGAAAAGCATGTCTACACAAAGACTTGTACATGGATGCTCATAGCAACTTTAATACCCTAAAACTAGAAAAATACCCATCTCTATCAACAGATGAATAAACTAGGATACATCCATATAATTAATACCCAGCAATTAAAAAAAAAACTATTTGTACACATAACATGGCAGAATCTCAAAAACATTATGCTTTAAAAAAAAAAAAAAGCTAGATAAAAAGAATAGGATTCCTTTTTTAAGAAATCCTAGAAAAAGCAAAAAGAATCTATAGTGACAGAAAGAAGACTAGTGATTGCCTGGAGCCAAGTAGGTGTGAGGGAATGATTGCAAAAGGGCTTGAACACAATTTTTGGGGTACCAGAACGTGCTATATAATGACTGTGGTAATGGTTACACTGGTGTTATTTGACAAGACTCATTGAAATGCATAGCGGACGCTAATAATAGATGCACAGTATTGCATGTAAATTATAGTTCAATAAAATTAAGAGGCCCCATGAATTTTTCACCAAATTTGGAGACTGTGTTATGGATGACTTGATTTGCCATGGGCCCAGCCTTATGTGGTAGATACAAAATTTACTTTGAATGACTTTGTAGGGGCAGATAAAGAATTTTTTTCTCTTACATGGAGTAACTAGGTGTTTCATTTTAAAGATTCCAGGGAGTTGAAACATCGACACTTATGGAAACTGCCATACTTTTAGATGGGAAATGAGCCTGTGATGAACAAATTGGTGGGCTCCAAAAATGAGATTTGTGTTTACTTTGGTACAACTTAAGCTTTAAGCCCTGTGAGTAGACTCTCCAAGTAAGAACTATTTCTTCTGGATGCCAATCCATAGATTACTATCTAAGGTGAAATAAAGGGACTTTGGACAGTCTACCGGAATTGTAAATATTTTTAGTAAACATAGTTTATTGGAAGGGATATCCCTGGAGACAGGGACTAGTAAATAAAATGATCTAGAAAAAAAGACCAAGAAGAGTTCATCCTTCTCCCCTGTCCCCTAGGCTGAAAATATACTAAGAAATCTTCAACTTGATTTTGAGTTAGAATCTCTTGGAGAGCTTGTTAGAACATAGACTTCCGGGCCCCAACCCAAGGAGCTTCTCGTCCAGTAGGTCTGCAGTAAAACCTGGTAATTTTCATTCCAACAAGTTCCTAAGTGATTCTAATGCTGTTGGCCTGGGAACCACACTTTGAAAACCACTGCTGTATGCTCTGGTCTTCTGGACCAGTGCCTTTGTAAAATTCTAGAACAGCCTTCCCCACCAATTAAGTAAAAAGAGGTCTGATTAATTCATTTGACTAGCTGCACTATCAGCCCTAACAACAGTAAAAAAGGTCAAAGAGAAAAAAAAAAAAATCACAATTCTTGGAAAACATGGGACGAATTGTTCCTGCTTCAGATACCTTTGTATATGGATGAGTTTTTCCTCAATTCTTACATTACTAAGCAGCTTATTTCTGACATTAATTTTGCTACTCTCTTATCAGTAAAAGCGGATATTATACTAGGTTCTGCTGATAAATGGCAATGTCACTAGTTCAAAATGTACATCATTTTCTATTGTCAGATGAAAAAGACAAAGATACAAGAATTGTGAGGGAGGAACCAGAGGGTGAAAATAAACTCCATGAAAAGGTGAAGAAACAGGAAAAACACAAATCACAACAGAACCATAAATTCTGGGGGAAAAGACTAGCGTTTGAGAGATTCATAGTCAAGGGACCCGGGAGTGGGGGAAACAGTTTCATGAGTGGGAAGTTTATCCTATAGATTAGAAGAAAACCACAGTGTAAAAAGCACTTGAAATACAGTGTCAGGAAAAATAAAGAAAAGTCAAGCCAAGAGAGAAGGAAATGGTTTTTTTTAAATTACTGAACATTTAGAAAATATACCAATTGAAGTATACAGAAGATATAACAGTAACCGTGATTTGTGAAGAGAGGGAGAAAGGATCAATTTTGGAAATACTTCCATCTTAGCTGTCGGATAAATATCCAACTCCAGGTTAATGGAAATCGATTGAAATTGTTCACCACTTCAGCAGTGACAGTCTGAAGGGGTCAGCTGTGTCACTCGGGTGAGGAGGTAGACCTCGGGTGTGATAGGCAGAACCATACCTCCCTAAAGATGTCCACATCCTAATTCCTAGAACCCGTGCATATGTTACTTACATGGCAATAAGGACTGTGGAGACAGGATTAAGTTAAGGATCTTGAGATGGATGGGCCCAATGTTATCAAAAGGGTTGTGTTTTTTCTTTGTTTTTAAAGATTTATTTGAGAGAGCAAGAGAGAATGAACAAGGGAAGGGGCATTGGAAAAGGGAGAAGAGAGACTCCCCACTGAGCAGAGAGCCCAATGAGGGGCTCGATCCCAGGACTCCGGGATCATGACCTCAGCCAAAAGCAGATGCTTAACTGACTGAGCCACCTAGGCACCCCACAAAGGGTTCTTAAAAATGGTAAAAGGAAGTGGCAGAACCGAAGAAGGAGATCGGACAATGCAAGCGGAGGTCAGAGTGACCCAATCATGAGTTAAGGAATGTGAGCCACCTCCAGAAACTAGATTAGGTAACGAACAGAGCCTCCCCTCCAGTCTCGAGAAACAGCACAGCCCTGCAGACCTATTTTAGACTTCTGATCTCCAGAACTCTGAGACATTAGTGTTGTTGTAAGCGAATAAGTCATGGCGATTTATTACAGCAGCAACAAGAAACTAATACAAAGATCTCAGGGAGGCTGGGTTGAACTGGACAGCACATGCCTCCTCTAACAGAGAGAACACAAGTCCCAGTTTTGTTAGGACATGTGGACAACTTGTCGGCATGAAGTTAGCAACTAGTAACACTGTGCAGGACAAAGTATGACCTTGACTTTTTTTTTGTTTTGGATATATCCAATCATGTGACACAGCTAGACGAAGGATAGATAAACCACTGCAACAATCTTTGCTGGCTCAGTGCTCCACTCCAGACCCTGACCACATCAAACCTTGCCCAGGCAAAGAGCCCAGCTGTTAATGGAACCCCTCTAGAGAGAGCTCATGCACGGAGTTGGAAGGGAGGGACAGAGGGAGAGGGAGAATCTTAAGCAGGCTCCGCATGGAGAAGAGCATGAAGCCCAATGCAGGGCTCAGTCACACAATCCTGAGATCATGACCGGAGCTGAAATCAAGAGTCAGATACTTAACCAACTGAGGTAGCCACCCAGCTGTCCCCAAACCTTTCTATTTCTTTCTTTTTTTTTTTTTTAAAGATTTTATTTGAGAGATCGAACAAGCAGGGAGAGGAGCAAGGGGACAAGCAAGCTTCCAGCTGAGCAGAGAGCCTGATGCGGGACTCGATCCCAGGACCCTGAGATCATGACCTGAGCCGAAGGCAGACGCTGAACTGACCGAGCCACCAAGGCACCCCAATTTCTGACCAGAATACACAGTGTAAAGTGTGGTCCATTTTTCTGCTCACAAGTCATTCAGAAGCTGAACTTCAGAGTTTAGATTTTTCTTACATTCTAGATAATCAGTGCCGCCTACCTGCTCTAAGGAGTCATTCTAAAAAATAAAATTATTTTAGAAAAACTTGTTCTTCACAGATGAAACGGTTATTAAAGGGGTGCTCTTTGGACTATAACTGAAATATGGCCAGCTCCATGGTAATAAGTTATAAATGAAGATAAAAAGAAACAAAATGTCAAAGGATCTTGCCTCAAAGTCAGCCTTCTATTAATTCAAAGTTGGTAGAAGAGGAATGAAGCTAATCACATTCATAGAGACAAGTGGCCTCTCTTAATATTCAGACAATCAGCCAACAGTATTTGAGTGAAGGCTCTTCAAAGCACTAAAACAAGGAAAGGTAGAAAATGTAAAACAAGAAAAGGTAGAAAGTGTAAGAGAAATGTAAGAGGGCTCTTACACAGAGGAATTCATAATGTTCATAATGTCCCTGGGAAGACAAGGCTAATATGTAAAATAGAGAGTACTTAACAGTCTTATGTGCCCTGAAGAATGATGCCAGAAGGTTTGTAAGTCAATACAAGAGGTATTCAAGAAAGGGAGGGACAGGCAGACGTTTGATGGGAGGGAGAAAAGCTTTGTGCTGAATCTTCAAAAGGGAAGGAAATGCATATAGAAAAAGGGTAAAAAGCTATCCCACTCAACAGAAGTGGGTTTGGGGACTTCTCTCCTATCCTAGAACCTTCGATTTTTAATTGAAGCTGAAAATATAATAAAAACTTGCACAAATGGCAGTCTTCTAAGATGAACATATAATAAATACAAGAGCTCTGCAGGACTGGAGAAAAGATAAAGGAGATTTCTTTCTATTCCATGGGGGTTTGGTATTAGAAGGAGGGATTTCCCCCACCATCTCCCACAATTCTCTATTTTGTTTTACATGTGTATAAATAAGTGTGGAGGATATATACATACAGACACACAAGCCTCTAGTGCCTCCAATTACATCATAAAATATCTAAACAGAAGTCTCATACCGTTGTAACCCAGTAGAAAGCTGCTTAGATTTATAACCTGATTTTTTTTTTCTTAAAACGTGGTTCTGAGTTATTTTATCAGAACTGACTTCAGCAAGTGGTTGCAAAAATTACTCCTGTCCTTTCATCTCAGAGAGAATAAATAGCTTAGAAAACAAAAACAGAAAAAAAAAAACAAAACACCTGCATGAAGGGATTGTTTCTTCTGGCCTACAGGTAGTTAACTTCATACATTCTCTCTAATGATAAACAGCCAGTCTCTGGTTTACATTTTTGAACAGATAACTGTTGAGTATTTGTTCAATTTGGTTCTAAGGGTCACACACTGTGCTTTTAAAAACTGCTGGGATATTTTCTTGCATACCTTTGCAGGCAAGAAAACAAACTATTTAATGATGTACATTTAAAAATCACTATAAATTTCTACCAAGTATTTTGGGGCAAGACTATTTAAAAAAAGGAAAGAAAAGCTCCTGAGCACTTACCGTATAATATTGTAACTCTGAGTTATACTCTGGGTATTTATTGCTGAAAGTAGCTGAATAAACCCACTGCTTATAGATAAGTATTCGCTGAAAAAGCAAAATATGCCTAAATGTAACAGTTGAAGGAGCTACGTGGCCTCTCAGAACATGAATTACATGTTCAACAGTGTTAAAGTGACTAATGTCAACGAAAAGAATAAAAAGTGGGAGTTTTAAGGCACTCTGAAAGAACTCAGAGTACTTTATAGCCCCTGAACAACTTTATGAACTCACTCGTTTTGACCACACCCTTTCGGCTACACTATTTTCCTGCTAGATATTAAAACACTGCCTCTTTGTGACAAAAGACATCATGGGGAATTGTTTGCTTTCTGGTTACAGGTCATTCTAAGAATCTGGCATTTCCAGCAAGCTGCTGTCTGGATAGTGGAGGTTTTACCCAGCTCTGCGTAACCCCCCCTGCCCCCCACAAGGGGGATCCTAATCAGTCCCACCCTTTGTGAAGTATTGAGGGTAAGGTGAGCACAAACGGCCGCACACAGAGGTGGAACGTCAGGCATTAAGATGATCCTGGGGAACAGAGCTTTCCGTTCCAGATACAAGCTTTCAGTTATGGAGGGATTAAGTCATGGGGATGAAAGGTACAGCATAGGAAGTATAGCCAGTGATACTGTAATAGCATTGTATGGTGACCGATGGTAGCTACACTTGTCGAGGGCATAACTCAATGTAGAGAGAAGTTGAATCATTATATTGCATACTCGAAACTACTGTAACATTGTGTCAACTGTACTCCTAGATTTAAAATAAAAATGCATCTATATTTTTTAAAAAGTGTGAACCAACAGATTTATCAGGCAAAATCAGGAGGGGAATATGTTCTCAAGTAAAATCTTCACAGCAAATAGCTGGCCAGAGAAACTGGTGTTGGTCCAAAGAACCTCTTAGAATATGGTTAACCTTAGAATATGGTTAAACTCCAGATCGCCACGTCTCCATTTACATGACCTCACCAACCATCTTGTAAAAGGTCAGATCAACCAAGTCATTGGCAAGTAATCTGCGCCAGAAACCAGATATTCTAAGTTACCGTTAAAACTTTAATTTTTGTCAAAAATAAGAACACCAGGAGTTAAGCCCAACCAAGTGTTAACTTGCTAGAAAGTGATTGTTGTACAATCTATATTTCCAAGTAGGAGATTAACCTGTATGAAATAAAATTGATCAAAGTGTAGTCTGAAGAAATCACTCATTCATAATGAGTTCTTTTGCAGGGAAAGAGTCACAAAAGCCCATAAAAGCTGAAAAAGGGCCATGAGGCAACTTTTACAGATGATGGCAATATTCTGTATCTTGCCGGGGATTGATTTACACAGGTGTATCCATTTGTCAAAGCTCCATTTACACATAATTCAGGATGTGTATGGTTCATCATATATAAATTTCATATAAAAAACTCAATACTAAACTCTAGCTAAAATAAGCATGTTGAAATATGCAAACAGATGCCTGGGATTTATTTTTAAATGCATCAAAAATAAGATAGGAAAGTGAAAGGTGGATGGACATGGGAGGATGTAAAGTATTAAAAGGTGGCATCCAGGTTGTGGACATACAGTTGTACATTGTAAAACTCAAATTACCGAAAGTGTGAAATTTTCCTTAACAACACAGAAGAAAATATAATGGAAAGGAATCACTGAAGAATGCAAAGTAGCACACTGCCACCCCGCTATCCCCTTTCTTCAAGCGTTTCATCGTATCTAGGACACAGGAAGAGTATTTAAGTTGAAACTTCAAAACTGAGCCACAGAAGGTGTTTTTAAACACACACACACACACACACAGAGGCAGTTAAGCATCTGACTTCGGCTTGAGTCATGATCTCAGAGTCCCGGGATCGAGCCCCGCCTCAGACTCTGTGCTCAGAGGGGAATCTGCTTGTCCCTCTCCCTCTGCTTTCCACAGCCCCCTCGTGCTCTCTCTCAAATAAATCTTTCAACACACACCTGCCTGAAACCGGTTGATTACATGGGAAAGTGGTGTGTTAAGTGGAAGAGAAACAAGTAGCTCCCCGCAGATAGTTTCTATATTTAAAATCAGTGAAAGGCACCCGGCTGGCTCAGTCAGGGAAACATGCGTCTCTTGATCCCAGGGTGGTCAGTTCGCACCCTCCTTGGGTGTGGGGAATATAAAAAAAACAAAAACAAAAAACAAAAACAAAATCTTTAAAAAATAAAATAAAATCAGTGAGCTCAAGTTGCACAGGAGACGCTGTCAGAAGACCCTGGTGCAAACACGAGTCCAACCCAATGCAATAAAAGCCTCTGTACAGGTGGGAAGTGACAGCTGCCAAAGGAACAGATAAGGCTTGGCGGCGGTAGCAAAACAGATTTGTACTGAAGAGGCAAGGGGCGGGGCTGCCCGTGACTACAAGTCCTGAGCAAGAGGGGCTACGGCAGCTCATCAGAGCTTACGATGCCACCGGTTACTTCCCGAGCAAACAGCAGGTCACACACATCAGTTACATCATCTCTGAAGGGGCCTGTGCCTCCAGCTAAGCCACGCACCTCAATCACATCCTCAGTTACTTGCTTCGCAAATTCACTGCTTGGTATTGACTAGACAGCGTCTTAGTTAAAAAAACAAAAAACCACCACCTGAGCAGGTACTTGACATGGCGGAGCTGATCATCGGTCAAGGTGTGGTCCCTGAACCAGGGCCACCAGCAGCCCCTGGGGGCTTGTCAGAAACGCAGCAGCTCAGGCCTCATCCCACACCTGCTGCGTCAGCATTTACCCTTCGACCCAATCACAGAGGATTCATGTTCACATTAAAGTGTGAGCAGCAGGGAGGGATCTTACATGCCTACAGACCAAGCCTCAGACCTGCACTCGTCTCGGGAGCGGCTTGAACTCCCAACACAGAGGACAGTCGCAGGCCAACAGGTGAACAGTAGTAAGCCCTGGACACCTGTGTCCGGTAAACACCGTCCCCTGCCCAAGGCTACCTCCTTGCGCCACTTCAGTCCCAGCCTCCACCTGTGCAGGAGAACCCAACCTGGAGGCCGCCCCCACACCCTCCCACCCCCCCGGAGTCTCTCCAAATTCAAGATGGTTGAGCTGGTTTTGAACATCTGGGAAAATCTCTTCTTCAAAAGGTCTAGGAATATTCTGCGTAACTCTGGAGAGTGGATCACTTTGCATGTAACTGCTGCTTAATATAAAAAGGGGAGAAAACGTTTTCTCCAACAGGTAACTATCAAAAGAGCTCTCCGCCACCGTCCTGTTTCAATCCCCTTAAAAATAGCCACGGGATGTCCTATTTTATTCAGGTATACATCTGTCTAAAATAAGTGTTTTAATGTTTCATTTACTTCAATCATAATACAGACTGTTTTATGCTCAACTGTCTGTGGCTAGTCATGGTTCACACAAAGCTAAAGATTTTAACCTTTTTTCATGATGATAGGTCTTTAACGATACTAAAATTCCTGACAAAATAAAGTACGCAAACATGAAATCTTTTTCTAAAGCTATCTGAACCCAGTTTTTCTATGCTAACTGCAAGTTTCATGCTCTAGCATCACTTTTTTGTCTTTGAAGACAGGTAATGACACGCATTCGGTCTTTAAAAAGACCATCCCCAAACGTACAAACCAAATTCTAAGTTATTAATTTCCATTCCATTATTTCAGGAAGGAATTTTACATAGTGTCTGATTAACTTTCCAAGACCATGAGTAAGTACATTTCCAATAAGCACAAAGTATATTTTCATGCTCTTTTAAGACTTAAAAATCATTTTGCCTCTCTTAATACGGATGAACCAAAAAAAGTGGCAATCAGAACATAATATTGAAGGTCCTATACTTTCATTGCTAATTACAAAAAATGAAAATGAATTGATTTTGTAACAATTTATGTATGATAAACTGTTTTACACTTTGCTGTATTGCATCATAGGGAAGTATTCACAGAAAATATTCAAGAGACTGGTTTTTTGCTAGACTTTATGTTTTAGTTTTAGGTTCATAACAACATTAGATGAAAGGTACAGATTTCTCATATGCCCCTTGCCCCCACATAGGTCTTTTTTAAAAAGGATTTACAAAATGCTAATTCACACACACACGCACCCTACCAGCCAATAAAATCATACTGATAAATGCCTTATTGAAAAATCTATGAGTTAGTTAGATTTAAGGATATTTTAAAGAGACATTTAAAGGATATTTAAAGAGACATAAAGTTAGTTAGAATTAAGGATATTTTAAAAGAGACATTAAATCTGTATCTAATGCCAGAATTACCACGAAACAGTGTCTAATACACTTTGTCTTGATTTTGTCTTGGGTTTCAGCCTTATTAGAAAATCTCTTTTAAAAAAAATCGATAATGAATAAATAAAACAATCTTCATAAAGTTCGAGTGGGTAAAGAAATTTAGAGGCTGAAGTATTTTCTTTTCCACCACTACCCCTTCAGCAACCACACAAAGGAAATTGTGACAGCCCTTCTCCAAGCCATTAAAAAAGCAAACTTCCAAAACTACTCTCCTTTGTAAATCTTAACTGCCACTCATAAAGCTGAAAGTATGTTCTCTTACCTGAAAAGGAGTGAGGAGGATTTAAACTTTACCCAGTCAGAAGCAGGCTCTTGAGGGCATGCCTGATGCAGGCTGAGAATTGCAGGGACAACCACAGTTCTTGGATAAGCTCTTTCCAGATGGGGAGGAGGGGGCAAGAGACGGGATGAGAAGACTGGTCCTTTAGGCAGAGCCCCACCCCTTGGCCACAAACTGAGAGGTTGGGCCAACAGTACCCACAGCCACAACAAAATATCCAGACAGAGCAGCCGACAGAGACTCTTTTCACCATTCTAAGCAGAACAATAAATACAAGCAAATGCTTTCTACGAGCGTCTTGCCGACTAACTGCCCAGAAATGAGTAAGAGGTCCTGCACACAGCAAGTACCACCAGATCAGAGGTTGGGGTTTATCAACAGGAAGAGTAAATTTTGAAACCTACACCTGAGGTCTTCCTTAAAAAATTCAAGATATAAACGTAAAGGAAAGCAAAACTGAATGTCCACCATTCAGGAGATATAGTAACTTATATGCTCCTAATGTTCCCACTTCCCCATCTGGTTGCCCCTTTTGCCTATTTAACCTCTTTTATCATCCCTTCAGGGCTCAAGAAAGGAAATAAAACTTTTTAAACTTTCAAGTTACTAGTAATGCTGATATAAAAAAAAAAATCAGTAAGAATATCTCAAGTGAGGGCACCTGGGTGGCTCAGTCAGTTAAGCATCTGCCTTCGGCTCAAGTCATGATTCCAGAGTCCTGGGATCAAGTCCCACATCGGGCTCCCTGCTCAGTGGGCACTCTGCTTTTCTGCCCTTCATCTGGCTTGTGTACTCTCGTTCTCTCAAATAAATAAAAGTTTTAAATATATATATATGTGTGTGTGTGTATATATATATATATATATATATATATATATATATATATATATATATATATATATCTGAAGTGAGATCTGGAGATTATCTCCCTAGCACAGATAATGACATAGACTTTTGTCCTCTAAATAGATCAAGAGGATTTTAATTCTACATCGAATTAACATGCTAACACATACTTACACATACAAGATTTATCCATGAGTGGCAAAAAAAAAAAAAAAAAAAAAAAAGACATAAGCTTTTGCCAGAACATAAAATGTTTCACAAAACAAGGTTCCAGGGTTAAGTTTTAGGATGGTCAACCTATGTGAACATCACCGGGATCCTACACTGCAGGATTTTTCTGAGTTTTTAATAGGTTGATAGTCAATCTATTAAATTTTGTGCATTGTTTCCCCAAACTTATTTAATCATGAAACCCTCTGAGGGCTATTCAGAGAGAACTGTATCTCACGAGACAGACTGGGGAAATGCTAATAACTAGATTCCACTTGCCAGTTTTTAAGCAACAAACCTGACATGGTGATTAGTTTCCAAAGCACTTACAAAAGCTGTTCAATTATTAGGCTTTCCACCTAGTTCAACTTGCAATAGCTCCGAAATTACAATGGGATCCATTTCTACCATACCCAGTATCATAAGGCTAAGCCTGCTTTCTTAACGATAGCCTGTGTGAGGAAGGTGCCCTATACGTGCATTTAAAAGACATCTATATTCTTCGAATTATGCCGGAAAAAAAGGAGGCAGAGTCTCTCCTCAAGAGGCTGTACATTTTGCTTTGGACCTCTGCAGTCATGACGGTGGTCATGCAGGTGCACCGTGGACACCTATTTGCCCTCGAAAGTTCAGTGTCAGACCTCAGAGATTCATATTCAGCCAATGGATCTTAGCGCACCCCAGCCAAAACACGGACACGAAGCCAGGAATAGCCATTACAAACTCCACCCAAATGTGCATATTTCAACCCCTTTCGCACAGACTCAAGAGGAAGAAATACCAAATCACGAGCCTTCAGCAAACCATGTGTGGACACCTGACTCCCACCTTAAACGCTTTCATTTATCTCAAATCCTAGAGTCCTGTAATCCCCACATATACCCACAGTCTAGCACTCTCGTTTGTATGAAGTTTCTAGGATAGAACCAGAATAGACCGGTGGTTCACAGCTGCTCCACCGAGATAATTAAGTCAACTCTGAACGCTTGTCCAACCGCCCCAGCTACTCCAGAACTAATCACTCCACTCAAGCGATTCTTCCCAATCGTGTCATTTTAAGGACAAAGTTTCCTAATATGAGTTACACTCCTCTAATCCTTCCAGTAAGAAGATACTTAATATGATTGCCTTAATTCATATAGATCCTACTGAACAGAAGCATACCATTCTATTGAAGAGACCACTATACGTTCAAAAAAATTATTTTACTTAAAAAATGATTCTAGGGGCTCCTGGGTGGCTCAGTGGGTTAAAGCCTCTGCCTTTGGCTCAGGTCATGATCTCAGGGTCCTGGGATCGAGCCCCACATCGGGCTCTCCGTTCAGCAGGGAGCCTGCTTCCCCCTCTCTCTGCCTGCCTCTCTGCCTATTTGTGATCTCTGTCAAGTAAATAAATAAAATCTTTAAAAAAAAAAAAAAAAGATTCAAGAGATATAGGATGGTAGGATGTTGAGCAAGCAGCTTGATTTCCCTGAACCTTATTTTCTTCATCTGTAAAATAAGCAATAAAAATCACTTGTAAAATAATAATTGTCACAAGGCTGCATGAGACTCAAGAGAAAAATACAAACTCCAAAGCTCTGGGTAGATCTAAGATACAGATGATGCTATTACGGTATCTCAAGAGGTTTCTTCAGCCACTGTCTACTGTAAAAAAAAAAAAAGGGAGATAAACAGTAAACACTGTTTACCATGAAAAACATCCATCTGTATCTCATTATAATACATGGATACAGGCTGGGATGTCCTAACAATTAATTGCAAAAGTAACGCAGACTTTAAAAGTTCAGACCACAGACGGCATAAAATTAAAAGTAAAAACTCCCTCTCTCATGTTAATTACGACCACTGCGGAATTTTAGTGTACATTTGCCTGTAATCACTTTTGCATGATTCATATTTGAAACAGTTTCCTTCTAATGAATAAGTTTATCCCATCTAAATTATGGTTTCTAATAACCAGGTGATCTGATTTCTATCTCATGTTGTTAAGGTTCCTGGTTTGACAAGATCTTTTGCTGTTTTTTGCAACATAAATACGAAACAGAAGGTAAACAACCATGGTATACAGAATGCAATGAAAAGGTTATAAATCTGACCACACATACATACACACACACACACACACACACTATGTGAGGTGATGATGGTGTTATCTGCAGTTATTGAGGTAATCATTCCGCAATAGATACTTATTCGGATCACATGGACCTTCAACTTACACATTGGCATACGTCAATTATGACTCAAAGCTGGAAAATAAGTACAGCCCTACTAAGCAAATACAGCCATTAACCAAACTCTAAATACCTATGTGAGGTGGGTAAGATCGTGGTCCTCTAGTTTCAATAACCTCCCCCAACACCTTTAACTTTGCCACTTTCCCCTTTTACATTCAACTAACCAGTGTAGTAACAAAAACGTTCAAGAGGGGGAAAAGGTGTATGTTTTGAATCTAAGTGCGTACACTTCAAACTTACAGAAAGTTACATGTCCCTTATAGCTCAGTAAAGCTGGAAAGTAAATCAACAGAGGTATAGCACTATATAAAAATTATAAATTCTATTATAAAAACAAGTAATATAATCAAGAGATTGGATGAAAAGAGGAGAGGAAGCAGGAGTGGTTTCTTTTTGTTTTTAGTTTTCATACCTAAGAGTCAATACTGTATAAAGTTAGTAAATCAGTGAACATAAGATTTTATGTTATTACTCAGAATTGCAATAATTACCACAAAAAAGGAAAAGACAATTTTACACACCTAAATTACAGAAAGCAAGCAAGGAAACACGGAAGATACTGCCTAACCCAAGACACAAAGAAAACCTCAAAGTCGAACAAGCAGGGCTTCTGCGGAGACCCACCTGTGCCTTCAATCTCTCGTTCCGAGAACGAGCTTTCTGCCTTGGCTTCGCAGAGCCTCTACCAGCTGGACTTTCCTTGAACTTGCTCCAAACATCACCAAATTTGGCAGACATGCTTCCGAGAGTCAACTTTTGGGGGTCAGTCCTTTCCTATTTTCAGTGAAGATTTCCCCCCCACTTTCTGTAAAGGGTTTTGTCTCCACAGTTCCAGGGAAAAGAGAACGTTTCACTCCACATCCTTTGCCAGAAACCCCCACCTCCCAACTTGCTCCCAGTTTCTAACTTTCTCCATTCTTCAGTTTTTCTGCCTCTCCGTGGCCTCCCGCTAACTGCCTCTTCCCTCTCTAATCTCCTGGTGCCAAAAATCAGTGGCGTGCTGAGCCAGGCTGCACTGCCAGCAAGACACAACCTTGGGCCTCTCCTCCTGGGTCCAGTCGGGTGGGGGCACCTCCACCCCAGGAGGCCCGGTCTGTAGACTGCGCAAACCAAGCTTCTTTCCCCTCCCCCCCACCCCGAGACAGGTGGTTCAGTGTTGAGCACACACCACCAGAAAGGCCTGGGAATTTTTAAAAGACAGCTTTTTTTAGAACTGTGTGTAAAGTAACAACATAAAAGCGTTTCATAAGAACAAGACAAGGCTTCTATCTGGGCTTTTCTTAATTAGTTGATAAATACAGTTTACCGGTTTGACAAAGCCAAATAAGGAGCTTCCACAAGACAAAACAGTGTTACTGCAATAGTATAAAACCAGTGAACACGAAGGAAGGCTGTGTTTCCAGGGTAAATGGCATCCCTTCCAATTCCCTTTATTATATTTATACATCTTTCCCTGTGGTAGCTCTAAGCTGTACATTAAGGGTTTTTTTTTGGTTTTTTGTTTTTGTTTTGTTTTTGTTTTGACTCTCCTTGCCAAGGAATTTAAGGAAGTATCAGCATATTCATTTCCCAGGACCCAGTAAATGAGAATACTTTCAGGTTCAGGCAGCTCTGCCTCTTTCCTTTCTCCTTCCTCTCCCCCCCAAACCTCCAAACACACACAAATCATGCCTTTTACTTCTTTTCCCCAAAAGTGTATTGATTAAAAAGACTAAAACAATAACTTGGTAGCACCCTGGATCCTTTCGACCTTGCTAACGATTGAATTTAAAGCCAACACCTCAGTATACTCAAGGTAAAGTCAACTCATTGTTGCAGGGAACAAAAGAGAAGTTATCAGACATTATTTTCAAGCATGATAAGGACATTCTAACCAACGTTGCCAATTCATTCTGGCTACATCAACCACCTAGAGACAAAAAGATGGGACAAAAACAAAAAACCCTCTTGGAAGAAATAAAATTTCATATGAACTTATATACTCACCAATGTTCTTCTCGTTCTTCATTCAGCATCTTCCATCGTATCACTGGTTATCACTCTAAATACACTCTATCAATAGCATCAGTATTACTGAATCATATTACCAGTAACAAGGGGAATTGTTTAAAGTTAGAACAATCCACAAACAAAAACGCTTCCTACGTTCTTTTGTCTACGTATTTCATCCTGCTCCAAGAAAACAAAAACAAAAAACATACAAAGCATGACATAAGCACTGCCAGATATTATCCAAGAGAGAGAACTCCATTTTTGTCGCACTATTTAGAGTCAAGAAAATACAATTCATTTCACGGAACAGAACTTGCGAGCGGACAGAGCTCTACATTGCAAAGCAGACCTCCCGGCCATCGCGGACCTGACGTTGGTAACCCACAGCTCCCAGCTTTTAAGCTAAGCTGGAGATCCTGAGACGGTGGTTAAGAGCATCAGGCTGCAGTTGGGATACAGCTGGGTTGGTATCAGAGCTGATTTCGGACACGTTCCTTAACCTCCCTCCAGCTCTGCTTTCTCCTCTCTAAAACAGGAAGAGAAATACCCACCTCACTGGGTCACCAACAATTTTAAAATAAGAAAATCTACATCAAACACTTACGGTACCGTCTGGTACCCAGAAAGCACTCAGTGTACCGGGATAACGACTCCTCACTGCCACGCCCTAATATTACTGTTTTTGCCCAATATGCCAACCACTCAGCTGTCTTGAATATACAGTGGTTTAGGCCGGAGCTTCTCGAACTTTCACATGCATGCATATCACGTAGGGCTTCTCTTAAAGGTGTAGACTGTGGTTCAGGAGGTTTGCTCTGGGGGCCTGAGACTCTGGAGTTCCAGCCAGCTCCCAGGTGATGTGAATGAAGCTGGTCCGGGGACCATGCTTGGAGTATTAAGGATTTGGCCCACCTGGATATTCCCACCCCCTCCCCCAGCACTTACACACTCCACACAAACACACATGCACACCAGGCACAGCTAGCAAAAAAAAAAAAAACAAAAAAAACTGAATCCACCATCCAATATCCCCTTCCCTATAAAAACAGAACTCTTTCTTTAAAAATGGGAAAAGCTATGAACCACTCGGGATAACTGTTAAATATAGAATACAATTATAAGAAAGGCAAGGGACTGCTTAACCCGGAGGGGAAGAACTTGAGTTTTTGAATCAGACAGGCATGGGCTCAAGCTCTAGTTGCATATACTAGCTGCTAATGTGGCTTTGGATTATTTACAGACCTCCTTATAAACTTCGGTTTCCTTATTTGTAAAATGGGGATAATAGCGTCTACAAAATCGAAGACATCTCAAATTAGCAGTTGTCTGAAAACTAATGACTATTTATAAGTCTATCCCATGGCTTGACACACAGTAGGTGCTAAGAACATGTCAGCTGCCTTTCTGCTTCCAAATGCACTTTTAATTACTTGGTAATATAATTCTGGCTTGCTTGCTTTCACTCAACTTGGGCCCTTTCCCTCTCTAGCAAACTATCGGAAGACCTGCCGCTACCAAAAGTCTTTTTCATGCTATTTCAAGCTGCCAGCATTAGTAATTTCCCAAGAGAAAGAGCCTTATTTCCTCGTATGTTCTACTAATCCTCAAGACCTAAGTCTGGAAGAAAACTATCTGTTTTCCACATGGCTTCTCTCTATTCTAAATCCTCGCAGGCTCTTTTTTCTTGCACAGACACAAAAAGAAAAGGAATAGAAGTCCTGTCCATCTTTTTCTCTGTCCCTAAAGAGACTGTAACTATCTTTTTCAATCAGGGAAACTTACTGTGGGAAACCCGCCACTCACTCCAAGTTAACTGTATTCTTTTAGTTCCCAACACTGAAATTGATTCTGTTTCTTAAGGAAGCTATAAAACACACACACACACACACACACACACACACACACTCACACCCCACCCCCCACAGTTTTGCTGTGGTTTCCTGTCACCAAGTAAAAACGATATGAGGCCATAAATATCAGTTGGCCTGTTTGACTCTGTTCCCTCATTGATTCGCCACATTATTTACTGAGCGCCTGCCATGTGCTTAGCGCCACATCCCATGCCAAGTGTATACTGGTGTGTAACAGACATGACCCACACACCCTTGAGGATTTAACTCTCCTGACCTTCACTAATCTTCTAAAACCAGGCTCCACCACCACAGCCCAGGGCAGAGGAGGACAACTAGAGGCTGCATCGAAATAAGCCACAGCAAAACTGTTAGGGATCAGCTCTGGCAACGATCTACTCAGGACATGCATCGGGGTACCATCCAGATGAAATCTGCAAATACCAGTGGTCTCTACTGGACCATCAAACAGTGGGCGATCCTGCCCACCTGTCCTGGTGGGAATGGAGTGGCTGCCCCTCGGAGACACAGATCCCACAGCAACGTCAGTGTGAGATGTTCCCACAATCTGCCCGCCTCTTCTCCCTGACCATGAGCACCTGAACAGGCTAAAAGCTATCAGAAGCTTTCCAAAATTCACCAGCACGCTGAATGGCAGACGGTGGGAACATTTCACCAGCCACATAAGCCACATTTAGTATCTTGATGCCTATCTGCAGCAGTGATGCTTAATTTTAGTATTTGGCTATCATATTTTACAATAGGGCTGTAATTTTACAATAGGTACCCACCTAGGGTGCCTAGTAGGTAGCTCAGTCAATTAAGCCTCCAACCTTTGGTTTTGGCTCAGGTCATGGTGTCAGGGTCATGAGATGAAGGCCCACATCAGACTCTGCGCTCAGCTCGGGGTCTGTTTGAGATTCTCTCCCACCCCCTCTGCCCCTCCCCCTGTTCACTCGCTCCCTCCTCTCTCTCTCTCAAATAAATAAATAACAAAAACTTTTAAAAAGTAAAAAATAAAAATAAGATAAAATACAATGGCCAACAGACATGAAAAAGTGCTCAACATCACCCGGCATGAGGGAAATACGAATCAAAACCACAGTGGGATACCACCTCACACCAGTCAGAATGGCTAAAATTAACAAGTCAGGAAACGACAGATGTTGGCGAGGATGCAGAGAAAGGGGAACCCTCCTGCACTGTTGGTGGGAATGCAAGCTGGTACAGCCACT
>CM052885.1:91660277-91712219 GCA_028534135.1 Potos flavus
TTGCAACGACGTGGATGGAACTAGAAGGTATTATGCTAAGTGAAATAAGTCAATCGAAGAAAGACAATTATCATATGATCTCTCTGATATGAAGAATTTGAGAGGCAGGGTGGGGGGTAGTGGGAGGTGGGGGGGGGAAATGAAACAAGATGGGATCAGGAAGGAAACAAACCATAAGAGACTCCTAAACTCACGAAACAAACTGAGGTTTGCTGGGGGGTGAGGGTAGGGATAGGGTGGCTGGGTTATGGACATTGGGGAGGGTATGTGCTATGGTGAGTGCTGTGAAATGTGTAAGCCTGATGATTCACAGACCTGTACCCTGGGGCAAATAATACATTGTATGTTAATTTAAAAAAAGATAAAATAGAAAACAGGGGTGCTGGGCGAGATGAAATCAGTTTTTTTTCCCCATCTTCAAGTCTGTTAAAGCTTTTGTCAAGCTGAGTCCTGTCCATTATAAGGCTCATCACATATGGAAGTGCTGCTAATGGAATTCTCTTGATTAAGAATTCATATAATGTAAAGAGCATCAGAAAAATGTAATCCAAATATATGGAAATTATGCGATCAGATCATCAGTAAAACCTTCAGATGCAGATTAATTTATTGTTCAATTGATGAGTCTAATTACGTCTATGAATTGCTCTTACAGAGACCTGTGAACAAAAGAAAGATCCCTCTTCTTTACATGTAAACACACGAGGCCTACTCATTTATGTTAAATGGGGAGATGAAAAGATACTTTTACTTTTCTCACCATCGCCAAATATACTAATCTTGGATTAATCATGGAGAGTGCCTGTGTAAAGGGAATGTCCTCTTGGTAACAGAGAGGGGACATTATCCCCAAAGATCTTCCAACAGGTATTTGAAAGAGGCCCAAGGCCCTCGGATATTTCAAACCAAGTATTTGTCAAGGCTGAAGCAAGGCTCAATTTAGGGCCATTTTCTAAGCAGTCTGGTTTAAAATGCAGGGGTAACCACACTTTCTTTTACGGATAACAACTTAGGTAAAACTACCCATTGGCCTTTCTACAAAGCAATCTGAAAGGTCTTCTAGGAACCAAGTGACTACTTCAGGGTTAATAATTCAGACAATAGCTCTACTTGGACTGGCTGAACTAATACGGGCCCGAATTCATTTCAGCATTCCTCAGCTTCACTTTCCCCAAGAAAATTCTGAAGATGGTACAACATCTTCCTGTTTTAATGTTTTGTTTTGTTTTTTAACTGGGTTTTATGCCCAACATGGGGCTTGAACTCAGGACCCCAAGATGAAGAATCACGTGCTGTGCTGACTGAGCCAGCCAGGCACCCGAACAACTTCAGATTTTGGATAAGTGATTCCCAGAGTGTAGGAGCCCCTGCCAATGGTAAACTGCAAGATGATTTTAGGTGATATACAGATTGAGCTTGGAATAACACAGAACACCCGAGCAGGAAAGGTGGGTAACTCTCCCTTCCCTACTCTCTCTCAATAAAGTAAGCTCCAGTCCCCCATCTCTCTGATTTCTCTCTCTCTCTCTCTCTCTCTCTCTCTCCTCTCGCTCTCAATAAAGCCAGGGCAGGCCCCTAAGGGGTTTTGGCAGGCACTGGCATCTGCTCAGGATTGAATGACACTATTTGGTTTTCATTTTTTAACTTTTATTGGCTATCTCTACTATTTGTGGCACATCAGAGTTTTCCACTTAAGGCAGTGATTTAATGTTTTCTTTTTAAATATGTTTATCTGTGGCCCCAAAAGTGAAAAACATGCAATAAGAGAAGTGTACAGTCATGGCACAAGGCATGAATGACTGATAGTTGGGAAACACTGTAGCGTTTGGATTAAGATGGTCTGAGCTGGACTACAGCTTCACAACTAACTTTGCTGTGTGACTTCAGGCAAGTTACTTGAGATCTCTGTGCCTTGGTTTTCTCATCTGTAAAAGAGAGGTGATGTTAGTACCTACTTCAAAGGGTTATCATGAGGATAAAGGGGTTATTACAGGTAAAGCACTAATTTGTTACCTGGCATAAAGCAAGAATTCCATATAAATGAGGTATTACAGTATTTTTATAAATAAATCTAGGTAAATAATGATATATTCAAACTTGATCCTCTGGCCTGTGAATTACAAGGTAAAGAGACTTCTTCATGGGCTCTTATACAGGTAAAAAAACAAAAAACAAAAAACAAACCAAAAAAACCTCCTTCTGTTTTGTTTTGTTTTGAATTAAAAATGCCACCAACTGAAGAGTGTTTTAAACTCATGTGATCCTCTGGAAACCAGAAAATCAAGTGCACTATCTTGAATTCCATTATAATTTCCTTTCTGCTCTACTTTAAAAATCCCAGTATTTTAATTACTAAGAGTTTAAATTGAGGCTGCCATTCCTTCTCCATATGACACCAACTAGAATGTATTTACAACCGGGCATGTGGTTCCTCCAAGATTTTCACATTCTGCCTGAATCGTGCAGCCTCTCAAAAATTGCTGTTTTCTTGATATTGCTCCGGTAAATGACTTTTTGTTTCAATTATGGCCACTTCACCTGCAATGGCTTTTTAAAAATCTGCTTGAATACTGCTATGGTCTGAATGTTTGTGTCCCCCCCCCCCCAATAGTGATAAAATCTTAACCCCCAAAAGATGATGAGATTAGGACAGGGGGGCCTTTGGGACATACTTAGGTCATGAGGCCAGAGCCCTCATGGACGCGATTAGTGTCCTTAGAAAAGAGGCTCCAGAGAGCTCTCTAGCCCCTCCTCCCATGGGAGGACACAAGCAGATGTCTGCGATCCAGAAGAGGGCCTTGACCCCACCATGCAGACTCCAGCGTCCAGAACTGTGAGAAATAAATGCCTGCTGTTTATAAGCCACACTTACGTTTTATAAGCCGTAAGTCTGTGCTATTTTGTCAGAGCCCCAATAGATGAAGACATAAATGCAAACGGGTATCACTTATTTTTCTCTTCATAGGATTTTTCTTCCTCCTTGGCTCCAGGGGAATTCCTCCCATCGTTTTCGTAGTTTAGTGTGACCACTCGAGTGAATCACAGAATGGAGTGGGGAAGACATCCCTATCAACTTCATAGACCTTCTTCACCACCCTCCAGTTTAACGGGCACTTTGGACTGAAATGAAGAAGGACAGAGAATACTGCTCGGTGACAGTGGCTTAGAGATTCACACGGTTCAGCCACGCTCCTGAAGGCGCGTTCACTCTCTTTGCCTAATATGGCTTCCCGAACAATAAGCTTTAATCGTCCCATCGAATCCCACAAATTATCATCTCTGCTAGAACCCAGCTAGAAAAGAAGAAATGACCCTATATCTAATGTGAAGGAAAATGGTTAACAATGAAATTAATGATGATTGCAAATGTAACCTTCAAGAGGCACAGAGCCCAGTAATCCCTCCAAGAACAGATAATACAATCTGATTGCTTCTGAATGTCAAATGTACCTGCAAGAAATAGCTATGTAAATTTCCAGGGCAGGCTTGGTACCAAGAGTCCAAAGTTAATTTTTAAAATCGAAGTCGTTGTTCCCATCCCTCTCCATTCTGTCGAAATTCGCCCTTTCCTTCTTTCATTTTTTAAGCGACTATGTACTCACAACTCCGAGGCAGCTCTTCAGCTTGACTTGGAGACAGGACTAAGGGGCTGGGTACATGGGTGCAAACCTCAGGTCTGTGAAACCTTGGCATGTTACTTAACCCCTTTGTGCCTTAGGGACATCACCTACGGATGGGATCAGAGCACCCTACCTCCCAGGATTGTTGAAAAGGCTTACATTTATGTCACGTGTTTTACTCCCTGACAGTTCAGCTAGAGAGCACACAGGACACGGAGCAATACTGCTGTCCCAAAGAACAGCAAATGATGTCACAGAGCCCGCCCACACAAAAGTCTGGGTGCTCAATAAATGTGGGAAATGTTCTGGCTCCTGTGTCCTGCTAAGATCTGGCGTGGTACATGGCATATGGCAATCGATCGATATTTGAATGACATGAAATTAGCGTGCTGATCTGAACATCAGTTCTCCTAGGAAAGGGGGCCAGAGCGAAGCACATTCAGGAACTCTCCATTCCAATGACCATCAGCCCCCTGAAGACTCTGAGGATTATTAGGACAGCACACTGACAGAATTCACCTGTGCATGCTTTATGCCAACAATATGTCCAAAGTTCGGGCCAAGACATTCATCTTACCATCCCAAATGTGGCACGACTGCTTGTTATGACTCCCCATCCATTCTCTGCTTCATCAGTCAGACAATCTCAAGTGTGCTCAGCTAAAGACTATGGTTTCGGGCTCTCTCCTAGCTAGGTGTGACCATGACCAAGTGCCACCTGGAACTTCCAGGAAGGATGCAGACATGGAGGGGTTGCCTCTCAAAGGAGAAGGCTCCTTCCTTCTAATTCCTTTTTGCTGCACGTGTGGGCGGCAGACACACTAAACTGGCCCGGGGTGACCTTGCAAAGGGAAGTCTCAAGACTAGGACAGTGGGACAGAAAGATGGGAGTCTGGGCTCCTGATCACAGCAGGAAATCATGGAGTGCCTAACTGAATTTCTCTGCCATGAACTTTCCATCTGAAGTCACTACTACTTTAGGGATACCTGGGTGGCTCTATGGGTTAAGCCTCTGCCTTCGGCTCAGGTCGTGATCTCAGGGTCCTGGGATCGAGCCCTGCATCAGGCTCCCTGCTGAGCGGCAAGTCTGCTTCTCCCTCTGCCTCTGCCCCAACTAGTGCATTTGTTTTCTCTCTCTCTCTCAAACAAATAGATAAAATCTTTAAGTCACTGCTTTTTTACATTTTCCTGTTATAAACAGTCAAAACTAATCACAATTGACACATCAAACAAATAGGGCTCCTGGGAGCACATTTTTAGGAATCCCTGACCTTACAGCTTCCCAGATTTCTCAGGACCTTTTACCCCGTTTTGAAAAATTATCTTTTATAAAGGAGGCATTGCTTTCATTTAGATGTAAAGAAATAGTGACCTAATTTGCTACGCCCCAACAGTGATGAACACCCACTTACTGAAACACCCACTTTGCTTGTGGGGCTTCAGTTGATTATACTAATTGTTTCTTAATAAAAAGCAGGGAGCCAAATATTAGGAAGCGAAGCTACCAGATGAATCTCATCCATGCACGTGAGCCTCCCTTTCCGCGTCACTTCGCGAAGAAAAACATACCTGGCTTCCCATCTCAACTCTTCCTCGTGGCCCCTCTTTAAGCAGCCAATTGTACAGTAATTATTTGTTTAAGCTTATTCCTCGGGGAAATCCCGAAATTAAATCGCTCCGCCAACAAGGCCAGGAAAACAAATCATTTGTGTTGCGGCTGAGCCATAAGGCTCACATCATAAACACAGGCAGAGGGTGCACAGTTCTGCTCTCACAAAGCCATTTGGGAGAAGATTTTTATGGCAGCAGCTGAAATGTTTCTACCAAAACAACACCTACACTTCGCTAGAGTTATTTTCAGAGGAGAAGGTTTCCCCTACTGCTGTTGAAATCGCCGAAACGTTTAGTTGAAAGCGTGGGTTCACACGAGTCTGGGGTTGCAGCCCCAGTGGGGGAACTGAGGGGCCGCTTCCTGGCTGGGTGGCCGAGGGCAGCTGCCTTCACCTCACTGAGCTCGGGTCCTCTGCTAGAATCCGAGTCCTCCTGGAAAGTCGTGCAAGGAACTGATAAGACAGGCTTAGCACAGTGGCTACAAAATGAGTGTTCCAAAAATTAGAGCCGTCTTCTTTCTTATCCTGTTTGATGCTAAATGCCTTGAATCACTTGGGGAAAGAAGACCTAAGAACCTAGGGGTAAGTCATATTTAAAGATACCGTGTCAACAGTAATATAAAATTATACCTGTGCTAATGGTGTGTTTGCAGAAACCACAGAACACCGTTTATCCGCAGACAATTTACACAGCTCTTCCTGGACCCTCTGGGACAGAGTTAGGACAAGGAAGTCAGTAAAAGCTCTGACTAGCTAAGGGCGCCTGGGTGGCTCAGTCAGTTAAGCGTTTGCCTTTGGTTCAGGTCATGATCCCAGGGTCCTGGGATCGAGGCCTACGCTCAGCGGGGAATCTGCTCTTCCCCCTGCCTCTTTCCCCTGCTCCTCCCCCCCACCCCGTTCCTGCTTTCTCTCTCTCAAATAAATAAATCTTAAAAAAAAAGAAAGAAAAGGAACTCCAAATAGGTAAACGAGACAGCATACATTCCACTTACTGGCTATATTTAACCTATTAATAATGATAAATATTGTTGAGCACTGCCCTGGTCCTGGGCACCCAGCAACCCACTCCTCATGGAGTAACTATCTTTCACAATTATACACCGGGAGACAGCCGGAGACACTGATAACGAGACCCCGCTTTAGGACTAAAGAACTGATTTGCCTGCTCTGCCAAGTCCTGCAGGCAGAAGGCAGACAATGGCCCTGAGCTGAAGAAAGTCGTTCCACCCAAGGTCAAGCTCTCTCCCTGCCGCTGCCTTCAATGACATCAATTGACATCAGTCACTTCAATTGACATCAGTCAATAAAGGCCCGACCTGCTTTAGAGCTCCCTGTGGGGTTGATGAAGGCTTCTGTTAAGACGGATTGGCACCTTGGGGCGCTTGGGTGGCTCAGTGGGTTAAAGCCTCTGCCTTCGGCTCAGGTCATGATCTCAGGGTCCTGGGATCGAGCCCCGCGTCGGGCTCTCTGCTCAGCGGGGAGCCTGCTTCTCCCTCTCTCTCTCTGCCTGCCTCTCTGCCTACTTGTGATCTCTCTCTCTCTGTCAAATAAATAAAAATAAAATCTTTTAAAAGACGGATTGGCACCTCAACTTCTCCCTCAGCCCAATCCCAAGTCCTCCCTTTCCCCTCCTTAGATTTGGATCTTAAGAGACAACAAAGGGTCTGTAATTACTTTCAGTCTTCGGATGAACACTGTGAGTCTCAGAGAGGTTGAGAAGCTTGCCCACAGTCACACAGCCAATGAGCGCTACAGCTGGGATTGGAACCCAAGCATTCTGGTGCCAGAGCCTAGGCTCTAAATCACACTGCTCTACGGCTCATTCGAGTTTGCATTTTCAGGTCCCATCAAAGAAGCTGGTCCGGTTGGCCGATGTCCTCACAGCAGGCTGCAAGAAGCAGAACGGGAGAGAGTTGCGGGAGAAGGCAACTTCAAGAAACTTACGAAAGACAACCAGGAGACAGAAACTACATGTTCCAAACCAAGGGCTGGGTTATAGAGTGAGGGAATGGCTGAGAGGCCACGGAGGGACCAGGGAGACTGCCCGGACACCAGCAACCATGGGGAGTTGCGAGCTTGTCTATGCCGGAGGGATAAGAGAAGGAAGTGGGGGTTTTTAGAGCCCAGAGACTGGGGCCCACTGGTTGTGACTGGCACAGCAGGACTCGCTGGAGGGACGTCTGGTGGGGGCAGAAGCCCATGAAAGAGACACAGCCCGTTACTAGAGTCACCAAAGAAACACAGAGAAACAGGGAGTGATACCCTCCTGCCTCCCCTCGGCCACCAGCCAGCCAGGGAGCCCGGGAACCGGCATTCCCTGCCAAGTGGAGCAGAACCGGAGACGGTCCAGGAGCGGATCTCAGAGCGAGTCTGTGCTTAAGCCGATCGAATGGCAATGAGGAAGCACAGAGAAACACTCCGAAAGTAAAATACAAGAATTAAAGCAGATCTGCCAAAAGCTAGCTTGATGGCAAGTTGTCCTACATCCTCAGCAGCTCCGAAGCAAACAACACCAGCGATCCTGACCCGCGAACGGGGCCCTTTACAAGGCACGTGGCTTTATTACTGCCCAGTTCCATCACTGCGGTCTGAAAGAACGAGGCAGAGAAGTTTCAATGATTTTGTTTAGTAAATTGGGGGGGATATGTGTAATATTCTGAAAGTATTTCCATCATAAAAATAGCAGATTTATTGGACAGTGCTTTAGATTCTACTTATGTAGAACAAATTGTTCCCTGCCACCGTGAGCTAAATTAGGTGTTAATGTAGCTCCCATTCTGGAAGGCTAGATACACCTTCATGATTTTATCTGCTGTTTGACGAAGCAGTAGCTAGAACACAAATTCTTTCCTCTCTCCTTAGAAGTCCTCGGCTGACTTCTCCGATGCAGCAGAAACTCTCAGGGGAAGGGAGGGGGACAGAGGAGAGAAAAACTCTGCAAATGAAAACACATTACCCAGAACCTCCAAGAATCTTCAGCAGCACAGATACTAACATTGGAGTAATACAAAGATTAGCATGGCCCCTGTGTAAATTCATGAAGCCTTCCATAGTTTGCTTTTCTTTTTCTAATGTTCATGGGTGGGAAAACAAAGGCTCTGATTAGCAAAATGACTTCTCCAATTGAGGGCCCCTTCCCAGTACCAACTTTTCCTCCGTCCCCAACTTTTCCTCCAAAAAAAAAAGGGTCCCCAATGACAATATTCAGCAACCAATGAGTGTTTATCCACTTAGCCCTTCCAAAGATCTCTAACATCTATTTTAAAAATTATTTCTATTCTAGTATCTCCAGAAGAAATGTGATTTGTTCATATATAAAGATTGTGAATAAATTTCAGTCCCTTCGAACCCTGTTTTGCTTTGCCCTCCCTCCCTCGAACAAAGCTACTTTGAGATAACTAAAACGCAAATAGCTTGAGAGAAGATCTGGGATTGAGACTCAGCTTTGCTTCTAGGAAGGTGTGTGGATTTAGGCTGGTCAATTAACCTCTCTGGGTCTCTGTTGCCTCATTTCCAACATGGCGCTACGAGAACTAATGTCCACAAGCCTTTCGGCCCTGAAAAGATTCCACAGAAAGATAATGAAAGTCCTGTGCAGAACCAGATGAACTCTCTCTCACTTGACATGGCCCGGACATCTGCTGGTGAGATTGCTTATCAAAATTAAAAGTACAATCTGTGGCCATGGCGTAGGGAAACAAATCTGACCTCATTCCTTGCTCTCAGTTGACTGTGATCGCACCCAGCAATTCTCAAGTTGGGTTCTCGGGGGGTCTGACTGCAAAAAGAGCCCGATTATTCTCCCTCCCCGAATCTACGCCTTCTGCCATTTACCCTTGTAGTGCCCTCCCACTCTGGGACCAGTCACGTGACTTTTTTTGGTGAATGAGATATTAACAAATATCATACGAGCAAATGCTTGAAAAGTGCATGCACTCCTGGGCTTGTTCTCATTCTTGCTCCTTTGTCATGGCCAGGAGAACACGCTAGGTCAAGTGTGCTTGAGGATGAGAGACAGATAGAGCAGAGGTGAGTCACTCCAGTCTTCCTAAAGCTATCCTAGATCAGCCAACGGCCAGCTGAGCCCCAGACATGGGAGCAAACCCAGCTAAGATCAGAGGGGCTTCTTGCCCAACCCACAGCTGACCACAGACATGAGTGAGATCAGCTGAACCCCCAACCTGTAAGCTAAATACATTTTTATTATTATGTTCCACTGAGGTTTTGTATTTTGTAGTTCCTTGTTACACAGCATTTTTATGGCAGTAGATAACTGATGCATAGTCCTTGGCATACCAGCCAGACCATAACGACTATTTCGAGAACAAAGGTTCTTTAGTGGTAAAACAAGTCTGGGATACGCTGCATACCTTAACTTTACATTAAACGTTCACAACACATATGAATGCTTGTAAGGCTCTAAGAAGTCCCACAGTGAATAAACGTATTTAACTTTGTCTAATTTATGTTTCCCCCAATGTATTTTACTCCAGACCCCCAAGTATGATGTGCTAAAAAAATTCTCCCTTAGTCTTAGATTCCCACATCTAGGTTGAGCTTCTAACCCACCTTCTTGCTAGTTAGGCTGTGTATTTATTGTCTCTTCCAAGACAGTTGATGAACATTTCAAAAACAAACAAAAGACAAAAACCTAAAGGCACTCTGAAATCAGGAAAGCTTTTATTGTTTATAACCAAAGTCTAATGAGTGAAGAGGAATGTTCCAAAAATATCTGAAACCCATATACAGCCTTAGTCTAAGATCAACTTTCCCATGATTAAAACTGTAACAGAAGCTTCACAATGACTTGCCATTGAACGTTCTTCAGAGGCTCCCCATTGCCATCTTTCTATCATGGTTCCCAAGCCTGTAATAATCAGGGCCCTGATTTCCTCTTCTGCTACTATTCCTCCCCTCTATCTTCCTTTCTTACGTCTACTCTCAGGTGTACATACTATCCATGAACTACTTTCAGTTCCATCTAACAGGCCATGACTTTTAGTGCTCTAAAAGTCTCCAGAGTTTGGTGCTATTTGATGTGAACTTAAACTATGCAGCTTTGAAATAATATAACAGCAATAACATGGTCTCACATTAATTTGAATTAATGTTAAATCCACGCATAACATTAATATTCTTGGAAAGTTTTCCCTTGGAAGCTGGCTGGACCTAGGGAACGCTAAAGTCTGTTTACAGACTGGCCACAGGGTGGCGCCACATTTGCTGGTGAATGGAAAGACCCACCATTTTTGTCAGGATTATTATTGTATGACAAGAGTTCTGAATTTGCAAAGACTTCAGAAACACAACCCTCACATAAAATGTGACCTCTAGAACATGGAGTTTCTTCTGCTGGAAACTCTCTTTCCCTTTTCATCACATCCAAGCCCAAACACACAGAGTTCACCTGGCTAACTTCAATTCATCCTTGGTACATCAGTGGAAAGAGTACCTCTGCCTGGAAACTTTCCCTGAAACCCCCAAGAACAGATTGCAAGGCCATCCCCTAATAGAATTTACCTGGTTTTATGTAAATGCCTATCATTTGGTCTAGACTCCTTCATGGGAAAGACCCTAGCTTATTCCATCTTCGATCCAGAGCCCAACACAATGCCTGGTTCATGGATGATCATTGAGTATCGGATGGCCTCATGTGTGGATGGATGAATGGAGAAATGAACAAACAGGATGGGCCACTGAATACAAAAGACTGATTTCTGCTCTATATTCTCCCATCCTCTCCTCTGCCCAACATCAAGGAAAGATGATTACAAACACTAGGCTACGGCTGAAAAAAGAAGATAAAAAGAACCTTGATAACCATTAATCAGCTGGATAAGAATGACCATTATGAATTTAGAATCAATGTAGACCCACATTTTTTTGAAGTGAAGGCAAATGTCAAAAATATAAAAGATAATCAGAAAAAAAGTAGGATGCAATAGTTTCTTCCTCTTCCTAATCAGAGAAAATCTGAAGACACAGCTTTTATTTTTTGGAGCTAAACAACTTAATCCATTTGTTGAAAGTAAAGGATTCACTTCAAGAGTTGTCCTATATGATGAATGTGACCTCTCCAATGTAGCTAACAAAAACACAGGAGAGAGCTTTCTTTAGAGTTCCATGGGATCAGATTTCCTGCTTCCCATCACAAAACACCCTTGAAATATTTTGTTTCTCACACACCTTCACCTTGGACACTAAGTGCATGATCTTTGTTACCCCATGAGTTGCCCTCTTTAATGGGGGCAGAAATGAGTGCAAACCCAGATAAAACACTTTGAAACCCCCCAAAAAAGCCTTGCCTCCGATGTTTCTTCTCACATGGCTTTGGACTCCTGACCAAACACCCACTATGCTTCTGGCACTTTCAGGCAGAGCTTGAAAAATAGCTCTGCCACTGACTTCTCCTGCCAACTGACACCATGCCATCATCTCAGGAAATGTCACATGGATGATCTTTTGGCTGTGTGTCTATACGGCCTTGTTCTCTGGGCTTTAATCTTATTTGAACTTTCTTTCGACTCCTTATAGACACTATATTTGAAAACAAGGGATGTACGGTTTTGTCACGCGCTAGAGAAATCCAAAACGATTCTCCACGGGTTGTTTTAACCCTAGCGTTAAAGCAAAGCCGTAATCTGATGCTGCTGTTTTTCGGGTTCCTTTGTGCTCTATTTCCCTACTGACTGAACTCCCTTACGTGTAAATAAGAACCTGGTCATTTAGTTCAGTCCTACACTGCATCAGCGGTGGGAGTAAGGAACACCGTGCTTGGTTCTCCCACATCTCAACCTGAAAGATGTGCGAACAGCCCAACGTCTTGGGGCAGCTCTGTCTTTTGAAAGCTTGTGAAACTTTCAAGAATTCCTTTCTGCCTCCTCCGGCCTGTTTTTCAGCGTGCATTCTTTCAAAAGACATCTGTGTCCCCTGGTAAGAGATGAGCATGATACCAAATAAAACAAAAAGTGAACTTCAGAGGGAGTTTTCAAGCAAAGGCTCCCAAATAAGGAGTAATTTCTTTGTTCTTCCCTTTCTCTCTTTAACCCCACTACAGTTAAATCACTGAAGGCTGTTTATTCTCTCTCTCTTTCTATTATTTTTTTTAATAAAAAGTGCCCACCAGGTAACCAACTCAGGATCCCTTTCACAGAAGGGAGACCAGGCAGCTGCCTCCCGGAGACCACGCACCATCGCCACCAGGACTCCCACAAGGCCAACTGAATCTGCCCTGTGTTGCTTGCCAGTGCTGTTCCTTAATTGGCCATGAATACGGTAAGCCCCGGGAATTTCTGCGCCCTGTATAGCATAATCTCCTAAAACATCAGCAGAGAGTTGAAGGGCCAAATTTTTAAATAGCATCCAATTAATAATTGTAGTAATAATGAAAGAAATGCCAAACTGCTATGTGAATTCTAAAGCCCAAAGTGGAAGCTCAGCTAAATGAAGCAAAACTGTTCTTCTACACTCCTCCCCTCTTCGCTTTTCAAATGCCCCATCTAGCAGGGGGAATTTCTGGAGCTAGATCATGCAAAATGTTAGAATTTCGTATTTCAGGTTCTATGCACTTTTCCAGCTTGTATCGAGCACTGACTATGCCTGGATATAAAGACCAAAATTCTTGACCGTCGATCTCAAGAAAGTCACAATTCTATTCAAACACAGAAGCCGCTAACAGAATTTGTTCATTCGCCTAACAAATGATTAGTGAGGACCTGGCACCGTTCCAGGCACTGAGGATGCCACAGTGAACGATATGGGACAGAAATCCCTACTCTCGTGCAACTTTCACTCTGCAGGGGTGGACTGACCACCCCCAAATAAGTACACAGTCTGGACATCGGAAGATACTGAAGGCTACAGAGGAAAGAGGCAAAAGTAGGGAAAGGAGACAGGCGTGTAAGTCACAGGGGGTGGCAACATTAAACAGGGTAAAGGAAGGCCCCAGTTGGCAAAGATTTGAAGGAGGTAATGGAATAAGTCCTACAGAAACTGAGAAGAAGAGCTTCCCAGGTCAAGGAAAGACATACAAAGGCCCCGGGGGAGGCGCGTCTGGTGCGTGCGTGCGTGCGTGCGTGCGTGTGTGTGTGTAAGGAACAGCAGCCGGCAAGGGTGGTCAGCATGGAGGGACCAAGGGGGTGCAGTAGCAGATGACGTCAGAGCTCAAAAGCAAGGGATCATGAGAGCCCTTGAAGGGCCTGATAGGGGCTGCAGCTCATGCTTCTGATGAGATGGGGAGCCAGTGGAGGCTAGAGGTAGAGCAACATGACCTGACTTCCATTAAGAGGATCACTTGGGGGGGCACCTGGGGGGCTCAGTTGGTTAAACGTCTGCCTTCGGCTCACGTCATGATCCCAGAGCCCTGGGATTGAGTCCCGAGTCAGGCTCCCTGCTCAGCAGGGAGTCTGCTTCTCCCTCTGGCCCTTCCCCTACTTGTGCTCTCTCTCACTCTGTCTCTCTCTCAAATAAATAAATAAAATTTAAAAAAAAAAAAAAAGAGGATCACTTGGGGCGCCTGGGTGGTTCATTCAGTTAAACATCTGACTCTTGGTTTCAGCTCAGGTCACAATCTCAGGATCCTGGGATTGAGCCCCATGTCGGGCGACACTCTCAGCAGGGAGTCTGCTTGAGGATTCTCTCTCTCCCTCTCCCCCTACCCCTCCATCCATTTGCTCACTGACTCTTTCTCTTTCTCTCTCAAAAAAAAAAAGAAGAGGATCATCTGGGTTGCTTTCTTGAGAATAGACTGTAGGTGGGCAAGGACATAAGCAAGGAGACCAGCTTGAAGTCTACGGCACAATCCAGGTGAAGGGGGATGATGTTTGCACCAGCGGTAGTGATGAAGGTAACACGAACTGTTTAAATTTGGGATGGGGGCGCCTGGGTGGCTCAGTTGGTTAAACAACTGCCTTTGGCTCAGGTCATGATCCTGGAGTCTCAGGATCGAGTCATGCATCGGGCTACCTGCTCAGCGGGGAGTCTGCTTCTCTCTCTGACCTCTTCCCCTCTCGTGCTGTCTCTCACTCTCTCTCTCCCTCAAATAAATAAATAAAATCTTTAAAAAAAATTTTTAAAAAAATAAATAAATTTGGGATAGGTCTTTGAATTGAGAATAGAATTTACTGAGGAACTTCATTTCAGTATTTGAAAGTAAAGGGTTTCTATTTTCTGAATCAAAATGCCTAGTCGAACTCCAAATTTGTGTTCACTGTGTTTATGTACTCCAGCAGGTTCTGATGATACACTGATTTCCATCTCCAGCCTTTACCTTTCCAATGACCCACAGTTAACTGCCACTGCTTCTAAGATTCATTTCTCTGGTCCACTCTCCTTCAGCAAGACCATCTATTCCCAGCCTCCGTATGGTGATCATGAAACTAATCGTCCACTCACCCAGGGCCAATGTCCCTATGTTTCTTCCACCGTTGTCTTCTCCGCTGTGAGTCCAGATATGACCTTATTTTGTGCACCTCCCTCCCTCTCAGTTCCTATTGCCCCCTCTCTGGTGCTGACCTCTACACTGCCTTGCTAGCTCCAACCTCTCTCTCATCAAAACCATCTTGCCAAAAAAAAAAAAAAAAAACCATCTTGCCAACTGTCATCAAAATAACATTCTGAAACTACAGGTGTTATCATGTGACTTCCCCTGCCTCCCAGGGTCTTTCCCAATGACTAAGGATCTCTCCATGGCCCCCCCATTCTCTGACCTCTCGTGCCTACCCCTCAGGCATTCACTACCTCTGGAATATGAGGACTTTCCTGCTCATTCTCTCACTTTTACTTTTACATGTGGGGCTTTCCCAGCCTATGATGCCCTCTCTCTCCCCCTTTTCCGTGCAAACTTTCTTAAATCTTCTCATCCATGGAGACTAGCTCAAACTTAGCTCCCTCTATAAAAATGCCCCTAATGACTCCAGCCCCTATCCAGGTCCAATAACAGCCTTTTCATTAGCCTCTCATGTCTCAGATACATGCCCTATCTCCTTGGTAGGATAAACGGCAAGGTCATACACCACCTTGTATTTGTTTTCACATCATAGATGGTGTTCAATACGTACATATCCAATTACATTATTTCAGTGAAATAAATTAACTGAGATAATATTCCCCTTATCTTTATCTCAATCTCTGAACGGGAGGAATTGAAAACCCCTAGAATTCAAAGGATACAGAATCTCTAAATAGAAAGAGTCTGTTATTTCTTACTCTATCTCTCTGTTCCTCTTCTGCCACTTTGATCTTCCCACTAACTTGTTCTTGGGTAGTGTGCCACAGAAGAACTGGACAAGAAGTTATGGCTGGGGTTATCTCATGGAGATTATGATGTTCACAGGCACATCATACCCCAAGACGTAATCTGTCCAATCTTTGACTTATAATCAAACAAGATCCTGGCTTCATGGGAGAGTAAACAGGAATGGAATGAGCAGTTCTGGTCCCAATCAGAAAGCCTAGCCATCGCTAAGATCTCTGGGTATAGAACTAGGGCCACATGGTGGGAGAAACAAAAAGAAAATGAAGTTGGCCTGTAATCAGGCACTTAGGGTCTATTTCTGGGCAGGAATTCCTGCTACATCTCGGACACTACCATGTCGCCCCTGCCAGTACGTTCTTAATGACAGGACTTGACTGACTCATGAATCGCCACTCCAGTGGTGTGTCCCTCCAGTCCCCCTAACAGGCTACTCTCAACTTCTCTCACCAAGATAAAGACTCTACTTCAAGGTCACCACCTCCCATTTTTAATTCACACAAACTTTAAATATTTGCCAGAGCCTAACGTGAGCCATGCACAGCCACTGCCACCCTGAGGAAGACAGACACATTCCTTTGCCTTCTGGAGTCTACAGTTGGAGGCAGATGGTGATCAAGTAGCCACACAGGCATAAAATCACAAACTCTGATTAGTGCAACGAAGGAAACAGAGATAGTACAGGGGATGAGACTTAATCCAAAGGGTTCCATGCTCCCCTGAGGACGTGATACTTGAGCTGAGATCTGAAGAGTAAGCTAGAAGTTAAATGACGGATGGGAGGAGAGAAGAGAGAGTTCTTGTCACAGGGACATGGAAGGACGCAGGGGCAAGAGAGAGAGCGGTGCCCTGGAAAACCTTAAAAAAAAAAAAAGGCAAAGCTGGGAGAGAATGGCTCAAGAAGTTAGAAGGCAGAAGGTAGGTCAAGCAGAGCTTTGTGGAACATGGAAAGAAATCTCTGGCCTCAGAAAACCGGGCCGGCCATTAGAGTTTCTTCAATTCCTTGTGTCTGAATGTTCTCTACTCATCTGCCACTGCCTACTCTGACCACAGTTCCTTTGTGAAAATCCATCCCACCTCAGCCCCTCAAAGGAAATCCCTACTAGCATAAGGGCACTGGCAACTTCCACTTCTGCACATTTGCCAAGCCCCCTCGTGAAAGCCAGCCCCCAGGCTGCGGGGGCAGGGGCCACGTGGAAGAGAAGTGAGGTGTTCCAGCGGGAGTGTGGGCTGAACTCCCATCCTACAGCCAACATCCCCTGCCTGCCCTGGGAGAGAGCCGCCTCGAGTATTCCAGCTTATGTGAGCCCCTGGATAACTGCAACCCCAGCCAACGCCACGCCAAGCAGAATAACTGCTCAGCAGAGCCCACCCAGCCCAGGCTTCCGAGGGCTACCAAACCACCAAGAAGTTTGGGGTGGTTGTTGCAAAGCAAGAGATAACTAAAACAGAAACAGAGCGAGGTAGCAAATAAGATTAGGAAAGAATCGAGCAGATATACAAGGAAAGGCAGGGACACGGCCCCTGCGTGATGGGGAATTCAAGCTCCATTCTGGACCTTCTCACCTGAGTGGAGGACTCTTCCTTTCTCTGTAATTCACAAACCTCAGTCCCTTTAACAAAACCAGCTTAAAGGCTTTCTGTCCTCAAAGGTCTTTACTATAATACCCAGGTATTTTAGTCACCATTTTGCTCCTGCCTCTCCAAAACAATTCTTTTTTTTTTTTAAGATTTTATTTATTTATTTGACAGAGAGAGAGAGATCACAAGTAGGCAGAGAGGCAGGCAGAGAGAGAGGGGGAAGCAGGCTCCCTGCTGAGCAGAGAGCCCGATGCGGGGCTTGATCCCAAGGATCCTGAGATCATGACCTGAGCCGGAGGCAGAGGCTTTAACCCACTGAGCCACCCAGGTGCCCCTCCAAAACAATTCTTGTTTATCAGTGTCCAACTTAATAAACGGCACTCAGAAATTCCTTGTGTAGTCTTTACCAATTACCTGGTCTAGGGTATCAAGATTACTGATCCCTACAATTTTAGAGACCGGAATAATTGGAAGGAATAAGGCTCAAGTATCTCTTATGGTCAAGGTGTCAGATATGTTCTACAAAACAGGTGATCGTGGAATACAGGTGCTAACATAATCATTGTAACTGAAAAGGCAATCTACCATATTTCCAAGTAACCCACCACATTTCCATAATGTAGGTTACTCTAACATGATGCAAGGTGATTTCATAGTGATAAGTTTGGTGTAAGTGCACACAAATCTCGTAAAGGCATGCACTGATAGGAGATACCAAAGGGTCTGTCTCCCTATTTTGAGATATTCGTGAATTAAAAACATGTATTGCTCAGATTTTAGAACACGTGCTCTTTGAGGTCTAGGAATTTGTTAAGATTTTTAAAGCCATTATCTTTATTTTGTTTTATCTTCATTCCTAATATTTTTAGAGTGTATGTGCTATGATTTAGAGTATGTGTGTTGTGATGAGTTTTAAGGATTAGATGACCACTCTATCCCTTGCTCTCAAGTCCAGGCACTTCTCCAAAGGCTACCAGCATTTGGCCAAATAATCACATGCCTCACCGATTGTCCAACCCTACCAGGAAATTTCACACCTCCTTTCATACCATACCTCCCCTTCTCTCCCTGGTAAGCTCACTACCATCCTTCAAGACCCTGCTCAATGTCACTTGTTAAATGAAGCATTACCTGACACTCACCAACGTCTCTGCCTTTTCTCGAGAGATTTAACTACACCCTCATTTAGAGTCACACAATACTCTGTATATACCTCTAATACTTGAAATATTTATCATAATTATTTGTTTGAACTTCTATTTTCCCAACAACATTGTGATTTCCTTGAAAGCAGTGATCAAATACTATTCATTATTAACTCCGCGGTACTTAGCAAAGTGCCTGGATCACAAGGGGCCGTCTGTAAATATGTACAGAGTGAGTGCTTTCTGTCGCTAGAGTGCCTTATTCTAAGCAGCCTGAAATGCCTTTCACACCAGTTTTTTTTTTTAATTCTCAAAAAAATGGATTATAACCCATTAGAGGGATGAGAAATATAAGGAATTAAGAGGAAAAGATGTACTTATCTAAAATTAGAATACATGAGAGAAATCTCTGGAATTTCCAGATGGATAGATCCATTTCACCCTTCTGTTTCTGTGAATTACATAGGATTCCATCTTGTAGAGTCAAATACACTATAATTAACTGCATACGTGGTCATAATAAGACAGAACTTCTAATTTTCAATTCACTACTCAAACAGGGCTAACCATAATAGAAAAAAAAAAAAAAGATGATTAATTACAACCCAAGGCACCCCTCCAAAAATGTCTTCTTTAATAAGTACCCCTTCTTTTGTTAATGCATCCTACATGCTGAGTGTCCTTAGGGCTCAAGTACAATTTACACTTCATTATCTTGTATCTTCGTAACGTCTCTAGCTGTTTCATCGCATCCAATTCTATCTAGAGAGCAAAGTCTTCAAAGATGGTGTCTCGGTCAGGGTCCTCGCGGGAAACAGACGGCGCACTCACAGGAGACGACGGATGGCGTTTAATAAGGGGATTATCTATCAGTCACGGCGGGGTTTAGGGAAGACAACCGGGGAATGTGAAGTGCTCTAAGCCTGAAGGAGTGGGAGGGCAGAGCTCTGGGGACCCAGAAAAAGAGAAAAAGTACAGTTAGCTAGACGAGGGGGCCAGCCGACCAACTGTGGCTTCCAGGAGAGCTGCAGAGACCACCATCAGCCAGGTGGCAAGAAAAGACCTAGAGGAACGAATAGGCTGACCTCATGGTCCTCCTCCCCGCAATCCCCTGCTCCATGAATGCGACCGGAAGCCAGAGGGCAGGGAAGCCCACCAAGGAAGGCAGCACGTGACAGCCCTCCCTTGCAGGACAGGGGCAGGCTGGGGAGAGTGGAGAATGGATCTGGAGAAGCAAACAGAGAAGAACCAACACCAACAGAATCATCATGGGTACTTATTTCTGAGCTCCCTCCTTCCCATACAACAGCACTATTAGTACAGATGGAAAAAAGAAAGAGCCAAGACGTGGTGTTTGATGGAATCACAGGGCGTGCAGGAACATTCCATGTACATCCATTTCCATTTCTTTGTGAGCACCTAGGAGTCACCGCTCCACATCTGCTCTGCGCTCCACCCCCAACCACACGGAAGAGGGCTTACTGCAGGCAATGCCTAGGAGGAAGACCTGCAGGAAAAACCCTCCAACTGTGCTATAGGAGTCAGGAAATAAATAGCCCAGCTCCTCCCCGCTCCAGGGCACTACTGTGAAGCACTTTCTACCATCTCTGGCAGACGGGAGCCTTCGCTGCCCTCGGTGGAATCAGCCCATCAGCACACCGGACACTGGCTGCATTTCCTTCCTTATCTCACTGCCCCACTCCCCGCTGGTGCTTGCAGGGGCGACCTCCTACTTGCACTCCAACCCTCACCTCAGGCCAGCGGCGGCAGAAGCCAGACTCAGACAATCCATGAGTCATAAGCCACACCTCTAAGAACGGACCCATCACGAAGAACGTGTAAGAGTTATGTGCACGTGCGTGTGTGGGCTACCAACCCTCCCTGCTTTTCTCTGCACCGAAGTAAAAATACATTGAACTTCAAGTACAAAATGTGACTTCTAAGGCTCCAATTTGGCTTTGAACTTGCTCCGGGAAGCTGAGAAATAACAACCTCTCTGGGCTTCCATTTCCTCATCTGTCAAATGAACTCAGGTAAAGACCTCTACGTTTCTTGTCCAACTCTCAAGTTTGGTAAAGATTTTCCACAGTGAAAGGGACATAAATCATAAGGCCCAATCCTTGGACAGACACGAAATTTCATTCTTTGGAGTATTTTCTTACACTTAGGGAATTCATAAAAGGCAAAAAACACTTTTGCATCACCATAAAGAAAATAACTTTCAGAAATTAAGAATTTAACCTATCGACCAGATGGCTATTAGATATTATTTTAAATCAAGTTTCCTTGATTTGACAGCATACATACAATTATTTTAAAACTTGTAAATCTTGTATAAACCTCTATTGAGCATCCCCTTAATCTATTATAGGATATACTAATAAAAACATCAAGACTGCACATTTTTTATAAAGTAATACCTCAGGGTTGCCTGGGTGGCTCATCTGGTTAAACATCTGCCTTTGGCTCAGGTCATGATCCCGGGACCCCGGGTCCTGGGATCGAGCCCCGCATCAGGCTTCCTGCTCAGTGGGGAGTCTGCTTCTCCCTCTCCCTCTGCCCCTCCCCCCATTACTCATGTTCTCTCTCCCACTCTCTCTCTCCTCTCTCTCTCCAGTAAGTAAAATCTTTTTAAAGAATGAGTAAATAAAGTAACACCTCAGAAAATAGAGACTAGCTTTGTAGACCTATTCTGCTATAACTTCATTTGTCTCCTTGGACAAATTATTTCACTTCTTCATCCCCTGTACCCAGCAGCACCTCCAAGAGAGCTGGGCCTAGGGCATTCTATACACAATAATCAACTGATAAAATTGAAGAATGGCCCTGAGCTTTAGTTTTATTAAACAGAAGAAGAGGAATGGGTTGGGCATGCTATCTATATCATCTTGACAATCTCTTCCTACCCCCACCTTCCCTTTTAAAATGAAACAGAACATAGTGACCTTAAAATCTGTAGTTCCAAATGACTGTATCCTTCTCTTGAGAGCTATTGCCTCTGTCCAGGATGGCCATCCTAGATCACGGCTTACCTATTCAGGGGCAGGAGCCCCTGGATCCTGAACTTTCATAAACTGATTCTTAAAAACACACACACACACACAATTCAGGGCTGGAAATGCAGTGCCATGGAATGAATCCATGTTTCTAGCCCTCATATTTAAAAGAATGGCAAAAATCATTCCAACCACCAGGCATGAGTAAGACCTTCTGACAGGTGACCAAGACCTTGTCTCAGAACTATGTGGAAATGCATGACAAGCAAACAAAAAGCCTGTGAAAGGAACGAGGGAGGGAGCAGAGAACATGGAAGGGGAACATGATAAGGTATTCTTTCACTTCCCTTTCTTGACTATACTCTCGTTCATAACAAATAGACCATTACATCTGTAATAAAGTGGAAAATCCGAAAGTAACCATGAGCCTCTTGGAAGGACCCTCTGGGACTCTGGTGGCTCTTGCTACTTTTTCTTTAGGCACAAAGAATTCAAAGTGTGTGCATATTGGAAACAGGAGAAGCAGGACAAGAGCCAAGAGGAAAGTTCTAATTTTGTATCTTTGTGGGCAAACTATCAAAAAAATGGTTTCCTTCCAATTTCCTCCAACATGAAGAATGGTCAACTGCTTCTCTATGATATTTCATCTGAGTTTCAAGGTCAAGAGGGAGGAAGAAAGAAGAAAACGAGGTTATACAATGTCACTAAAAAGTTAGCTTTAATTAAATTATCTTATAGCAGTTATAAATTTCAACAAAGTTATAAATACTCATTTATTATTTATACCAAAATGACAAAATTGTTAGGAAAGACTAAATTACCAATAAGGAAAATATTAGATGACTTTGGAAATGTTAGCATGAATAGTTATAATGGACCTAATTGTCTTCATTGGCAGTTCCCAAAGCTGGGTGCATAATAGAATTACCTGGGAAATCCTTAAGACTTCTGAAGCCCACGAGGCTAATTACAGAGCATCACCAGGGGTTAGAGAGCCAACAAACGTAGTTTTTTTTTTTTTTAGTCTTGTCTTTTTTTTTTTTAAAGATTTTATTTATTTGACAGAGAGAGATTACAAGTAGGCAGAGAGGCAGGCAGAGAGAGAGGGGAAAGCAGGCTCCCTGCTGAGCAGAGAGCCGGATGCGGGGCTCGATTCCAGGACCCTGAGATCACGACCCGAGCCGAAGGCAGAGGCCTTAACCCGCTGAGCCACCCAGGCGCCCCACCAACAAACATAGTTTTGAAGCTGCCCAGGTGACAGTGATACGCACAACAGTTCAAGATCAAGTGGCCTACATTATGCTAAGTCAATGTTAACGTGGCTTGAGGCAAAGGACGGTGTCTTGAACTCATGCTTCACGTCTTAAAACCCTCCCTGACCTGCTCCTTACGGGTAGACATCCAGGGCACAAAGCTTCACCTCCCCATTCCTCACCTGCCTCGGGCTGCCTCTCTACTCCTTCAAGCCTACCTGGAGTTGGACATTGATGCCAGTTATGGGGCTTAAGAAACAAAGAACACCAGGAAGTACAGTGACGTTAAAACTGTGCCACAGGGAGAAATGGTGTCCACAGTGCCTTTGCAGTTAAGAATCACCCACTGGCAGAGAAAACACACTGAGGGTAGGCCAAGCAATGCTATCAAAATAGGCAGCTTCAGCCTCCTCTTTCCTGGTCTTATTCAACCATTCATTTATTCATTCATGTATTTACTAGCCAGGTGGCTTGTCCTAAGTTCACCCCAAACTCACAGCTTGAAGGGAAAACAGGTCTTAAGAAGGAACTGCCACTCAGTGTAATTAGAAAAGTGGAAGTAGGTACAGACACAGTGATAAAATACACCAAGAATAATTACCTCCGGGGAAAGGGTTTTCCAGGCTACGGAAATTTTGCATCAGCAAAGGGTTTTCCAGGTTATAGAAATTTTGCATAAGAGCCACAAAGATGAGACAATACAAAAACAGGAAGCTGTCTCATACCGCATATGGAAAACACATTCAAGGAATGAGGTCTGAGGTCAGAAATGTGAGGTCGGAAAGGGAAGAGCTAGGAGTTGGGGCCTTACCCCAGAGCGGGGTTTCTCCACAGCGGCACTTACTGATGTTCTTGCTGGATCATTGCTGATGGTGGGGGGCCACCTGTGCCTTGTGGGATATTTGGCAGCATCCTTGGTTTTTATTCACTAGACAACAGCAGCACCTCACCCCCACCCCCCATACAGACAGTAATGTCCCCAGACATTGCCAAGATGTTCCTCAGGAGAAAAGTCACCCCTGCTGAGAACCACCGCCCTGGAGGCCGTCTAGACATGTTGGGCAGGCAGAACTAAGTCAGAATGTGATAGCAGCGTGGGACGTGCAGCGGGGTGCTGTGACATCACAACCATCCACCCAGGACAAGAACCTGCATATCTGTGCTCACGCTTCTATCCATTTGCACAGCGTAGGACAGAGTCTACACTTAACAATTAGCTCTAATTTACTAATTTAGACATTAGGCTTTCAAAGAAGAATCACGGATTATTACGCTATCTTGGCAATATAAAAACATCCCGAAGTTGGCCTCTAGGGGGTGGGATTCTGGTTCACTGCTCTTCCCTGGATATTTTTCAGTATCCTCCACAATCCGAACAAATAAAAGAGTGATCACTTTTCAAGATACCGTCCTTAGGTAATTCCTCTGTGAAAATAAAATATTGCATGCATGACACTCAGTTGCAAAGGTAAAGCAATGATCCCACAATGTGTGCACACACACACTCTCTCCCATCCCTGCTCACTGTGCTTTCAATTATGACTGTATTATAAAATTTCGTTTCCCATGAACCAAAACATGCACAAGGGTATCTTTGCAGAACATACCTTTTTGCACAGACCTTTTGCAGTAAAGCATGGTTTCAGTTATCTATTGCTGTATAACTAGCCACTATAAAACTTAGTGACAAAAATAACCATCATTTATTATCTCTCACAATTCACTGGGTTGGCTGGGCTCAGCTGGGCAGTTCTATTCCACATGGTGTAGCTAAGGTCACTCAGTAGGCTACATTCAGCTGGGAGCTTGATTGGGGCTGGAACATTCAAGACGGCCTCTCATGCTTTGAGTTTCTCTCCACATGGCTGATCATTTAACAGTATAGTCTAAGCTTTTATAAAGAACCATGGTTGGCTCCTAAGAAGGAGCAAACCCAGAGCCCGAATATACTTATCGAGCCTCTGCTTGCAACATGCTTGCTAATATCCCACTGACCAAAAGCATCATGGCCCAGTCTAGAGTCAATAATTATGGCCAAGTCTAGAGTCAATGAAGAGGAGACTACACAAAGGCATGAGTGCTGGAGGACAATGTTCATGGGGGCCACCAAGGTAATAGTCTATCACAGTTGGAACAGTGTTTCCTTGTAGAACATGGCCTTTTACCCAGACTTTTTGAACTAAACATTAAAACCCAGATATTACAGATATGAAAAAATCCATACCAATTACAACTAAAGCTACCGCACACCTTCATGCCTTCCTTAGGCCAGCTCTTAGTACAGAAATAGAAATAATTCAATCTCATATTTCCTAATGGTAAAGGCATTTCAGAGAAAAAAAAATTCCTATTTTTCCCTAAAGGACAGAAATACCAACGATGAAAGATTCTCTCGCTAAAGATTAGATACTATTGTTTGGATACATTTCAAGATTTCATCATGAAAAGACACTCACCGAATTAAACAAACTGATCCAAATCTACAGTCAACTCCCTTCCCAATTTTCTTCTTTGGTAAACGAACCGCCTTTGAAGAACTAAGCACAATCCTAACAAATTGTGCTTTAAGTTTTCATGCACTGAAGACTAAGAAAAGTCACACACCAGTTCTCATGTGTAAAAGAATAATTTGCTTTAGCTGAACAAGTAAAAGTTCACTTCAAGATTGTTTTAATGCATATCACTTATCATTTTACTATTTTTACACATGTGAATTATGAAAATGCATTCTCTAGGAGGAAAAGTCATCTCCGTTATGACAACCCTATAGCAGAGCAGTAGACACAACCCCCAGAGTGGCAGGGATGCCTGGGAAAACACCAAGTATCCATCTGAATGGGTTTACCTTATGCGTGGGTACCCTCGGACATGACCAATGAGGAGGTCCCTCCTGGTTCCAATATCATGAATAAAAGATGCCCAGATCAGGGCAATCTAAGCCTAAGTGAGCTCCTAAATGAATCTGACATGTGGGAAACAACAATAAGTTTGAAAGATTCATTTGGGCCACTCAATCTTAAGAGAGAGTTCAGGAGATGCAGAGCTAGCAGAAAATGTTTTTAATAAAAATTGCAAATAAAAAGTACTTATAGGACATTTTCAAACAGTTCTAAACATTTCTGGTGAATCTGGTACAAGAACAGCATCTAGAATTCTGTTTGGCACAATAAATATTTGTCAAATGAATAAAACACAACCTACTGGGAAAATGGCCTTGGAGACTAGCTCAATGGTTTTCCAGAGGTTCTTGGTAAAAAGAGAGGGAGGACAGGAGATGTGGAGGAAGTGGAGAGCTGACTACTGCTTTATACCTTGGGCTTTCACATGAATAAAAGTTACTTCTATTTTTTTTTTTTTTAAATCCACTGCTACTGATCTATCCCAACATCCTTGTTCTATGAACAAGAAAACAACTCAACCAAGGCCAGACACAAAGAAGGGCAGTGTCACAACCAGACCTCAGGTCCAGAGAGAAATATTGGCATATACAGTTGGTCCTCAATATTCACAAATTCGCCTACTTGCCAAAACTTATCTGTAACCACAAAATCAATACAGGTAGAGCTTTGGAGGTCTTCGCTGGACATGTACAGAGAGGCAAAAAATTTGAATTACTAATGCACAGGACCCTGCTGATGTCACACAAGGCTCTGCTCTGCCTTCTGGTTTCAGCTCTCACACTGTAAACAAGTGTCCTTTTCACAATCTATTCAGTGCCACGTTGTATGGCAAATTTGTGATTTTTGTTGGTTATTTTACTGTTTAAAATAGCCCCCCCCCCAACCAGCAGAGTGATGAAGTGCTAGTCTACTTAAATGTAGTGTTCCTAAGCACAAGGCTGGGATGTGCCTTGCAGAAAAAATACATGTGTTAGCTAAGCATCATTCAGGCATGAGTCATAGCGCTGTTGGCCATGAGTTCAACGGGAATGAATCAACAATACATATTAAACAAGCTGTTTAAAAAAAAAAATAAACAGAAACACACACGAAACAAGGTTTCATATGGATGAGTTGATGAAAATGCTGTGACCAGAGGTTCACAGGAACCTATCCTTTAATTTCCACTAGGAGCAATGATTCAATGTTCACTAATGCAGTGTTCATGGAGACTTTGTAGGACATAACTACTGGAAATAATGAGATCAACTGTACATAACTTATACCTCTTTAGTTTGTTGTTACTGAGGGTCTTGAAAACTGGGCACTAGTACTCCTGAACCAGACACCAGTAAACACCTTAGTGAAAGTACCTCCTGGTACCCCTTTTGGCACCTTGTTTTTTCTCATAACCGGTAACATGAGTTTTACTGATTGTATGGGGATTTTGAAGTATTTCATTTTGGGGGGAAATCTTGTAGTATTATGAGGACTGTTTCCTAATTTGCTAAATATAGGACAGCAAAGGAACCATCCTAGAAGTCATCTAGTCCCAGGGCTACTAAACTGATCTCCATGACCACCAAAGAGGTTCACAGATATTTCTGACGTCCTATAAACTGGGATGGGAAAAGCAATTACATGGTTAATTTCACTAAGCTCTAACTGATCTGTGGCATTTCCTCTAATTAAAAATATAAATCACAAACCACAATAGTACTGATTGCACCTATCACTTGGTTTTTGATGGAAATTCCAGATAAATCTATCATATTAAAATTTTTGCGGATATTGCAAAATATCATTCGTACTCACCAATAATTTGAAATTACAATAGTTATATCATCGAAAGTTAAGAAGATGTAAATAGATTACTGTGCCACACGTTTACTATTTTTATATCTGATTTCACTATAATGGCTTCCTTTGCAGTCCTGTGTATTTTATGCATTTAAAAAATTATTTAGAGAAGGGGTCCACAGAGTCTCCACTAGACTGCCAAAAGGGTCTGTAAGAACTCTGAAGCCCTTCCCCCATTCCAAAGATAAAGAAACATGATTTAGAAAAAGTAAAGTAGCCTTTGATGGTCCCATCATTGGTTAGAAGCAAACCCAGGCCTGAAACCACACAATATCCAACTTGGATGGGACTCTATGAGCTGTGCTGAGCTGCTCAGCTATTCACCCTAAGTCTAAAAACTGGGGCACCTTATCCCCCGAAGTTTGGCCAGTGGCTAAGTGAGCTCCGAGACCGTACGTCAATAGGAAGGCAGAAGCATGTATCCCTAGCAGGGAATAGTGAGGATTTTACAACGCATCCATGTGTCCCTGCTGACCTATCCAAGATTCAGATCCCATCTCCCGGGCAATCACTGTTGCCTCACCCCACATGGAGCACAGTCACCGTGGTGGGGAGCCAGGTGGAACTGTGTGTCACTCTGCTGGCTGGCCCAGAACAGAGGAGCTGGATCAGGTTTCCTCCCATCACCCCATCACCCCACAAGCATCCTATGCACCAGCCACAACAAATTAACTGCTGCACACCAAGCATGCAGAGCTCTTTCCTGCCTCCCAACACAGTTTCCTCTGCTTACAATGGCCCTCCTGCCTTTTCTCCCTGGCAAACCCCTCTTGTCCTTTGATACTCAGTGATGCATCATCTTCTTCCTCTATCTTTGCCAGGTAATCATCCTTGTCTCGATACTAGACTGTGAGCTTTGTGAGGATGGGCAGGGAAGGTGACTGGGCTGGAGGAAAGGAGGCCAAGCATCTACTGTGTGCAGACAAGATAGATGATGATAGTAATAACAATGTTAACATTTACTGAGCACTTACTATCCACACACATTGTTCTAGGCAATTTATAGATATTGTCTCATCTGATCTTCCCAACAGCCAGTAGGTACAATTACGATTCTAATTTCACAGACAAGGGAACTGAAGCATAGTGAGGTTAAATAAATTGCCTAAGGTCACAGAGACAGGAAGCGGTACAGCAGGGATCGAAATGAACACCGTCTGATCCAGAGACTCACGTATGCCTTTAACCAGTGACTGCACCATAAGGAGCCATCTACTCCCCTCATTCAATAGGTAAGGAAGTCACAGGTCACAGAGACTGGGTGATATGTTATTACAGAGGACCCAAAGTAAGACTAGAATCAGAGCTCAATTTCCAGGATGCTGCCTCTTACTTTAGTTTGGATTTTTGTTTGGAATGAAAGAGGAGAGAAAGGAAAGGAGGAGAGAAAAAGATTCATACATCAGTTAGTGTTAGTTGACTGGTATGTAAATGAAATGACTGGTCAATAAACAGACAGGAAGATTAATAGGTAAATAGAGGGACACCTGGGTGGCTCAGTCAGTTAAGTGTCTGCCTTCCGCTCAGGTTATGATCCCAAGGTTCTGGGATCGAGTCCCGCATCGGGCTCATTGCTCAGCGGAGAGACCGCTTTTCCCTTTGCCTGCTGCTCCCCCCTGCTTGTGCGCTCTCTCTCTCTCTCTCTCTCCCCCTATCTCTGACAAATAAATAAATAAAATCTTTTTTAAAAATAGGTAAGTAGAAAGAACTGATCACTTCCAAGAATTTCCAGCACAAAGCAGATCTGGCTCACAGTAGATAACTTTATTGATTGCTCCTTGAGCCATTAAAAAATATCAAGAGGTGCTCTTACTACCACCTGAGTGCCCTCTAATTTGTAATCCCAAACTATGTAATGTAATGTAATCCCAAACGATGCCCACAATTGAAGGAAAAGCAAGAGGCTTAGAAAGGGTGAGTTTCCTTCCCAGGAATCCCTCAAGAGATTCCTTTCACAAAGAAGAGATGACTTTATTTTTCAGTCGAAATTAGCCCTCCTGTATTTCGACAGGCATAATGAATATGATATTCTGGGTTAACCCAGAGAAAGCAGGACTAAGTTTGCTTTGCTTGGTTTTATGTTAATTTCTCACTGACCTGCTCCCAACTGCAACGGATCCTACTAAGAAAAAGATTATTTCTTTCCAGATAGTGGCCACTGTGCAAAGTCAACAAAGATTTCCGACTCCCAGCACTTGAGAGCAGCTAAGTTCGCTCCTGATCTAGGGAACTAAACTATCACGTGCAAATATCGTTCACGGTTTCATGGGAAAACAATTCAAACGCAGAAAACATCTGCTGTGATACTCTTTCCACCACTGTTAAGGAGGAAACACTTGCAGTGACATTACCGTCTATTTTCTGTCGCTGAAACTGCTTCTACTTTCAAAGTTATTCATTTGCTGTAAACTGGCTAGACGACACATCACTTAGAGTAATTTATCTTTGAAACTGGAAACAGGAAGATGGAAGCAGACGTTCTGGAGGATACATACATCTTCTTCCCACCAAATCCACTGGGTTGTCGTACAGGTCGTTAAAGATTTATGGTTGGTTGGAGACGGTGCTGGTTAGATGCAGTGTTCAGAAATGCACACTTTTATTTTCCTCTTTGTTTTCCCTAGTCTAGGACTTACTCTCTGTGGTTTTGCACCAGCTGCCTTAAGTAGGGTTGGTCCGTGAAGGCTCTAACAAGGTACTAACAGCTCCCAAACATTAGTGAATGTTCACATCTTGCTAGAAGTCAGGCTCCCTACAGACACTGAGGCAAACCTCTGACTTAGACCCCTGGCTCTGTCATTTTGAGCAGCAATTTCTGGTACACGAAGTAGAATCTGTTTTTCAAGCTTGTTGCTAAATACATAATTTTATATTAAAAATACAATACACGGAGAATGTCAAAATGAGCCAAAAACAACAAACTAGATGCAACCAAGAAGAGTCCCAGAGGCTAAACATGGTAGCAAAAGCAAGAAACAAGCATCTATATATAGAAAAGGACTGTCCTAACTAACAAGAAATCTACTTGCTTGTAGAATTGTTTTTCTTCTTTCTTTGGGATCTAGCTCCATGAATGGTAATTAAATTAGGAGACTGTGGTTAAGACAGTAAAGAGGCAAAAAGAGCCCTTTGAAAATATGTTTCATGTTTAAGATGTTACAAAAGTAAGGTTCAAGTGCTGACTTGAACAGGTTTTATTTTCTTCTGGAACATCCAGCTGGAAGGGGTGAAAAGGCAACCACACCCAATTAAGAATTTACCTCAAATATCCAAATCTGGGTAGCTTTCCACCTCTAGAACATTCCTAGGTATAAAGAGGTAGTCACATGGTGCCTTCTCGATGCTGTTTAGTTTGGGTTCCTTCTGAGGCATACCCTAAGTCAAGGATTTGAGAACAAGTAGTTTGTTTTGGGAGGCGATCGCAGGAAGCCGGTAGCAGAGTGGAGAAATGAGACAAGAAAGCCAGTGTAGGGGGTGACATCCAGCAAGTTATCATCGTGGGAGCCTGAGGACGAGCACCACTGGGGAACTCTGGGAGAAGGCATAGACACATTCTCCAGTTCTCTCATTGAAGAGGCAAGGGGGCTGGGGTACTTGTACATGGATTCCTTCTCAACCTCCATGTCCAGCGCTGGGTGAATGGGCAAACCAAACGTGGTACCCACATGCACTGGAATACTATGCAGTCTTAAGAAGGAAGGAAATTCTGACAGACTACAGTGTGGATGAACCTTGAGGGCATTATGCCAAAAGAAGTAAGTCAGCCACAAAAGGACAGATATGGTATGATTCCACTTATCTAAGGAAGCTAGAGTAATCAACTTCATAAAGACAGGAAATAGAATGGTGGTTACCGGGGGACTGGGAAGATGGAGGAATAGAAAGTTACGGCTTAATGTATATAGAGTTTCAGTTTTACCAGTGTGAAAGTTCTGGAAATGAGGGGCCCCTGGGTGGCTCAGTAGGTTGAGCATCTGACTCTTGATTTCGGCTCAGGTCATGATCTCAGGGTCACAAGAGAGAGCTCCACGTCAGGCTCCCCACTTGGCAAGGGAGTCTGCTTGGGATTCTCTCTCCCTCACCCTTTTCCCCCACCCCGAAATAAATAAATAAATCTATTTTTTAAAAGTTCTGGAAATGAATGGTGGGGATGGTTACACCATATGTGAATATATGTAATGCCCCTGAATTGCAACATTAAAATGGTTAAATGGCAAATTTCATCTTACATGGATTTTACAATTATTTTTCAAAAAGGTAAGTGCCCAGGATGATATAGGTAGAGCCCCTAAAGTATATCTATTCTAATAACCACTCGAAAACCTACCTCAAAGATAGGTACTCAAACCACCCCCCATCCACTATCATGGGAATTTGATAAAGCAAACGATGCCCAAAGACAACCATCAATAGAGACTTGGGGAGGGGGATCCTCCTAGGTAAAAAATAAATGTATTCACTTTTTTCTGATTATATATGATCACAGTTAAAACTTAGCAGATAGGTATTAGGGCGCCTGGGTGGCTCCGTCGGTTAAGCGTCTGCCTTCAGCTCAGGTCGTGATCCCAGGGTCCTGGGATCAAGCCCCTCGTCGGGCTCCCTGCTCTGCAGGAGGCTGCTTCTTCTTCTCCCTCTCCCTGCCACTCCCCTTGCTTCTGTTCTCTCTCTCTCTGTCAAACAAATAAATAAAATCTTTAAAGGAAAAAAAAACTTAGCAGATAGGTAAAAAGAAGAAAACCTAAGTCATCTATAGTCTGATCACGGTGGAAGGGGGAGCTCTCTCAGGACGTGCAGCATGGAGAACAATGTGCAGAAAGGGCAGATCGGGAAATCAGACAGCTCCGCAACCTCAGCCACCAGTGGGCTCCTGCGGCTGGCAGAGCTGGGCTGCTGCCTCCTCTCGGCCCCGCTCTCCCCACTGCTAAACAACAGACTCCATGCCAATGTCTCTGAACACCTTCCTACTCAAGGTCAATGGCCCAGCAGCATCCGCGTTCCCTGGGAGCTTGTCAGAAACACAGGGTCTGGGGCCCCACCTCACACGTGCTGAATCAGAATCTGCATTTTCACTTTTGGGTTAAAATGCAGGTGATTTGGGTGCGCTGCTTTAACACAGCCCTTCTCCTTCTACCTATGATTTCAGGAAAAGCGCCAGAGCTGCTAAACCTCTACGGCTTTGGTGTTAAAAATTTCCACCTCCTCTTCCAGAAAACCAACTCCCTATCTAGCTTTCAAATGAGGTAATCCAGGATGTGGCACAGAGTAGATGCCTGGAAAATGTGGGCTAGTATTGCTAGCATTAGTACGGCATGTAACGTCTCCTGAAAAAAAACCCATGGAAGGTGACAGCAAATTAGAAATTTTTCATCCAAAATAATAAATTTGATTTTATTTTGCTTGAATAGAGAAATTTATCCTAAGGCAAGCTGAAAAGAATAAAATGGTTTTCTTCCCAGACTGAATGCTTCTTTTGTAATACGGTTCAATATTCTTAGACTTTTTTCAGACCTGAAAAAAAAAAAAGTAAATGAAACGACATGTTGAAACTTGCACTGACCCTCTTGCATTTCCAAGGCTGCTGGTTTGTTGTGCCTGACGTCTTTTTTTTTTCTTCTTTGTAAGCAACAAATAGGACTTTGTTAGCTTATGCAATGATGCAATTATAAGTGCATTAGCCCTCTCACCCACAAAAAGAATCGGATTTCAGAAACAAAAAATAAAATTCACCGCTAAAGTATTATGCTATCCCAGTAGAGTTCTTTAAATTTGGGGAATACTATCTACTTTTGCCTGGATTTGAAACTTTGAAAATATGGAGGGAAGGGAGAAGGGGGATGGAGAAAAGAAAACAGATTGAGCTATGAATTAGCCATATAATATTTTGATTCTTAAAGGCACATATCAAAAGCCTTGACACATGACTATTCTTTGCTCTGGTAATTTTGCTCCTAGGATGGGCAAAAATGCTTATCTTCAGTGAAAAACATTCCCCATAGCCTTGCTTATAACAGTGATTTTTTTAAAAGAGAAAATTAGTTTATGATATTAGACTAGTTAAGTAAATCTTTCACTCATATAAAAGTAAAGTGTGCCACTCAGAATAATGCTTTTTAAGAGGTATCTTTAATGACCAGGTACACACACACCCCCCAGACCTTTGTCCTCTTTCCTGTTCTAAATGTTCTTCGCAGCACTCACCACCATCAGACGGTGACCTGTTGGTTACTGCCTGTCTCCCCCCAACTAAAACAATGCAAACTTCAGGCCAAAGGGGAATGTTCTATTCATTTCTGTGCCCCCAGTGCCCCATAAGGTGCCTGGCAAGTAGTCGATTAGCAACAAATATGAACCGAGAAATAAACAAAAGACTGAATATAAGCATATGCGCTTGGGCACAGAGAAACAGATAAAAGACAACGTACGATATTCCCAAAATTAAGTGTTATGGCTGGGTGGTGAAAATACACATGCTTTTATATTCTTCTTTATGCCGATCTATTGTTTCTACATGTTATGCCATGAACTTCTTTAAAAATATATATATAAACCCCTCTTCTTATTTGTACACATGCATGTGTGCCTATGTGTGTATATTTTTTATGTGTGTATATTCTCACACTTATATTTGGTTATCTCGTAAGGATATCCTTTATTCCCCAAATAGCCAAGTTATACAATGGGGAAAAAAATGAGACCCTAACTCTCCACTTCAGGTGAATAAAATGAAATATGGGCCAAGTGGTTTAAAAAAACCAACACCATGGACACATTCTTGCTTCTTACTGCACACACTTTCATTTAGTCACATACCAGGCATATTGTCAGATACAATAATCCCTAATAAAGTGTCCCTATTTAATAAAAATAAGTTTTTTTAAGCTTTAGAAAATTATGTTTTTTTGCAAATATGGTAGAAAATGACAATTTCATAGGTCTCACAATAGGTGTCCTATTGTTTTATTTTTATTAGAGTAAAACTTGCAATTGCTCCAGAAGGCAGCAAAACTGGATCACAGTGTTCTCACTGGTCTGAAAGGAGAATTGCCATCAAGAGACACACACCTGGCAAATGAATAAAATCAAGAGCATCAGAAGCATTCAGGCAGCATCCCTTGAAATAAATTAAACAGGCCAGCCTTAACCTCATAAAGCACCTATTCAGGGAGGTGTAACATGTAATGAACGGATTTTCTAGGCAATCTTCAACGTTTCTATCTTATATTCTAATAAGTCATACAAAACTTTGTACTTAATAAACTTTTAAAAATCCAATTCAGGGTATATAAAAAATTGTCCATTATAAAGACAATACTTGTCAAATGACCGGAAAACAAAGTCCATTTTAAAAGGATGATACATGCAAATACAAGTTTCCATGTAAAGCAGAATGTTACATTAATGCTGTATTTGCAAAACGGGCTCAGGAATACTTCTCCCTCAGGAAGGGTTAAGGGAGCGTGTGAATTGGTCAAGACACCGAAAAAACCCCTTTGACCCTTAGGTACTTGAGAACCCCCACAAGCTCACTCTCAGCCTTTCCTCTCTTACCTTTGCTTGCTTCCTGAATATCTTCTTTCATCTGGTAAAGTGTCAAATGACTATTCTATGTTTTCATTGTTTCTTTGCCTTAATTCATCACACTGTGATGTTTAACACTGAAAAAAGTATAATTTAATTTTGGTTTTTTGGTTTGGTTTTTTTTCCCCTCCGGACAAGCGGTTGGCAAACTACAGCTAAGAGGTTAGCACACTCTAGCCCATGGGCCAAATCTAGCTTGCCATCCGTTTTTATTTTAATTTTTTTTTAAGATTTTATTTATTTGTCAGAGAGAGAGAGAGAGAGAGACCACAAACAAGCAGGAGGAACAGCAGGCAGAGGGAGAAGCAGCCTCCTGACTGAGCAGGGAGCCTGATGCAGGACTCGATCCCAGGATCCTGGGATCATGACCTGAGCCGAAGGCAGACACTTAACCGACTGAGCCCCCCAGGTGTCCCCATCCATCCATTTTTATAGTGCCCATGAGCTAAGGTTGGTTTTACATATTTAAGTGGTTGAAAAAAACAAAAGAGAAATACTATTTCGTAACGCAAGATAATTATATGAATTCAAATCTCGGTGTTCTTGGACCACAGCCACATCCATTCATGAAGGCTCTGCCTGTAGCTGTGTTTGGTGCTAAAACGCTAAAGGGCGGCGACAGAAAATACAGAGGCTGTAAAGTCAGAAATATTTTCCGGTCTGTTTCGGGAAATGGTTGCCCACTCCTGCCTGACAGGAGCAATTTACACGACAGCGATGTATAACATAGATTGTAGATTCCTGGGTTATACTGCTCTATGTATCCTATTCGAAAAGAAATTGAGGTAATTTGCATAGGAAAATCTATATCTCATCTCTGGATTATCATCCACCTACCCATGCTACTCACCCACCTATTTTTATACAGAGTAGGATGAAAGATCTAGAAGAGTACTTACCAAACTGCTAACAATGTTACCTCTGAGGCAGAATGTAAGACTAAAGAGAGAGAATGAAATTAAATAAAATGTTTAATTTTTACTCACTTATGTAATTTTACTCCTGCAAGCAGGTACTTCTTTTGTATCACAAACAATTTAAAAAAGAAATACAATTCAAGCAGAACTTTTTATACCTTGAATACTGACCTCTCAGAAAAACATAAAATTAAACGCCTGCAATGTCAAATAAAAAAAATTGGATTTCCAAGAGTTTCTTAACAGCATGATCATTTAGAATTGGTGCATTCAAAGTACACCTTTAACCATGAAAAAAATGTGAAATAGGACCCAGTTATGTCATATGAATAAAAAGAAAAGCCATAGCCACATATTTTAAAAGTACATGGATTTTGAAAAGCCAAATATTGTTCAGAAACTAATGATAAACAGGTAATGCAGACTATACATTGTGAGAGATTGTAGCTCCCTTGAGTCATCTATAAAGACAAAGTACATTTTTTTTTTAAGATTTTTATTTATTCGAGAGAGCATGAGCAGGCACAAGCAGGGGGAGCAGCAGAGGGAGAGGGAGAAGCAGGTTCCCCGCTGAGCAAGGAGCCGGATGTGGGGCTCGATCCTGAGACCCTGGGATCATGATGTGAGCCAAAGTCAAACCCTTAACAGACTGAGCCGCCCAGGCGCTCTGACAAAGTACATTTCAATATCTCCAATTTCCGTCCTTCTCACTCCAAAGTATCGGTTGAAATTAGTTCATTCCATGCTTAATAAAGAAATACTGGCCATAACTCTTGGTTGAAAAAAAAAAAGCATTTTTCCCAAAATATATCATAAGGAACATAAAACCTGTGAAGCCACATGCTCAAGCACACATTTTTACTGTTTCTTATTTTTAAGTGGACACTAAGAATCTTCCAGAGACCAGACAGGGCATCCAGACAGCAGCATGATGTGGCACAGTCTCAATGAACCACCACATTTATAATTCAATTCCTGCACATTTATAAATGCTGGCTTTTAAATTGCAAGCCCAATGGCCCCTTTAACTACACGGAGATGCACCATAATTGACAGCTCATTACGACAAGTGGTCTCAAGAGTGAAGTATTACAGCTAATGGTCTGTAAATGCTTTAGTCTCCAAACTTGGGCCAACATTAAGGCAAGCAAAACTGGGCCTTTCCTTAAATGCACTTGATTTTAAATGCCTGGATGATATAACATTACTCAAAATTAATCTTCCTATTTCTAACGTCTGAAATACTGCATGTTTAAGTCGAGAGTACACACCTAATTAATTTTATGTTTTCTTATGAAATACACTGTAATACAACAATTTCTAAGTATCCACATCTTGAAGAGAGGCAGAAACGATTTTAAAGCAACAGAGGGAAAACACCTGAATATCCAGTAATAGAACATTCCTGAAATGTTACAGTTCTTCATCATTTAAAAGTATGCAACCAGGGGCATCTGGGTGGCTCAGTTGGTTAAGCATCTGCCTTTGGCTTGAGTCATGATCTCAGAATCCTGGGATCAAGTTCCACATCCGGCTCCTTGCTCAGCGGGGAGCCTGCTTCTCCCCCTGCCTGCTGCTCCACCTGCTCCTGCGCTCGCTCGCGCGCTCTCTCTCTCACTCTCTCTCAGTCTGACGAATAAATAAATAATATCTTTTAAAAGAAAAAATTTTTTTAAAGTATGCAACCATTAAGAGCCACGTTTAAAACAAAATTATGTAGGAAGTCATCACAATACAATGTTAAGAGATAAAAAGGATAAAAATTGTATGCCAATATAATCCTCATTTTATAAAAAATGCAATCTATGTCCTACGTGATGTAGATAACATTACATTATAGTGACTCTTGTGTGTGAGCATGGGGGGTGGACCAACGGTGATTTTCATTTTTATGCTTTCTTGGATGTTCCAAGTTATCTATAATAAGCACCATCTTTACAATTAGAAACAAAATTTTAATAATGTTCCTTTGTCTTTATTCCTGTTGGCATATATATATATATACACATATATACCCAAAATGACCTCTAAAGATTAAACTAGTCTCTCCACAACTGGGGAGACCCAAAAACATACTCCATAATTAACTGTATCTTTAAGTGCAAACACTTGCCAAAAAAAAAAAAAGAGAGAGAAATATTTAAATAAGTAAAATTTCTACACAAAGTCCTGGGAAAAACAAGGTAATAATTAAAATTAAAAACTGTAATATTTTTTAACTATTATTTTCATGTTTTAGGCCTAATGAACAAACCCAGGGTCAGAAATAAACCTTAAAGGTGGCCAACTTAATATAAATAACTGGAAAAAAGCAGCAATAACATAATTACAAGCTTGGCTTCTAAGACTGAGGACTCTTACCCATATTTGCCAGTCAGGGCTGCCTGTTTTGGACACATCTTATTCAAAACTACATTTAAAGTGCCGTTGCCACTGAAGATCTTTGCCTTTCACAGGAAAAGCCAACAACTCTCCCTAAAAGAATATTCTAACAGCACACTTTACAACAAGGTGTTCAGTAACTGGCCTACTTGTGTTAAGAAATTATAAACGGGCCAGTCCCTATGTTTCGACCAGAGAGAAGCTGGTCCAGGCCTTGGGAACTAGCATCCTGACCGACGCTATTTTTTTTTTTTTTTTGACAGAGAGAGAGAGATCACAAGCAGGCAGAGAGGCAGTCAGAGAGAGAGGGGGAAGCAGGCTCCCCACCGAGCAGAGAGCCCGATGCGGGGCTCGATCCCAGGACCCTGAGATCATGGCCTGAGCCGAAGGCAGAGGCTTTAACCCACTGAGCCACCCAGGCACCCCCTGACCAACACTGTTTAAAGCTAAGGGGAAGAGACCCAGCAACTCAGAGAAACCCTTTCACAAAGTGATGAGAAACTAGGGCAAAAAACAGGGAGCAGGTGGACCAATGCATTAGAGGAACCCAGAGCCTTCAGAGAAGCCAGAAGCCAGGAGAGAACAGTCTGATCACTGCAAGTGCTGGTTACTGAGAAAAAAAGAAGAAAAAAAAAAACACAAAACCCCCAGCAAAGGGCAGTTAAAGAAAGAAGGGGGAAAAAAATAGAGAGCTGGAAACGTGCCAAGCCAGGGACTGTGGAAGTTGAAGAAGCATCTGCCCATTGGTTAAGAGAGTGAGTGGCAAGTGCTTGAGGGCTCGCTGAAACTGTGGGGGACCCAAAAAGCAGGCTGGTGCCACGCGGCCTTCTAGAAATTGACTGGCCGGGTTTCCCCAATGATGGGTGGATGAATAACCACAAAGAGAAAAGCTTGGAGGATTTCTAGAAAGTCCCAAAGAGCCAGAAGCCCGTCAAGACAGGGGCGAGATGCTGGGGCGAGGCGGGCCGGGGCTGGGTGTGAGCAAGGCTCCAGAGAAGCGGCGTGGAGGGGGGTCCCACAGCGCGTGATGGGGTCACACAGGTGAGAAGGCCCAGCGCTGCTCAGGGCAGGGGGATGGGGGGCTGTGCCCACAGGTGTGCAGGGAGCACACAGTAAGAGGGCAGCTGGCTTTGATCAGGGGCCACACTATTTGAGGAAGGCAAGGAAGTCTGACTTTATTCCCCAGGGAAGTGGAAAATCAGAGGAGACGTCAGGGGAAGGCTGGGGGACCGGTGCCCAGAGAAGACGATGCCCAGAAAGAGAAGACCGGTGAGCGCAGGTGAGCTTGGGACAAGGCCGGGGGGACAGGAGAACGCAGGAAACCAGTCAGGAGGCAAATGACACTCTACCAGTAAGAAGGAATATTGAAAATGAAGCCAAAAGGATGGAGGTAAGAGAGATCTCCGAACTGGAAGGTGGAACAACTGACCGCTCCTGGCTATGAGGGAAAGAGAAAGAGACGAAAGGGGAGAGAGATTTAGAAGCGGAAAGATCAAGGCAGCTGAGATGAAATGAACTGTAAGATACGCACAGAGGGCTTTGAGTCCCCCTGAAACCCTCCCCTTATTTTTTTAACTCCGAAGTGGCTGGCTCCACGGAGGACCCATCATAGAGGCAGCACACAGTAGGCCCTCAGGACAGCACGGCGCTCCGTCAGCTCCCACGATGCCCACCAGCCTTCCCAGCAGGGGAGCCCAGGGCCATCCTGGCTCCGAGGCAAAGGGGAGCTGCCGGGTCACGAGTCTGACCAGCTGGCATCGCTGAGCTCTCTCTGCTATCTGCAAACACACCCAGGGCTTCTTAGAGGTACATCATCTGATCTCCCTAATAGGCTGTCATGTGCTGAAGGATTAAGAAAAAGAATTCTTACATCGCCCAAGGCAGCAGCGTGGTTTGTGTTGAAAAAAACTGGTTTGGTGGCAAAGAAATCTCCTCAGGAAACAGTGCAAGTTGAGCTATAAAATGTATTACACTGAGTAAACACGGGCAGATGGATGCCAACGAATCTTTAATTATCTCCAACTCATTATGCAGACGTTAACCTTGACAAATTAATAAAGGTGAACTAATAAACTTGTGGGCTTACATAATTTAAGTAGTTCCAAATCACAGAGAATGTATACGAATAAATGTTGATAAAACCATTTAAATAGGCTCTTTTTCATCCTAAATGAAATAGCTAAATGGTAAAATAGCTCTTGAGTGACAAGGGTTTTGTGTTTTTCCCCCTCTTTTCTCTTTTTCCGCTATAAGGGAGACCAAGATAGGTTCCAAGCTATTAAACTATTTGCGATGTACAAGTCATCATCATAATTGGGGGCACACTTTCTTTTGACCTTTACAAAACTTTCATTTCCCAAATGTGACAGATAAGAAGTGCTTTTATAGCACCAATAATGATTTTTTCCTATGGGAACTTGCCAATTATAAGTTGAAAAAGAAGGAAAGACCATATTGGATATACATTTAGAATCTCAATGCACCTAAAATATGGCTGAAATACTTAAGAATCACGCTTACAGGATAGTTTCAGTGAGTGAAGAATCTAATCTGGGGAAATACATATTGAAACCAGTGCAGGTGCAACTGTCTACTCCCCTCAGCACCTTCGCACGATGCTAAATGCTCAAGAAATGTGTTCGAGCAAAAGTGACTGGATGGTCACAGCAATTGCATCTGCAACTATTAGTCTAAGTTTTTAAATATTAATAACAGTTAGACTGGAGAAATGGGATCCACAATGCACAGAGCTGTTTCAGTAACACGCACAACCTACACACAGTGAGGCAGCAAGTTCTTACCAACTCACCAGACATCAGACATCTTGAGGACTTTATCTGATTTTTCTCATGTTCTCAGTGCCCAGTATGGATGCTTAGCACACGAGGGCCTTGAGAAAGGGGACGCTTAACTGAAACCATTTGGATACCATGGTAGCATTTTGAGAAAGGTCCCGTGCTACCTGCGTGCTTCTCCCTAACAATAAGTCACCCTTTATGGGAACTTGATTTCACTCTTCATTGGACTCAGCCTTTCATTGCCTAGACACATGAAAGTTACATTCATTCATTCACTTGTTCATCCATTCAGCAACTATTTATTGATTTCTTTTTATGTCAAGCATCTTTCCAACCCTCCACTACCCCACACAGTAGCTAGCAGCCACACGTGGCTCACGGGCACCTGAAACATGGCTACTCCAAATTGACATGGGCTTATGTGTCAATTACACACCAAATTTTAAAGGCTTACTCTGAAAACAAAATGAAACAAAAGCACAATATATCAATAACTGTTATGTTGAGTACATGTGGAAATCATACTAGTTTAGATACAGTGGCTTGAAAAGCCTTATTAATATTAATTTGACCTTTCTTATCTTGCTTTTTTGATATGCTACTAGGAAATTTAGTAGATGATGATAACCAAGACTTAAGACGAAGCCTTGTTTTCAAGGATCGGACACTTGAGTAAAAGAAGCCCACGGCAGACAAAGGAGTAGGTGGGAAGCAATGTTATGTCATTTTGGACGATGAATAGTGTGTGAAGAAAATAGGCAGGGTGAGAAGACAAGAGCAACCAAATGGGATATTTTAGGTAGGGTGACCTTGGAAGTCTTCTCTGGGGAGGTGAAATATGAACAGGAAACATGAATGGTAAGAAGAGGTACTCATACAAAGATCTAGGGCATGTTGTAGGCAGGAGGCACGTGGGGAACTGAAGGGAAGTGAGGTATGCAAGTTGAAACAACAGCAAGAAGGCCAGTGTGGCCGGGGCGCCGGGATGGGGGGTTAGGGGGAGGAAACAGTGACAGAGGAGGTTAGCAGGCAGAAAGGGGCCAGAGTACAGAAGTCCTGGTGGAGAGGTTAGGCCCATTGAACCAACAAATTCCATGTAATTCAAGTCAAAATTCCTTTGGGATTTCTCATGGAACTGGCCAGCCTTTTCTTTAAACTCATGTCTTAAGTCCAGGGGCCAAGAATAGCCAAGATTTTGACCTACCAAATACCAAAAGTTGCTCTGAAGCTATAGCCAGGGGCTAAGCCCAGGGTGACGCAAGTGAAGATCTCAGCGCCTAGGAGCAAACACCCCGTAAATTCTGTGTTCTGAGCACCCCGCCTGCTGCACCCTAGTCTTTGCAATGTGGGACTGACTTAAGCATAGATGAAGCAAAAGTAGTGAAGTGGGCAGCCAAAATGGTTCCAGTCATGTAAAGTTTTAGGATACACGCCACTGTGTGGGTACACGTGTGTCCACACACATACAGAAGGATTACAATTATACATAGCCACACTATGTTTGCATGTGCAGATGTGTGCATATATGTGTGTGTGCACGTGTGTATGTAAATATATGTGTGTGCACGTGTGTGTGTATATGACATTTGTATATGTGGTCAATATGTGTGTGAATGTGTGTGTATACACACATGTACGTATATACACATATGTAAAAAGGACACGTACATGAAGCAAGAGTATAAAATATACGTGGAAAAGAAAAGTAGCAGCCTAAGGAGAGGAGCTACTTTTTGGGGGTGAGAGAAACAGTGTAGTGAGGGGATCGGGGCAGTAACAGACTCAAAATTTTTAATTCTCTTTCATAGAAGATGTGCAGCTAGACAGAAACACACATACGAGTGGAGTACAACATCAGAAATGCTAATTTTATAAGGGACGAATGATACAAAATTGTTGATATAGTCTCATTTTTAACTGTAAATATATGGGGTCCATAGGGGGGACTGAAAATGCCCCCAAATGATATTGGTTATTATGTTCTAATAACTTGTTACATAACCTTAAAAGTGGTATTTAATATTTAGTAAAGAAAACATATTACAGATCAGAAAAAGACTGAATTTAGAGCCCACAATTATACTTACAATGTGTAATTTAGGATAAACTTTATCAATGCTGAACAGCAACATGTACCTGCCAGTATTCACTAGGATTAAAGAGAAGCCAGCCTGTCAATAAGTCAACTGAATAAATTCAGATTAATTATACTAAATTTACATCTTAATTATACTATCAGAAATTTTTCAGTCTACTATCATTCATAGAGCCCTACAGTGTAGAGGCATTATTATTATTAAATAAGACAGAATTTCGGGAGAGTCGTATATGTATTATCCCTTATTTACCTCACTAAAAAAAAACTTCAAACTTCACTTCAATTTCGTGGAGAACCATCAACACTGCTGTGGTTTCAAATTGTTACTTCAGGACTTAAACATGGATAAAATGAGATTTATGGGAATTTTACAACAGTCTGTAGCTGCCTTGTCTGGAACAGGAACCAACCCTGGGAATGAGGTTCACTACTTAAAATAAGGAAGTAACTAGAGGAGAGAAATAGAAAAAGTCCTTCACCTTTGGTCAGGCAGAACATGTCCACAAAGGAGACTATTTGCAGAACGAATGCCTCAGAGACGCAAGAGTAAGGGAGGCACAGTAGGCCAGTTACCGTGTGAACCTCCGTCATCGGATGGAGTCATGGCGATCACCAGCCCCAGGCTGGTGTCCCAGCTCCCTTCTCCAGGCGACAGGACACAGTGTGCACAGGCCATGCTATGTGAGGGTGGTCAAGGCCATCAGAAGGAAGCGTGTCCTTTTACAGCAGTGTGCTGGAACAGGAAGAAATGTCCTTACTCAGGCATCTTAGAAGCTGTGTTAATTCTCCCTGGGTGCCACACGACGGTTCCAGAAGGCCGCCTTTAACTGGGGTAAGCAGGTGGTTAAAACAAGCTGGGGACTCCCGGCGACCTAAGGCAAAGACGAGGCCTTTGCCACCCAGAGCTGTGGACATCTCACCGGCCACCGCCCGAAGCGGCTTCTCCCCGGGATGCACAAACAGAACTTGATCTTCTTCTTCCCCTAAGCAATTTCCAAAGAGTCTCATCGCTCACTTCTTTGCTGAAGACAAAGAGAAGGGGAAGGCTTCGAGCTGGGGAACGAGCTTCGGGTTTTGTATTCAGCACTTAACTCTTAGTGTGGTGAGCTGAGACGAGCTATCACCACGCTCCTGACGTGCTCAGTACCCATCCTCACCTCTACCCCTCTCCTGGGCTGCTGCTTTCACTTTCTAACGTCTTCAAATGCTGCACAAATCGGCCACAGCCTAGCTCAAAAGCTCAGCCATGAGGTTCTCCTCCTTTTTCTCCCTTGCTCCTCACATCTGCAAGACCTATCTGAACACATTTTTCAGCATGGTCCCGGGTCAAGCCCGAATTACCTTGCTAGAAATCTGTGCCTCCAACAGGAGTGTGCCCCTCCCGATGAGACAACACATTTTCAGTAGAAGTCAGGCTGTGAGCTTGATTTTGGTCCTGCCCTTCTACCCCGCTGCAGGCCACATGATGCTGGGTATATACCCCCAACTCAATCTGTTCGCATTTCTATTAACAGGGCCACCCACAACTAGAATGTCACATGACTACAATACAGCTAATGACCGAGGGACACTGAATCGAATGTTCAGAATCAAATGGAAGTTTAATTAGGTTTGGTATTATTTTAGCAACTTGGTGTTATTAGATTATTTAGCAATTTAGCAGCTAGAGTTCTTCGAAAACAAAATCTAGTATTTTAATAGTTTGGTTTATTAGAAAACTAATTATCCACCCAAGTGTCACTAGTAATAGGTGACCTTCTCCCAGCACACCCATTCCTTCTATTTCCTGACCAAGCTAAAGCTGTTTATTTGAACGTTCCACCTATCACACATCTGAAAAAAAATAATAATAAAAATATACACTATACATGGAGAGCAGAAAGCAACCTTAGAATGGAGACCACATCCTGCACGACCAGAACGCGAAGTTCCCTTTCACGGCCATGAGGTCCTCAAAGAATGTTCTCTTGGGGGGCTGCCAGTGTTTTGTGTTGCTATCTGAGGAAACATTTTGGGAGGTGCCCATGAGCTAAAGCAGCAGAGGACTGCAACTCTGACACATTTCAGGCATTTTAATTTTTATTACAATTTAAACTATGTTGAGCACAGCCCTCAGAAAAAAGACGACTTGATCATCAAACTTCTTTTTTTCCCTTTAATGAGTCCATCAGTTTTTCTTCTAAGCATAAGCTGTTGGATAGCACCTTGACCTCCCATAAACGATGTGCAAGGTCACAGGACCACCACGGCCTGCCCGCGACATCACTACATCTCAAACCTCAGTGTCTCACGCTAGCTGCTGCTTGAGGGACCTGGCAGGAGGGTTTTCAGCAGTCAATTCCTTTGGCAAGGCCTGTCTTGGTGGGAAGGGGAAAACCTTATACTTAACACATTGAGAAGCTGAATTAAAAAAAAAAAAAAAAGGAGGAGGAAATTGTTATAATTATAGTGAGAGCTTTGCATGCAAATTCGGTTTTCCTTGGGGAAATTTGCATACTCTCTATAAGGAGTCCACATGCCAAAAGTACACATAATGCTTTTCAGCTTCAGTCTTTAAAAGTGATGCACTCGTCCAGGAATTGCATAGGGGAAGAGTCCATGAATGTGTTCCAGGCCTGGCCCAGATATGCTGATTATAAAAGGAAGGGCTTTACAACGTAGTTTATAGTATTATAGTATTTAAAAGGCGTGTTCTCTATGCCAAACCAACTGATGGATATCAATCGGGCTGAGACAACCAATAAAGAGTAAGGCATCTATTTCGACAGGTCTCTGAAACTTAAGTAAACCCTTGTTCATGAGATAAACACATTTTGAAAGATAAATATATTTCTCCTTAGATTTTTACATTTCCAACTACAGCTGATGGTCATAAAAACTGATTACTGAGTGCTCAGATTCAAAAATATTTTCGTGATAAAGGAAATAAAAAATAGGTGAAGGGAACATCCAAAATGAAGAACTGTTTTTAATTTGGTTTCAATTCTAGGCAAATATATGTCTGCCTTTAATTGTAGAAAAAGATTTTAGATGATCAACCATGAAGGAAGGATGCCAGTAATACTTCCCATTTGCAGGCTTTAAGAAGCACTAAATGCACATTTCTACTTCACAGTGGAAAAAAAGACTCTGAGAAAGCAATAAATATTCTAGATCAACGTAATCATTGCTGTATGGAAAAAATTCCGATATGTGGGCGCTCCTTGGAGCAGGCTATTCTTTTCGAAGAGGCTATTTTTACAATACAATAAATAAAACACTCTATTCCTAAATGAATTGCCCACCAACAGGAGAAAATTAGCCATTTGCATTAGAAGCAGCCTATTTTTGTCAGGCCTTTCCAAAGCCAACAGTTAGCAGTGACTTTGGCGACTGTGAATCCACAAGCTTCAACAGCAGTTGTCCAAAATTAAAGGTTTATTGGAACAGGTGGGGAAAAGGTGGGAACGAAACAAACGTAAACATTTCATACCTCAGAATCATTCAAGATGATCACCGAGGGGTGAAATCACCTGTCACCTGGGTCAGGCCTCAGCTGAATACACAGAACTTTTATACACGGACCATTTTGAAAAATAACAAAGAGGGAAAGCGATTTTTGGAAACATTTTTTTTTAAGATTTTATTTATTTATTTGACAGAGAGAGAGAGACAGCGAGAGAGGGAACACAAGCAAGGGGAGTAGGAGGAGAAGCAGGCTTCCCGCTGAGCAGGGAGCCCGAAGCGGGACTGGATCCCAGGACCCCCGGATCATGACCTGAGCCGAAGGCAGCCACTTAACGACTGAGCCACCCAGGCGCCCCGGAAACACATATTTTTTTTTAAGTGCAAAACGGTAGTAATATGTTAAGTGGAAAAAGTGGGTGGCAAACACACAAGAATTCAATTTTACAAAACTAACAAAAACAAAATGCGATCTGCATTGCTGTCTCTAGGACACTCCCGGGCAACGTTAACGTGAGTAGGTAGGTGCACTGCCAAAGCAGGTCTGTAGAGTAGACACACCCCTCCCAGGTGGAGGGGGGTCCCCAGGAGGTCCAGCCCTGAAGGGGGCGTCTGCAACAGAGCCGAGTCTACCAGTACTCAACCTGGCATTTACCAATCGTCTGTGACCATGGAAGGCTTTTTTTATTCCCCTCCCCAGAACACCCATTAACATCCTCACCGCTCCTCTTGGAAACAGTGTGTTAAACCAATAACTTCAGGAATACAGGTAGATCGCAAGAGAATGACGGTAAAAATACCAACAGCAGGGATTCTGTGGGTTGTAGGATTTCAGATTATAGTAATTTTCCGAATTTTCCGTAACACACATGTATTACTTTCATCATTTGGGGGGGAAAAAAAACGTAGTTTTTAGGATGATCAAAGTGCCCCACTGTTAAACTTTCCTTATTTTCAAATATTCATTGACCAAAAGTGCATTTGGTACTTCAAATGTCAATACGCTCACTTGGAGAGAAGTAGATTTTGGGGCGATCTGTGCATTGCCACGAGAACACTGGCCATAAAAGAATTGTGGTCTGCTTAGACACCGTTCTCAGATTTCGGGTGTCCCATGAAAATAAATGAAGCAAGGAGTCCAGTCCTGGCGAAAGATGAAGGAGAAACTCTGCCTCTCTAATTTCCTGTTTATTCTCTCAGATGCCAACCATCACATCCAGGCTTGGCGAGAAATTTTAAATGTGTAGAGATAATCTAAACACTGTTCAGTCTCTTTATTCCCCCCTACAAAAGACAGTGTAAATAGAACAGAAATGGTCGCTTGAGAGCTATTTCTAGGTCTCTGAGACCACGACGCCTGTATGAATGGAAGGATGTTTAAATCCCATGTTTTAAAGTTCCAAGTTTTGTTGAAATAAATGCTAATCAGTAAAAATGTTCTTTGGGGTCAGATGTATATTTTCCCTGTTTTCGACTGTAATTTTTATTGCAAACCAAAAAATATATATATAATTCCAAACAAAATTGTTGAAAGACTATATGTGACCCTGGACATCTTCTGTGCTGGGTTTCAGAATGTTCCACAAATTAACATACTGCAGAAAGAGCTGAGTTCTTCTGAGGAAAATATCCATTTATTAATAATAGAAAAGCTGCTAAGCTTCTCTGTTGAAATTTGTCTGTAAACTGGAATAATGGATGCCCAGAACATACAAACTGGAAAAAGAGGTGAATCTGTCCTTCCACACCCATATGAGACCTAATTTGGATACGGAGCCCACTAAAGGTCCCTGCTAGTTAGCCGGATGATAGTTTCCAGTAGACTAAAGTTTTGGAGCCGTAACTGAAAATTCCTGAGTTAATTAAGACAATGACTGCATCTCGGCCCTGGCAAGAACAAAGAGATAATATTTATGTGAGAATGAACTTATTCCATCTGTGTCTGGCACACAATAGGCTTACACTTTAACTCGTTCTGCCTGTTTTCCAAATAACTCTTGGCTGATGCCAGGGAAAAACCTCCTGTTATTTTATCTGAACTCAGCTTTCGTAATTTGATAAGTACTAGAATATGTGTATTGTGTGTGTGTCTTTTGGGATGGTGGATGGTGTTCAAAATGTTTATTCAAGCAGCAAGCATATTAGCCCACTGCAAAAAAAAAAAAAAAAAATCATTTTATTTCCCAAACTTGTGCATTCAGACCCCACATGAACTCCCTGCAAGTGAAAATGGTGAGATTTTCCTTTCCAAATAGGGAAACTACTAAAATTATAAAGTTTTAGTTTAATATATGTATCAATATTTTCCAGAGAAAGTTACCCAAAATGTGACAGCTTTTTATCAAATCAACGCCTAGGGAAGAAAGTGGCACAACTACTGGGACTCAGAGACAGTATCTCATGAACATTGATTGTATTCGGGCCTCAGAGACCCAAATTCACCGCTCTGCCTTGAAGGGGATCACGGTGGACTATTTTAAGTGTCAGGAAAACTATTCCTCCATAAAGAATGTATACATTTTCCAGTCTATTCAGGCTAAAGCTACTGTTCAAAGCAGCTACGATGTTTCTGGTATCTTATTCCTGGAGACTCAACTAACTTTGTCTGCTTCAAGCACGAGTAAGTCTCTTGGGTTTTCCCTGTTTCCCCTACTCTCTCTCTTCACTCTCCTCCTCTCCCTCCCCCTCTCCCTCTCTCTTTTCTCCCTCCTTTTCTTTTTCTCTCCCTCTCCCCCTCTTCCTCCTTCTCTCTCTCTCTCCTCCCCTCCACCCTCCCTCTCCTTCCCACTCTCTCTCCCTCTCCTTCACACTCTCCCCTTCTCTCCCTCTCCCTCCTTCTCTCTCTCTCTCTCTGTCTCTCTCTCTCTTTCAATTGACTTCACTTTCTCACCGGGCCTTTCCCCAAGGATGTTCCCTGCTAAAGTGTAACCCAAGTTTGGCCAGCTGCATCTGCATCAACCAGCTTTATAATTAATTTACGCTCTCTGACAGGACATGGGAAAACTTTCAGTAATTTTAGTTTCTTTTTCTTCCTTTCCTTTTTGGCTGCTATATTCAATTTTAATGGCAGGGTATATATTTGACATTCCTGACAAAGAAATAAGAAGACGCTGTTCCTTCTGAATTCTTCAAATGACAATAATTAGTGGCTTCATCCTCATCATCTCCACGCTTCACAATTCACACGCCAGTAAGGAATCCAAGCTGGCGGATCCTGTTGGTCAGACTTTCATCCGAGCTCTCTGTTCGGTCGAATCTACAGCCTCTTCCTTGACAGCCCTCTGATTACTCTCGCCGTGCAACACTTGTCGGTGGGCTTCCAAGATACTCCCATGCCCTTGGTTTTCCTCCTACTTCATTAGGAGGAGGAAACCTCACTCCCTGATTGCTAATGTTGATCCCCCCCTCATCTCCCTGCCCTTAAGGGTGAATGGCCCTGGGCTCAGTCCTCAGGCCTCTTAGCTTTCCACATGCGTTCACGTCTTTGATGACCTCACCCAGACTCACACCTCCCACATTTACACATCTTCAGCCCAGCCCTCTCCCTGAATTCCAGACCCTTGTATCCAACGGTCTGCGGGACACCTTCACTTGGATGTCTAATGGACTCTCAAATTCAACGCATCCCACACCCACTCTTGATCTTCCCCATTCGAATCTCTGGTGATGGAATCTCCCTTCTAGTAAACAGCAACTCCATCTTTCCAGGTGCCCAGGCCCCAAACCTTAGGACCACCCTTATCACTGCTCCCTTTCTCACACCCTACACGGGATCCCTGAGCAGATTCTCCTGACTCTCCCTTCCAAGTACATCAAAATCTGACCCCTTCGAACCATTACCCTTCCCACCCTTGTCCAAATTAGGATCATCCATATCCTCCCCGGCTCTCACGATAACCTGCCATCTGATCTTCCTCCTTCTGGACTTGCCCCCTTACAGTCTATTCTCAATTCGGCAGCCAAAATGAGTGTTTGAAAATATAAGTAACCTCATATCACTCCTAGGTTCAAATCCCTCCAGTGGCTCCCCATTTCACCCAGAGTAGGAGCTGAAGTCTTCGCAGGGGTCCGTAAGGTCCTTCACAGTGCCTCCTACCACTTCTGCCCTGGTGTCCCCATACTCCGGTTCGATCCAGTCACAGGGACCTCCTTGCTCCTCCTCACACACACGAGGCTCACTTCTACCTTAGGTGTTTGCATTTGCCACCCCCACCCCCAAGAGCCTGGGGAGCTCTCCCCAAAGACTGCTGCATGCTTCCATCTTAGCAACTTAGGGTCTTAACTCAAAAACCACCTCCTCCGGGAGGCATGCTCTGTCCGTCCTTCCTAAACCGACAGCACCCCCGATGCTCCCTATTCCCCTTCACTGCTTGATCTTTCTCTGTAATAGTGTTAGGTAACTATATACTATAATTTTGGTAGTTTATTGTCCTGTCTTCCCTATGAGAATGGAAACATCTAGCTGAGTTTCTACCTTTTTTTATCCACTTGTGAAGTCCCAGCTCCTAGATTAATGCCAATTCTGAGGTAGGAATGCAATCAGTAAATTGTTAAATGGGTGAAAAAATGCTCCTCTATAATCTATTCTTTTTTTATTTACAATGATCATCTTTCCACATAAATAAATGCGCATCTAATACCAAGGGCTAGGGACAAATTTGGTCATGAGTAGGTAATAGTTGAAGCTGGGTGACGGTTGTATGGGGATTCTTTTTTTTTTTTTTAAGATTTTATTTATTCATTTGACAGAGAGAGAGAAATCACAAGTAGGCAGAGAGGCAGGCAGAGAGAGAGGGGGAAGCAGCTCCCTGCTGAGCAGAGAGCCCGATGTGGGGCTCGATCCCAGGACCCTGAGTGGGGATTCTTCATACTATTCTTCCTACATATATTTGAATTTTCTACCATAAAAAAAATTTAATACACGATATTCCCTGATTATTTATAATGACTATACAGTATTCCACAGTCTGATTGTACCATCACTGGTTAATCGTTACTCTCCTGAAGAATATTGGGGCTCCATCTTTTTCTGTGTAACAGAAAGGGATAGAATACCCTCACACAACTATCTGATTATGGCCTTACAATAAATTCCAAGAAATAGAAGAGTTTGCACATTCATTTTTATTTTCATGCAACTTTTTATTATAAAATGTAAAATATATTTCTTATAGTGAGTTGCGGTGGAATAAAAATGAAAGACACTGGTCTATCACAAGCAAGCATTTTTTCTTTTTTTTTTCCCCCCCAAATACTTTTATTTTTTTCAGTGTTACAAGATTCATTGTTAATGTACCACACCCAGTGGTCCATGCAATACGTGCCCTCCTCAATACCCACCACCAGGCTTGCCCATCCCCCCACCCTCCTCCCCTCCAAAACCCTCAGTCTGTTGCTTTGAATTCACAGTCTCTCATGGTTCTTCTCCCTTCTGATTTCCTCCAATTCACCCCTCCCTTCCCCCTCACAATGTCCTCCATGTTTTTCCTTATGCTCCACACGTAAGTGAGACCATATGATAATTGACTC
>CM052885.1:91712319-91797210 GCA_028534135.1 Potos flavus
CTTGACTTATTTCACTCAGCATAATCTTTTCCAGTCCTATCCATGTTCAAACAAAAGTTGGGTATTCATCCTTTCTGGTGGAGGCATAATATTCCATTGTATACTTAAAATCTTATATGTAATGCCAATCTTCCCTTCAGAAACTTTGAACCAAAATATGCTCCTATTAGTGCATAAAAGCAGCACTTCTCAAAGTGTGATCCACAAAATGGTGCCAGGTTCCAAATGGTCTGCTCCTGGCCCACCATGAGATTGGTTCAGAAACTGAGAGTAAAGATTTAGAAACTTTCACAGGAATTTGACAGAATAATTTTCTATCTGATGAACATTTCATAGAAATATATAGTAATATATTTGAGATTTTATTTTGTATATCTTTCTTTGTCTTTTTCTGGCTATTTATTTTTACAAATGTATCTTCAGCCAAAAACAGACTGGGGAATATGGTCCTTCACCTCAGTTTGAGAAAAATGACATTATAGTACTTGCTTCCCCACATCCCCAATTGTAGACATATTTTGTTTGGTTTTGTTTTATTTTTATCATCTCAGTTACAGAAATATACCACTGTTGGCTTAATGTGCACTTCTGATAGCTAGCAGGTTTGCTCACCTTTTCATAGGTTTACTTGTCCTGTACTCATTATTTTATGAATTACCTGTTTATATTTTTCCTCCACAGTTCTATTAAGACGTTCATCTTAGTGATGAAATTGTAAGAGCGCTTTGTACATTAGGGACATCAGCCCTTTGTTGATTCCATATTATGCCAACAAATATCAAACTTTCAAACAAATTCTGATGCTTTTCCACTATGCTAAAATAATAAAGACTTAAAACGTTGTATGTAGTTTCTTCCTTTGAACCTTTCCTTCATGTTTTCTACTTTCCACCAAGAGATGGTAAAAATATTGACTCATATATTATGCACATACATTTATAGCTTACTTTGTTACATTTATACATTTTATCCTCTAGAATTATTTTCACATGAGTTGTCTGGTAAGGATTCTGCTTCATTTTTCCAGATGACTAGGTAGGTGTCTCAACACCTTTTACTGACTAATTTATCTTTTTCTTTCCAATCTGAAATGCCAACCCTATCACCTACTATATATGCTTATGTATAGACTCTATATTTTATTCAGTGATATATTCTTGTACCAATACCTCTGCTCAATCATCATTAACTCATATTAGTCTTTAATATTTGAGATGGCAAATACCCTTGATAAATATTTCTTACAATTCTGGGATGGTTTTATAGGTTCATTCTTCCAGATCAAATTCAGAATCATTTTGGGGTTCCCCAGTTTTGATAGGGATTGTATCATGTTTGTGCTTTAATTAAACAAAAATGATAATTGCATATAATTGTATTGAATCTTAATTGCATATAATTGTATTGAATCTTACTTTCCAAGAACAAACTATCCCTCTCCACTTATTTGAAACATATTTTATGTCCCACAATTGAGTTTTTTAGCTTTCTTCACTTAGTCCCTCAGATGTCAAGGTAAGTTGCTCCCTACTTCTCTACAGTAACATTGTAATTATAAGTGAAATCTTTCTTTCAATAATTCTTCCTAACATTCATGTTATAATTAAGTCATCAACCTAATTTTACTTATTTTGTAGCCAACCAGCAACCTTAATCCACAATCATAGTGCTTCTAGTAGGTTTTCACATGAGTCTAAGCATACTCTGTAATTCCATTCATACTCTTGATTCATTCATTAAAAAAAAAAAAAGCAAGCACTGTGACATATATCTCAAAATATTGGTGCAACTGAAGATTAATATTACATAAAATTATGAAGCTCCTCTGAGGAACATAAAATCTGGTAGAGTATATATAACACATACCCATGCATATATTCTTGCATAAAATACCAACTGAAGGTTCTCTAAAAAGGCACAGTTAAAAAGTACTATGGGAGAATGTACAAGGACACACTGCAGAATAATGGAGAGCTCAAGGAAATCTTTGTGAGAAGGTAGCATTTGTTTTAAGCACAGAATGTCAGGATGTGAAAAGATCAGAGGGATAATATTCTAGAAAGAGAAAAAAAAAAGCATATGATCAAAGCCAAAAGGAGAAAAAGCCCAGAGTTCAGCTGGAACACAGGGGAACACTGAAGGGTGATAAATGCATCATTCCGAATGCAAGATTAATTTACTTCTTATTTGGTGGACAATGGTGAGCTACAGCATGAACACAGCTATGCTTTAGGAAGATGAAGATGAATCTGGAGGCAGGATGCAAACATGGGGTGATGTGGGGGTGAGAAGAACTGAGGCAGAGAGAGTATGGTGGTTTTAAGACATGGGCCCAAATTTCTTTGACAAGCCTCTGCTTGAGAGGTGGGGTCTATGTCCCCACCCCTTGAAAGTGAACTTTGCAACTGCTTGATTGATGTAATCCAACAGAAGTTACACCAGGCCAGTTCTCAAGGCCAAATCTTAAGAAACTGACACTTTTCTAGGGAATCCTCATGCACTATTGGTAAAAATGCAAACTAGTGCAGCCACTCTGGAAAACAGCAGGGAGGTTCCTCAAAAAGTTACAAATAGAACTACCCCATGATCCAGCAATCACACTAGGAGGTATTTACCCAAAGGACAGAAAAATACTAATTCCAAGGGATACATGCACCCTGATGTTTATAGCAGCATTATCAACAATAGCCAAATTATGGAAACAGCCCAGATGTCCATCAACTGATGAATGGATAAAGATGTGGTGTGTGTACACACACACACACGCACGCACACGCGCAATGCATTAGAGTATTACTCAGCCATAAAAAAGAATGAATTCTTGCCATTTGCAATGACATGGATGGAGCTAGACAGTATTATGCTATGTGAAATAAATCAGCCAGAGAAAGACAAATCCCATATGATTTCACTCATATGTGGAATTTAAAAGAAAAACAATAAGCAAAGGGGGTAAAAAAGAAAGAGAGAGGCAAACCAAGAAATCGATTCTTAACTATAGAGAACAAACTGATGGTTACCAGAGGGGAGGTGGGTGGGGTAATGGGGGAAATACGTGATGGGGATTAAGGGGGGGCACTTGTGATAAGTACACTTGTGATGTTTTGTATGGAAGTGTTGAATCGCTATATGGTACACCTGAAATTAATATTGCACTGTATGTTAACTAACGAGAACTTAAATAAAAACTTACCAAAAAAAAGGAAAATGACACTTTTCACATCCTATCTCTTGGGACACTCACATTTGCAACTTAGCCACCGTGCTATAAGGTAATCCATGGAAAGCCCACATGGAGATAATCTGAGGTTCCTGGTCCTTAGTTCCCAGTCGACATCGAGCTAGCTCCACTCGCCAGGTGCGTGAGTGAATCATGGCAAAAGTGGATCCCTCAGCACCCGGCAAAATACCCCAGCAGATGCTGCAGGGAGCGGAGTCAAGACCTCTCTGCGGAACCCTGCCCTAACCTCAGATTCAAGGTTGCTTTCGTTTGAAGCACTTAGTTTTGGATGGTTGGTTGCACAGCAACAGTAACTAGGACAGAGACCAATTTAGAGGCTCTCGCGACAGTTCAGATCAATAGCATGAAGAACCACTGGAAAAGTGACCGTTGAGAAGGGCGTAAGCGCCAGATGTCAGCACTGCTTTGAAGACACAATCCATGGGACAATGGCAGCCTAAAATTAAAATTATAATTTGGCCCCTGAGTTATTTTTCTGATTAAGAATTAGCCAGGTATGGGGAGTCTAGGTGGCTCAGTGGGTTAAACCCTCTGCCTTCAGCTCAGGTCATGATCCCAGGGTCCTGGGATCGAGCCCTGCATCGGGCTCCCTGCTCAGTGGGAAGCCTGCTTCTCCCTCTCCCACTCCCCTGCTTGTGTTCCCTCTCTCGCTGTGTCTCCCTCTGTCAAATAAATAAATAAATAAATAAATAAATAAATAAATAAATAAGAATTAGCCAGGTAGAAAGGGTTATTTACTAATATTTTAGAATTGCACATTGTGGTGAATTAGAATCTGTTAAAGCCAACAGTTAGCTCTTTTCTCTCCCTACCTACCCCCACCCTCTCCACTGGAAGACTATACTTTCCTGCCAATTGATATTAAGCTTGGCCATGCAGTTTGCTTTATCAATGGCATGTGAGCTCGAAGTGATGGTAGGTCAACTCCAGGTACAGTCCTTTAGAGACACTAAAGTCTCTGCGTGGTCTTTACCCTTCCGCCATGATAGAAGAACATGGCCTGTGCAAGTCTCAGGAGGGAGGCTCAGAAGCAGCCTTGAAGCCAGGCCCAGGGGAGCCTAGCTTAGATCATTCAAATCCCAGCCAACCTACAGGCACACAGGTGAAAAACACTTATTATAATAAACAACATAATATAAATGATAAGTCACTGCAATAAATAAATAAACAATTACTGTTTGTGGTATGCCACTGATGCCTTATACGGAAGTCATTGTGTCTGACAAATCCATTCACTAACATTTGAGAACAGCCCACTCTCTCATCACAAATGTAAAAGATCATCATCCTAATTACCAACACTCAGGCACGCCTCTCCGTTGGAGAGATAAAGGTAGAGACACGTATTGACATTTCAAATGCTTCCATTTGGGTCATTAGGTGATGCAGCTTTCTGTACATGAAACCAAAAGAGAGTGTTTTAATAAGTCATGCAATTTTTCTTCTCATCTTTGCTTTCGTACTACAGCCACACTCACGGGATGGGGATGTTTCTGGTACAAATAGGTGACAAAACTGGAGGTACTCTAAAGACAGGCTTTAGGGCTTTAGTATAGACCAGGTATTCTCAAAGTATGGTGCCTTGCGGCATTTCAGGGGGGCCAGGAGGTCCAAACTATTTTCATAATGATATTAAGACATGGTTTGCCTTTTTTCACTCCCATTCCCTCACAAGTTTTACAGAGGCTTTATCATGTTTGAAATCTCAGTTAACTGCAGAAGCAAACAGGAGAATCCAGTTATCTTCCACGAAGGCAGAAATTAGAGATTTGCAAAAAAAAATCAAACAGTGCCACTCTCCTTACCAAACTTATCTTGTTTTAGAAAAATATAGTCATTTTTCATTTTAAAACAGTTTTTTATGTTAATATAGGATGGGTTTATTACTTACTTGAAATGAATTAATACTAGGTATTTTTAAGCGTCCCCATTTTCTTCCTCATATGGCAAATATTTATGACATAAGCCACATATAGTTAAGTCATTCAAGACCCTCTCGATTTTTAAGAGTATAAAGGGCTCTAAGACCAAGAAGTTCGAGATCCACTCCGTACTATGGTATAAAGTGTGCACTGCTGTGTTTAAAAGTACAGTGGGTGGGGAAGCACACTTTAAGAAAAGTAGAAGCAATAGGGCTGAGTTTGTGGGGTTCCTACAAGAACAGTCTTAGACTTAAATATTATCACCTTCATAATTGAGGTAGAAATTACAGCCCCCTGGCTCTTTGTGCAAACTTTTTACTTTATTCATCCCAATCTTGCTGAATAATGCCTTTAAACAGTAAAGAATATAGCAAGAGAGATTAAATCATCTGTCACAGGTTACACTGTGCTGAGACTAAAATCTCTTCTATTTTGTTCAAGCTACAACATACAAGATGCTCTGACATTATTAAGGGAAAAAAAAATGGCTGTGTACTAAGTCAACAGAAATGAACTGTTAACATAAGTAGTTATTTGTGTTTATTAAGCACTTTTCCCCCAAAGGACTCAAAACATTTCAAATATATTAGCATGCATAAAACCTCCATTAATAACCTCACAAGCGTACGGTTGCTATTTCCACATTTCAGAAGAGGAAAATGTTATTACTAATACATAGCAAACTACAAAGCAGAAACATTAAGCCCCTCATACCTCATCTCTGACAACCAATCATTCACACATGATGCCCAACATAAAATGGATCATCTCTTGAACCACCACATTTGAGACTTCTGAATGAGTATCACATGCTTTCTTCCGCTGTTTAAATTTACGATAATTTCATAGCATCCTCTCCACTTTCGCTGTCTGCCTCTATACAGCTTATGTGAAACCCTTCAGCCTGGAAAATGCTTTCTAATAAGACTGTCAAAGATTTTCTACACATTTATGAATCTAAAATTAGTCACCGAACTTGGATCCTCAGGCACCACAATCTTCGTGGCTAGAAAGTCACTCAAAATGCTGCATCTACATTTTACAAAACTGGCAAACTGTTTCCCCAAGGAGGCATCAGGCTCCCCTCTAGCTCTGGGGTCTGCTTGTAAGCAGGCTGAGGCAGTGGAGGGAAATACATTCCCAGCTGCTTCCACAGCCTCATTGTGACTACGTATAGAACCCCATGCTAAGAGTTAAAGATAAAGGGTAACTAAAAACGGAACGTCAGTTAATAGCCGATAAGAAGAAATGATGAGATTTATGTGCCGAATGAGGGTGGTATATGAGTCATGTCAGCTTTTGCAACAAATAGATCCAAAAATACATAGAGGCTCAACACAATAGAAGTTTAATTTTCTCTCTCCCTCTCTCTTGTGTTCATGTAATTTATGCTCCCTCTTCTATTGCATAGAATTATTACTGAGAAAAACTGCAAATATTGCCATTGATATTCTATTCAAGAGACACCCGGCTGGCTCAGTTGGAAGAGCATGATTCGGGGTCATGAGTTTGAGCCCCACATTGGATATACAGATCACTTACATAAATAAAAACTTTAAAAAAAAAAGATTTTCTATTGAAGAATATGTGGGTGTTCCTGGTTGGGGAAGGGCCCTCCTTCGTGTGGCCATGGAGACCTGGTTTCTTCGATCCCGTCTCCCTAACATACACTGTGGTTCATGGTCATCTAGATCCAAGCAGAGGAAGAAGGAAGCTAGAGCATGGGGCTTCTTAGAAACCTTGCCCCAGATCTGACACACATGATGACACAGACGGGCCCCACAGCTGCTGTGTGTGTCAAAGTAGGGAAGCAGCACAAGGAAGAACAGACTATAGGGTCAAGCACAACGTACAACAATGTGCCACAGTCAACTTATTCTGGAAAACAAATAAAACAGGCCAAATGACCCAGGAGGCAAGAATCAAAACTATTGTGATTGTTCACAGGCAATGGCTTTGAGTAGGTTCTCAGTAAGAAACAGAATTATAAACACCAATCTCTACCAAAAAATAAAAAAATAAAAAGAGTTGTCCCTCTCCTAATCCAAAAGAGCGTGTCCATAATTCTTATATATGCAGTCTTCCATGTACCAATAATGAAAGTGTTTCTTTCCACAAAACAATATCAGAATTTCTTACTTGAATTAGCTACGGCTAATTCAAGGAATCACTGATTTCTGGTTCTCTTGATGTTCTTTCTTTATCCTGTTACTATGATTCCACATAGAGGAGGATGTCAGTTGGAAAAGGTGAAGCTACTCTCGGCTACTTACATATGCAGAAAAGCTGTTTTCCTTAGCATTTGTCTTTTGTTTGCCACAGCCGAACCACCTACCCCCAAAGCCACAGGCCCGGGTCGCTTCATCTGGCTCTGTCCACAGCCCCCTATGCTGCTGCCTGCACCAGTGATGCGCAGAATTCTAAAACACCTTCTGCCCCTCTGTGTTATCCCTCCCAAGCCACAGTGCCACGCTTGCCAGACCTTAAGTCCCGTGCTCCTGCGAGCTGGCACACGTCGGGAAAAACACAAATGGGGGCGTTTCTGTTTGGGAAATGAAGAGGAATAGGGCACTCTCACCCACCCAGCTTCACATAATGATGGATTCTCCCAAATTTAGGAAAAGGATTCAGACGGCAAGCAGCCCAAATGGTGACAAAGGTCACCAAAGACACAACAAAACGTTAACAAATCAAATGCACACAGATCCCTGCCACCTGTCATGGGATGGAGGCTGTCATGAGAGAGAGGACTGGAAAAAGATGACGGGGAAAATAATTTTCTTTTCCACTCATGCACCAGGGAGTTCGTGTCCATAAAGTTCTCCACAATTCTATGAGGCAAACCGGGCTCCGTCTTCTCCATCCAGGGCCAGAACCTCAGGGGCAAAGCTACTGAAAGTATAGACAATCATATCCAGCACTGTCTAAAAAACTTTCTGTGATGATGGAAAGGTTCTACCTAACCTCTTACCGCATGTGGTCATTAAGCACCTGAAGCATGGCTACTGTGAAAGATGAACTCAATTTTTAATTTTCTCAATTAAAATTTAGGTTTAAACAGCAACACGTGGCTTCTGGCTATGATACTGGAAAGTGCAAGACTGGCCTTTCTCGTGGTGTCTAATTAATCCATTGCCCCAAGTAACCTAATCTAATATAAAAAAAAAAAAGTGGTATTTCTTTCCCATAACCATTGAAGAACATTCTGGCTGTGTTGTGGTTAGATCCTGGGCTCTATCCTAACCTGATTTAGATACCTTCACTATACTCTAAAACAACAGTTCTCAATGTCTCTGATTATGGTGACCCGTTTTTTTTTAAAAGATTTTATTTATTTATTAGAGAGAGAGAGTGCATAAGAAACAGCAGGGGCAGAGGGAAAGGGAGAAGAAGACTTCCCGCTGAGCAGGGAGCCCAATGTGGGGCTCGATCCCAGGATCCTGGGATCATGACCTGAGCCACGCCCAACTGACTGAGCTACCCAGGTGCCCCTATGATGACCCATTTTTAATGTCAAAACAAGTTATTAACCATTTATAGTGGCACTTGAACTCCTATTAAGAAAATCCATTACAGAGGTGCCTGGGTGGCTCAGTCATTAAGCATCTGGCTTCAGCTGAGGTCCCAGTGCCAGGGTCCTGGGATCGAGCTGTGCATCGGGCTCCCTGCTCAGTGGGGAGCCTGCTTCTCCCTCTGCTGCTCCCCCTGCTTGTGTTCCCTCTCTCGCTCTCTGTCAAATAAATAAATAAAATCTTTAAAAAAGAAAGAAAATCCATTATAGCAAAAAGCTCCTCTGAAGTCAATAAAACGTCATATTCATGCCTATTTCCTCCTAACAGTAGCAGCTATCTAGAGTGGTCAAATATACGTATCAGCAGAGACAATCTCAATTTAGTATGTCAGCAATCCTTGATATGAGCATGGAGTCCAGCACGTCTTACAATATCCCACAGCCTCCTGGGCTCTACAACCCATACAGGTTAGGAGCCCTCTTCTAAAGACACATCGTCCTAAGTGGCCAGCAGATCCGTGATGATATGTTACATACATGAGGGTCTTGGTTCACAACAGGGGCTTTGGACTTGTATTGGAGAAATGAGAAAGGGCAACTTTACTAATGCCGAAGTCAAATTTTTTCAGGGTCTATCTGGTAGCAGACGTATAATATAGATTATTTATGCTGTAGTTAAGCCCAATTATCATGCTACTTTCAAAGAAGATCAAGGTCTAACCATCTGGATTTCTTAAAAGTGTATTGTTATAACTCATCAAGTATATGACGTTCATCAGCTCTCTATCATCACTTTGTCAGAAAGTATGCTCGCTCCCTGTGATTAACTTGTTTGTCTGTGTCAACTTGAAAGCCAAAATCTGATGAAGAAATAACGTGAGGAAAAAAATTAAAGTAAGCATTTACTGAGCGGTTCCCAGGCTGGAGCTGGCCATGTTCCGGAAAAGTTCATTTTAAGCTGGAGGTGAAAAGTCACTTTTGTGAAGTGGACGGAAGGATGAAGAAAGACCCCATCAATATTAAAAATCTTGATTATAGGGGCACCCGGGTGGCTCAGTCAGTTAAGCATCTGCCTTCAGCTCAGGTCATGATCCCAGGGTCCTGGGATTGAGCCCCGCATTGGGCTCCCTGCTCAACGGGGAGTCTGTTCTCCCTCTCCCTCTACCCCTACCCTCTCCTCTCGTGTTCTCTCTCTCTCTCTCTAATAAATAAAACCTTTAAAAAAAAATCTTGATTATAAAATGGGGAAGAACGTTTCTACACCATAACCTCTCTGCCCAGAAATGACCGAACAGCTAAAAATCTTATAATTTGGCAGGAAACTGAAGGGAAAATAGAAGGGTAATGTCAGCTTTGACCTCTGTGATCTTGAAACATCCCCAAATCTCTGAGGAGATGTTGTGGTTTGGGGTGACAGCCCCATCAGGCCCCACCATAACACTCATGTGTCCAAGGACTGTTGGGACCCAATGCTCTCCATAGAATCAAGTCCCCAAGCACACCTTTTAGAACAGGAGCGCCGGCCAACGTTGGTTCACGTTATAGGGGAAAAGGTATTGGATGAAAACAAAAGCAACCGCTAGGCTCGGAGCTCAGCCCATGAAATCTAAAAATCTCTCAGAGACTCTACAGATTACAGAAAGTTCCATAAACCTAAGAATGCCCACAACTTGGTTACAGCTGCAAAGTATCAAGATGTACAATGTAAATTATTTATGCTGCAGTTAAGCGCAATTATCATTCTGGCTTCAAAGAAGAGCAAGGTCTAACAAAGTACCACGCAAAGCACAGTCCAAGCTGTGAAAAAGAAATCTCGCAGAAAAAAACATGAGCTATCACAACTTGAGCCATAGACCATTTAGTATAAAATCCGAGCTTCCTGGGCTTCCTAGAACGAAGTCACCCACTGAAAAAAGAGGAACATATTTCACCAAGATAGGTGGAAATTAATCTCTTTCGGTTTTTAAAATGAGAGACATTCACTTACTACACTTCACATGCATTGACTGCTATAGACATCAACAATTCGCTCAAAATAGATACGCTTTGAAAAGACTGGGCAATTCAGCATTGCACGTACAAAGCTGAATCTGAGGTTTTAATTCAATGCACAATGGCGTGCATTTGAAGCATAAAAATTGCTTCTTGATTAAGTAGTCTCGGGTTGTAATTTACTCAAGATAAAATTTTTTAAAACGTCACAAATTAATTCTAAAAAGCATATACGCCTACCTTTTTAAGAAAGATCACGTTTCGGGATTCCGTATTATAGAGTAACCGTCTTTTCCTGTAGGGGTGGAAAAGAAGAAAGACTATCCAACTGGTAACAGAAAGTAGCGAAGGTGAGCTTTGAAGACCATAGCGCTCTAATTTCCTCATATTATGGCTTCATTGGTAATATTAAACAAATGGACATTTCTGAAGTTAGACTTAAAATACTTCTTCATTTCTCTCTCAATGAAATATTTTGAAGATTTTGATTCCAATGATTTGATTTCTAAGGAGCAAATGAACAAAATATATAGGAATTTTTCAAAATTAGAATTGAAGCATTTACTTCCCATCTATCCCAATGACATACACTCAATACTTTCATGCCATGAAGTAAATGAATAAAATTTCACTCCTGTTTCTATTTTTCCGGGGGGGGAAACGAGGTGAAGAAGTTGTAATAGCCTGTGTAGGTAACAGAAGGTAACAAAACTATAAGCAGCTGTTACCTTCTGTGGTATATTTTTTATTGTCCTAGCTAATAAGCCATATTTATGGGCTTGATTTTTCTTGGCTAAGACTTTTGGATCAAGAAAAATATATAAAGGAAAATAAATCAAAAGAAGATCTCTCCGATTTTATTTCACATTTATTGTTTTCAATAAATAATTGACACAGAAACCTACTAGTCCCTGATAAACAATAAAGGTGACTTTTCAAAATTACTTGTTGGCATACATTAAGTTATTCTAATATTTTAACTTTATATACTCAAGCCCAAATAAGGAAGTAAACAGTTTATAGTTTAATATAAGTTAATCATCAACTCCTATAAACTGTTTCTACCAAATCTAATTAAAACAGCCACCAGAATACTGTCCACAAGACTGTATTTGTGACTCTGACCCTGATATGTTAGATTCCGTGTGTAAAGTAATTTAACTTCCAGCGGGGATAATGATGTGTAGATGGAAAAACAATGACCACAATTTCTAACCCGAAAGAGCTCCAAGAATTTGAAATGACTACCAGTGCATTAATTCATGGAGATCGCACTCCGAGTAAATGGAATCACACACACACACACACACACACACAATCACGTGGGGACTCCCTAGATTAGCTCGTGCTTCCTCTAGCTGCCACCTTCTTTACAAACAATAAAAACCCTCTTTAACCCTAAACTCTCGTTAACCCTCTTTAACCCTCTTTAACCCTAAACTTAAAGGAAGACATTCTCCCAGCACCTTACTGAATGGCGTGAGAATCTAACACTCCAGCCAGACTTGCATATCGCCTTCCTGAGTACAACCGTCTTGGTCACACTTAGCTCCAGAATTTCTGTCCTTCAAAGCAACACCAATTCCCTGCACGGACTCCCCAGAGTCAGCCAGCATCGGGGGCCCTGTCTCACCTGCTTCTCTTCACTTCAGAGCCTGCATGACGCTGGCTCTCTCATTGCCAACGCCATACAGTTAGGGTAACAGCGGTCCATTCTATTTTCTGAAATTACAGGTGCAGGTAAATTCAGCTAACCACAATGACCAAAATGATGACTGATGCAGAAACATGGTTCAACACGCACACGCTGAGCCAAATCACAAACTATGACCCGGTCACAGCGGGTCCCGAGCTCCTCATAGATGTTCAGTTTCTAACGGATCATCCAGAAATAATAAGATATCTGGGATTTGCTTCGAAACAATCCAGTCAGGGTTGTGGGCGAGGAGAGGTAACAGATGAAACAAGTGGTCAGTGAGTTTGTTGTAGTTTAATGAAGAATGTGTGAAAGTTCATTGTAGTATCTGCTCTACTTTTCAGCTCTATTTAAAATTTTCCATAACAGAAACTTAAAAGATGGTCATCCAGTGAAAGTTATGTGTGAAAATATGAGAGAGAGAGAGAGAGAGAAAGACACAGATCATACATATCACAACCTTCCTGTTTTCCAAACACCCTTCGACACAAAGGGGAAATAACTAGGGAAATAAGCAAAAAAAAAAAATTAAAATTAAACATCACACTAGAAAAAAATGAACAGCCTACACTTATGGTTTTATAGATGAAGTGACAATGGCCTTGAAGCTCTTTTCAATACTTCAAATGCCGAATAACAGTATCTACCTGCTTCATTTTTTTTTTATTATTCCAAGTATGTCTGCTTTAAATTAAGTGATAGAAACAGAAACACTGCTTTTTTTCATGCTTGTCAGAAATTGTTAGTCATTAAATATATCTTTGATTACTAAAAGTAGGGAAATGGATGACTTATAATTAATACCAATGTGATCTATTCCCTGAACTAAAATCTTTCTAAGTAAGAGATCCAAGAGGGGATCATTAAAAGAGAGGGAGGTGGGCACCTGGGTGGTTCAGTCGGTTAAGCATCCCACTCCTGGTTTCAGCTCAGGTCATGGTCTCAGGGCTGTGAGATCGAACCCCCCATGGGGCACTCAGCATAGAGTCTGCTTGAGTTTCTCTCTCTCCCACTCCCTCTGCTCCTCACCCCTGCACTCTCTCTCTCTCTTTCTCTCTAAAAATAAAATAAATATATCTTTTTTAAAAAGAGAGAGAGAGAAAGACTTTATTGGTGAAAACTTGGAGATCGCAGATATAAACTATCAGATCTGCAACCCGCTTACCTACGTAGCAGAGAGATCTGTCACTGGGGGACCGCAAAAGATGGGCACTCTCCAGATTATAACACCAATTTGGCTAGAACGTGAAAGACACTGGAGGGGTCATATGAGGCTAGTGCCCAGCTTTCACAATAAGCAGGGAAAGTCACATATCAAGTAAAATCATCCTCACAGCCTCAGAATTTGACTTACTGACCCTGCCAGACACCACTATTGGAAATCTGACACTGGACATAAATTAGAAAGTGGGATTTATGTCATGGTTTGGGGAAAGAGCATGTGTAAAGCCTTGCCAAGCCTTCTTCAAAGATAAACCAGGGGTGAGAACCAACCTTGGTTCCCTCTGTTACAGAACCGCACAAGACCAATACTAAATCCTAACAGGAGATTTGATCATTTTTTTAAAAAAAATAGCTGATGGTTTTCTGTTTTCTTTTTCAAGTTTTCCTGGCCTAAAGCAATCTGTTTCCTTTCCAATAAAGAAACAATGCCAAATTCTGAGAAGGAAATTTGTCTGACTTAATGGATAAGCACATAAAAGCTGGAAAAGGGAGTATTATGGGAAAACCAGAACAACTCGGCCTTACGAGGCAGCCTTCCAAATGTGTCAGCAAAAGGATCAAGGGTTAGGGAAGGGAGTATGTGGGTAATAATTATGAACGAGTTGCGTGATGGAGGTCACCTAAACAAAATTCAGTTGTTTTCAATTTGGAAATCACAGTTCCAGTGGTTTACTACATAAGCTAAGAGAAACTGCCATTAGCTTACACACATACTCAGATATTTTTCACGTTTTATTAAATTAGGAATGGCATTTAAGTATGCATTTCATAAATATTTATCAAATAAATGCATTAATGACGTGGCGACTAATGCTCACCAAACCATGAAATCTGAACCTTAGGTCATTAGAAATGACTAAAATAAAATCCTCAGATACAGCAGTCATGGCTGTTGGTCTATCCAACATGTGTAACCTTGATTTGCTTGTAGGTGGCAATATGCCAGGCGGAAAGGGTTTGTTCCCCAAACTCCCTTGCAACTAGGGGTAAGCCATGGGATGCAGTTCTGACCCATGAGATTCAAGAGAGAGGGCTCTGAGAAAGTCTATTCTCATTATATGAACACAGTCCCTTCGCTCTTTCCTGGGAATAACTACTAGGAGGTGTAGAGCCATCTCACAATCGCGAGAACAAAAGGCGGACAAAAAAAAGAGTAGAAAGAAAGACAGAAGAACCTGGTTCTCTGGTGGCATTGCTGAGATGCTGTATGCACCCCCCCCCAAAAAAAACTGCTTAGGTTCCTAAACTTGCATTTCACGTTAGAAAGGAAAAACCTCTCTGCTAGTTCAAGTTCCTGTTTTCTAGAATTTACAACCGAACATATTCTAATACCAGATTTGATTTACCTCCCCAACCCAGCTGTGTTCTTAAAGCTGCTCCTCCTTCCACTGACTGATGCTCCACATAACTATCCGATAACACAGTCGCATAGCTATCTCTGACTCATCCACAATTTCCACTCATTGACAGCATGCCTCCAGCTGAAAGGTCAACAAGCTTGAGGGTGAGCAGTCATGAGGAAAGCCATCAGCAAACAACAGGCCGTGGCATTCTACTAAGTCACACGGTGCCCTCCTATGGACCACCACACTCCCATGTTAGGGATACAAAAGACAAGGATGGCAAAAAAGAGAGCAATCCCTTCCAGTGATCGAGAAATGGAAAATCTTCTGTCGTAAGACTAACTTCGAAATCCGTATGTCTCAACAAAGAAAAGGAAATATTTACAAGTATGGCTAAATTCAATGCCAGAAACAAAACATGTCTAAAAACAGAAAACAAGAATAGGATATACCTTGAGGGCTTACAGGGCTGTCCCATGTCCTGATCCAGACACCTATACACTGTGCTTCCACAGGGCCTTAGCGATGCACCTTCTGTGGAACTTAAAATTCTAGACATTTCTCTCTTAGATGTTGATCTCTCTTAATAAAACATAAATTCCTAGAGCTGAGGAAAGCTGGCATCTAACAAGTACTGACAGATGCTGAATGAATGAACGAATGAATGGGCAAAACAACATACAGATCACTTTTCCAAGTTTATGAAAAGTATGCAATCCTTATTTTAAAAAACCTGTAAGCATCATTTCTACATATGCAATGAGTTGTATGTACTGTTCGACTGACCCAACATGACACATCTGTCAAATGTCTAGAGAAACTGTCAAATGTCTAGAGAAACGTCAAATTTCTAGAGAAATTGTCAACTGTCTACACTTAAGAAGTAGCTATTACAAGCCAGGCAATACGTTAGGCACTTTGCATAGAGTATTTCATAATCTTCACACACACACACACACACACACACACACACACACACACACAGAGTTAGTTATTTCCCTTTTAGATGGGGACAAGTTCAGAGGGACCTAAGGAGCTCACATAAGGCCATGTATCTAGTAAAAGGCATAGCTGGTATTCAAATCCAAAAAGGTCAGCTCTCACTTTTCTGCTGGACCATGCTGCTGCCTCTTTTTGGTCTTTACTAAAATATTGTTTATAACTAGTACACATTAGTCAAGGTAACAGTCACAAGAACCTTTCGTTTATGGCCTCAAAAACAATTGCAGGGTGAGGGTTCACTGTTACCTCAAGCACAATTACTTCTTGTCCATGTCAGAAATCTGATATGGTTTGGCATGACACAGATAATGACCTTCTCTAGCTCATCTTAGAGCTGTAAGGAGTAAGAGAATGTCTACCTACCTACAGCATAGTAAAAGCAAGCCACTATGTACTTATATGACCTAGAAATGATGCAAAATAAACCCATGGGTCTACGGCTTCAGTTTCAGAAATCAACAGCTCCGCGCCCCCATCCCCACTTAGGGTATGCATGTGTGCCATACTTTCCATGCACCGTTTACGGATCCGTGGCCCCAAGAGCTTAGAGACTGGTTGGCAGGTGGGCTTACAAATACAACATACTGTTTCTATGCATACAACATATCAGAGCCATTGAAGCAGTTAAAATAACAGACTTGCTTGAATCAAAAGGGGAAAAAAATCTACTGCAGAAAGAATTAAAAAAAAAAAGATGCCTTTTGTGATAGCCTCCTAACACTTTTCATTGAATAAATAATTCCTCCTTGAAGTTGATGAAAATTTAGTGAAAATATTTATCCAGTAAACATCTTAATGAAATAAACTGTTATGACTCCAATTTAACAACTTCATAAATTCTGATGGAGAAGAAATAGACACACCACCCCCGAAACATTTGGCAATTATTTTTACACAATATGTGCACAGTCTATGATGTACGTGCTAGATGGAAAAGTGAACCTCAGTGTATTAACCTAAACATGAGCTTCTTTGTTCTGCCATTTAAGCCCAACATTTCCACTGATTTTCAAACACTACGGAGTACTTTGCAAGTCATGATTTCTTTTTTTTTTTTTTAAGATTTTATTTATTTATCTGACAGAGAGAGAGAAATTACAAGTAGGCATAGAGAGAGGGGGAAGCAGGCTCCCCGCTGAGCAGAGAGCCCGACGCGGGGCTTGATCCCAGGACCCTGAGATCATGACCTGAGCCGAAGGCAAAAGCTTTAACCCACTGAGCCACCCAGGTGCCCTGCAAGTCATGATTTCTATCAGGATGGCTAGCCAATACACATTAAAAAAAAAATTTGAACTGAGATAGTTATTATGTGATAAAGCACCTTTCCATTTTTTCCTCCCCCTTACTATAACTATAGATTAATTATATTTTAAATTTTTTCCATATAGACATATTTGGGGGAAAAAAACACGACTTAGTCTAAAGACATTGAATCCTTTTTCAAATAATTGCTGAACTGTCTTTAAGAAGATAAACATACTCTTTTTAAGCTACTCCCCTTTTAATTCTTTCCCCTGATACAGGAAAAAAAAAAACAGTATTCTCAATTAAATAACTCCACAGCACTCACAGTTTTTCTTCTGTAAAGTTATTTTTTAAAGTATTCACTCTTCATCAAAGGCTAATGATTTTAAAGACAAGCTTCGTAACGAAAGAAACAGGATAATGAAGTACTTTTACAAAGACAGTGTCTGGTAATAATTAAAGCAGAACTCTGTACACGACTTCTATTAAATATCTGGCTAAAACTCCAAACTTTCTATCAAATTAGGATTCCTTCATGAATGCTTATCTTATTTAAAGCATACCCCCCAAAATAGGCCAAAAGCATTTATATTCCCCCTTGCATTTGACCCCACAATCATAAAGACACTGCCCCATTTACAAAATGAAATACTGAGGTCCATCTTAGATTAATTGCCAGAAGCATTTCCAATGTTAGAACTAAAAACAGCCGCTAAGTGTTAAAATACCTCTTTTCTTATGCATCGGCTCACTTTCCTTATTTCTTTTTCTGCATCTTAAAGTAATTCTTAACAACTGACTAAGGCTCAGAAAATTACATCAAAATCTACTCTACGAATAAAGTTTGAAAGGTATATTTAGCAGATTTCTGATTATATTGGACACAGTCTTGGTATAGCTTCCCACATATAAAGTCTTGCCATGAAAGGGAATTCTTATTAGTCTTTAACAGAAAAAGTAAGTGAGCTGATTAAATATAGATCAAAGGAAGTTCTACCATGAAAGGACCAATTTTTTATAACTTGTGGGAAAAACGTCTCAATAAACAAAAAACAATCTGGTGTTTCTCATTCTGGCTTATAATGGTTATCTGTTTATGATGAGATTAAGAGCACTGCTGCCTTCTTTATGCTTTTCAGTTATTCTCCTATATTTTTAGCATGATCGTGTATTACTTTCGTAAGATCCAAGGTTATTTTTTAAGCATTAGACACTACCTTTTTAGACCTTGATATTCAGATAAACCACTATCGTATAATAAATGATAGATGTTAATATATTTTGAAAACATATGAGTAATTAATTCCAATCAAAATTAAATCTGTATCTTTATGATGACTGCTTACCATATCATCACATATAGGCTCTAGTGCAAAAGCATATTAAATGTTTTAAGATTATTTTCTAGTTTAAGATAAGCTAATCAATAAACTGATAAATGCATTTTTATATTCATCTGTATCTGCTCCAAAAATTAGGAAAACACCTGTTCCTTGTTTCAAACCCTTCTCCTTTATATATGCTATTCATTCTTTGCCAACCCTTAAAATATATTTGAGGTAACGCCATCATATGTCATTGTTTTCTCTGACAGCTGTATCAGGACTATAAATAATACATATATTTATGTGTGCATATAAACATGTACATTAAATAAACATATTCACCTACACATATAAACTTACATACATATACACATATTACATATACATATGTATAATACATTCATCTAGTATATATAAAACTTATAAATATATATATGCTCTAAACTGTTTAGAGATTTCCACCAGAGGTGCCTGTCAACTTAGCTTCAGGTTTCATCTGCCTTGGTCAACCTGACCAACTAACTATAAGACATTGATGAAAGAAACTGAAGATGACACAAAAAAATGGAAAGGTATACCATGCTCATAGACTAGAAGAATTAATATCATCAAAATATCCATACTACCTAAAGCAATCAATCTACAGATTCAATGCAACTCCTATCAAAATACCGACAGCATTTTTCACAAACCTAGAAAAAAAAATCCTAAAATTTATATGGAACAACAGAAGACCTCAAACAGCCAAAACAATCTTCAGAAAGAACAAAGAGGTGTCACAATCCCAGGTTTCATGATGTAGTACAAAGCCTTAGTTATCAAAACAGTATGGTACTGGTACAAAAACAGACACATTGATCAATGGAACAAAATAGCCCAGAAATTAACCCATACGTATATGGTTAATTAATCTATGACAAAGGAGGTAAGACTATACAATGGGGAAAAGACAGTCTTTTCAATAAATGGTGTTGGGAAAACTGGATAGCTATAAGCAAAAGAACAAAATTGGACCACGTTCTTAAACCATACAAAAAAATAAACTCGAAATGGATGAAAAGACTTAAATATGAGACCTGAAACCATAAAACTGCTGAAAGCAAACATGGACGGTAATCTGTTAAACACTGCCCTTAGCAACATATTTACGGATATGTCCCCTCAGGCCAGGAGAACAAAAGCAAAAATAGACCTTTGACTACATCAAAATAAAACGCTTTTGTACAGCAAAGGAAACCATCAACAAAAGCAAAAGGTAACAATAGTTTTGAATTATATTTTTCCACTTAAGTGACCAATTGTTTACCCAAATTAGCAAAGAGTGTTACAGATTAGAAACCTCATTCCTCTTATCATATTGGTCATCCTTACTTTCCCCAGAGACCAATATCCTGTAATCAGCATGAGTAAATTCATTAAGCATTTATTTTATACTTAGTATTTCTCATTACTGTGAAGGGAGAAGATTATAAAGTATGGTAGTTCACAAGTTATAAATGTAGCTGAAAGTATAACACTTGTCTGTGCATTTTGCTAAAGAGCCAATAATTTCTAAATTCTTTTAAACAGAAGTAGAAGAGGAAGTCTCTTAACTGTTTCAAATTTTCAGCTAGAGTCTCAGTGTTAAAGACAATAGGTGACGAGTTCCCTGCATGTGACCACAGGACGTGCTAACATGGGGAAAAACCGGTCCTGAGGTCAACCCCCACCCCCCAAGTCTACATGGGAGAGGAACCTGCAGAAGACATGTCTTCAAAGAGAATTCTCAGGAACTAAAGAGTGGTTCCCTTTCCTTCCCTCTGTATCAGTTCACACCAACTGCCTACAAGAACTCCTCACACCCTGGGGCTACCTGCAAGGAGGGAAGCTGATATCCTATCCACTGGCTGGATGTTTGCCTCTGTGCAGAAACGCACAGCCTAGCCTGTGGGGCGTGTGTGAGGTTGGAGCACAGAAGCCTGGCGGATGCTGCTGCTCAATGGCAGAGCAAGGCAACAGAGGCTTGGCAAGAGAGGAAATGGGCTACATTTCAGAGTTGGATGCTGTTGACCTGTGAGTTCTCCATAGACCAGATGAGGTAGTGAGGTTTGAGGGATCCTAAAAGATCTCCACCCAAGTAGGCTGCCTGTACAAGGGCTCAGGGATGCTCCAGTGGTAGACCACTGGAAGACAGGAGCCCAAGATCGTAAGTGATTACGCAGGAGTCACACTTTCCCCATCCAGTAATGGCAAGGCATCAATGCACCTGCATGGGATCTCCAAAAAAAACACATCATGCTGTGTATGAGGATGAGCTGGCCGTGAAAACAGCACCAGCCAAGTAAAACTGTCTTAACCCCCTTTCTGTCCCCTGCCAACTCTGGAGGAGCCAGACACACCCGCCACCCCCTGCTGGGTGGAAGAAAGAACAAAGAGGAGAATTAAACCAGAAATGACCTTTCTTCCTCACTGATGATCACCAAGCCACTGGTCAGACCTGAGGATGGAAAAGGGGAGAAGTTCTAAACTGGATGGGAAAACAAGTTTTGATTCATATTGTAACACGTTTTTCTCTAATATTAAAAAATTAGGTTGTTTCAATACTTTACAATGACTCGACAGCTATGGAATCTGCCAAAAATATCAACCAATGTCGAGGGGGGGAGAATAAAACTGCTTCCTGTTTGTGTCTTACTGTAAGTGTGACCCACTCAGCAAACCAGTTACACTAGTAAGTATCTAATCTATACAAGATTTTTTTTTCATACGGTTAAATCAGAAAACTGAGAAGATACAGAAAATCGAAATGCAAATGTAATATACCTCTTCAAACTTCACTTCCAGTATATAATCATATTGATAGCTTCTTTAAATGGAATGGACTAACACTCCGGTCAAATGGCAGACTGTCAGAATGAATAAAAATAGTAATAATAATGATGATGATGATAATAATAAAGCAAGAACCAACCATACTTGCCCAACAAAGAGAAACACTTTAAATAAAAACACACAACTAGGTCAGAAGAAGGGAAAAAGTTACACCATGCGTTCAAACAGTAAGCAAAAGACAGCTGAACTGGCTATCTAAGACAAATGGGCTTTAACACAAGAAGTCTTACTAGAGACGAGGAATACGTCACGATGATCAAAGAGTAAATCTGAAAGTTCTAGAAGCCTAAGTCCTTTATTTATGAGATAAGGAAAGTAAGACAGGTGACTTGCTCAAGGACACTTAGTCAGCTAGGGGAACGGCCAGCTACAAGTCCCTTCTCCCAATTTCCTTTTCTGAGCCTTCTTCTTATAGCCAGTACCTCTAATCTGAGCTCCTTCAACATGAAAGCAACCAGCCTACTTGGTTGAAACCATCAATTCAGGGGCACCTGGGTGGCTCAGTTGATTAAGCAGCTGCCTTCGGCTCGGGCCATGGTTCCAGGGTCCTGAGATCGAGCCCCACATCGGGCTCCCTGCTCGGTGGGGAGCCTGCTTCTCTCTCTCCCTCTGCCTGCCACTCTGCTTACTTGTGCTCTCTCTCTCTCTGTCAAATAAATACGTAAGTTGGATCACGAGCAGGGTTTGGCTCCAGATTCAAGCACTGCACCTCACTACTTGTGTGGCCCTGAACAAATTTACTTAAACGGGCCTCAGTTTCCTAATCTACAGAATGGGGAGATCACCACCTAACTCACAGGACGGATATAAAAAAATGAAAATGAAGAAGTGGTCAGTAACTTTCCTGAGGGATAGTCAGTGACATAGCTAGAGCCCCACAACACACACACACACACACACACACACACACACACATGCGCGCGTGCAACCATGTTATTAAACTGTCTCCCCAATGAGTTATGCCCAAATGGAAGTATCTGGTGGAATGCCTGACCTTTACTAGACACCTGAAAAATGTTGGCTTTCTTCCCATACGTTGATGCTACACTTTGTAGAGAGAATAACTTTGGAAAAGTATTTTTTTGTGTGGAATCCTCAGCTTTAAAATCAGTCCTGTTTTATTTAGATAAAATGAGTTTCAGATTATCACTTTTTCTTCTGTTGGTTTTGCCAGACTCTTCATAGAGTTATATGGTCTAAGTGAGTAAAGCAGACAGGGTAAAAATTTCAATGATAATTTAATTCAAATCACCTCTTATACTATAAAATGAGTCATGCAATAGACACATTTTGTAACATCTCTCCAAAAAAAAAGTGTAAACATATCATTTTGTTCATAGGAAGAGACATTCCTCCAGATGTGATTATAACAACCGAAGAATCACAGTCTCAAGATTGTAACCTTAACCTTCAGTTTGGTGAAAGATTCTTTAGAAAATGAACTCTTTCTTGTAGGTAAGTCTGTGCTGTACAAGGCCAATCCCTATATAAAATGTTCAAGTATCTTGACAATTTTTCTGGATTCTTTTTATTGTGTAATTGAGGACGTTATAGGAACAGGCATTTACAATCATATTAGGCTTTATGTTTTCAGAGTCTAGTCAGTGCTCCTAAACGTCAAGATTACAGTCAAGGTCAATATATTTTCAACCCGGAAAAGTGGGTGTCTGCAAGGTAGATAGCTGCTCACTGTGCTGCCTCATATAACCACAAGAAATTTAAGAGTAAGACAAAACTTGATAATTAATGTTAAAAAATGCATTGCTTAGCTACCAATTTTAGAAACAGCAGAGTGCATATAAATCCAAAATAGGACATACAAAACCATGCAATAAGGAAGAGAAGTATTATAACAGCATATGGTCAGTGTCCCCATCTTACAAATTCATTTTAGGACACATTTAAGAGCCTACTGTGTGTTAGCCACTGCGCAAATCTAATTTAAAAAGTGTGAATGAGTTATGATTGCTTGAAAAAGCCAAAGGGCTCAAAATTTGCGTTCAAATACATTCAGATGAGTTCACGTAGTCACTGAAATTTCAGGCACATACAAAAAGGAGTCAAGACATGTTTTTACGTTGACCCCATTCAATATTGTACTTACGTCAGGTTCTGAGCAGAATATTCTCAAGAAAATACATCATATCTCAGCTCTCAAATTTCTGTGTGATTTAACTAAGAACAGAGCACTACACTGTCTAAAAAGCACCCAATCAAGCAAAACACTATACTGTACCTCATGAAAGGCCGCACAATTTATTCTTCACACAAAAGAACCTTAGAAACGAAAAGCACCAACTATCTAAAAAAAAAAAAAATTAAAGTATTTCCTCGACTACTTAAAGGTCAGTTAGAAATTAAAAAGCAAAGAACGAAAGCCCAAAACCATTTTTATTTTGTTTTTAAAGAAAAACTTACCCCAGGACTTAGATTGATAGCAATGAAATTCAATAAGTACACATTACTTATCAAATTGTAAATTAGGCAGTGATTCAAGTTCCTAATTATGGGAAATGATTTAAGCTCATTTAACATGAAATGTTTCAACTCTAAGACTCCTTAAAGAAGAATGTTAAACTCATACAGAAAAAAATAGAGGAACTGACTAGAGGCGATATGTGGTTTATCTTAAATCCCTGCCTGTAAACAAATTGATGTGAAAATTCAGGGAAAACAAATCCCCTGCAGACTAAACCAATTTAAGACAAAAGCACCTTTTGAAATTAGGAATATATGCTCAAATACCAAAATTATTATTGTGCAGTGATAAAAAAAACACACGTTTTTTATCATTATTCTAATCTAACCATTCTGTTTTCCTAAATATTGTCCAGTAGAGTTAGTTGACCCTTGAACAATAGGGGTTTGAACTGCATAGGTCCACTTACATGTGGATTTTTTTCAATAGATACAGTAGATATAGATACAGGACTGTAAATATATTTTCTCTTTCTTATGATTTCCTTAACATATATTCTCTAGCTTACTTTAGTGTAAGAATACAGTATATATACTAATATATAAAATATGTCTTCACCAACCATCAGTGTTATCAGTAAGGCTTCTGGTCAACAACAGGCTATTCGTAAAGTTTCCGGGGAGCCAGAATTATATGCAAATTTTTGACTGCTCAAGCAACTGGTACCTCTAACCCCCATGTTGCTCAAGGGTCAACTGTACTTTCTATTCAATAATTTATTCTACAAACGAGTATAAAGTGCCTGCTATGTGCAAATATTGTGCTATGAAGGAGGAAACAGGAATTGGCAACCTCAGCCTACGGAAGCTCAGAGAGAGAGAGAGAGACTGTGACTGTGTGTGTGTGTGTGTGTGTGTGCGTGTGTAGGGGCAAGACAGTGAAAGTTAAAGTAAACAAAGCACAGTGTCACAAGTGCTATGGGGACAGAATTCACACAAAAAATAGCAGAACTAATAAATCATTGAAACTATTTGGTTCTGTCAGTCGGACTGCAAACAGCTACACGTAAAGGGAATCCCACTGTCCTAGGTGGCCAGGCTGCCATGCAGACTACCACAGACGGGGCGGCTCTAACAAGCTATGTTTCTTCTCATTCTGAAGGATGCGAGTCTAACATCAAGGTGCCGACAGGGCTGTTTTCTGGAAAGTCTCCTTGGCGTGAAGATGTCCACCTCTCAGTGTGTCCTCACACGGCCTTTCCTCTGTGCGCACACATCCCTGGTCTCTCTCCGGTGTCCTGATAGCCTCTTCTTATATCGACACCAGTCAGATTGGATTGAGTCCCAACTGAATAGCCTCATTTTTTTAAATTTTTTTTTAAGATTTTATTTATTTTTTGACAGAGAGAGAGAGACAGCGAGAAAGGGAACACAAGCAGGGGGAATGGGAGAGGGAAAAGCAAGCTTTCCACTGAGCAGGGAGCCCAATGCGGGGCTCGATCCCAGGACACTGGGATTATGACCGGAGCCAAAGGCAGAAGCTTAAGGACTGAGGCGCCCAGGTGCCCGAATAGCCTCATTTTAAACTTACCTCTTTAAAGGCCTTATCTCCAAATATAATCACATGCTGAGTTAGCAGGGGGTTGGGCTTCCGTGTATGAATTCTGGAGGGACACAATTCAGCCTATAACACCCATCAAAGCGACTACATCAGTCACCTCTCCTCCTCAGTGAACAAGAAACTCACAGGTAAGTTGATTAGAGCTGCTAAAGCCACTCATATAAGTCATCAAGAAACTGGACGCCCCCTGCTTCCCGTTCTGCCACCCTCGGCGTGTGCTCTCACTGTCACAACCACAAGATGGCATCTGCAAGTCTAAGCATCCCGTCCAGGCTCCGGGAAGGAGAGAAAGAATGAGGCAGGAAGAGCCCACCCCAGGATGTGCATCTGTGTCTTACTGGCCAGAACGGGGTAAGCAGTCCTGGCCGCAGAGGGGGAAGGAGGGCAGTCTTTTTAAGTGGGCCTGTTGCTGCCCTGAGCCAGAATCACAGCTCCATCAGACGGGAAGTGGGGGAGAACCGTGTCCCCCACAGCTAGCCGACCACAGATGTCGCCGTATGGGTGCAGGCCACCTTCAGTTGGAGGCCATCTGGGCAGCGATCCACCACGTGACCTTGAGCAAAGGCTTTCGTCACTCAGTTCTCAGAGGTGGTAATTACACCTAACCTGCAGAATCACTGAGAGAATCCAATAGGGTTGCATTCATTTGTCGGGCCCGGGGCACACTGGGCCTAAAGGACGCTGGATTTGGGACCTGGGCTGAAAGTATCCTGGGAAATCCCAACATTCTAAGTAACCCAGAACCACCCGGTAATGACTCCAAGCTATCAAAGCAGTGACTCCATTTCTTTACAGGAGGCCTTCTGGCATTTCCCGGTCTGTGGCATGGCCTGAGAGCCTAGAGGGAGGGAGGGAGGGAGGGGGAGAGAGAGAGAGAGCATGCGCGCGCGCACACACGTGTGCACACTGCTTTCTGATGGTCTTACACCTTACGTGAGAGTAGGAAGCACCTGCTCCTTGCATCGTAACCCTTCTGCAACCAAACGCAGTCCCTACTTAGCAATGAGGTATATATCATTCAGGTAACTTAGGCCTTCACCTCTCTAACAAAGCCAGGAGAGCCCCAGTTCGGTAAAAAGTGCAACCTTTCCAGAAGGTTTTTAAAACGCATTTGTTGCTCTTCATTGAGGAGTGGATTCCTCCTAGTGACCGATCTTGATGTAAAACCCGGTGGGCTGCCACATCTATCAATTCAAGCTGAGAAAATGAAAATTACCATGTAACAGACGGGTGCGGGAGAGCTTGCTTCAAGCTCAGTTGCTTTCACGAGAGGTATTAATACCCAAATCATCTACACTTTCAAATTCCCTCCTTTCCCTCTGGTAGCTGTGCGAGAAATCTCTGTATGTTACTTACGACAGATGGGAGAGGAACTTGTAACTTACTTTGAAATTCTTTCAAAGGGAATGAAAAATCGACAGAATGAGGCCAGCCTTAAGGTTCTCAGAGGGCCTCACAGGTCGAAAAAGGCTAAATAAAAGGAAATATTCCCTCTCTGTATTTTCAAAGGGCTGTTGTGAAATCTCTTCTCAGCAGCTGCATATAACTATACAGCAATCCTTCTAACTGTTGTCCCCATTCAAATTTGAATGATGATGTATCTAATTATTAACATACTTAGCCAGCACTTTTTCAACACAAAGCTAAAAGAAATTTGCTAAATCAAAAAGATGCCATTTAGAAAGAAGAAACCTCCAAACACAACTGGTACCCCAAGCTTGGTGGGGAAGGCAGCATGGTTAGGACCGTCAGAGCCACTATTTTCATATGATTCAAACTAACATCAGGAATAATTTGGGAACTCCTGATTTGGAAACTATAAAAGATGCTCTCTTAAAAACAATATTCAGCAGAATATTTTCCTTCAATTAATTAATAGCTCTCCTGCTCGCTCTCTCTCTCTCTCTCTCTGGCACTGAGAATATTCACAAACCATTTTTGAAAAGAAAATGCTACCAGAAAATAAATACAAAGCATTTTAGATTACCAAGAGTCCCACTTAATAAAAATAATCTGATTAAATCAATGCTTTTTTCCTGTGAATTTCTAACCAAATCTGAAACTTACAAAAATCTTCTCTGATTCAGAGATTTAACACATTGTAAGAAAAATAAGCATAACTTGATTAAAATCTAACTCGTAAAGTAGAAACAACGATGTGGGAGTGTGCTCAGCAGGAATAAACGATTAACCATCTTCAGGGAAATGTCCCCTCTGGTTCTGGTATACTAGTAATTGATATCAGAACTTCTGTTAGCAGAATTAATGAACGTAAAGTTTTCAGATTACTGATCATCTTTCCAAATTGATCATTGTGCTACTTCTCAGAGGCCAGTGTAAATAATCATGGAATACTTCTTCCCTCTGTAGTAAGTCTGCAGATGGTTTCAATTTATTTAACATGGTACCTCTTCTGCTTTATTCATCAGATTGCTTCCCAAATTTGCCCAATCTGCAGACTCTATGATCATGGCATTTAGTTATTCAATCATTTAAAAGACATTGATTTAGTCTTCTCATATGCACCAGATTCTTCCCTTCCCCAAGGAAGGCATGCTTTTGCTAAAATTTGCAAACCATGCAACAGTAGGACTAAGGCGGGGCATCCAACCTGGAATTAAAATCTAGGCAGGCTTTGCAGAGAAGAGGACAGCTGTGGGGGGCATGTGAAGGCCTGCAGGGTTCAGCCAGGTGCAGAAGGGAGTTGGATGCAAAGTCAGCAAAGGCACTGTGGCCATGGACCTTATGTTCTTGGAACTTTAATATAGCTTGAAATAGGTGATAAAAAATAAAAGCATTAAAACTTCACTGTTGCAGTCCGGTCATGGAATGGCTTGTATTTGGCAAATTAGGGAAACAAAATTAAGTCCTGAAAGCAATAGAGAGCTATTGAAGCATTTTAGAGGTAATGCCATAAAAAGATTTGTTTTGTGCAAATTACTTTAGCTGAGTAAGGAGAATGGAGTAAAGAGGCAGAGATGTAAATTCATTTTTTTTTTTAAGATTTTAATTATTTAGAGAGAGAGAATATGCGGGTGAGCAGTGGGAGGGGCTGAGAGAGAGGGAGAAAGAATCCCAAGCAGACTCTGCACTGAGGACAGAGCCGGACTCTGGGCTTGATCCCACAACCCTGAGATCATGACCAGAGCTGAAACCAAGAGTCACCAGGCACCCTGGGATGTAAATTTATAAAGTAGCTATTTATCTACCTCCTCCAGTAGACTGCAAACCCCTGAGGGCAAGAGCTGCAACTCACTGTTATTGCAGGTGATACTCACTTAAGAGCCATTGGAACACATGAATGAGGAATGAATGAGAGAGAACAATAGGGAAGCCAACTGAAACATTACGGGAACAATCAAGGCACAGAATGTTGTGAACTCTTAGGCGGTGGGCTACAGGAATGGGCAGGAACAGACAGAAATGCAAGATAGTCATAGGGAAGACTCAACAGATCAGTGGCTTGTTTCACGAAGATTTAGAACCCATGATGAGATATGGATTTGGAGTGAAGTTGAGGACTTCTCTTTCGGACACACCGATCTGAGAGTTATCTGTAGGACTTGAATGTTAGGCTATCCAGCAGACAACAGGATGTAAATGAAACTCAGACAAGAGGTCAGAGATATAGGAGTCATCAGTAAATAGGCTGTAAAAATGGTAGAAGTGGAGGAGTTAATCTTGTACAGAAAGTAAATAGAGTGAGATGAGTCATGAGCAATGTAGAGACCTCCAGAGAATACCATTTTAAGGGCTGGGTGGTAGACCAGATGTCAGAGCTCTGCCTCTCCTATGTGAAAATTGTATAGGATGGACAAGCAAGCCATTGCAAACAGGAACTTCAGAAGTCTGTAAAGGAATAGCAAAAATGAACTAATCTAGTGCAATTCCTTCAGGTTGGCAAAGTGATGTGACCTCCCCAGAGTCACCAACTCAGGGAATTTGCACAGCAGCAAATGCTAATAGCTAATGCTTTAGTTTCTTACACCATAACACTTGGAGGTAAGAAGAGATGAACTCTGATATTCCTTTCAGCAGTATGATTTTATGATTCTAATCAAGTTTCACTGCTTGTTCATTCAGAACAAGTACACAAACCAAACAGAGCAGTCTTTTCATCTTTTCAAACAACAGGGCCACGAAAATGAGAAAATAAACGAGCCCAAAATCTCTGAGTCTTCCTGCCATGTTGAACAAATGGGAAAATAAAGCTTGTTCATTTCCATTCAGTGATGCTAATGATTCCGTTAAATTGACTTCTTTGAAGGAAAATTATTGCTAATAACCTTAATTTCCCCCTAGTCTCTTCTCCTAGGTACCTGACATTTTAAATAAAATATTTTCATAAAATATTAAAAGCAAAGGAATTATATCTTAGGTATCCAACTCCATATTGACAGACTTTTATGAATCCCTTCTATCTCAGCTATCTAGGGCCTATACTTTGGGATCTTCAGAAAACACATCAAGTTTCTCATTCTATGCATATCCCAAGAATCACAATCCATTTCAAATGGACAAACAATTTCGGGGGGGGGGGAGTTTCTCTATGGCCCACCACAAATCATACTGATACCACCCATGTGGTGTTCTAGAACATTCCTGCCTTCAATTTTAATTTAATCACTGTAGCTATTTTCTCTTTTTGGTCCCCCAAACCAGGCTTTCCACCCTGCCCTGACCTCTGAAACCTTTGTTCTGGATGGCAGGTGGGTAGCATCTGCCATTAGCCTCCCCAGACCCATTTGCCATGCTTCTCCAGTCTTGCCTCCTTTCCTAAGCCCCTTTGGTTTTTTGTATGGATTCAGCTAAAGGATGACACCAGCCAGAAGTTTGGGAAGCAAGAGGAGTGAGGTAGGCATATTTATTCCCCCACTGTCTTCCCACAGGCACAAGACAGGTTGACTATGTCCCCCCTACAAAAGGACACAGCTCTTGCCAGACAGCCTTCTTGCCCCTCCACTCAGAGCAAGAACAGTTCCCCATCGCTGCAATGTCTTTCTGCAGCACCCACCTGGTTGTGTTCCCTACACCTGCCCCAACCTGCCAAAGGGTCCCTTTATTAAACCTTCCACAGAGGACTCAGTTAACACATGCCATCTGCTTCTTGAAAGGCCCTGAATGACACGGGGTTAAAGAGAGACCAGGTGAGGCCCTCCACTGTGGCACTCACAGACACGATCAAAGAAAATTGTCTGTAAACTGTAAATCGTTGTCACATTTCCATGAGCAAAAACCTGGTGTACAGTTTCTTGAACAGCAAGGTTTCGATGCCAAGGAAATAGAACTGAATCCTACCATATTTCTACAATTCAGCGTGCTGTAAAAATAAACACGCAGAAGGCATACAATCAGAATCCGAATGTCACTGCCAAACCTAACCAGAATTCTTCTCAAAAACGGGTATCTGGAGAAACATGAAAGAACCAAATTCATCTTTGAAAACAGAAACATTTCATTTTCCTACTCTTTATCCATAACAAGATTATTAAACCTGATACTATGACACTTTAAGGTGATTCCAAGTCTTTCAAGAGATGGCACAAAATTCTAAGAAGTACTAATAACTCACGTCATATCATTGGTAACAACTACAGTTATTGAAGTTGTGACTTCTGGAAAAAGTTGGGAATCGATGACCTAGATTTTTCTGTATTTTTCCCAGTATCTCTCAAAATGAAAATAAAGAGGAGTTTCTAATGTATATAGCCCTTTGGCTATATATCAGTTCTAAATATTGTGGAAATTACCTTCAGGTATCTATTAAATAATAAAACTCAATAAAATAGCATTATCTCTGAAGCTTACAATTCTCTAAGTAGAAAGTAAATGAGATTCTTAAGTAAGTATTTGAAAGCTAAAAGCTATAAATACACCTGGACAGAATTTTTAGCAATGAAATTAACTTGATTTTCCCAGGTCAAAATCAACCTCTGTTGGCTGTGCAGTCCCTCTCTTCTTTGACCATATATTCAAGGGTGCTTATGACATGTCCCTGCTGTGAGTGATCTAGAGTTTCACAGCTAACCAAACTGATCAGAATACAGATTTTCAATTCTGAGTCTGCAAGGTATCTTTTTACTAAAGAGTTTTTAAACTGGCCTCTTCACTGAGAAATTCCTTTTGACTAAGTATTGTATTTTCAAGAAATTTAAGAACATAGACTATTTCTCCATCATTTCCTGGTGCACTGTATAGAACTGAAATCTGACTGAATTAGTGAAATAATGTAACAATGTGGGGCATGCTTCAATTAGAGGATATGTTCATAATTTGAGGTTCCACGAGATAGAAATTCCTTGGAGGCCTTTCTTAAAGGCAATTTGGCAGTGCTCTCTCAAAATGGAAAATGTGCATACCCTCTTGACCAATTATATCTATTTCTAGGAATTTAGCTGCAAGAAAAACCCACACAGGTGCACAAAGACCTATGAACAAAGATCTCTAATGTTTCAGGGTGAAACAGTGAAAATAGGTGAATGGTTCAATAAAATATGGTACCCATAGTACCAAAGTTTCTATAATGTTAGAAAGACAAAGATAACCAGTACACTGACATGGAAAGACTTCGATGACTTACTGTAAATGAACAAAAGCAAATCGTAGAAAAATGTATACAGAATAATCCTGTTTATGTAATTAGAAAAAGACACACATATATACTTACACTGTAAATGCACAGAAAAGGGAGAAGAAAGAGGCACCCTAAGCTGTTGCCAATAGTCATATTTGGGGATGGGTGCAGGTGGGTAAGAGTATTTTACATTTTGTTTCTATATTTCTGCATTATCATTTGGACTGGAACATATTAATGTATCATATACATCATTTTAAAAACCCATGAAAACAAAAAATTAACACAAATTCTAGGGGGGCCTGTGGCTTAGTCAGTTAAGTGTCTGCCTTCAGCTCAGGTCATGATCTCAGGGTCCTGGGATCAAGTCCTACACTGGGTTCCCTGCTCAACTAGGAGCCTGCTTCTCTCTCTGCCTGCCACTCCCCCTGCTTGTGCTCTCTCGTGCACACGCGCTCTCTCTCTCTCACTCACTTTTTCTCTCTCTCTGTCAAATAAATAAATAAAAATCTTTAAAAAAAAGAAAAATTCTAGAGGGGGTTTGGTTATTTATTCAATAACAGTGCATCAGCAGATATGAGAAACCCACCTCAAAGGGACTTCACTCTCTCTTTCTTTTTAATTTTATTTATTTATTTGACACAGAGAGAGAGATCACAAGTAGGCAGAGAGGCAGGCAGAGAGAGAGGGGGAAGCAGGGTCCCTGCTGAGCAGAGAGCCCGATGCAGGGCTCAATCCCAGGACCCTGAGATCATGACCTGAGCCAAAGGCAGAGGCTTAACCCACTGAGCCACCCAGGTGCCCCAGGACTTCACGCTCATTTGATCACTGGTGATCATTCATTTAAGAACCAAAAGGAAAATGAGGGCTGTTAAGTCGATTGCACCTTGAAATACTAACCTGCAGAAACAGATCTACCTTCTGCACATCCAGGACAAATATGGCAACTACCACGTAGCAGTGAAAATATTTTGGGACTGGTTAGAGTTCAAGACAGCAATGTACACAAAAGAACCTGCATGTCTCCATAAATGAAGTCGCCCATTTCTCCATACTTAAGTGTTCTTATTTAAAGGAGCACCGGAGGGCACCTGGGTGGCTCAGTGGGTTAAGCCTCTGCCTTCGGCTCAGGTCATGATCTCAGGGTCCTAAGATCGAGCCCCGCATCGGGCTCTCTGCTCAGCAGGGAGCCTGCTTCCCCCTCTCTCTCTGCCTGCCTCTCTACCTACTTGTGATCTCTCTCTCTCTGTCAAATAAGTAAAATAAAATCTTTTTAAATAAATAAATAAAGGAGCACCAGGATATAGAACAAACCATGTCTTGCCTCCCTCAACTTTGTATATTTGCTAACATCTTAGAAAAATGAAGAAGAAAAACAGGCAGAAATTCAGAATCTAAAATCTATGTCCGCTGGAAATAAATGACCATAGCAACCTTGGTAAGAAATTTAACAGGAAAAAAAAAAAAACCACGCCTGAATAAAAAGGATTCTGGGCTTACTTCAAGATGAAACTACAGTTCTGGCAATTCCTAGTACACACTATTTCCGAGCACAGTTGACAAAAGACTCAAAATGGGAGCTGATGGGCCGAATTTGTTCCACACGCGGGTTTTAGTTTGGCCAGCCCAGAGGCTGACATGTTTGTTTTTATTTTAATTGATTTCTAAAACGTCTTCCAATGAAATCTCACACCTAAAAAGAAATGTCGATTTCATGCTTCTCTGAAAATTGTGGAGGCGCTGGCGACCCTGGACCTGATACCCGGCCCGGGGGGGGGGGGGGATCCATCAGCCCCTTAAGCCCCTACCACTCCCTCACGTCCCTACCACCTGGGCAGCCTCCTCAGGTAAAAGCTGGCCCTGCAGAACACCAGAATTCCTTTCTAGGCTACCCCCAGAGTAGCCTTTAGTAACCTCCCTGTCTCAGACTTCTGGCCCACGCATCTGCGGAAACAAAAGCATGCAGGATTAGAGGAGGACACGTGGCTCGATGCTCAACGTCCTATTTCAATCACACGTTCTCAGCAGGGTTGCCAGAACCTTCTCTGTCGGACCTCAGCCCGGTCACTTAAAATAATGGTCACCAAACTTCTTATGGCGACACATCTTCGGCAGCACGCACCTCGGCGGCAGGTAACGCAGGGCAGCGGTTCGAACGAAGCTGGAGTTCCGGCCTGGGCGTGCGTCCCTCCTCGAAATGTAACTCCCTGAAGCAACTTCACCTTTCCCAGACTCCGTTTCCCCGAGTGTAAAACGGAGAGACTATCAGTAACCACCAAAGAAAGGATCTAAGGACGTGACACACGCCCTTCGCTCCACAAATGCGTGTTGTGTTATGACCGCTGTTTCTGCCTGATGTGCCGCCACTGAAGACCCGTGCGAAAGCAGGAGGCACCAAGCCTCCTAAACACCAGAGATCTCCAAATTATTCTAGGCGATGCCTCTCTCCTTCCAGGCCTAGATGGCTTATGACGGTCTTTTTTAAAAGCCTGGTGGGAGACACGGAAGCCCCGGGGATAGCATCTGGCTCACTGAGCCATTTGCAGCCCCGAAGTCACAGATTTTGAGGCAGTTAGGGCTGATTTAATGTTAGATCCCCCTATCCAACTGCAGTAACAGACTTAGGCAAGTCCAGGGGGATGATCTGGAACTTCATGGCAGCCCTAAAAAGTGACCGGAACTTTCTGTACTTGCAGGGGGGGCAGAGCAAGTATCCCTTGTTACGAGTTTGTTTGTTTTTAAGATTTTATTTATTTGAAAGAGAGAGTGCGCACCATGAGCAGGTTGGGGGGGAGGGGGAAGGGAGAAGGAGAAGCAGACTCCCTGCTGAGCAGGGAGCCTGCCCTGGGGCTCGATCCCAGGACCCTGAAATCATGACCTGAGCCCAATGCAGACGCTTAACCGACTAAGCCACCCAGGGGACCCCTGTTACAAGTTTTATAGGAACTGACTCAGCCTACCTTACATGGCTAGGTTAATGGCATCTGCCCCTACAGAGAAGGAGAGGGTGAGCAGTAATACTAGCGGTATTAGGAGAAGGACTAATTGCATTTGTAGGAGTAGCAACAGAAACACAATACCCAGCATCAGGCACAGTACAGCGTGCTGTGCACTTTTGCCCTATGGGGTTATTCTCCTCATTTTACAGATGGGACAACTGGGTAGATGCCCAGGGTCACACAGCTAATACATGACGTAGTTGAGATTCGAACTCAGGTCTGCCTGGTTCCAAAATCTGAGGGTCTTAGCAACTTTGTACCTGCTGAAAGCAAACCCACAGTGCAACCCCCACTCAGCCCCCAGCTGCCTCTAAGACAGTGTTTCTAGAGCAGTTGTCCTTTACCTCCAGTGGGTCACAGACCCCACCCTCCGCCAAATCTGGTGAATCATATAGACCCTTATGAGTGTAATATTTTTAAATGTATAAAATCAAGCACAAAGAAAACCAATTGTATTGGAATACATTTATCAAAATAATTTTTTTTTAATCTGGGCATACCTAGTAATGCATGTGTTTCTTTTTCAGCCCATTAAATGCCAATTTCCACAGTGACAATAATACTTAGCCTAATCGTCATTTGGAAGTAAATGCAAATAAAGACATAATTCATTTGCAAGCTATATTCATCGACCCACCAAATTCCATCCTCAGACCATTTTAGGGTGGACCCGAGATGAAGGACTCTTGCTCTGGAGGAGAGCATGAGATGTCAAGTATAAATCTAATGGTCTGTGGCCTCTTTTCTCTGGATGAGCTGCTTATAACTAATGACTTCAAGTTACTTTCTTCCTCTTGTTCTGAAGAGGTGGCTCTGTCACATCAGGGAGCCAAAAATACCCTTTAATTGTTCAGGAGCAAAAGAATACTTTGAGGGCAATGTACTTTGAGGGAAGCAATGGCTTCCCTGGCCCAAGGGTAGTGTGGTCGCTAGAGGGAGAATTTCCCAGCCCTCAGCACACAGGAGGATCACGGGAGAAGAGCTGAGCCGGAGACTCCCAGTCAAGGGGTGAGATAACACTCTCATGCCGTCCCATGGTATGCGACCTTCTCAAGGAAGGTTTTATAGGTGGGGGGCTAGAAGGGTGTTCAGAAAAACACTTTCCTCTGATTTCTGTCTCTTTCAACTATTTTTGATTCCTCAAAGAAAAAGAAAGAAAAAGTAGAGGGAGTTCATGCAGAGAAAAATAAAAACTGCTAACCATTCATCCTCCTTCACGGAAGGATCTCCCAGCTGAGATCTGGAAGGTAGGGCTGTAGTGCCTTCACCTCCCCTGTGAACTTGGGTTACACCTTGAGCATATGAAAAGCATCCAAAGGCATGAGCTTCCAACCAGACTTTTTACAAAGTGGCATTTGGGGGTGGTTGTTTGCAACTGGGTGAATCGGCCTTGAGAATAAAAGTGACTCTGGGTGATTTTTTTTTTTTTTTAAGCAGGCTTAATTCTGATGAGGGCCATGCAAACTTCTCACTCATCACTACACGGTGATGCATTACTACCCAGCTCTACTTCCACTGGGGTGAAGTAAACCACCCATTTTTATATTTGGTTAGCGAAAGAATCACAGCCTCTGAATGTGCTAGACCTTCATATCATTCTAAGGTATAACTAGATAAACAGTACTACACCTTGAGGAAGTATTTCTACTTTAAGGGGGAAGGCTTTATCAAAAGAGAAACTATTACACAGAAGAACAAATATTAAGGAATGGAGGAAAGACCTACACAAGGTTATTACATTTCCTGAGGATTGCAGGGGAGTAGAAAAATACAGAATGGGCAATACTGAGAACTAAGCAGCGTCCTTGCCGACACAGTGAACATCTGAACACCACCAGCAAAACCACAGAAAGTCGCTGCTGCCCACCATCAGCAGTGAAAAGCTGTATTTATTTCTCTAGAGGTGGATGAGTCTTTTTGGCAGACACTAATATGGCCTACAAGTTCACATTATGAGGTGAAAAGCATCTATTTTAGAAACTTCAGTCTGGACATGAAATACCAAGTGTGATCATTAAAACGGCTCCATTAGTCCTTGACCTCATTCTGCATATAAAACGTAGAAGTTCTTGGTTTTACAAGACTTACTGTGATAGCCAGTTTATTAAAAACCTGGGTCACGAGTGCTAATAAACAGGCTGTTTCATCCTTACTTTACAAGTGGTCCTTACAAACAATGACAATTTAGCCACAATCTGCTAAATAATTTAAATTTCCAAAGAACATTTTTGCTTCCCCCAAAATATTTGAGTTCACTAGGAAGGGCATTTGTGGAGAAGAGAAGTACATAGGCTTTCTTTCCTGTGACTAAATTATTAAGTGCTGTGATACAAAAAGGTATAATTTATTCTCAATGTAAGAGTTTAAAATTTTAAAAATCAAATAAACTCAGCAGCTAATGACTAACGCATTTAAAAAAATAATAATCCACAAAGTTATTAGTTAATTGTGATATTTGAGTCGGCTGGCTACATCTGAAAGTTTGAGGGTGGAAATGCAACACAACATCCAGAAATTGGCCTAACTTATATCACATCCGTTCACAAATTAGCATGTTAATGTGATCCGTTCAAGGAAAACAATACAGCAGCACTGAAAGGCAATTTTACCACAATTTTAATTGTGAGGTGGGTTAGGGATTACTAGGCAAACACATTTCAATTCCTAATAAATATAACTGGCCCCTGATGCCAAAATCAGCAGTGCGCAATAAGGCAAAGACAGATGTATTCTTGGGAAAGATAAAATAGCAAGGCGAAAGGCACTGGCTAGGTCTCTGCTGGAGATGAAATCGCTCACAGTGATACAGATTTTTAAAGTTCATTTCTGCAAAAGCTTTTCGGTAACCCTTACTACTTTTTAAACTTCCCTATTTCGCTCCCTCATAGGCGAAAACACACTACCTCAAGATTCTGGGGCACAGAAGTAGTTTAATACCATTCACATTGTCAGGCACACAAATATAAAACTCCTAAGACAGTATTTGAGAACAAAGCGCTTCTGTGTGGGTGTGCATTTGTAAAATAAAGGTAGCATTATTCCGACAGATAGAAATGTGTATCCAGTGATCAAATGGAGTCTTAGAAATTCTGTTTTGACAGTTACTTGTAGAATAGCATTTTCAACAGCCATTAATTCAAAGCTGGGTGGTGATATCATCAAAGCTAAATCAAAACGAAATTCAGATGGTTGAGTAATCACAGTTGGAGGGATGTGTAATTGGTAATCGACTAGACGGTACCTTTAGCTATGCCATAATATGTTACACACAAGGGGTTACTAGCTCTGGCAGCAAAAGTCTCCTGAAATAAAAATGCCAATAAAAAACCGCTCTTCCATTTAAGAAGTAAATTTCTATGAAAACAGGTGTTCTCCCAAGATGGCAATCATTTATTAAACTTCTACAGTTCAAAAGGAAGATGACATAATAGATTAAAACACCAGCAGAAAACTATGCAAGACCGTCCTATGAAAAACAGCATTCTGGATTACATAACATGGATAATGGCAGATTAAACTACAACGCCCCTACCCAGCTAGATTTCTGTGCTCTATAACTTAGGCCACTGAAGTTTGAAGAGTACACAACATTAGGTTCTCAGTTCAACCACATATTTTTGAAACCGAGTGTCCTGAAAAAACTAAAAGGATAAAGTTAAATTTTACACACACACACACATGCACACACACACACAGGCACAGTTTTCCCGGAGGAACACAGTTCCTTAGACACTTTCTTACCCTCCTCATAGATGGCCCAGGTGAAGTCACCAGTTGCTTTTCCTCATATGTTTACCTTATGAATCTGATATCCCTTTAAAGAGGAAACTCAATTCAATTTTAGATATTACAGGGCTGCCTATGTTTGAATGACATTATTGCCAACCAAAGAGAACTATTAAACAGCTATCTCCCACACACTCATAATTTATAGATCACCCTGTATCACATTTATGGTTAAAAAAAAAAAAAAAGCAACCTTCCACTAATGATTTGACCGAAATTAAATTTTAAACTCCTGTGTTTATAACAATAGACTTGCTACAAGAGCTAAAAAAAAAAAAAAAAAAAAAAGAGTAGAAAGTTAACTCTCAAGTACATGCCTAAGTTTGAAAATATAATGGGCATTTGATTTTCTCTAAAAAAATGCTAGTTTATGAGAGTTTTATGATTCTAGATAAAGGTGCACTTAGAAACACTGGGAATTGATGACTTCCATATTTCCATACTTCGGTACTGCCTACAAAGTCTACAGCCAGAAGTACTGTACTATACAGACAGGGTCTAATTAGTTAAGGAAAAGGTAACTTTAAAATTCTGAAAAGAAGACAACCTTTAATCTCCATCATTTATAAGCTTTTAGGAGGCCCAAACACTGCCCCCCACTGAGTGCAGGCCTGTCAGTGTTGTTTTAAGTGGAAATGGTCAATCATTTCCATTACCTCCCCAGAAGAGGTAAGAAGATCCACATGCACACACATTTACATGCTTTGCACGGTGCCAACTATTTCCAACCAAAATAATCATATACACGCCGAGCCGAGCTATTTCTAGCCAGAACCAGTGAACGTCTGGAAAGAGTCTGAGGAAACCCAGTGGGCGATGATTATAGGGGAGGGGGTGGCGCGCGGACCCCTGCCTCCCGCGCGCGCGGCGCCTCGCACCCCGCACCTGCACCGACTCCCCGGCAGGGCATCCGGGTGCGCGCGCACGCGTCCGGGACGCACCCGCCGGGAGCAAACAAACCCCGCGGGCCGGGGCGGGCGGGAGCATCCTCGGGCGGGACCCGAAATGCCTTCTCCTACCTGTCACTTTACCGGGAGCTGCTGCCGGGGATGCGGCCACGGCCGCCGCCTGGAGACCCAGTGTGTGCGCGCGCCTATGTGCGCGCGTGTGTGTGTGTGTGTGTGTGTGTGAGATCTTGTTTGCGGTGCGGCTCACTTACTGCTCCCCGCGCCACCAGCCCCCTCCCCCCCACCCCCGAGAGCTGGCCGCTGAGCCCCCTCCCGGCGCGTCCGGTCCCGCCCTCCCGCCGGCCCCCGCCCGCCCCCCGCCTCCCGCCTCCCCGCCTCCCCGAGCGCGATCCTCACCTCTGCCGAGGGCGGGGGTCTCCGCGGGCGCTCCTCGCCGAAGCCGCGGGGCAGCGGCGGCCCGCTCCGCCCGCCCGCCCGCGGGGCTCGGCGTGTCCCCGGCCCCGGGTCCCGCTGCCCCTTCGTGGCCGGCCGCTCCCTCCGCCCCAACCCCAAGTCTCCCTCCCCGTTCGCCTCCTGGCTCCAGAGCCCGAGCTGTCGCCTCGCAGCCCCAACCTGCCCAGGCTACGGAGCATGCCCAGTGCGGCGCGCCCGGGCTGGGCTGGGGGTGGGCAGGGGCAGGGCCGGCCGCCCGGCTGCCGCGAGCCGGCTGGCGGGGAGGGGGCGCCGGGCGGGCCGGGGGCGCAGCCTCACGGCAGGGGGCGGGCGGCCTTGGAGGGTCGCGGGTAGCGCCGGGAGGCGGTGGGTGGGGCGTCCGGGGAAGCCGCCTCCCTGCGCGCTCCTCGGGGGTCTCCTCGGCCGCCCACCGCAGCCCCCGCGCCGCGGCACGTGCCCAGGGTCTGGGGTCCGGGTGCGCGCAGGGTGGCGCGGGGCGCAGAACCTTGGGGGTAGGGGGGAGTGGCACGCTGCTCCGCTGGGAGACCAGCAGCCCGCCGCGGGCCCTGGGGCGGGAGTGGGGCGGGGGGAGCGGAGGGGTTCAGGACTGGCGAGAACTGGTACCCCAAAGCGGCTGGAGAGGGTGGGGGAGGTGTTTCTTTGATTACATTTTGTTTTATAAACACATAAAGCGCTTACAGGGCTTCGGGCACTATTCTAAACGCTTTTTTATTCATGTAATCCTTAAAACAATCTTCCAAAGCAAGTACTACTATTATCTTTTTTTTTTTCTCGAGGCTTAAACTGAGCCACAGAGAGATTAAGTGGTTCCAAAAAGTCCTCCCCCAAGTGCAACCTCAGAGACGCAAACCCCCCAGACTTTCGTCCCTGGAACGCTGGGGCGCTGCTCCAGCCAGCTCCTGGCTCGCCCCTGCCCTACAACGACCCCCAGTGAATCCGAGTCCCCCTCGCACTCAGACCCTAACGATGCAGACTCTAGCATCACTCTTTGTGTGGACCCTCAGCGCGCTGCTCCAGAACTCCCGGGAGGGCTTCCTCCTCCCCCAGGCCACTCCGCCTCCTCCTCCCGGCCGGCGGCCACCAAAACCCGGAGACGTGGCACCTGCGCATTGGGGACTGGGGCCACGCTCGCAGCTAAACTGGGCATGCTCAGCCGCCTAAGCAGGTCCGGCTGGCCGGGAAGAAAGAGCGAGCCTGGCCGCTCGTGCAGTGTGGGGATTGGAGGAGGGGGATGTCCAGGCTCTTGATGGGCAGAAGCAGTTGTAGATACCAATGTCTTGTTCCTCTAGGCACGTCCTGGCCTTTTCCAGGCTGGGCTAAAAGGGGGTTGGGGCGGGGAGGGGGGGTGATCAAAAGTTTACCAGCTGGGCATCCTTAAGTAGGAGGGGGCTGAGCGCCCACTGACAACTCCCCAGCTGAATTGCTAAGCTGCAATTTTAGCTGAGCCCTTAAACAGGCTCCTAAGTTAGCTGAGCCTGTCTATCTGTGCAGAAGCCAAGAAAAATAGCCTAAACCAAGTTTCCCAGCCAGATTGGAAAGGAAGGAAAGACAGATCCCAGGAAAAAGCTGAGTGGCTCTTCACTCTTCAGGGGTCTTGGAGATGGGGTGATGTTGAGTAAGGCCAGCGTACTCCAGCAGCCCTTCTCAAACTGTAATGTGCTCACAAATCCTCAGGGGATCTTTTTAAAGGGCAGATTTTGATTCAGCAGTCCTGGGGTGGGACCTGAGATTCTGCATTTCTAACTAGCTCCTGGGTCACGCTAGTGTTGCTGGTTTAAGATCAGACTCCAAGTAGCAAAAGGTTAGGGCAGTATTTTAGGCCTGTTCTCTATTTATATTTATGAAAACTAAGGTTTAGAAAGGCAAAGCAATTTGCTCTAGGTCACACAGCCAATAAGTAGTGTAGCTAGTTTCAAATCCAGTACTCCAGGACATCCTGTGCTTATGTTCCTGTGTTCCCCAGGTATCACCCATAGATGATGAGCCAGAAGCTGTCATCTGTGTGTCTTGACCATGTCCACAGTGGAATTTAATGTAGTATATAGTACACCTAAACCTATTGTATCAGTTAGCCTCCCCTGTATAAAGCCGCACCGAAAGGTAGTAGCTTAAAACAACTATTTATTCACTCACAATTCTGTGAATCAGCTGTTTGGGCTGGAATCAGCAGAGCAGTTCTGCTGTTTTCCGCTGGATCCACTCATGCACATGTGTAAAGCTTGGAGCCTCATCCGATGGCTGGGATGAAAGGATGTTCTCTCTATATGGCTTCTTCATATGGGGAGCTTCTACTTTTCAGCAGCAAGGGAGGGCAAGCTCCAATTTAAAATAGCATTTCATACTTCCGTTTGCCAATGTCCTATTAACCAAAGAAAGCCGCATGGCCATGTCCAGATGCAAAGCATGGAAAAAAATACTAAATTTCACTTTCTGATGGAAGTAGGGTTTGTTTGTTTTTCCAATCTACCACATACACCAACTTCTATAAAACAAGCCCTTTTGCCCTAGAATTCACTCAAAGTTTTATAGATTAAGCCTATCTTTAACTTTTACATATTGGTAAACCCAATCATAACAATCATTTATTGTTAGACTGTCAATCTAATAGAGCGTTTATTAAGGAATCTTAGCTCAGTGGGGTATAAACGTTAACTATTTAAAATGTTTTTCAAAGTACTAAATTCAATTCAATTCTGTTGAAGCTCCCTTTCTCTCCTTTTATGGCCATCTTAGATAGATAGTCATTCACCCAACAAACATTTTTGAGACATTTTTAAAAAGATTGATTTATTTATTTTTAGAGAGAGAGAGAGAGAGAGTGCATGCACTTGGGGAGTGAGGAGGGGATGAGGAAGAGGGATAGAGAGAGAATCTCAAGCAGACACCCCGCCTAGCACAGAGCCCAACACAGGGCTCCATCTCACAACTGTGAGATCATGACCTGAGCCAGAATGAAGAGTCAGATGCTTAACCAACCGAGCCACCCAGGCGCCCCCGTTTCTGAAACTTTTTAAATGTGCCAGGCACTATGCTTTGCCCAAGATACCAAGGTCAACAGAAGAGGCAAAATTATTTTCCCTATGAAGCTTAGATACTATCCGAGGAGACAATAAAAAGCATATTATATTAAAAGGATATAACAGCAAGTAGTATTGAGAGCCAGGGTGGAAAGAAAAAGCAAAAGCTTCATGAGGCCGATAGGAGGGGCCGCTATTTTAGATAGGGGTCAGAGACAGCCTCTCTGAGGATACGGCATTGAGTGGAGACGTCAATGAAGAGAGAGATGTGAATATCTGGGGAACAGTGTTTTCAGCAGAGGGAACAGCAAAAGCTCTGAGATGAGAATGAGATTGGCACCGAGAAAGAGAAAGGAGGCTGGACTGGCAGAGCAAGGCAGAGAATGAGTGTAATTGGGGTCACAGAGGCAGCAGGGGCCCAGGCCATGTGAGGCCACAGAAAGGGCTTTGGGCTTCAGGCCAAGTGTGGTCTGAACCCGTGAGAAGACATTGAGCAGAGTCAGAACATGATCTTATCAGTGGTTTAGAGAGCTCACCCTGAGATTACCTGTAGAGGCAAGAGTTCAAAAAGGGAGCCCAGTAAAAAGACAGCAGTGGTTCCACTTGAGCTGAGTTTATCATCTTCAGCATTAAAACTTGGACTATGTTACATCTTCAATGTTAGACTCCATTGAAATCCCATCTTCTCTCTGTCCCCTTGCAGGCGCCAGCTGGATCCATTGCTCCTTGGAGTAGAAGGGTGATGACACAGGGTCTGGTCCTTAAACCCCTTCATGCCCCCTGCCCTTCAAGGCCTAGCTGGTCCAGGATGTTGGGTAGGAAGGAAGAAGGAGGAAATAAATGAATGTATCTGCTTTTGACTTGGGGCCCTTGTAGTAGTCCTCATTGTGGCTGTTTCTCTGTCTAAAACACCAGCGGTGTTGTGGCAGGCATCCTATTGCCTGTTCTCTGCCATGAAGGACACAAGTAAGGCCCTCCAGGGGATCCTTCAGGGATCCTTCTGGACTCCCACTCCCCCAGCACTGTCCTTTTATTCCAAGCCCACAGTGCTCTCCATGGTAGCCTAGCCCAGTGCATCTTACTGCCGGGTCTCATAGGCCAGACAGGCACCCCACGGGGTGGGCCACCCACAAGAAAGCTAAGCCCAGCAGCCTTGCGCAGTGCCCAATGGAAGTAATAGAAGAGAAGTAGAGAAAGAGAAAGAGAAGTAGAGAAAATAGCCCATCCAAACCAGGATGAAAGGTTGGTAGGGAAGGAGGGGGGTAAGACAGAGTTTTTTTTCTGCCATGAGGAGGATACCTAGACATGATTGTGGGGGCTCTCTCTAGAATGTGAGTGCCTGAGCATCTCTTTGTACTCGCCTGCAGGTTCTACTTATCAATTGCTGGGCAACATCTTATTAGGGGAATTAACATTCACCACAAGAAAGGCCAAAGCAAACTGTCAATGCAACCAGGTCCTTACATCTTGATAAAGTCTTACTTGGTATTGTAGCTTTATAGGAAAGGAGGACAGGAGACAATCAGCACCTTCAGGTTAATAGCCACAGCTGTGTTCTCAAAAGATCACATTGTATTCTTTTTAGAGAAAGGGAAGCTCATCTCTGGTCCTGATTTAAAGTGATACATTAATCACTGCTTCCGCCTAGCTTTTTACATGCTGTTCTTAGTAAATTAAAAGATCACCACCAGCCCATTTGTCCAGTTTGCGTTGATTAGGGACATGTAGCTTTGAAAAGTGGGCAACACAAGGACCAGCCTTGACATGGGCTGCCTTGGCCCCAGGGTGTCTTCTCCCTAACCCGTGTCTTGTTCCACCGTGTACTGAAGGAAGAAACAATTTGTTAGAGGCACTGAGAACCAAAAAGAATGATAATGAAGAAAATTGCCCAAGGATTGGATTTGTGTAGAATATAATGACAGTCTCAAAAGCCTCACTAAACTTTCCGTCAAATCAATTGTTGACTGGAGTCTAAAGAGAGCATAGAAAGAAAAGCAAAATAAAGAGGAGAGTTTAACTCCATTCCAAACAAATTAGCTTAAGAATGGAATTTTCTACATGTGGGCCAGGCTTAGACTATGACTACTGCAGAAGTTCAAAGTGCTGTGTGATGGTGATGATGATGGTGATTGTTATTATGAAGGTAATAGCATATATGCAATAAAACACGAAAATCCTAAGTGGGAGCTCAAGGAATTTTCACTTCCAGGAATTTCTATGTGATCGTCACCTGGATAGAAATATTTTTAACATTCCAGAAAGTTCCCTCATGCTCCTTCCCAGGCAGTACCACAGACACAGACACACACACACACACGCAAACACACACACACTACCACCACCACCACAAGTAATCATTATTCTAACACCATAGAATTGTTTTCCCTGTTTTTGAACTTCATATAAATGAAATCAAGTAGAAGGTACTCTTTTGTGTCGGGTTACTTTCATTCATTACTATGTGTGTGAGATTCCTCCAAGTTGCAATTTGTATCTAGTGTTTGTACATTTTTATTGTTGTAAATTATATCATTGTATGAATATATTAAAATGTATTCATCTGATCTCTTGTGGTGGTAAAATTTTGTGGGTTTTAAAATTGCACTCCAAGGTCCTTGAAAATTGGTCCTATATTCCCATAGAATTTCTCTGTATTCCCTATTACTAATACAGTATAGTATATTAAGTACCCAATACTTCTGTTAATGGGCTATTCTGTGAAAATAAAGGTGATTCTTTGTCATGGTAAATTCCTAAGTGTTTTATGCAAAAAGCACAGTAAAATTATGTCATATTACTGGATAAAAAAATTAAGGGATTTTTTCCCCCAAATAATTCAAAAGGCAAATTATTTTTTCTAATACCAAAACATCTGTAATCACTTCTTTGACGTGTGATGAATACGTGCTGTTCTATGTAAATTAGAAAGCCTCAAACGTGGATGTCAGCATTTAACCTACAGGATATGATTTACAAATGAGAACACTGTTCCTACTTACCTGATGTTTATGGCAAGATTACATAAAATGAAATGAGAGCATATGGAAAATATACACACTACTTAATGAGGCTGCTAAGCTACTGGCCTAATTGCATGGTTTTATATTTCTCTCTACTCTTTAAATATGAACAGGTCAGTTTTGTAAATACAATGATTTGTTCCTACCATCTCTGTGAGGCTGCAACAAGATTAGAAAAATACATTAATTTACAATATAAATATCAACTGCACATTCAGCAAGACTCAATGTTCTTTTCTTTCCTTCACTGACTCCATGTGGGTTGGAATCACAACAAAAGTACAGTTCAGTTAAATTTATTGTTTCTCTATGTCTCAGGAAGCCCCAAATTTTCATCCACGCACACAAACATGAATTTCTTTGACTTCTATTTTTCAGTCATTTTTGCCAATGTGATTCGTGCTGGTTAGGATAAAAATAATGCATTTTTCTGAGTCCCACCTAGAAGTGACTTAGAGGATCATGTGACCAATCACTTCAACAAATTGAAGAGCATTTTAAGTCTCAGAGAGACTGTGTGCCTTGCTCGAGTTGAATGCCCAGTTGGTGGCATGCTTGGACCCCAACTTCCATTTCAGAACTTGTAGGCACATCAGTTCAACAAAATCCAGCCACAGAACAAGGACAAGTTTTAATTGAATATTGACAGAAATCTGTAAAGCCCAGAATTTACCTCTTGGGCAATATTTTTTTTTTCTCCTTGTATTTTATAAATGTTTCCTCAAAGAAGTTTCCCTTTCTGAACTTTGCAAAATGAGCTGACAAATGCACTAGCACTGAATTAATGAGAAGACTGAGTTTCTGGCACCCACATGAGCTTCTGATACTAAAGAAAGTCCTACCTAAGATTTAGGCAGTGCTAGCACGGTAGGGCTGGTTGTCCACTGCACAAGGACGCAGGGGCAAGAGGGCAAGTGTGAAACTGAGGTGTGCCCTTTTTCAAGCCTTCTCCCTGGCACTGAGCTGTCTCTACCCTCAGAGAAGGGATACATTTTTCTAATTTGCAAAAGGTCAGGGCATAGGCCAGACTCTATAGGGCACATACAGCAGCGAGACTCCCCTTACATATATAATATTCTGCCAATTCAAGCATAATTATCAGCAAAAGATCTGTGTGATATTTGTGCTTCCTCCTGCCCCAATCCTATTTCAAAATGCTGTCAATGCAACCAGAAATGAGTGTGTCCATCTTGGCTGGTTCACACAGGGCTTTATTCCATCTCAACTTCATGGCGATGACAGGGGATCAGAGAGAGCAGGTGTCAATGCACAGGCCCATTTCACTTTCTGCTTGAGTCATGGCTGCAAACATCTCAGTGCCCCAAGCAAGTCACTGGTTTGGGCACAGAGTTTAGGGACAGGGCAGGGTGACCTGCACACGGTGGAAAGGTGTGGCGAAGGGACAAGGTGAATAGTTGAGGCCATCACTGCCCTCCACCACCCTGCATTATCCAACGTTGAATTCCTTAAGGGCAGGGACCACTTCCTATTTGACTTGTAATCCTCAGGGCTCAGCCTGGTGCTTGGAACACAGTGAGGTAGTAACAGATGTTTTTCTGAACTAAAAAGGAAGGGCCCTGCCATCCAGTGAGTGGCTGAAACCGGAACCGGTGAGTCATTTTTGACTTCTTCCGCAGCCTCACCTTACACCTGGAGCAGCCAGTAAGTACTATTGATTGACTCTGTTTTTAAAAATATTTCCTAAATCATTCTTCTTTCCATTCAAGACTCAGGACTAAAGACTAAAATCTCCAGGAGAAATTAAGCCTCTTATGTTTCCCCAAAGCACCTTGTACATTTCTATTTTATAGCACTTGCCTCATTGTTTTAGAGTTCTCCGTTTGTCTGTTTCACCTGAAAGAAGTGTGAAACTCTGGAGGGCAAAACCAGGATTCGAACTCATTTTTTTTCTTGCCAAAGAAATAATTGTATATATTTTAAAATAGGTGGTACACGCACAAGATTCAAAATTCAAAAGGCATAAAAAGGATATGCAGTGAAAAGCAAGGACTGCCTTCCACCCCCAAGCCTTCAAGTACAGAGAGGAACTCATTCTATTCCTGTGCCTTATTTTTTCTCCTTGTGAGTCTTTACCATACCCATTTACAACACATGTTCTTTCCATTATTCACACACTACTCTCTTTTTAAACTTAATGTACTTTAGAAATAATATCTACACATGTAAAGCAGCCTTAATCTTAATAGCTTCATATCATTTCATTGTACGGATGTGCCCAAATTTATTGTAATTACTACTCCCTGATAAGAGCAATAATGAAAGTAACAAGTTTCCACTTCCTTCCCACTCCTCTTCCTTCTCTTTACCATCCAAAATTTTCATTGTTTACATTATTTCTTTGGTGTTTATGTTTATAGCTTCAAATACATCTTCACCTCTCTTGATTGCTTTATTTGGTATCTGATAGTATCTTTGACATCTGGCTATAAGGTTAATGGTATACTTAGACTCCTTGCCACATTCTCTCCTCCTTCCTCTCCTGAATGTTACTTACATTATTCTCACATTTTCAGGGTTCAATCGGCATTTGATTTAGTCTTAGCCTTATGAGTAAATGGATTCACTGGTAGTCTATTGCTCTATAGTTTCCTTTTACAAGTTGGTTTGCTGACATTTGGCCTCAGAAGATTTCTTTTTAAAGGGGTTATGTGATCCATATTCCCTCATGATTGCATGTCAAGACATCTGTCTGTTCACTGTATACTTTTTTTTTTTTAAGATTTTTTATTTATTTATTCGTCAGAGAGAGAGAGAGCACAGGCAGGCAGAGTGGCAGGCAGAGGCAGAGGGAGAAGCAGGCTCCCTGCCGAGCAAGGAGCCCAATGTGGGACTCGATCCCAGGACCCTAGGATCATGACCTGAGCCGAAGGCAGCCGCTTAACCAACTGAGCCACTCAGGCATCCCTGTTCACCGTATACTTAAATGATTGTTTGGCTTCGTATGAAATTCTTGGTTTGTCTTTTCTTTCCTTGAGACTTTGTAAGCCTTGCTCCTAGCATCTAATGTTTCTGTCAGGAAGTCTGAGGCCAGCCTCATGTTTCCCGCCTTAGGGCTGGTTTATTACAGTGTATATGTATATTATTATATACATTCCCAAGGGAATCTTTATCTTTGAAATAAAATGATCTTACCAGAATATTTTTGCACCACTGGTTATATTTAATGATGAGAGATAGTATATCTTTTCAAGTTTTAGATTCAAAGTTATTATGTCTGGAACATCTTCTTCAATTATATCTTTAAATAGTTTATGTTCTGATTCCAGTTCTCCGTTTTAGAGATGAGTTATGCATACATTCGATTGCCTTGTTTGGTCTTCCATTCATCATTTCTTATCCTTTTTAATTCTTTGTTCTTTTATATTCTTTTTTGTTCACTGTTTCTTAATCCCATCTTCTGTTATTGTTCTCTTTAATTTTTTTTTCTCTTATTTGGTCTCCTTTTTAGGTCTCATATCTTCTCAGAGGTCTTTGCGAAAGAGGTTTACATTTTCCCCTTTCCAGCCCACAAAAAAGGCAGCTTCCAGGCTACTCCCCAAGGCAAGGTCCCTCTCTTCCTCTCTCCTCCTCCAAGAGACTCCTTCCTACGAATGTGCTGTGTCTGTGTGAATCTTCATCAACCCCAACTCTCTGGTAACACACGTGGCCCAGGGAAGCTCTCACTATGAGGTAATAATCCTCCTTCCCAGTGTTCAAAACAAAATCACATGGAAATTATATCTCGATTTAAAAAAATACCCTCCCAGTGTGGGCCATCTGCTTTGGAGAGCTGTCTTCTATTGTCTTAGATCTACTGCTGGGGGGATTCTTTTCAGCATTTTCCTATATCCCTATTTGATCTTCATTGGATGTGGCAGCTCTTAGTTACATATTTATGAAGGGTTATGGAGTCATGTTTCTTTTTCTCATTTTTTTATGTTAGGGTGATCTGCAGTGGGAAAGGGATGTAGCATTTTCTTTACTAGGACCTTCTCAAATAGGGAAAGAACAGCAATACTTCTGTTAGAGTAAGGCAGGAGGAGAGAAAGGAGGATGACAGGTGGACAACTGCCAGTGACCACCCACTCTCCACTCAGAGACCGGCCCCTCTCGCTTAGACCAATCCCCTTTGCAGTTTAGCACAGACTCACAAGCAGAAGATAGGGGCAACAGGCACAGCCCCAACTTTAGAGCATGCGCACTTGAGAACGACTGTGTTTGCCAGTAACCCGAAGGTTATTACAGTGTCTTTATAATACAATTTCCCAGGGGCAGCCTACATTCTTGGGCTCACGGCCCCCTTCCTCCATCCTCAAAGCCCAGGAGAGGCTCACGCACTTAACATGGGGCATCGCTATGACTTCCTTTCCTTTCTCCCTCTTCCACTTTTAAGGAAATTTGTGATTACATTGGGCGCACTTAAATAATCTAGAATAATCTCCGTATCTCAAAATCCTTAATTTAATCACATCTGCAAAGTCACTTTTGCCATGCAAGGAAACATATTCATAGGTGCTGAGGATAAAGACGGGGGCATCTTTTTTTTGGGACGGACATTATTCTGTCTACCACAGAGGGAGAAAGAGAGTGAAGGAAAGAGTAAGTTACCTTCTTATGCAAATTGAATTCTATACTGTAATAGTGAGGTTCTATTTGACATTCACAAGGCTTTAAATTTTCACAGTGTTTAAGCACCTGGCCTATCTGTGAGATAAGTGAAAACCTTGTGCTTTTCTGAATGAGGCTGAAAATTACATTGTGATTCATAGAAACAAATAGATACCATGATTAATCTGGTTTTTAGGAGAAATAAAGTATACGATTTAAAACATATGATTTGAAAAGTCCATTATTAAAACATTTCCTAGATGTCTTTGTTGCCAACATAGTAAATAGTATAAAGAGGTCAAATATAAATATAAAAATGGGGAGCCTGGGTGGCTCAGTCATTAAGCGTGTGCCTTCAGCTCAGGTCATGGTCCCAGGGTCCTAGGTATGAGCCCTGCTCATTGGGAAGCCTGCTTCTCCCTCTCCCACTCCTCCTGCTTTCGTTCCCTCTCTCGCTGTCTCTGTCTCTGTCAAACAAATAAATAAAATTTTAAAAAAATACATATAAAATTAAGCTTAAGAAGAAAACAGTATATATAGTTAAAATATAAATATGAAATATAAATTAAAATATACCATATAGTAGCTGGAAAGGCAGATAGATGTAAAAAAGAAAATGATAAACAATAAACCTTGAGAATAAATAAGGAAATACTTCAAATTTATGAAAATGAAAAGAGGCATTTCTAAACTTATATTTTGACATCTGAATTTATCATCAGAAATAAGATGAAACATGGGAAACTTTTGATAGAGATATACAGAAATATTAACAGAAGTCATCTTCAGAAATTGTGCAAATGAAAACATCTAGTATCTAACTGTAAAATATATTTCAAGAGGTAAACTACTGATTACAACTTAGATTAACTCTGACCAGCTATCAAAATAAATAAATTCATTATTCTAAAAAGAGAATGAAAAATAGTTCGGAGAATCACCATATAGATTACTGAAAATCCCACAGCAAATCATTTCTTTGAAATGGTTTATAGCATGTGGGAAAGGTTCTTCGTTTTGTTTGAATTCTATTTGAAATGTTGGTAGCTTTTCTGCTTTTTTTTTTATTATAATGTTCAGTTAGTCACTGTATAGTACATAATTAGTTTTTGATGTAGTGTTCAGTGATTCTTTAGTTAAGCATAGCACCCAGTGCTCATCACAGCAAGTGTCTTCTTAAGGTGGCCCACTTGCTCCCAGAATGCAGATCTAGAAGCTTGGAGGTGATATGCGGGATAGATCACACCTAATTGCCCTTTGCTCCTGGCTATTTTCAATACTACACTCCTGTTTTTTTAAGGAAGCGTGACCTAGTCTCATCTATTAAATGGTCTGAACAGCTTTGGGCACATTTTTCTTTTGCCTCCTTCAATGTCATTTTCATGAGAGCACAACGACACTTTTTCAGTGAGCCAGACCCAACTGATTATGAACATTAAGGCTCAGTTGATTCAGCCTTTGGGCTACATTTAGAAAAATTAGAATAAATAGAAGCAGAAATGAGTTAAGTAGATTCAAGTAGGTACAGACAAGGGACTCACTAGTGCAATGGAGTTTTCCACGTGCCCTTTTGGTGAATTTAGGTAATGACTGTCAAGGTAGCTTCTCTCATTCTTGTTTCTCTATATATCTTTTTTAATAGAACACTTCTCCAAATCACTTTTATTTTTTCATTTTTTTATAAAGATTTTATTGATTTATTTATCAGAGAGAGAGAGAGAGTACAAGCAGGGGGAGCAGCAGGAAGAGGGAGAAGCAGGCTCCCCGCTGATCGAGGAACAGGATGGCAGGGCTCGATCCCAGGACTGGGATCCTGAACTGAGCCGAAGGCAGATGCTTAACAGACGGAGCTACCCAGGCGTCCTTACTTTTATTTTTTCCTACTTACAGAAGGAATGCATGATTACTGTAAGTAATTTGGAAAATAGAGAAAAATACAAAGAAAAACAACACAAGTCATATGTAATCCTGCCATCTTGAGATAACCACTATCCCTTCTCCGACACCCTTTATGCTCTTACCTGCCTCACGTTTTGTTCATAGTTCTGTTATATCATTACTACTGTGACTACTACTACCGCTAGTACTACTACTCATCATCTCAATTGAACGTAAAGTCCATGAAGACAGTGGATTTGTCTCCCTGAGCACCAGAACAAGACTCAATAAATGATATTTATTGGTTGAATAAATATTTTTTACATGTATCCTCTTCCAGTCATTTTTTTAGAAAAACATATTTACATAAATTCTGTTTAGAATTCATTATTTTTGTTAATTTTATTATTTTTAAAATTTTAATTCCAGTATAGTCAACATACAGTGTTATATTAGATTTAGGTGCTCTCCATAATTTTGTTGGTATTGGGAAAAATATTGGTTCCTTATTATGCTCAGAATGATGCTGAGCTCTATGGAGACAGTTCAGAGCGTGCCTCAATGAGATTTTATCTCCAAGAGAAACTTTATCTACAGATAACATTGCTTGATTTATTATTATTATTATTATTTGTAATCTCCTGCAGAAAACCACAGTGTCTTTTTTCCACTGACACAAGATTTCCCCCTCGCACACCTCCCTGGCTTCAGGCAGCACAGTCTCCTGGAATCCTTGACCCCACAGTGTTTATCCCCACCCCGTCCTGCTGAGGGGACCTCAAGGGAATGCCCTTTCCCCTCCCAACTGCCCTTTCACATTCTTCTAGGTCTTTCTCCTTTCATGCAACCGAAGGCTGCTGGCTGGGTGGTCCTAGAATCAAGCTCACCTGGACCCCTTTCCAGCTAGGTGACCTGAATCCCAGTTCACTCATCTGTAAAAGGGGGATAATGAAATCACCTTACTCATTGGGTTGGTTTGAGGTTTACAGGAAATAAAATGCTGTTTTAGTTAAGGTTGTCCAAAGAAACAGAAGATATACAGAAAGAGAAGGAGATAGATCTAGATATGAGAAGAGATTTGTTATAAGAAATTGACTCACGTGCTTATAGAGACAGAGAAACCCCATGATCTTCGGTCAGCAACCTGGAGACCCAGGAGGGCTGACAGGTAGGTTCAGTCTGACTCACGGGCCTGGTGGGGTGAGTGCCAGTCAGAAAGCCAGCAGGCTTGAGACCCAAGCTGATGTTTCAGTTTGAACCCGAAGGCCAGAAAACACCCAGCTCAATGGATCAGGCAGGAGAAACTCCCTCTTACCCAGCCTTTTTGTTCTGTTCAGGTCTTCAAGTGACTGGATGAGTCCCACCCATCACAGGAGGGCAATCTGCTATCTTCAGTCTATATTAACCATTCAAATGTTAATCTCATCCAGAAACACCCTCACGGGAACATCCGGAATAATAATGTTTGGCCCAATGTCTGGCTGTTCCATGGCCCAGTCAAGTGGACACATAAAATTAACCATCATAAGGGCTTAGCGTAGTACCTGGCACTCATAAGAAATCAATGAATGCTCACCCAGGAGCCTTTTGGACTACTTCTAGTTCTCATGATCCCTTTCTCCCTCCCACGTTTCTTCCTCTATAACATTTTAGTGGCCTTACTATAAAGGAATGACACTATATAGCACATAGAGTACTGTAATACGTTTTATTGACTGTTTATGTCCATTTTATTTTCCCAGACATGTTGGGAAGAAAGAAAAAAGAAATCATTGGCATCTTCAGTTGCTGAATGAGTAAGGAGACCTGGGGCTTTTCCTTCCCTGCCCATGAGAGAATGAAAAGGGAATCTTGTCCCACATCAAACCCAGGAAAAGAAGATGCTCTGAACAAACCATTATGAAGATTCGGGTTTGGCCATCAGAAGGGAGGACTGTCATCTCAATGGGCATCTAGTTGGGTGGCTGGGCTATAAAACCTATGGGTTTATTTTGAATTTTTACACTTAATTGGGGCTTGGGGAGGAAGTCTGTGGAAGAGCTTGAGATGTAGTCCTGGAGTTTGGGAGACTAAATGGACATTAAGTATATTTCCTGCTTCTCACACGGAGATAGATATCGGTGACAAGAACCTGGGGTGTGTGGGAAGGGAGTCAGGTAGTAAGGGACCGAGGTGTAGTACAAAGATAAGAAAATGGGGCAATCTTCAGCATATCCCATTCTCTGAGACCACACAGAGGCTTCAGCAATACCCAGGGCTTTACATGAAGAAGCATGGATAGAAAGGAAGCCAAGGATGTAGCTGCTTTAAGCATTGCAGTGCCTAACTGCGTGAAGTGGCTAGGGACAGAGGGAGACTTGCTGCTCTCCGAAGAGCCCTAATTGGACCAGAGACAGAAGGATGCTGAGTATCACCCCCACAAACAACACAGCACCACCCTAGTGGAGAACCCCTCAGGGTAGACTGTCAGCGGCATACCCAGCCTGAGTAAGACTGTGCCACATCCCACCACCAACATAGCCAGGTCTGTGTTCCATTTCTCCTGTTTCCTCATCTTCCCTATAAAATGAAGGATTTGGAACCTAGAAGGAGAGGAAGGAAACATCCCCTGCCCCCAAACTACTTGTTTCCTTTCCTCCACTTCAGGGTGCTAGTGTTGGAGGAGAAATAAAAACTTACCATGATTCTTCTCTTTCCAAGTCACCAAATCAGAAAGTTAAGAAGATACTCTGTAAACCAGGTATAAATTAAAACGAATTTAAAATAGAGCCCTAGGGGCGTATGGGTGGCTAGTCTTTAAGCATCTGCCTTTGGCTCAGGTCATGATCCCAGGGTCCTAGGATCAAGTCCCACATAGGACACCTTGCTCAGCAGAGAGTCTGCTTCTCCCTCTCCCCTCCTCCTCCCCCTGCTTGTGCTCTCTCTCTCGTTCATGCTCTTTCTCTCTCTCTCAAATACATAAATAAAATCTTTTAAAAAAAATGGAGCTTTACATTGGATCAATCTGAATTATTTTTTTTTAAAGATTCACTTATGTATTTGAGAGAGAGCACATGAGCGGGATGGGTCGAGGGAGAGGGGGAAAGAATCTCAAGCAGACTCTGTGCTGAGCAGGGACCCCAACATGGGGCTCAATCCCAGGACCTGGAGATCATAATCTGAGTCAAAGACAGATCCCCAACCAACTGAGCCCCCCAGGCATCATTGAATTATTTTTAAAATAATAAAGAATAGTAAGATATCACTAGTGGACCATGAATATTGAGTTTTCTCCCTCTGGGTACATAATAAAACTGCATTTCTCATTCATCCAGGAGTTATGCAGACCCATGTTTTAATTTGGCCAATGGATTATGGGCAAAAGTTACAAGTATTATTTCTAATTTGAGCAATTGAAAATCCTTGGAGCCCCTCTAATGTTTCCTTCCTGGGCTGTGGTCCCTGAAACATACATATTAGATTAAAAGTCCTAAGATGTAAGCAGGCTGGATCTTTGCATCACCTCGTGGAAGGGAGATGCATGGAGTTCTGGGCTTACAGCAGATTTTCCGTGGAGTCCTGGTCAATTTGTAACCACAGAATAACAACCTATTTTGACTAAAGTAGAAATTGATACTGGAAATGGGGTGCCACCATAACAAAAACTTAAAATATTTGGTAAAGGCTTATCAGTCAATTGATGAACAATAAAGTAACATGTATCAGAGTCTAGAAAGATAGTGAAGCACATACATAGGAGCAAAGTATTTGTTGAAACATTTGTCAGAGATAACTTGGAGGGATCTATTAGATTTCTATTAGCTTTAACAAATTCCCACAAATTTAGGTTTAAAATAACTCAAGTTTATTATTTCCAAGTTCTGTAGATCAAAAGTCCTACACAGATCTCACCAGGTTATAATCAAGATGGCAGCAGGCTGCATTTCTTTCTGGAGGCTCCAGAGGAATATCCACTTCCTTGCATGGTGGGTTGTTGGCAGAATCTAGTTGTTTGTAGTTGTGGGACTGAATCTTATATTTCCTTTCTGGCTGGGAACTAAGAGTTGTTTTCAGCATCTAGAGGCCCCTATGTTTCTTGACTTGTGGCCTCCTTCCTCCATCACCAAAGCCAGCAAGGGTAGGTACAATCCTCATCCTGAATCTCTGACTCACTCTTCTGCCTCTCTCTTCCCCCTTTAAGAATTCATGGGATTAGATTGGGACCGCTAGAGAATGCAGGATAATTTCCCTAATTTAAGGTCCAGGATTGACAATTTTTTTCCATCCGCAACCTTGATTTCCTTTTGCCATAAAAAATAACATATTCACAGTTTCCTGAAATTAGGATGTGGACAGCTTTTGGAGTCATTAGTCTGCCTTACCCAGGTGGCATATGAGCCTAATGGACTTGTGCTCCAGGGGTAGAGTTTGGAAAACAGAATCCTAGGAGATGATTGGTATTGGTTGCATTTGGCAAAGATGTTACAAGAAAGACAAGAGCTCAGAAACAATTGCCAATTTGCAAATAGAAATGAGAGAAAATTGATTCAGGGTTTTGAAGATTTGCAAAAGGCTTCTGCTTCCAGTCCCCAAAGAAAAAGATGGGATCTAAGAAAAAGATTTTATGCAACAAAATACCAGGCTAAACTTTCAATTGATTAGACGACTTCAAGGCAGGGGCACCTGGGTGGCTCAGTCGGTTAAGCGTTTGATATATGATTTTGGCCCAGGTCATGATCTCATGGGTCATAGGATCCAGCATGGATTCAGGCTCCGTGTTCAGTGGGGAGTCTGCTTGAGATTCTCTCCCTCTGCCTCTCTCCCCACTCGTGCTCCCACTCTCTCTCCTTCTTTCTCTCTCTCAAATAAATAAATAAACCTTTAAAAAAAATAAAAAACAAAAGAACTCAAGGCAAAGAAAACACTAAGAGTATGGCACTCAGTAAAACTTTTCAGTTGGCTAAAATGACTGAAGGCATAGATAAGGGTAAGTGGGTAGCCTTCTTACTGAAACCCTATACCTTCAAGGTAGGCCCTCGTTAAATTGATCATGAGGCTTGACATTGAGTCAGTGAAGTGAAGCAGGCTTAGGAATCATAACCGAGAAAAACTCCACTGTGGTCTTCAGTCACATGGAACTCATTGCAGGAAACAGATCAAAAGACAGCTAGGTTTTTGAGAGGAATACACTGCCAAGAAAACATAAATCTTTGACTGTTTCAGATATAAAACAACCTTTGAGCCGCTAAAAAGAGTCTTCTCGAATGCCAATCTCAAATGTGATGGAAAAGGATGCTGGAATAAGAAGAAGCTTTAGAGATCAGAACCCACGGCCACAGATCTCATGGACATATTGCCCAATCAAAGAACATCCCCCCTCCCTGGGGCAGGGCTGGGGCTAAGGTGAGGCAAGTGCTATACTTCCCTCAGACACCAAATTTAGAGGGCTGACAAAAAACTCAGTAATCAAGATGACTACTGTTTTAAAACATGTAAAAAAAGGATATAAAATTAATATTTTATTCTTAAAATTTAATATTTAAAATTTAAAGTATTTTACATTTTTAAAATATTTTAAAAATAAAAATTAAGGTAAAGAAACCAATGATAAAACATCACAATTTTAAATTAAGACAGAATGCATGGACTAAGATGAGGGTGAGGTCAGCAAAGCACTCACTCTGGGAGTTGGGCCAAGGCAAATCTCTTCCCCCTGTTGGAAGCCATCTGCTGAGAAGCTCCAGTCCTGAATCACCAACTTGGACCTCTGCTGCTTTGGAGAACCACCAGATTTGTAACACAGTTTGCATGAGTAAAGGATATATCCTTGATTTGCTAAACTACTGAGATTTTAAGGTTAATTTATCACCTTGTCCTAACCAGGCCTATTCTTACTAACCAAAAAATGGCCAATAAGTTTTTGAATATTTCCAGGATGCCACTAGGAGTCAGGGTAGTAAATCAGCCTGGAGCAGTTGAAGTTGCAACTGGGAAAAATGCAAATAATTTCATGTTTGTACTCTGAGACTGTTTAGTTACATGCAGATATATTTTAAAGTAACTGGAGGAAAAACTCTAAAAATGAACATTCAGGGGGCGCCTGGGTGGCTCAGTTGGTTAAGAGTCTGCCTTTGGCTCAGGTCATGATCCCAGAGTCCTAGGATCAAGTCCCGCATCAGGCTCCCTACTGCTCAGTGGGAAGTCTGTTTCTCCCTCTCCCTCTACACCTTCTCCAGCTTGTGCTCTCTCTTTCTAATAAATAAATAAAATCTTCTAATGTATATATGTGAAAATCTAAAACAAGATGGTGTCTTTCAATCACTGAATAAGCGAAGACATTCTCAAATGACCATACTGAGGGGTTCCTGGGTTGCTCAGTCGGTTAAGCGTCCAGCTCTTCATTTCAGCTCAGGTCATGAACTTGGGATTGTGAAATTGAGCCCCCTATAGAGCTCTGAGCGGGGCACGGAGCCTGCTTGGGATTCTCTCTTCCCCTCTCCCTCTGACCTCCCGACCCCCGCTGCTCACACATGCTCTGTCTCTCTCCCCTGGTCCCACAAAAACCTTTGGATGACTATACTGTATGCAGATGAAACATTCTAACCTGGCTGGTGCGAGTATACATATTCCTGACAATAATTTGCAATACTCTGTCACTCTAAGTTCACCAATAGTGGCCTCTTCAAAATATATCATTAGTTCTGAGGACAATGACTTATCTACTAAAATACTCATTTCAAAGATTAATGATTTCTGAAAAAAAAAAAAAAAAAAAAGAACTGTGATCGACATAAATGTCCAACCATAGAAGCACGGTTCCTCGCAATTAGCGCAATATGGACTCTTTGAAAAAACTAGACTTTCGATGTTTCTGACCTGGATTCACCTCCCAGCTGTAAAAACCTTGGGCAAACCGGTCTCCCTGAACACATTTCTCATCTGAAAAATGGAAACAATAATACCTAAGAGTCATGGATGTTGTAGGACCAAGATTTCAAAAAAACCTCTCTCCATTTTGCTTTTCTTTAAGCAGGCATATTTTAATGTTCTAGAGCTCCCCTGTCCAATACCATAGTCACTAGCCACATAGAACTATGTAGATTGTTTATTAAAAGTAAATACAATTTAAAATTTAGTCGCTGAGTTGCACTAGCTACGTTTCAAACTTTCAGCAGCCATATGTTGATGGTGACTCCTATACTGGACACTGTGTGGATATAGAACATTTTGTTATCTCAGTCGGTTCTTTTAGATACCATTATTCCAGAGCCTTTCTGTATTTAAACTAGAAAAGCTCACTGAAAATACTAATAGAGTAGTAGATGGCAAGAATGCTTCTAATGAAGATAAAACATATGCATTGTGCACATTTTGAGCCTATATTTTGATGATATGCTTTAACTTCTAAAAATTATTCCTAAAATATAGTTAGGAAAAAATTATAAGTTCAATTAGAGCAGAAGAATGATCACATCACAACCACTGAGACATAAATGTGATTATAAAACTTTCATTGCTTCTCACTCAAGTGTCCTCATTTGTCTTAAGTTGTCTTAGACAGAGTCCCCTCTTGATTTTTCCATTTTTTATCCAGTTCTTTAAGAAGTTATTGCTGAATTAGTCAGAATCAACTTAGCTTAAAATATCTCACTAACTTCTTATTGGACATATTGTTCTGCTTGAACAAGTCTATGAATTTGGTTCCCCTACAAATAGAGAATTTTCATGTCATCTTAGTGAATACAATAGGCAGAATGGGAAAGATTTTTCAATAATAAGGATATTTCAATAATAAGTGTACTGTATTTAGATGCCTTCTTTCATGTGACTGACACATATCATATTGGTGGTTTGTGTGTATGTGTGTGTGTATGTGTGTGTGAAATATTTCCTCCCCAAATCTAAAATATCCTTAGACATAAAAGAATATCATGATAATTCAATTCTTGATTATTCCATTTTACTTCTCTTATGGATCTGTTAGATTAAAATTATATTTTTATAGTTTTTATATTTTTTAATACATTTTATGAAGTTTACTTTAAAATTCTCAAAATAAATAAAAACAACAACAAAAATCTCAACATTAAAAGTTTGAGAGTAGAGAGTCATTTCTAAAGAATCCCCAAATTGACTTCTGTTTCCTGTTTGTTTTAAGTATGTGAAGTGGAGCCAGGCATGGGTGTTAGGAGAGCCTTTCCCAGTTTCTTTCTTTTTCTTTTACTAATATCATTACTATTTTTATTACTTACTTTTCCAACTCAACAAAATAATTTTCTGGTCATAGGCAGAACACAACACACACAGACGTGTATTAAGTAAAATGAAATTTCGTTCTTTTGACACCAATGCAGATCAAGAGCATTTACTAAACTACCAATTTTCTACAGTCAGTCCAGCCTTGGGATCCACACTTGAGCATCTGGCTTACTCCTGGACATGTGTCTGGGCTATCTTCCCTTTCCTTTGTCCACTCATGTCTTGCCCATCCTCATATATCTAGATTCATCTCCAGGTGTTCCATGCAGCCAGAGGCCACTGACTTGGGCCATTTATTGGTTTGGTTTTACAGACTTACTTACCTGAATTTGAATTTGGCTCAGGCTCTTTCTAGTACACTGACCTGAAGAAACACTTCAATTCTTGATAATTTACTCATCTGTTACAGGGGTATAATGAAAGCCCCTTGTTTGTGGATTGTTTGAGAATTTTTTTTAAAAGATTTTATTTATTTATTTATCAGAGAGAGAGAGAGAGATCACAAGCAAGGGGAGCAGCAGGCAGAGGGAGAAGCAGGCTCCTCCCCTGAGCAAGGAGCCCGATGCGGGGCTCTATCCCAGGACCCTGGGATCATGACCTGAGCTGACGGCAGACGTTTAACTGCCTGAGCCACCCAGGCGTCCCTGTTTTGAGACTTAAATGAAAAATAAAATACTGGGGCACCTGGGTGGCTCAGTGGGTTAAGCCTCTGCCTTGGGCTCAGGTCATGATCTCAGGGTCCTGGGATCGAGCCCTGTGTTGGGCTCTCTGCTCAGCGGAGAGCCTGCTTCCCCCTCTCTCTCTGCCTGCCTCTTTGCCTACTTGTGATCTCTCTCTCTGTCAAATAAATAAATAAATAAATAAAATCTTAAAAAAGAAAAAGAAAAAGAAAATACTCAGTATGGTTTCTGGCACCTATGAGAACTCGATCATAGCTGTGAAGATAAGCCTTTCTTCACCACGCATTTCTGCCAGGCTACCATCTTCCTACTGATTTGACTTCCTGATGATTTGGATTCTAGGAAGCAGGTGTGCTGACAGTGCATAAAACATTATGCACATTAGAAAGATCTACCTTTCATCATACTTCTGTGAGCTTGAAACCTATGACTCAGTCCTTTGAGGCTGATCTATTTCATGCACCAGCAAAACTGAGTTTCTGAAAATGCACACTTAGGACCAGCCCCTGGAATGAAATGACCAAATAAGACATTCACTGTACTATCAAGCGAAGGGATCAACCTCCCTAGAGAAACCCACTCTCTTGAGCTGTGGTAGTTACAGGGGACACAATCGCCAGTTATATGATTCATTTATATCCATGATCCTATGTGTTCAGTGTCCTTCACGTGCTGACTGATTTTCGTCAAAAAGATGCATCCATATTTACCATTAATTCTTTTGCTTTCTAAATATTTTGTATCACTCCATCACAGAAATAACTCAGAAGGATTTAAATCTCAAACAGCAAAGCAAAACAACCAACCAAATAAAAAAACCCCACCCAGGTTAAAAGAAGCACCTGGAATCATTATTCACTCTAAATGCTCCAGACAAAACTGTGAGCCAAAATGTCTCCCCTTGTGTCCTGTCCCTGTCTCCATAGCCATCTTTCTGACCCTCTTACATTTCCAACTGGTGATCATGCTTTTTCTACTTTTCCCCGAACCCCATCAAAGATTGCTTTAAGGGGGAAAAAAATCCAATAACCTCATTCGCATTAAGATGTAAATGAGCAATTCCCTGCAAGACTTAATAGGGTCTCTCTCATGGGGAATTTATATTTTAATGTGAACTAGAGGACCACATCGATAAAAATACAATGTCAGGGATCAGAAAGTGAAGTAGAAGAGGTCACTCAAGGAGGCTGTAGGCATTTCTTGAACCTACATGTGTGAGATCCTAAAGAGTGGAGCACAGCAAGGCCAGGGGCTGAGGACCAGCAGAACATTGTGGATGTTCCTGGGTAAGGCAGGGTAAACTGGGAGGTGGGGCATGGGATGGGAAGGTTCATTGGCAGGTGGAAGTCAGTGGTCCAGCTCCTGCAAGGGTCAGAAAAGGAGAGGCCCAGCAAGGCAACACCAATGGGACTCTTGGAAGACAGGAGGGGAATCTGACGACAGGCAACTTTTAGACATCCAGACAAGAAGACAGCACTGCCAGGGAGCACAGACTCCCCTGAGGCTTTGGGGTTTAAGATCGGGTCAGTGTTTCAGAGGACCAGGGTGAAAAATTCTGAAGTCACAGCCAGGAAACCAGAGTCAGGAGTCACCACTGTTCTTGTAGCACCAGGGAAATTAATGATACGTCCTCTCAATTTTTGGCGCAAGTGCTTACTCAAAAGCAGGTAGTCTTCAGCCCAGAGGGTTTTAGAACAAGTGGACCGTGGCTTTGACCTTCTCTAAGGTCACTTACTTGTCTCCTTTGCCACATACTCCAGGACTCACCCATTCTCCAAGACTGACCTCCACGTGTATCTCAATTGGATTTTTTTCTGATGTGTGGTCTTGGAACATCTCACTGTTCTTCTGACTGAGCTTCCTGGGCTCCGCACTTTCAATTTTTATTCTGGTCTCCCATTCCTGTTCCTCACCAGCTGACTTCCCTCTCTGCTCCGCATATGGTGCTCCTTCCAGCTTCTCAGACTTGCTGCCCTTGGAGTAACTTATGTTGCACACCGAGTAATGAAGCGATGTCTCTGATGGTGTCCAAACCATTTTCCTCCTTCCAAGTCAAACTTAGCCTACTTTGTCTCAATTACCATTACTGGGCTTCCTGAAGAAACTTGCTGTATGAAGAACCTGCACCATGCCTGGCAAATAAAGGATGTGAAGAGGAGATCTGTTTAGTAGCATGGGCCTTTCACTACTCAGAAGATAATCAGCTGCAGAGTCCCAAATCCACTGGTCCAATCAGCATCTTCCACTGTTTGGGGCCTACGCCAGATGTCATGGGTCTTTCTGGACCATGAAACAAATTTGGGAAAGACTTTGAGGTTCTATTTGTTTTGTTTCATTTTTAATTCTATTAGGTTTTTTGTTTGTTTTGCTGCAATGATGCTACATAATAAACAGTCTCCAAATCTCAGGGACTTGGAGGGATACACATTTTGCAGTCAGATTTCTCTCCTGGAGATTGCCAGATCAGCTTCAGACTGCAGAACGGGCTCAGATCTGCTGCATGTGTCTATTGTTCTAGAACCCAGACTAAAGGAATGGAGAGGACTCGGGTATGTTGTTCTTGGGGAAAATGACAGGAAGACAAGAAAGGGGGCCAAATGAGATGAGCACATTTAAAACCTTTGAACAGACTTGGTAGAGATTATATCTGGTCATATACCATTGGCCAAAGTGAAGCTCGAAGTTGGTAAGGTGTAGAGTAGTATTCCCTGCTCATAATGAACCAAGGCATGATCCCAGAGCAAAGATAAAATTGTAAAAAAAACAATACAATCTACAACACTGACCTATATAGTAATAATAAAATAATACTAGGAAGAAGGGAAGGAGAAGGACAAAGAGGAGGAGGAGGATAAACCCTTTGTTGAATGCTTTCTTTGGGCTAGCCAATGGACTAAGCACTCTTATGCATTATCTCATCCATCCTATTGACAAATTTCAAAAGTAAATGTCTTTTTATCCTTCACTTGATAAATGAGGAACCTCTGGGGCACAGAGGTCAAGTAAACTAGTAATAGCAGAAACAAAAATAAAGATGAGTTCATAATATTAGGCATGACATCAATTCTGAAACTTTTCTGCTACAAATAATAAAAAACTGAAGTGAACTTACTTCAATGATGCCATTAATTATTGGGCAAAAAGTCCAGAGATAGGGGACTCTATATTTGATTAATTCAGAGGTTCATCAGTATCATCAAAGACCCAAGGACCTCTTCGTTTCTGTCCTATTATTCCTGGCATGCGGATATTGCTCACTAATTGTCACCAAGATGACGACAGCAAACCTAGGCTTCACGTGCAGAGGACAACTTCCAAAACCTCCCTGTCATGCATCCCATGGTTAAAGTCCTTACAAAACACTTCCCCTCACATCGCATTAGCCAGAATTATATCATACATCTATGCCTAAACCAATCACTTGACAAGAGGGAAATAAGTCAGATTAATTTAGGCAAATTATGATTTATCACCCCTTGGACTTAGGAGAATCCTGGTCTTTTAATAGACATGGCCCTTTGGGGTAGGTAAATAAAACTGGGTTTCTGTTAATGAAGGAGAAAGGGAAGCAAGGCCGTTGGGTAGGCACTCAAAATGTCTATCACCATCTCTTACTAGGTGGCAGCTTGCTTACATCAACTCATTACATACTCTCAATGACTCTGTGATTTATAAACTGTATTAGCCTCAAATTTTAGATTTTATTCTGAAAGTTGAAGTAAATTCGCCGATATCACTCAACTAACAAATGGCAGAGCCAAAATTTAAACCCTGAATCAAAACTAGCTTTCAAAGCCAGGGTTCTTTTTTTGGTTGGTGAACAATGATTTCTATTTAAAATTTTTTCCCAGTCTTTACTGAAATATAATTGACATATAACGTTGTATAAATTTGAGGTGTACAACATGATGATTTGATACATTTATATATTGTGCAATGATTATCACAATGGGGTTAAACACCTCTATTGCTTCACATAATTACTGTTTTGCTCCTGTGGCGAGAACGCTTAACATCTACTCTCTTAGCAACATTCAAGTATATAATGCAATATTGTTAACCATAGTCATCACGCTGCACATTAAACCCAAGATCTTATTCATCTTATAGCTGCAAGTTTGTATCCTTTCATCAACATCTCCCCATTTCCCACAAATTTGGGCTGGCTTTCTGCACATGTTCACTAGCTGTCTGCCAAAGTTCTTTCTCACTGCTGCCATTGGGAGTGAGCCCAGGGAGCCAACCACAAGGTGGGGGTGTATGTGAGTGAGACAGACGGAGTGCTGGGGCCATGGCCCAGTTGAGGGCATCTGAGGGTGACGTGCCTCCAGCAGCTCATGGGTGGGCTTCTTGATGGAGTCCGTGGTGTAGTTAGTAGAAATTGTGTCCCTCTAATGCCCTCTGAGAGTCCTATCTGCTGCTCTCTCAGCCACTCCCTGCCCCTAGTCATGATTCAGTACTCCCTATGGGGTGACATACAAATGGGCCTCTTTGGCAGTGTCCTGCATGAGTGGGGAAGCTGGGCACTCACTCACGTGCTCTCACTTCCCCCATGGGAGAAATCACAGGCTGAGAAGATCTCTCTTGACCCTGAACTGTGCCATCTTGGGGGAGGGCTAATGCAGGTAAAGGCAAGATATTCCTCTTACCCTCTCCCATGCATCCGATCTGTATTTTTTTTCCCCCCTCTAACAGTGTGCCTGAACTTCTCCAGTGGAAATCTGGATCCACAAAGACTCTCTCATCTTTGGGTGATTGTCTGGGACAGTGCTCTTCAGGGGCTCCTGTACCATGGCCAAGAGGGGCTGGAGCTGGTATGTAGGTCACTGCAATGTCCACAGCTGGGAGCAACATATCTCTGCCTATTACCCAATGCACAGGTGGGTGAGATTCCTCCCCATATTGACATGTTGGGCTGGATTCCACATCTCCCATAAAGGCACTTTTGTCCATGGATGGATGCCAAATCTTTGTTGTTGGGGCTGGGACACAATTGAGGGATGTCTTATTCTGCTATGTTGCTGATGTCACTCCTTCCACCACTCATGTCTCCCAAAGGCAGAGCTCTGAACCAAAGTCTAGATATTCCTGCATTATGTTGGTTGTAGGATATATATCTTTTTACATTTCATTTTCTCTGAAGTTGGAATGCAACTAATAACCAGTGACATGTTAAAACCTCCCTGTCAGCAATTTTCCCCCTAAAGGCACATAAAATAATGAAACAAAGTATCTTAAAATCAAAGGCTTACCCATGAAGAAGTATTAGACCTCCAGGTTAAGATAATGTTTCAAAAAGTGATACCAAATTGCCCAGCCCATGTCTCCAAATACCAGTGCTCTAATTAATTAGTACTGGGAATTTATGGAAGAACTTCCAGGTGCCTGTTTGACTTGCTTCTTGTCCCTGGTTGATGAGGCATGGGGAAGTCCAGGCACAAGTCACAGTTATATACTTAATCACATATTCTTCCTTTTATGAGTCCCAACCTAGGATGACATATCCATGACATATCTCATGGATATTTGTCTCTTACTTTATACTACACCCTGAAAACCCATGGGGGAATAAGGCAGGAGCCATACCTGTACTTGCTGTCCCCAGCTGGCCTCATCAGCCTTGAGACTATGGGTGATTTCACCTAGAACCTGACCCTGATCAGGATCTGAGTACATTCTGCCCATCTAGTGAGTACACCAGCAAAGCCACCTACTGCCACCATGTTCCTGCCACTTGATTAATACAGGAGAAGACTTGGAGCCCATCTTTTTATATTGTAGAATCCCTCTCTGTCCATGAAAGACTTGAGTTGTGCACCTTGAGAGGTAGGATAAAGGCAGTTTCAATTGAAATAAAAAGGAAGAGATGGATATGAAATATGAAGGGGCTAAAGATGATGCCTTAGGTCAGATTCCCTATTAGCAGAATCTGAGATGTTCTCAGGAGAAACCCTCAGAATAGCACCAGGAAAGGAGTCAGATAGGATTAGCATCACCAAAAGTCTAGACTCGGCCCAATCTTATGGGGCGCTCTGGAGCATGAATGCCACCATGGAGGTGTTGTCCCTTAAAGCACAGGGTCTGGAGAATCTGGGTGGCTCAGCCCATTAAGCATCCGACTCTTGATTTTGGCTCAGGTCATGATCTCAGGGTCATGAGATCGAGGCCCCATCTTGGGTTCTACGCTAAGTGTGAAGACTGCTTAAGAGTCTTCTCTCCCTCTGCCCCTCCCCTACCCCACTTGTGCATTTTCTCTCTCACTCTCCCTAAAGCAAACAAACAAACAAACAAACGAAAAAACATAAAAAACCACAGGGTCTGGACTTTAATACCACCTTCTCAGGAACTGACTGGGGGCTCCCTCCAGCAAAAGCCATAGCTTCCCAGGCTATTCCAGGTCAAGGACAAGGGTGCATCTGTGAACTGTGAGCAGCTAACACTTGCATCAGCTGGGCCTCTGGATGGGACACCAAAATCATTATTAGCACAAGAATTTTGATAAGACTTAGTGGCATAGTGGCTATTGGTTTTTTTTAAAATGAGCTTTCTGTGTTTACATTTCCTGTTTTTATTTATCTATACAACAAATGCATGCATTTTAAAGCTATAAAGCAATGTAAGAAAAAAAAGAGTGGAAAAGACTTACTTGCTTCAAACTGAACTAAAGAGACTAAAGTCTCTCCCTTTTTGCTCTAGCAGAGATATTACAGATGAATTTCTAGGACTTGATGATAAGCTACATCAGGAGAGCAGTCAAGCATTTCACCAAGGCTTTATATATCAAGGCTCAATTCAAACTTGCTTGAGAGAAGAGAGACCCTGTAGACTATGGTTGCTAGAAAGGATGAGCTTGGAGATGACCTGTAAGGTGACTGACGGCAGACTCCAAACTCAAGACTCACTTAATACTTTGACATAGATTTTCTCTGTGCACTGGGCTCTTGTTCTTACTCCGTGGATGGGGTGGAAGAGAACAGTGTTGGATAGACAACCTTAGGCTTATCCTGGCTAATGACCTTAGAACTAAAAGGAGACCTCTCACACTACATTTTAGTATATGTAAACCCTAGGGACGAACTCTGATTGGCTGCCTCAGGTCACATGTCCACCACTCGGACCAATCACTGTGAGTGGGGTATGTGGCACAGACTGCTATGGATTGACAAAGATCTTTCTCATTTACGTCCTGGCATATGGCCAGGCTTCCTTTCCCAGCCTTCTTTGCAGGTGATGTGGCCCTCTGACTACGCTCCGAATAATAGAATGTGGAAGGAGGTGATGGGTGTCACGTCTAGGTTTTGCCCATGAACACCTCCCACCCAGTCATTCATACACCTTCTCTTTTCCTATGTGCTAACCAGATGGAGGAGACAGGGCTGTAGACTCTGAGGCCAAGGGGATGATGAAGGCCCAAGATGGAAGGAGCCTAGGTCCCTGAATGACTGTGTGGAAGGCTGCCTGCTGTCCAGAAACATTCACCCTCGCTCTTGCATGAGCAAGAAATCAATTTGTTCGTGTGAAGGCACTGAAATTTGGGGGTTTGTATGTTACAACAGCCAGTATTTCTTGCTTTAACAAATACAGGGTACTATAAAGAACCAGACTGGCTTTGTACTAAGTCTTGTGAACAGGTGACAGACAACTGTGGCCTTCGGTGCCAAATATTAGTTAGTTGTTGGATCTGATTGGATCCTAACTGACTGACTGCTGGAGTCACATAATAATTGCTAATGACACATGGATAGTTTACCGAATGTAGCTGAGCCTGAGTTATAAACCTTCCTTGTAACTGTGGAATTCTATGATTGACAGTACCCTTAAGACCACACAGAGTGGGAAAGGAACTGATCCCTAAAGGAAGCGGGAGCACTCTACAATGACATCATCTAAAGGGAAATCATTAATGCCAATTGCATCCACAATGACTGCAGAAGAATAGGATTATCTTCAGAAGCCTGTAATTCTTCTTTAAAAAAAGATTTTATTTATTTGAGAGGCAGAAAGAGAAAGAGAGAGCACGAGTGGGGGTGAAGGGACAGAGGGAGAAGAAGAAGCAGACTCCCCACTGAGCAGGGAGCCTGATGTAGGACTTGATTCCAGGACCCTGAAATTATGACTGAGCCAAAGGCAGATGCTTAACTGACTGAGCCACCCAGGCGCCCCCAAAGAATCTGTAATTCTTAGTTAAAAATTTTCATCAAAAAAAAAAAAAAACACACATGTTGACTTTTTCCATATCTGAAAATAATTATCTTAATGTAAAAGTTGATTTCTCTTCTTTCTCTGTATGATTTTGTGTTATTCTCCCAGCAACATGTATTCTCTATTCCAAGCAGCTAATTTCCACCTGTTGTAACCGGGAAAGCCCATCACTGTAGCTGTAGAGCAGTGGGACTCAGATTCAGTGTGCATCAGACTCACCCAGAGGGTGAGTGAAAACACGGATTCCTGGGCGCCACATCTCAAGCATTTGGTTTAGTACATCTGAGCTGAGAATTTGCATCCCTCACAGCTTTCCAGATGACGCTGATGCTGCTGTTCCCAGGACCAAATTCCGAGAACCACTGCCCTATGGAAAGTGGATGGAAGAGTCGCCATATTTGTGTGTTAGCAACTGCAGATGGATTTTAGCTAGATATCAGAAGATCACTCTAGACTCAGACAAGAAATGTCTCAATGGCTTCAAAGCAAACATCGAAGGAAATCAAAACAGTCTCTCTTCCAGGGTTGCGCTCTCAAATAGTAATAGATAGAATTGAAAAGCCTTCGACTGAGAAAGTTCCAGGAAAACTTCACTTTTGAACAAAGTGATTCAGCCAGAGACAAGTATCCCATAGGTGGCTTTACCTTCCTCCCATCTCCCCCCGTTGCTTCACATGTTCTTAAAGTAGCTGCCATTAGCTAAAGAGAATGACACGGGGGCTAGGGCACAAACTAACAAAAACCAGATTTGAGATCTATGTTTAGGATCAGAACTATGTAATGATGTGAGCATACCAAATTTTTGAAGCCATTGCATTGCCAAAGAAACTGTGAGCCAGGACTGAAAAAGTTTGGCTTGTTTGAACTTTAAAATAACCTCCAGTCTGTCTCCTTCACTAGATTGTAAAATACATGAAAAGAGGGACCTTTTTTGCATGTGTCTTAAAACTATGGTGCCCCAGGTCTCACTGCCTCGCAGGGACTCATACAGAGTATAAACTTAGTAAACATGTGCTGGGAAAAACGAAAGAAAACAGTACAACCTTCGGAAAACTGAAAGTTGCACCAACTAGAATCTAATTATGAAGGCTGTGTATCCCCAAGACCAAGAAAAGTATACTCGCTGTGCTTCTTGGATATGGCCATGGAGTCTTATGGGCAAGACAGAGATGCCTTGAGTGCAGATCTGGGGACTTGGGATCAAGGACAAGGGGATTGCTCCCAGATAGCAGAATCAGGATGTATCAAGATACTCCCCCTTGCCTTAGGGTGCTTGTGGGGGAAGGGAGTTCACAGTGCCTGCTTAGCAGGATCTCAAAATTGCTCCGTACGTGTCTCCCATCATTTCCTTTTATGAACAGAAGGTTTGTTTGGTCTCTGCTGGATCATTGTGTAGTGTGCGCTGTGGGAGTTTGCAGATAATTTGTCTTTTCAGACAGGTCATTGGGCTATCAGGAGCCACATCTGGATGGAGTGGTCTCTGCCATCACCCGTGATCTTCGAATCAGGCTAGGTGTAGGGAATGGGTGGAGCTTTGAGTTGTCTCCCTTGGGGAAGTGATATATTCTGTGTGGGGAGGAAAACAGACAATATTTGAGAACCAAAAGGAATGAACTGTGAGTTCACGAATCTATTTCCTTTTTTTTTTTTTTTTTTTTTTTTTGTGGGCTCACAGATAGCCTGCATTTCCCAAGGTCCTTTGAAGTAAGGTATGGCCATATGACTGGAATGTAATTGTCTTAGTTTGGGCTGCTATAACAAAGTACCATAGATCGTAGCTTCTAAACAGCAGACATTTATTCCTCAACATTTATTTCTCATCGTTCTGGAGGCTGGAAGTCTGAGATCCGGGTGTCCACATGGTTGGATTCTGGTGCAAACCCTCTTCCAGCTTACAGACTGTCGACTTCTCTCATGTCCTCATGAGGCAGAAGGAGAGCGAGCTAGCTCTCTAGCCTCTTCTTATAAGGGTACTAATCCCATTCATGAGGGCTCTACCCTCATGACCCAAATACCTCCCAAAGGCCCCGCTCCCAGATACCAACCCATGGGGGGGGGTTAAGTTTCAACATATGAATGTAGGGGGACACAAACATTCTGTCTGTAACAGTAAACAATAGAATGTCCACAAAAATTTTCAGGCTCAGAACATAAAAGATTTCCCGTGTGTGCTTTTCCAGGCTTTTTTGTGTGTATACTATGTGGAAGTGAATACGCTGGGCCCTGCTCAGAGCCACCTACGAGCCTATGACTGGCTACATGAAGCTCCTACCACCTAATGACCATGGACTTTGGGTTTTGTGAAAGAGAAATAACTTTTTACACTGTTAACCCGCTGGCATGTTGGGTTTGTTTGTTATAGCAATGAGGATGACTATAATTTATACCCTTATTATTCTCCTTCAGAATTTTAAACTTTTGCTAACGTAAAGGCAGTCCACCCCTGCCTTGGAATGCCCATTCATACGTCCAAACTAACAAAATCTACCGATTACCTCAAGGTCAATTCAAAGTCTACCTGTTGCCTGAATCCTTCCTTAATAACTAAAAAAAAAAAGACCTTTAATTTTTAATTTTTTTTACTGCCTTATATTAGTTTCCTGTGGCTTTAGTCAGCATCACTGGTTCAAAATCAATGTGTTGGCAGGGCTGTGCTCCCTCTGGAGCGCCTAGAAGAGAATTTGTTTCTTGTATCTTCAACCTTCTGGTGGCTGCTTTTTAGTGTGTGGCCACATCACCCCAGGTTTCAAGGCCAGCATCTTCGAATCTCTCTCTGCTCTGTCTTCACACTGCCTTTTCCTCTGTGTGTGGGGGTAATCTCTCTCTGCCTCCCTCTTATAACAATACTTGTGATTGCACTTGGGGCCTCTGTGGATAATCTAGGATAATCTCCCAATCTCAAAATGCTTAACTTTATTACAGCTGCAAATACTTTTCATTGTTGTTGTTATTGTTTTGCTTGCCACACAGATTTCGCGTAGAATACAAGTTGGAAGCTAGCTTCATCCAACTCAGAATTTCATTATATATTGCTTTGTACTGATCTCGGTTTCACATATTTCCTATCATATATAACACTGATACCATTCAATGATTTATTCATTCAACAATTATTTGTTGAACTTGTCATCGTGACAAACACTATGCTACCATCATATGGAATCATAAAGGTCAACAGTGGCCTATCATACTGCTTTAAAGGAGTTCATAAAATGGTATATATTATTAGGCAGACGATGATAGTATGGTGCGATACCAATATGAAGTGAGTGGAAAAATACATAATGTAGTGTGTGCATAACACAGGCAATACCAAGCTGAGACCTGAAAGAGCTACTCTGGTGAAGTGGGCAGCAAGCAGGGGGAGAAGGCGGACAGGGTGAGTAGAATGTGCAAAGGCACTCAGGTCCCCAAGAGGATGTTTTGCACATGGAAGTGCAAGTGCCTCCTGATCCAACCAGACTACAGAGTGAAGGGGCTGGAAGGTTACAGGAAATGAGGCTAGAGAGAGAGAGAGGCAAACAGAGGCTGGATCATGAAGGGAGACCCTTATAAACCTTGACAAGGATTTGGACCTTATCTCAAAAAGCAAAGTGAGGGTGAGTATCTGAAAGATTTTAAAGTGAGGATTAAGCAAGCAATCAGATTGGAGCTTTAGAAACTTCGCTGTGTAGTAGCTTAAAGGATGGGCTGGACTTAGGCCATGGTGGTCTCAGGAAAAGCAGCTTCTCCTCTCTAGATACTCCTGCCTTATTTCAATAGCAAAACCTTTCTTCAGTACTTTCTTTGGACACTATTTTAAGTGGAACTAAGTTTCTCGGTGCCAAATATGGTAAAATAGCAAGATCCTTCTGGGATGGAAAAGCACTAGGCTAGGTCTGAATTATCTATCAAGAGACAAAATATCAGCACTATCTAGTAGAAACTTCTGTGTTGATGGAAATGCTCTACATGTGGTCTGTCCAACATGGAAGTCACTAGTCACATGAAATGTTGTGTGCTGGCCCATTTACTGAGGAGTAGAAGGTAAGTCACAGCTAACCTTGATTTAAACTATCCAGTGAAAAGGAGGACATATGAGTCCACATACAACTGTTCTTGACCGTTATTGTATATTCCAAGGGAAGAGACAGACAGAATAGGCTCAGGTGTGGAGACAATGGAGGCTGGTTGGGGGGACACCATGGGGCCCAGTTGGAAGCCAGGGCAGGGACCCAGATCCATAAGTCAACCAGCAGACCGACAGGCCTTTTTATGACTCTTTGAAAGCATGGAGATATTTAATGTCCTGTCCGGGTATTTTAACATCCTCCCTACAGTGGTCATTTAGATGAAATGTTAGAATATGTGTAAGCTGTAGAGTGCCATACAAACTTGAGATAGGTTTTAATTATTGCTGCTATCTTCAAATATGATATGAAAATATTCATCCACTTGAATTCATTTAGATTTCACTTTTATCATTCAGTTTGAAATTTTCTGATATCCACCGTGACTCTCCTTTGACCTATGGGTTATTTATAAGTGTATCATTTGATTTCCAAATATCTGAAGGTTTTCTGATGTCTTAAGTTATTAATCTAATTCCATCATGGCCAGAGAACATACTCTGTAGGATTTCAAGCTCTTGAAATTTATAGAGAGCTTTTTTTCATGCCCCAGCATTTGGCCTATCTTGATGAATCTACTGCTTGTACTTGAAAAGAATGTGTATTTAGCAGTTATTGGGTAAGATGGTTATAAATATCAATTAGGTCAATGTGGTTGATAGAGACTCTTGTTTTAGAAAAAAAAAATTAAATGCCTAGTCATTTGAGGAATGGAAATCAAATGCGGTAAACTCATATAGAAGACAATTTTATTCCTAAATCCTCAGGAACAATTTTACTCTGGATATTCAAACTTAGAAAGTTCTTTAACAGCTCAACCTTGCTCCCTGAATTTTCCCTTCAGAAAATTCCCTGAGTGGATGAGAAGGACTGACAGTCCCTATGACCAACTTGTCACAGATCACAAAGAAGTATTTATCATGACAACTTCTGAAGCAAGAGAGCCCTTCAAGCCTCAGCTTTCCAAGTATTTCCCTGGAGGGCTGTCCAAAGCTAGAGTGACCCAGGAATCTGAATGGTTACGTTTTGCTCTTCTTCATTATTGAACACACAATCTATTGAATCAGCTAATTCTTCTATTAAGATCAGTTATCTAGTTTTAAAGTCTTCTGGAAATTTGAAAGAGCCATTATAAAGGGGAAGCTGCGGACTGAGGGAATTAAAGCAGAGGCTACATTTCTGTCTCACCCCCATGAAAATTCCTGGGAAGGAGCATCTGATTAACCAAACCCGCTCGCAAATCTACCATCCAGCCACCAGATAAATTAGGGGGAAAAAAAAATCCATCTGGCTTTTCTCCAACTTCTAAAAAGTTCTACATTTCACCAAGCCTCCTGCAGGAGAAAATCCTTTCCAAATAGGAAAAGGGTTCAGACAATAGCAGAGAAAAAGAGACTAAATAATCCTTTCTTTCTGTCTTTGTAGTTAAATATATTCACATCATAGGGCAAAAAGAAGGCTTTGTTGTTGTTGTCTGTTTGTTTCATATTTTGCTTTGTCAAGAGAAGTAGGTAGTATATTAATAGCATGTTTAATTTGCACATTGGTCATCAGAAGAATGGGTTTAGTACTGGATTTCTTATGAATGAGCTGTGTAGTCTCCGTCAAGTCCCTGTTTCCTTGAGCCTCAGTTTCCTCACCTGTAAATGGGGGAATTAAAGTAGATGAACACTAAATTATTTATCAAGGCACAACATTTCTATAAGCACTATCAAATAGAACTTTCTGTGATCATGGAAATGCTCTCCATCTGGTTTGTCCAACATGGAAGCCACACGGAACTCTTGAACACTCGAAGGATGGCTAGTGTGACCCAGAAAGCTGAATCTTCAACTTTAGTTAATTTTACCTAATTTAAGTAGTCACATGTGACTAGTGACTATCATATTAGACAGTCCAACTCTAAATTATAAATCCCATAGAAGCAGGGGCCATATCTGCCTTGTTGATTCATCTACTCTCAGGGCCCAGCACACTGACTGGCTATTTGGTGGGTGGCAAGATTCCTTTAAATATTCACTGGGCCACAAATGTGCCAGGCACTGTGCAAGGTCTGGCATCAACATGTGAACCCAATAGACATGAATCACTGTTCTCATCGTGCTTACATTCTACTGGGAAAAATATACAATGAAGATATGAATAAAATTTTTAGTGTGTTGGGTGGACGTAAGACTTCAGGGAGAAAAATGAATCAAGAGGCAGATAAGGAGTGTGAGGGCTGGAGCGGGGGGGAGGGGTTGTAATTTAAATAGGGAGATCGGGCAATAAGAATGTGACATTTGAGTAAGGACTTGCTAAGGCTAGAAGCTAGCTATGTAGATATCTGGGCCAACACACTCTAGGCCAAGGCTCCAAAGTGAGATCATGCCAGGAATGCTCCAGAAACTGCTAGAAGCCAGGGTGGCTTTGTTGCAGGAGGGAACAAGTGGAGAGAGGATAAGGAAGGAGGTTAAAAGAGTAATGTGTATATGGGAAGCGGGGGGTAGGAGTTAGTCCCTGCAAAACCTGGTAAATTTTTTAAAGACTGATGGGAATTACTGCAGACTTCTGAACAGAGAACCGTGACATGATCTGATTTATGTTTTCAAAGGATCACTCTGGCTGCCCTGTTATGAGTGCTGTTGGCCAAGGGAAGATGTGGAAGATGTGGAAGGACCATGTAAGGAGAGATATTCCAGAGATCCAGGCAAGAGGTGATGGTGGCTTAGAACACAGTGGCAGTGGAAGTGGTATGAATGATCAAATTCTGGTTTTAGAGGTGATGGCAACAGCGTTAGCTAATGGATTGGCCATGGGCTATAAGAGAAAGAGATGAAGCAAAGATGACTGAAATTATTTTGGACAAATGGAGTGGCTGTTCACCGAGCTGGGCAGGACTGTGGACCTGGAGAGTTGGAGCACAGACCAGAAGTTCCATTCGCATCTGTTGAGTTCAAATCCAGAATGAAGAATGAAAGTGCTCTCTGAACCTTCCATCTCTAGGGAAACAGGAGTCTGTCATTAGACCGGAAGGTACTGATTGCCCACCATATGGGACCTAAAGAAGCATGGCGGTCTGGGTCTTGCTCTACTGCTGTGTCAAGACATGGAGATTCTCCCCAGCCACCTCCTCTCCTCCCAGAGCCCTCAGCTGTCTATGACTGCCCATTTCCCAAAGGGCAAAGCACCCAGCCGGGATCGGCCACTGTTTGTTTTGCCTGAAGGAAGCCGTCTAGACAATGTTTCACTCCTTGCTGATAAAGTGTTGCTTTTTTTTTTTTCTTAAATGTAATTTTAAGATGGTGAATAGATTTAATACATTGTGTTTGTTCCCCAAGGAACTTACATTTCAAGACTAGAAACCATTACCCAATTTTAACACAAAAAGAGACTTTTAAAATGTGTATATACTGAGAACAAATACAGCCTATTGTTAGGACATTTAAAAATAAATTTGCCTTTGGGACGCCTGGGTGGCTCAGTTGGGTAAGCAGCTGCCTTCGGCTCAGGTCATGATCCCGGCATCCCAGAATCAAGTCCCACATCGGGCTCCACATCGGGCTCCTTGCTCGGTGGGGAGCCTGCTTCCCCCTCTTTCTCTGCCTGCCTCTCTGCCTACTTGTGATCTCTCTCTCTGACAAATAAATAAATAAAATCTTTAAAAAAAAATTTGCCTTTATTTTTATAAAAGTTTGCTTAAGACCAGAAATATGTGATATTGAAAGTAAATGCTATTCACTTCAAAATGCATAGGCATGGGGGTTAAAAAGATATAACTGAAAAAGTTTCTTTCTTTCTTTCCTTTCTTTCTTTTTTTTTTTTCTTCAGCCCTGGAAGGGATATTCTAGGTCTTGGAACCTTTCATTTAGGAAAGTCTAGAAGTCTGGCATTTGGTTGTTCTTGAGGTGGTGCCAAGAAAATGAGATGTTTGTTATCTGATAAGACTTAAGTCCTCTTTGATTTCCTAGGAGAGCACAGACTTGGAGAAGGAGAAGCCTACAGAAAGGTAACTGGAAAGGAAACTCCACAGAATGAGCACACTCTGCCACGCTGTCTCTTGAGGAAGCAACTGCTGAACAGGAACGGTGTTGTTAGGCTGACAAGCCACCCAGGACATCTCCCTATTTCCCCACTGTTGAATTCCTGGCTGGTGTTCCAGAATTTGCATCTTTAACAAGATTCCCTAGAAAATTTTTATACATGTGAAAGTTTGAGAACATTTGCTCAAAGATGTTCTGTTGGGGAGTTTTGCACAGTAGAAAACTGCAAAAATTGGAAGCCGACAGTCCAGAAAGACTATAACTCAAGGTAGAATAAAAACTCACTTATCTAGAGGTCATTTATTATCTTACTTGAACTGCCCACAACAGAGCCTTTTTACCAGAGGTGTAAAAAGATCTCTGAGAAACCAAGACTCACTTGTCTTCCAGGAAATCTCAGACCCTTTTTAAGAGGATGTTTCTTTTTGCTCTATTAAGATCAGTTATCTGGTTTTAAAGTCTTCTGGAAATTTGAAAGAGCCATTATAAAGGGGAAGTGATTTCCTAGAGCAGTGGTTCTCAAAGTCTGATTCTGGGACCAGCAGCAATGGCAAAATGCAAAGCTCCTGTCTAGTTCTTACCCACTCGATTAGAAATTTTGGGGGTGGCATCCCGCTTTCCGTAGTTCAACAGGTCATCCAAGTGATTCCGAGGCAAGTGCTCATTTTGCTTCCACTGTCCCGGAGGAAGCAAAGAGCAAAACTGACGACAAGGGAAAGGACAGGAGAAAACAAACAAACACAGGACTGAACAGGCAGAGAGAGGTCTCAGGATCCCATTGGCTTACTTAAGGGAGTGAAGAGGCAGAACATTTCAGGAAGAGGGGCCAGGTTGAGTAAAGACACAGAGTCATGAAACACTTAATTTTATGGGTGGGCATAGATTTTAAAGGATGGTAGAGAAGTTGCTAGAAAGGCAGTGAGGGGGATGGTTACAGGCTATATGAAGAACTTGGCTTTTTTACTTCGAAGTTAAATAGAGCCACTGAATTTCTAGGTGGTAGAGTAACATGGTTACAGAAGGGGAAAAAATGTTTTGTAGTTGAAGGGAAGATTTCATTATTGAAATATTTAATTTATCCAGAGATGCGGAATAATGAGGCACTATTCCGCTCGGTTAAACGGTGAATAATGCCCGGTGGATAACCCTAAAGTCATAGACCCAGAGTTCTGCTGTAACAGGATCTGGTCTGACCAGTTGTGGTGTACCTGGAACTTTATTTTGAGACAGGAATCTTGGCAGAAAATGAAAACAGTCATGTTAACATTTCAGACTACCTTTCAGTGTTACATAAACATAACTGTATCTCCCTTCAAAAAAAAGCTCCCCTTTCATTCTAACAATATTTCCACAGCGTAACATTTGGTTTCCCGCTTTCTCCTCACACCTTTGCGCTTTGACTCACAGCTTTATTATTCATAATAATAAGCACTAAAACAAAATCACAGTTTTCATCTCCACACCAACCACAGTGGAATTTAGCTTATGGAAAATAATTCCTGACTACTGGTCACGGTTTCCTTTCATGTTCTTAAATTTTTTGCATTTTTTTAGGTGAATTATGTAGACGGCCGCAAAATTACACACCACATTGCCCTGCTGAGTAGAAAGCCGGGGGGAAATACTAAAACGAGACGTTCAAAATGTCCTCCAGAATGGAGGAATGCAGGGGATACATTAAAATACATAATTCTATGGACATTATTCAATAGCTGCATGGCTTGGTGCTTTAGGTTTAAATGACCAAACAGTAAAAAACCCGCGATGATGTCTCAGTGGCTTCAGGAAGATAAGATGGCTCTTTCCAATGCCAGTGTCGAAAGGAATAACGTTATTTTCAGAGTCATGTTCATTTGAGGTACATTGCTGTCAGGTTAAATGAACACCTGCTTTGTCATGGGCGAGAGAACCCATACTTTGGCACCTATGAAATGCAGGTAGTAGGGTTTCTGGTTAATGTCTGGGCACCACTGACCTCATACCAAGACAGACTCCACCTCCAACGACCGGCACAGCCTCAAATGTGTTTTAGTTCTTGCTGGTATAGTCTTTTTGGAATAGAAAAGGAAGATGCAGGTTGCATTTGATGGCCTCTGCTAAAACTTCTAAAAGCATTCTTTAAACATTTACAAAATGTTCTCTGCAGTTTTTCTATCAATGCGGTCTTTTGTTTATTGCAAAATAGAACGTCTACTTACATAACTGAAACAAATAAAAAAACACATTACTGGCATTTTTTGTTCAGTGTTGGTATGTGACTATTCAATGATAAGCAAAATTGTGTCTTTAATCGAGATTGCATAGAGACATGATGGATGTTCCTTTCATAATGTGAAAAAGAATATGTATATGAGTTATGTTGGGGAAGAATACCTTTTATATATATGTAAATAAACTGGGTTTTAGTCTCACAGGTTAGCATGGTTTGGAATGGTGTTAAAATTCCCATAGTTCTGGAATAATTCACTTGTAGTTGCAAACATACACACACACACACACACACACACACACATCTAGTTCACATCTTAAAGTGCTACAATCTAAAAATAGGGAAGGGGCCCCTGGGTGGCTCAGTCGGTTGAACTTGAGCATCTAGCTCTTGATCTCAGCTCAGATGTTGATTTCAGGGTCCTGAGTTCAAAGCCAGGGTGGAGCCTATCTTAAAAATTTTTGAAAAATAAAATGAAATGAAATAAAATAAAATAAAAATAGGTAGGAAAAAACTTATTGCCATTTCATAATCTTTGCTATTCCTATGTTCCTCCAAAATGAGAAGGTAATAGTTGTTAACTTTATTGAATCCAGTTTAAAGTGATGGACACACATATTCAAAATGTTCAAAAAATTTTAACTCCTTTTTTATGTATGAAGGGAAGTGCCTGATTCATGTGCTCCTTTCTTTATCTAGACTTTTTTTTCTTTCTTTTTTTTTTTACTACTCTATAACTTGCCACCCCTCAGCTTCTCTTCCATGAGTTAAAGTCTTGTCTTACCAGGATCTCTGATTGGAGGTCACCTCCTCCAAGAAGTCTTCCCTGATTTCCTTCTACCAAAAAGTCTGAATCAATAGCTTCTCCTTTGTACTCCCATGATGCCCGCCCTCCCTTTGGCTCTTAAGCTGTTTTAATCCTCAGTTTATCTATCCATCCTCCCTGGAAGACTGAGCTCCTTTAAGAGTTAGAAGGAAGTGTTGTTCGCTATGGCATCTTCGGGGCTCAGCACAGTTGTTAAATAAGGATTTAATTATCACATAAATGAATTCCTATGTTACTAGGAGGCTTCATTTGGACTTTTTATACTCTGATCACTATGTTCAGACATCCACAAAACATCTACCGAATAATCTGCTGAATGTAGCAGTTCATAATATTCGACGAATCTGTTTCACAGATTTATAGTGAAGATGGTCAACATATCTATAGTGGTTAAGAGAACAAAGTCTGGAAACCAAATGCTGGCGTTCAAACCACAGTTCTGTGAGACCTTGGAAAATTTACATAAACACTTCCCATCTCATTATCTCATCAATGGAAGGTTATTTTGAGGAGTTAATCAATGTATACGTGGGCAGGAATTAGAAGAGTTCCTGGCACATAGTTAGCACTGTGTAAGTGCATGCTGCTATACTTACTCTTACTATTGCTTGTAAAACAACTTAGTAACTAAAAAGACAATTGAATATATTTGGAGAAACCAGTTGTCTAAATAGAGACGTTAATTTTCTTTATCTGTTTTATTCTGTATCAGTTGCAAGATAAAACCACAGGCTCTGAAATAAAATTTATGAGCATCTTTATGGTTCCTATATGCCAAAGGCATTTTTTCCTGAATTTTCTGCAACCATAAAGTCTAGGCCGTCCCTAGAAATCCCCCTTGTACTGAAAAGGATCTCATGTTTTAACACAATTTGAGATTCAAACTTGACATGGTGTCCACTGTCATTGTCTTGGGCCAGAGCACTGTGGGCTCTGACGAAAGAGGACATTCTTTGTGTCATATCCTCAAATGAACAGATGTCTTGTCTGAGTCCAGTATTCTGAGAATAAGGTCTGTTATTATTATGATGGAAAAAGTTTTAAGAGTGTTTTGCACACACATGGTGTCTACTTAGTGCATGTTGTCTGTGTGTAAGACATTCCTCCTGCACTCTTTTTGGCTTGATAGTCATACAAGGAGGTTGGAGATGGTTCATACATCAAAAATATCCATCTTCAAAATTTCCCTATATATTCCTGTCCTTAAAAACTTAGAGACCTCTGTAGCTTTGTTTTCAAACTTTCATTCACCTTTAACATGTTGCCCATTGACAAGCATTTAAAAAACTATCTCCTCAGGCCATAGGAAACTCTTAATCATAGAGAATAAACTAAGGGTTGCTAAAGGGGGTGGGGGTGGAGGGATGGGGTAACTGGGTGATGGACATTAAAGAGGGCATGCGATGTAATGAGCACTGGGTATCATATAAGACTGATGAATCACAGACCTGTACCTCTGAGAAAAATAACACATTATATGTTAATTTAAATTAATAGGTAGATATCTCCTGATATAGGAATATATAAAATAACCTCTCTCCTATACCCAGTTATAGATGAAATGTAATTCCTGCATTGAGGAACATGACATGTGAGTTGCCCATAAATTGATTACAGAAACACCTACCTTTCCGAAAGCTTTCATTCCAGGGTAGCAACGTTAACCTACTTGCTGCAGAGACGCCATTGTTCCCATTTGATACTAAGAAAACAAAGGCAGACAAAACAAGGACAGAGGGTTATTTTTTCAAACTCACAGAAAGAACTTGAAGCAGAGATGGGAAGGGGGGGGAGATCCTAGGGCTTCCCTTTTGTTAAGTAACCTCTTTTGTTCATCCACTTTGTCAGTTTTCAATAGTGGTATTATTTTTGTCTGTACAACTGGGACAGAACTTCAGCCAAAAAAATAAGAAGCAAGTCTTGAAAATGGAGAAAAATCACTTGAAAATAGATTCCACTTGGAGATACGAAGCTATAACTTTACCCAATATCTGTGTATAGCCCAGGATCAAAGCATTGAATGAACACTTGAGGGGTGTACCGTCAATATTCCTGCATTCCTCTATCCTCCCGTGGATGCAGAGGACAACTTCTGAGCAAGACAGACCAAAGACCACTTAAAATCTTAAGCATCGTTTGAGTAGAGGAGGCTTGATCATCTATTCTTAAAGGACAGAGTTATAAAAAGTAATGTTCTGTGGCTCTGATTTCACTAACTTAAGTGAAAGAATTTCACCATGGGCATACATTTTGTGCCAGGAAAACGAACACTTTAATGTAATTCTTTTATTTTTTATATTTATTTATTTATTTAACATATAATATACTATTTGCTTCAGGGGTACAGGTCCACGAGTCATCAGACTTACACAATTCACAGCACTCACCATAGCACATACCCTCCCCAATGTCCATAACCCAGCCACCTTATCCCTACCCCACCATCCCCTAGCAACCCTCAGTTTATTTCCTGAGATTAAGAGTCTCTTATGGTTTGTCTCCCTCCCCAGTCCCATCTTCTTTCATTTCTTCCCTCCTTTATCCCCATAACCCTTCCGCCTCTCAAATTCGTCATAGCAGAGAGACCATATGATAATTGTCTTTCTCTGATTGACTTATTTTGCTTAGCATAATAACCTCTAGCTCCATCCACGTCATGGCAAATGACAAGATTTCATTTTTTATGGCTGCATAGTATTCCATTGTGTGTGTGTATGTATGTGTGTGTGTGTGTGTGTGTGTGTGTATGTATGTATATATATATACCACTTCTTTTTTATCCATTCATCGGTTGATGGAAATCTAGGTTCTTTCCATAGTTTGGCTATTATTGACGTTGCTGCTATAAACATTTGGGGGCATGTGCCCCTTCAGATCACTACATTTGTATCTTTAGGGTAAATACCCAGTAGTGCAATTGCTGGGTCGTAGGGTAGCTCTATTTTCAACTTTTTTGAGGAACCTCCATACTGTTTTCCAGAGTGGCTGCACCAGCTTGCATTCCCACCAACAGTGTAGGAGGGTTCCCCTTTCTCCGCATCCTCGCCAACACCTGTAATTTCCTGACTGGTTAATTTTAGCCATTCTGACTGGTGCGATGTGGTATCTCACTGTGGTTTTGATTTGTATTTCCCTGATGCCGAGTGAAGTTGAGCACTTTTTTCATGTGTCTGTTGGCCATTTGGATGTCGTCTTTGCAGAAGAGTCTGTTCATGTCTTCTGCCCATTTCTTGATTGGATTATTTGTTCTTTAGGTATTGAGTTTGATAAGTTCTTTATAGATTTTAGATACTAGTCCTTTATCTGATATGTCATTTGCAAATATCTTCTCCCATTCTGTTGGTTGTCTTTTGGTTTTGTTGACTGTTTCCTTTGCTGTGCAAAAGCTTTTGATCTTGATGACATCCCAATAGTTCATTTTTGCCCTTACTTCCCTTGCCTTTGGCAATGTTTCCAGGAAGAAGATTCTGTGGCTGAGGTCGAAGAGGTTGCTGCCTGTGTTCTCCTCAAGGATTTTGATGGATTCCTGTCTCACACTGAAGTCTTTCATCCATTTGAAGTCTATTTTTGTGTGCGGTATAAGGAAATGGTCCAGTTTCATTCTTCTGCATGTGGCTGTCCAATTTTCCCAACACCATTTGTTGAAGAGGCTGTCTTTTTTCCATTTTTTCCTGCTTTGTCAAAGATTAGTTGACCATAGAGTTGAGAGTCCATTTCTGGGCTCTCTGTTCTATTCCACTGATTTATGTGTCTGTTTTTGTGACAGTACCATACTGCCTTTTTTTTAAGTTCCTATATTTTTTATTAAATTAACATGATTTTTAAAAGGCCATTTGATGTAAAGTAGATAGTGAGTGAATAGGTGGGAAAGGTAAAATCATAGAGATGGTGTTGTGCCAGTACCATACTGTCTTGATGATTACAGCTTTGTAATAGAGCTTGAAGTCTGGA
>CM052885.1:91797710-91831247 GCA_028534135.1 Potos flavus
GAGGAAGGTGAGTCTCCCGTGATCTGCTGGTTGTGGGGTCCCTGCTTGAAGAGCAGTGGCCTGACTGTGCCTCAGACCATGGTTTAAGGTAACTCTGAGCTGAGGGCACACTCTCGGCTTTGTCTCTACAGCCAGCCTCCCCGCTCTGATACCTGGGAGCTCTGCCACACTCAGACTCCCCTGGTCTTTTTGTGACCCTCCGGGTCCTGAGACCACACTGTCCCCACAAGGGCTCCAACCCCCCTGCTTAGCCTCTAGAGCAATGTCCCTCAGGGGAGCAGACTTCTAAAAGTTCCGATTTTGTGCTCTGCTGCTCCACCGCTTGCCGGTAGCCGGCCCCTCCCCCCGCGGTCTCTCTTCCCGTATATCGCCTCAGGTTGACTTCTCTGCTCGTCCTACGTTCCAGAAAGTGGCCACTTTTCTGTTCCTAGAATTGCTGCTCTTCTTCTCTTCGATCTCCTGTTGAGTTTGTAGGTGTTCAGAATGGTTTGATAACTATCTAGCTGAACTCCTGGGACCTGACAATCTTTAGGTCCCTACTCCTCCGCCATCTTGCTCCTCCCCCTTTTATTGTAATTCTCAGAGACCTTAGAAGGTGCAGGAAGAAGAGCTGTTGCCAGAAGAATGGGATACAATGGGAGCACCAGCTTGGGCAACAACAATATTATCTAATAAAAAGCATAATGAAAACATGCTGTAGGATGTTAATTATGACCTTGAGATAACTTGGGCATCCACAGGCCATTTTATCAAGGACACATTTTCTTTGTGGACCATGGTCTCCACGTAAGGTTCTCTGATTTAAATTAATGCCTTCTTCGTGGACTGGTCTCATGGTCCAGAAGTCCAGTAGCTTTCATTTGCTTGGTTGTGGATTCCCAGGGTCATAAAAGCTAACATGTATCAGGCACCATTTCTCAAGCTGTGCACTACATCGATGTGAATTTTCCAGTTTTATGCTTATTACAGAGGTACTTTCAGAATTCCTGTTTTATGGGAAAATGGAGTATCGCAGAAGACAAGCAGCTTGTTTAAGGTCTTGCACTTATGAAATCACATAGTAGTTTTGAAACCAAGGGGTTGGTCTGTCTCAAAAAAAAAAAAAAAATCTAGAGCACTAACCACTGGGGTACATTGTCTCACGACTATATTTTAAATCAAATATGCATAGTATTAAGTCAAATCTAGTTTGTTTACGACAATTGCAGGTTGCTCCCAACAGCTAATTCTAGTATCATCTTCCACATCCATTTTGTACATTATTTACACTACGTTCTGAGATAGTGGTATGAAGTATAAGATTTATGCTTTAAAATTGCCATTTACTGACCACCTTCTGTGTCAGTCACTATTCTGGTGATCTATAAATTGCACTATATTACACCCACTCAAAGTTTGTGTCATCAAACCACAGGTTTTTTTTTTGCCATGATCTCTCCTGGTTCTGGGGGTTGACTGGGCTCAGCAGTGTGGTTCTCGACGGCAGCCTCTCATGTTGTGGCAGCCAGACGGTGGCTAGCTAGACAGGCAGGCTGACACCATGTCTAAAGTTATCCTGAAAATGTCTTTGCTCACGTGCCTGGTGCCCAGGCTAGAAGGATACAAATAGGATGGAGTAAGTGGAGCTCTGTGTCTCTTTATCTTGGTGTGGTCTCTCCAAGCATGACAGCTGGAGGTAGCCAGACTTCTTAGATGTGGTTCAAGGCCCCAAAGATGTGTGACCCAAGAGAGCCTTGAGAGTCATGCAGGTCACTTCTGCCATATTCTGTTCACTAGAAGCAAGTCACAGAGGCAAGCCCATCTCCAGGGAAGGAAAACTAGTCTCCATCTCATGAGAGGAAGAGTCAAAAGGATTCGCAGACACGTTTTAAAACCACCACAGGCACAATCATAAACTCCACATAGTTCCCTTATTTAAGTATCAAGTTATCGATGCAGAGTAGACATTATCTACTGGTTCAGTGGAAGTATAGACACTCAGGTAGGAAGTGACAGAACTCTGATTCAAACTCACATCTGCCTGAATCCACATCCCTTTCTTTTATCTGCTGTCCTCCTAGTACCTTAGTCCCAAAAGATAGGAAGTATCCAGCAGAATTAAAACAGTAAATTTAGAGATAAAAAGCAGAACATTCTAGAGGAATAGAGTAAATCAATAGTATTGATTATTCATTCATTCAACAAATATACATTAAATATCTACTATGTGCCAGGCACCAGGGATGCAAGGATATAAAAATAGAATCCAAGCAAATAAGGATAAAAATTTCTGGGTGCATGCATCAGTATCAGAGTATTTTCTACTGTCCTATTCTCGTGGATGTCAGTGTTGAGAAGAATTGTCATTTAACAGAGAACCGAGACATAGCAAGGTTCTTACCAGTTGTGATAAGTAACTCAGAAGTGAGTAAGGGCTATGGTGAACTTTGTGATGGATGTTCTGCATTCCAGGTGGTTCTTTGGAATTGACACCCACCCTCATATGGAATATAGTGTAGCTCAGGCCAGGCCACAAATAGTGCCCATTGCACTGGCAATAGTGATAGGTCCAAGAAATTGACATCTGATTTAAGAAGGGCCCATTAGAATGCTTTCTGGAACTCACACAGACACAGAGGAAAAGACATTTTCTGTTAGGGTTGCCAAGCTTGGAGAATATGCCTATGGGGCGATAGGTGGCTGCATTGAGGAAGCGTATCTGGCCAGAGGTAAAATGATGCTGAAACACAGAGAGGGGGAAGCACTTCAGGGTGGGGAAGAGGAGAGCACAAGACAGGAAAGAGAGAGAAAGTAGAGGGAAAGAGAAGAGGAAGGGGAGAGAGAGAACCCATGGCAGCCCCTGAGCTTGCTTGGGTTACGAGGTGCCACTGTATTCTCCAGAAGATGCCTTACTTCCTCTCAGACACTTGGGCTGCCCCTGCCTGTACCCTTTCTGCAAAATGCACCCAAGCATGAGGTTCGACAGGGTCTCTCTTGTCCGCCATTTATCTGTACCCCCCGTACAGAATCTGAGACATACTTGAATGAAGTGATGGTGCTTGAATAAGTGATGAATGGAAAGAATGCCTAGCAAAGCTGAGGAGTCAAGGAATATTTTAGCATTTTCATATTTTAAAAAACATTAATGAATATGGAGTTTCTTCAAAAAAAATTAAAATAAAAAAAAAACCCAATTACATGACCCAGTAGTCTCCCTTCCAGAAATGAAATGAAAGGAAATGAAAACAGGATATTGAAGAGGGATCTGCACCCCCATGTTCCCTGCTGCATTATTCACAATAGCTAAAACAGGAACACAACCTAAGTGTCCACCAGTGGATGAATGGATAAAGAAAATGTGGTATACATAAACAATAGAATATTACTCTGTCATGAGAAAGAAGGAGTTTCTGCCATTTGTGAAAATATGGTGGAAAATTGAGGGCATCATGCTAAGTGAAATAAGCAAGACAGAGAATGACACATATTGCATGGCATCACTTATATGTGGAATCTGGGAGAATAAAATCAAATTCATAGAAAGAGAGATTAGAGAAGTGGTTACCAGGAGCTGAGGGGTGGGGAGAAATATGGAGAGGTTTGTAAAAGGGTGCTAACTTTGAGTTATAAGATGAATAAGCTCTGAGACTCCAATGTAAAACACGGTAACTGACACTGTTACACTGTATTGTGTAATTGAAGTTTGCTAAGAGAGAGAGAACATTGCTTGATGTTCTTCCTCCCTACGCACCCCAAAGGTAAATCTGTGAGGTGATGGATGTGTTAATTAACTAGATTGGGGGGGGGAGTCTTTTCATAATGCCTATGTATATCAAATCACCATGATGTACACTTTAAATATCTTACAGTTTTACGTGTCAATTACACCTTAATAAAGCTGAAAAGAAATATTAGTTTAAAAAATCATATAGTATTGATTCAAATACTACATGATCAACAGCATAGAAGAAGAATCACAGAAGAATCTGTAGTTTCTCTTCCACATGGAATGAATACAATATAGGCTATAAAATGAAATATCCTAAACCCTTAAAATGCATACAAGTTTTAGGATCACTTGAGTTTAAGGAAACTCCAGATTGACAGGTAGAACACAAAGTCATGAAAAAATTAAAAAGTAGTTAAGACACTCATAATTCCTAGCTTTCAAGGCTTCAAGCCTGTAAAAATAATGGAACTTCCTTCAGAATCAAATAACAACTTGAGTTAGTACAATCAGAGTAGACTCAGGAAGCTGGGGCCTCGGGACCAAAACATAACCAGATTGGATGTGTCTTCATGAAACCTCAGAGGTATAATTTAAAAATTACTGGGTTAATTTGCTTTTCTATAGCAAATGGTCCCTGAAAATGATGGTGTAATTTATCATCCAGGCAGGAGGATGAAAAGTTCCTGGTGGGTAGCCAGGCCTTGTCTAGTCTCATAAATTCTGGCGTTGGGAGATTTCCTCCATCCCTCATGAGTTTATGGACACAGTAGATTTCCATGCTATCACCTTTCATTTCCAGTACTGGCAATCCAAGCCTTTTTATTAAAAAGAAATCAAAACAAACATAAAAGCCAATAAACATTGAGCAATAAAAACTCATAAAGAATCCAGACATAGGGGAAGTTAGCATCTATTCTTGATGGTCATTATGTTCTAAAGTCTTTCTTCTTTTCCACTCACCTCAGAAGAACACCACCCCCACAGTCCTACCTCCCCCGAACCCTCCCTAAAATAGTCTTCACTCATCCTCAGTAAAGGACAAATGACAGTGAGGGTTTTCTCTTCCAAAGTGCCTTGGCGACATAAGAGAGCAAAGCTTCAAGATAGAACAATTTCTGATGGAGAAAACTCCAGCACTAGTGAGAAGATAGAGGACGTATTTTGGGGCCCAATGGGTTTTTCCAGATACCTCTCTGGCATTATGCAAGAGTCAGTTTTGCAAATCAGCCCAGATGAAGAGATCTGCTAGATATTCATATAATAGAGAATAATCCTTCTTCATTGGTCCATTCATCCTTTTATCCATTTACTTTTTCATTTATTCAACAAATTCCTGGGATTAATTCTTCATTTTATCCCTTCCACATCCCTTCCAAATAACCACTGTATGTCTCAGTTTCCTCTTCTACAAAGTGGAGATAATAATGGTGCTTACTTCACAGGGTATAGTGAGGGTGTATTAAATTAATATACATAAAATTCTCGGACTTGTGCCTGTTACCTGGTGGTAAATTTTCTGGATTTATATTAATTAATGAGTAGTGACTGTGTGCCAATGACTCCGTCAAGTACTAGGTATATAAAGAAGTAAAGAAGGAAAACAACATTACTGTACTCAAATCTCTTCCAATCTAGTTGGAAAACAGTCATGTTGACAATGACAAGAAGCGCTTTACTATGATAAAGGTTGAGACTGGAAGCAAGGACATTACATAGGTGTCCATTGCAAGGGTCAAAGAGAGAAATGCTGTAGGTCTGAACTAAACCAATGGGTAAAAAAGAGACAGCTTAGTGGGATAAAGGAGAGGATGGATACATGAGTCTTTTCAGAAGAAGAATAATGAGACAGGTAACTGGGTGTAGGAGGGGAAAGAGATAAAGATCTATAGAGTGGCTTTAGGTTCCTGCCTTGGGCAACTGAGTCCGTGGGATTGTTCCCCATAGACACAAATAAAGAAGGAAGAGGGGAGAGAGGTTCAGCTGTGGATACTTTGTGTCTGAAGTAGAAATGTTACTAAGGAATTGGTATACAGATCTGGAAAGGTTTAAGTTGATGATTGAGATTTAGGAATTGTCAGCTGGTGAGCAGGAGAGAAAACTACTGAATCAGATGAGGTGGCCTAAGGACATAGCTCCTTTACTAGGGAGGCTACATGTGTCATTTTATTTGGTACTTATCACAACCCTGTAAGTTAAAGGCACTCGTTAGAACATAGTTTTAGCCATGTGTGGTTGAGACCAAAAAACAGCACTGGCTTAAAGGAGATGCACATTAATTTTCTCTCACATAAAAATCTGAACTAGAGGCTCTTTTCTAGTTAGGATACTCCGTGGTAGGAGGAACCCAGGGTCCTCTCTTACTGTTCTACTCTGCCTAGACTCACTGCCATGCCAACTCTATAACCAAACTCATCCAGCCAGCAGAAAGGGGAGAAGGAGGACAGAGGAACGCATCCATCCCCTTAAATCTATGATCCAAAGTTGAATATGCCACATCCACTTACAGTCCATTAATAAGATTTAGTCGATGTCAATACTTACCTCCACGGAAGGCCGGGCTTTCCTCTGGGTGGTGGTGTAGCATGCTCCATAAAAGCAACATCGGAGACAATACATGTCCATTGATGGGGAGCATGTGCTTCTACAGAAGTACTGTGCAGCCATAGGAAGCAAGGAAGACTGGCTCTATAAGCTCTTCGGGAAGAATCTCTGGGATGAGTGGGAAAAAGCACAGTAGAGAAGAGTATGCTACTTCTTATCTAAGAAGTAGAATGCATATAAATACACATAGACATTTGCTTTTATGAAAAAAACTGGAAGATGAATTATATGGTTTAAAAATTAGTGTCTTGTTTAAACATTTAATTTTTTAGTTTTTAAAATTTTTTAAGATTTTATTTATTTGAGAGGGAGAGTATGAGGGAAAGAGTGCAGAAGCAGGAGGAGGAGAGGGAGAAACAGATCCCTTGTTGAGCAGGGAGTCCAATCGACCATGGAGCTCGATCCCAGAACTCTGGGATCAGGACCTGAGCTGAAGGCAGACACTTAACCCTCTGAGCCACCCAGGTGCCCAAAAATTAGTGTCTTAGAAAAAAAGGGCAGGGTGGAAGAGACTAGAACAGAAGTCTATTCTTCTGCATATGTTGAATGCTGGTTTGGAAACTTGTCAATATTTTATGTAATTATGAAAGAAAACTAAAACTTTAAAGGCCAGTTCCTAAAAAGCAGAAGCAAAACGAAACAAAGAAATCTGATTATAAATTCATCTCATCACATGCCACCCTATTTGGTGTGACTTTAAAACATGGGAATTTGATAGGATTTTCCTGGTGGGCCGTACCCTATGGACAAAAACAAAACTGTAATAAACGATTATTCTCAATAATTGTATATTGCTGGCGTATGGATATTATCATTCTGAGTTTATTTGTGGATAGTGAAATAAAGCAGTGGACAGTTTTGATGAATATCATTGAGAATCAGCATTTTTAGGTAGAATGAAAGATATAGGAATACAAAAGTCAATAAGATCAAAAAGTCTATAATCCTGTATTTGAATTAGAAGTTTCATTATGAATTTATGACATAGTTTCTTTTAAAAAAATAGATGTACACATACATGCGCACACATGTTTTCTAGATCTCTCCATGTAAAGGTCTGGGTATGGTGACAAACTCAGTAACATGAACCCCCCTTGTGCTAGAGCCTTATTTCTAAATGCCTTTGCATTTAAGGCACCAGGAAAAGCTAGTTCTGGGTCAAGGGCAGGAAATGTCCTTGATGTGCCTGGAACGAGGAAATTATCAAAGCTACTAAATGCATGTCAAAAGGTCTCAGGAGTGAACTCAAGAGTCACTGACCAAAAACGGGAAATTCAGACCACTAATAACATTAATAACTGTAATGGATCAAAACATATCAATTAGTTCAAACTCTAAAACCAAATAACAACAGAATAAAAACCACCTCTTGGGTCCTTTGGAGGATGCTAGGGAACAAATTATTATTCTGAAAACAAGTTATATGAACTCTGTTTCAGGGTCAGAAAACAGTTGATTAAAGGAAGTTTCTTTTTTAATTTTTATTTATTTTTAATTTTTATTTTTTACTTAATTCATTTATTCGAGAGAGCGAGAAAGAGCGGGAGAGAGCACGAACCACAGGGTGGGGTGGAGGGCAGAGGGAGAAGGAGAAGCAGACTCCCCCCGAGCAGGGAGCCAGACTCAGGGCTCCATCCCAGGGCCCTGAGATCATGACATGAACTGAAGGCAGATGCTTAACCAACTGAGCTACCCAGGCACAGGCACCCCAGGAAGTTTCTCTTTTTAGATGTATTCTCGCTAACATATTCTAGCTAACAACTAAAGAAGAAATAATAGAATCAGAATGCTGCCATTCTATAATCCCTGAAAATGACAGACCTACGGATCTAGGCAATGATCATCAAGATAGCTAACATCATAAAGAAAAGCAAAGAATTATGTGCTTACTCTTTGAAGTGCCCACCACCCCTGTGAAGTACTCTTTTAAAAAACCTCAAACCTATTTTTATTTAGACTTTAGATCTAGCTACCAATTCACAGAAAATACAGGGAACAGAAGAGCATGTTCAACAAACCTAGTTGATACGGATCATCAAAATCGAGACTGTGGGAAACCAAACAGGACAAAAAAACCCCGGTTTATTCAATCAAAAATATCAAGGATTAAAAAAAGTCAAGGAGTGATTCTGTCAACCAAAGACAATGTACAAACCGTACCTAGATCTTGATTTAAACAAAGGTAGGAAGCACTGAGGGTAAGGCATCCCTGATGGAGTATTAGCAGATAGAAACTATGATTACTTTTTAAATGTGATACATTAGACAAAAGTCCTTATCTTTTAGAAATGCATGCAGTTATATTTATGACTAAAAGGACATAATAGATGGTCTTTCTGAGCTTGGCTTCAAAATAAGATGGTGGGGTTGGAATGAAGGATGCAAACAGATCTGTCATGCGTTGGTAATTGTTAAAACTGGGTGACAAGGGGGCGCCTAGGTGGCTCAGTGGGTTAAAGCCTCTGCCTTCGGCTCAGGTCATGATCTCAGGGTCCTGGGATCGAGCCCCGCATCGGGCTCTCTGCTCAGCGGGGAGCCTGCTTCCCCCCTCTCTGCCTGCCTCTCTACCTACTTGTGTTCTCTCTCTCTCTGTCAAATAAATAAATAAAATCTTTAAAAACACACACACACACACACAAAAACTGGGTGATAGGTATCTACGGGTTATTATACTAATTCCTATATTTTAGTACATGTAGAGGCCGCTTTTAGGCAACGGGCTTGAGCAATGGGGACTTGATGAGGTGGAAGTTTCCACGGTGACCACCAGACTGAACACAACAGGCCCATTAGACGACCCACCTCAAAACATCCATACGCCATAGCAGACCAAGGGGCTTACAACTGGGCATGGGTACCAAAAATGGGAACTTCCATGCGTTCCCATACCTCCTCCCTTCTCCTCCTCCCCTTAACTACAGCCTCCCACCACTGCCTCCTGGCAGACAGTCTCTCCTTTGCTGTCCTTCTCCCCTATCCCTTGCAGGGTATTCAGTAAACTTCTACCTCTTTTGTTCTGCCTTGGGTGAATCCTTCCACCTCCCACACCACTGGCTTCCACCCGGTGGGGTCACCCCACAGTACATATTTAAAACTTTTACTATTAAAAAACTTTAATCAAATTTTAAAAGATTTTATTTATTCACTTGAGATAGAGAGAGAGAGTGAGGCAGAGGGAGAGAGAATCCCGAGCAGACCCCACACCGAGAACAGAGCCTGACGGGGCTCTAAGGCAGGTGTTAAGGAAACAGCCAGCTCTGGGCAGATGTTGTCCAAGCTGCGGTATCTGAGTAATTTTTCTCCAGGAGGTGGGAAGGTTGAAGCAGGGCGAGATGTATTGTTGGTAGTCAGGAGGGGGCCATGGTTCATCGTTTGTTGTAGGTGCCAAGTGGCCTCTCCTCTGTCCTGTTTATTTTCTGTGAGCATTGAGCGTGCTCAGTGAGGAACATCGTGGGCTGGTGTGCGGGAGAGCCATTTTTCACTTTCTTAGTTCTTCGATGCAGAGCTTCCTGCTGGAATCACAAAGCTGGGTAGCAAGGTGCTAGCCCCTGAGGGTGTCAGTGTCGGTTTAGCCTTCCAAGGCCAGTCGGGTGTGCACCAGCATCTCATGGTGGCAAAATTTAATTTTCCTCTTAAGAAGAGCGCTCCGCACATACCCATCTTAAATGATAAAGGGGAAAGGACAGAGACAAACATGGTTTCCAAGTGGTGTGAACAAGCAGAAACTTCACAGCCATAAAGTGGAATGAGAATCACGTAATCAATTACCCAGAAGAGTCCCACACAGAGAGGAGAGAGAAACCGTTAAACCAAAAATTAAAAGCAGTCTCATGAATGGTTACAGCCATCTATCCTAGATTGTTCTGGAAACTGTTTAAAGAAATCCAAGTCCTAGTTCCTTAATGCACGTCACACCATTAACTTTACATAAAGAGCGGCTCCATCAAGAGATAAATGAAACAATTCAACCGGCATAGGGTGCAGGATTATTGAAGAAAATCACCACTTAAAAACAAAAACCCTAGGTGCTTTTGCATTTATGTGTCGGTATTGGCTATATCAAGCAATTTCAGCTGAAAGAAGAAAGAGCAAAGTAATTAAAATAACTTCCCTTGATATTGTGGGGATGTGGGTGCAGCTGCAGGACATCTTTATCTCCTTAAGCAGAAATGTTTGTCAAATCACTTTTTGTCCTCCACTGCTTGGTAATCAGAATACCGCATTCATAATGGAACTTTTGTCCCCGGATGTTGAAATGATTCTAGAAGCTCCACGTCCAGAAAAGAGAGCCCCTCTTTTTCCACTTATCACTGCAGCGTGGACCTCGCAGTGAATTCTGCAGCGGGTGGCGGTGGAGGCAGAGGCTAATTCTAATCCTGAAGGAGGCAACAGCCTTTCTAAGGAGGAGGAGCTGAGTTCCTGGCTCCCTGAAGTGTGAGCCCCTTGAGGCAGAGGCGGGAGAGAAGAGTGCGCAAATATGAAGAAAAGCAGAAACAGAACCAAGATCGGTTGTACCTTCTATGTGCCAGGCATTTCGCTAGTCACTTCCGACCTGCTAACCCCGTTCATTCTTACAAACCCCTCCCTGCCCCTCCCCCAAACTTCGATGTTACCGCTTATAATTTAGAGGCAGTAGAAACAGAGAAGTTAAGTAACTTGCTCATCCTGTATATGGCTGAAGCTGTTGGGAGTCTACAGCCTGAGTTGTCTAGGGGTAGATGGGGAGGGGGCTGGGTGGATTGCAAACCCAGATTCCTAAAAGGAGCCAAACAGGTAACATGAAGGTGTGATTTAGGTTGGGAGTTAGGTACTGTGGCCAGTTGGAGAATGTTTGCCCTAACTAAAGGCATTCCATTAAAATAATAATAATAGTAAGCACAGTATTGGCTTCTCAAAACCATTCTGGATGCTCCCTGGCAGAACTTCAAGTTAGTACCTGTGGATAAAGCTGCTAATCCTATGTTTATTTCTTGTCATCCTCGTTCTTCAGTTCTCTCCCTCCTCAGGGTCCTTCCCAATGCTGTTTCCCCCCTTGCCCACCCCTCCCGCCTCTCTCTCCAAAGGTTCATTCCCAATTAGGACAATTCCTTGTCTTCCCTCAATCCACCAGAATGTCTGGGTCAGTTATAATTTATAACTGGTCAGTTATAATTCTTTTTTTAACTTTACCAACATAAATAGTAGATTTTAAATTTGTTAAAAAAAAAAAAGGCCATTTTATTTAGAATCCAAGTGATAGAAGAAATCTTAGGAATTCCAATCTAGTTCAGTGATTTTACCTTGGAAAAATGTAAGGGCTAGAGTGCACATGGCTTTTCCAAGATCATGTAGGTTTCCCAAGGTCACTTGACTTTTTACTGACAAAGCCACAAGTTAAAGCTAAGTGCCCTCAATTTTCCTGCAGAGCGGTTTCTTCTATCCTTTACTCAGGTAACAGAAAATCCCTCCTCAGTCATTCTTAACAATTAGGAAAAGGAGTTTGGGCAGCAAATATATAGGAGGAAGGGACAATATGTCATATCTGCATAAAGCTTCATAGTTTAAAATCAACTCATTTGCTCATCACAACAAGCTTAGGAAATGGAAAGAAAAATATTATTTCTACTTTACAGGTGGAGAAACTGAGACTGAGAGTGTATGAGTTATTTTTCCAAAGTTACATCCCAGAAAAGTTAACACGAGAAATCCAGTCTCTGATGCTTCATATAATGCCCTATCTGCCATGCCATTGTCTTTCTCTTTTTCATAGAGAAATCAATACTCTCAGGACTGTTTCATTTGTTTTGTTTACTTTTAATTTGCTGTTTGCTAATATTATGATCAGAAGAACTACTCAATTTACTTATGGCCCTGTGCTGTCTCTCAACACCAGTGGGTACACTGGCCCAGGCCAGCTTACTACAAGAGAGATCGCATGGAAGATAGTTCCCTTTTACCCGCTGAGGCCATCCTAGCCCATCCTGCAGCCACACAGCCCCCAAATTTGTGAGTGATCCCAGACAAGATAAACACAACTGCCTTTTTGATCTGCAGCTGCCTGTAGAAGCATGAGTGAGTCCCACCAAAGCCACAGGTACACCCAGCTGACCCGGAGACATAATAAATCATAAATGTTTATTACCTTACGATACTGAATTTGGGGTGCCTGGGTGGCGCAGTTGGTTTAGCAACCAACTCTTGGTTTCAGCTCAGGTCTGATCTCAGGGTCATGAGATCAAGCCCCACATCAGGCTCCACATCGGGCTCCATGCTCAGCAGTGAGTCTGCTTCAGATTCTCTCCCCCTCTGCCCCTCCTGCTCGTGCTCTCCCTCTCTAAAATAAATAAATAAATCTTAAAAAAAAAAGTTGCTGAATTTTGAGGTAGATTCTCATGCAACAGTAACAAACGGATACGGTGCCTTATTTTAAGAGCTGGTAGCCAAGGTTTGACATAGACAAACCACTACCATTTCCACCAATGGCACAGTTGGTTTTAGAGGAGGGTAAGTTTGGAATTTGGCTTCCAAACAAAACTCTGAACTTTTTTTTTTAAGTTTCTAAACTGCTTGCCTGACTGATGATGGATGATGTACTTCTGTATAAAGGGAAAATATGAGAAGTGTTGATTGCTAGAGCAATGTTAATTGGCAGAATATCATTAAACATAAAACCTATCTGGTTATTAATATATTGATAGATAGCAGTGGATTATTTAAAAACTATCTTGTAATTTCACTAAGACAACTCTTTATTTCTTTGCCTGGAAGAAAATACATTCCATGTATTGCAAGGAATGCAAAAGTTCTGAAGGAATGGGCCCAGAATATAGAGTGGAATATGTGTTATTATCCTAAACCACGAATTCTCAATTTGGGCAGGATTGCCCCCAAAGAGAGGAAATTGGTTCTTGGGGTGGGTGGTGAAAAAAGTCTTAGATGTTACAATAACTTGTCCTACAGAAAGCTGTAATACACAAACAGATATATAGTATATCTCTTTTATTAGAATTTTCATGGAGGATGGGAGGTGAGATTAATATTTTTAAAAAAGCCTAAAAGGTCTCCTTAGGGAAAGCAATTTAAAAAAAAAAGTTGAGCAACACTGCTGTAAGCAGAGGTCAGCGCCGCATTGTCATGGTCAATAATTTTTTTATCATATCCTCTCACATTGTTTATTTTCCTCTTAATTTATATCCTTTAACACTTCTGGTTTCTATTTTCCATTTTCATTCAAAATAAAATCCATCCATCCTCATTTCCGGAATACCTTCCAAGCTAGAATCGTCACTAATATTTCCATCATCACCACTATCATCAATTGTTTACTTTTTGTAAGGTGCCACTAGCAAACACTCTCTCTGGACAAATATATTCCATCTGCCACAGAGGTTTCTAACCTTGTTACCATGGAGTCCCCTAAGTTTAAAGTCCCTTTCGCCTGGCTAATTTAGCAGCAGATGTTAGAGAAACCAGCTGATTTGTGTACCTAGACAAGGGGGTAAGAGAGTGCTTTCATATTATGGTCTTCCGGGGAGGTGAGGATTTCTACTAGAGTAACACTCTGTCCTCTCTCCACCTTCTTACCAATTTCCCCTCTGCGCAGGAGCAGACACAACTCCAAGGTCAAGTCCTACCGGCAAAGAGCATTCATTCGCATCTCTTTCATGATGTATGTTTGTTGGGAGCATGCTCCCCCTCCATGGGGGAGGCTGGTGCTTCCACAGGTACCTGTAATTCATATGTAAGTTCCTCAAAGAAGCTATACTGGACAGCAGATAGAAGGCACTTTCTCAAAGTAGCATTTTTTTCATTCGTAAAGCTCTATTTTGAATCCTATCTGACTGATGCCTGCATCTATCAGTTGGCTTCAAATGTGGGCAAAGAGGTGGGGGCTAAACATTATTTTCCTTAAATCCCCACATGGATTTTCCTTAGAAGTTCCCCTAAAGTTGAGATAATGTTCTCAGGTCCAAGCTTTATACATAGCCCTTTAATTAGACAACAGAACGGCTGGATTCCATAATTTATACCTCTTACACGGCTGACCTCATGTTCCATAAAAAGTTAAACTCATGAATTCATGGACTTTATTAGGATTACCACAAGTGAGGCAGGTGTGACAATCTTCTAAGTAATTGCAGTATTTGTAACATAAAATCAAGGATTCTTAAAGGGGAAAGTTCAGTATTATCTTTTTTTTACGGGAAATGCAGTCCTCTTACATATGCATCCAATAACTACGCGTACAGCACACATAACCAGCACTCTGCTACCTTGCACTCTTGCAGCAAAGGGTATTCATAACTCACATTTCTAAATTATGAGACCTAAATAGACTTTTGCTGGGGAACTTCTGGAAAGACCTTCGCTTTCATGGGGGAAAAAAAGTAGAAATCTAGAGGCTAGTATTTCCTTTTTCCTTTTCCTGACTGAATTGTGGACGTGATATCTGGAAGCACAGCAGCCATCTTGCACCCATGAAAATAATAATAACAAGGGTGAAATGAAATCAGTCATGAGCTAAGCATGTTAAAGCAGGAAGACAGAAAGAGCCAGAATTCCTACTGATAATTAAATGATATGAATTAAAGCCACCAAGTGCCTTCAGATTCCTTTTCATTTTTAGGGGGCAGGGAATAAACCTTTGTTTATGAAGTCTCTGCTAGTCAAGAGCTGTTCTTGCAGTCAGATGCTTTCCTAACATTCAACGTGCAGTAGTGGATTAGACACTCCTACTCTGAAGCTGCTTGTATTCTAGAGTCTCCTCAGTAGAGGTGAAAAGCATTATCATGAAGGTAAATACAAGAAGGATATAAATATAAAAGGGACCACTAACATAGTCTAGTATAGACTTTTGAAATAGCGAAATCCAAGATAAAACCTGAAAATAAAAAGGAGTTAGGTAAAGGCTAAGGGGACCAAAGCAACAAATAGAAACAAGAGCAATAAGACAATAAAGTTTGAAGTGGGGAGGGGAGTAAAGCCAAATGAGTATAGAAAGATAACTAAGAACATGATGTTAGTCACATAAGGATATGATGTTAGTCAAAGTAAATCTACCCCCCCATTTCCGTACCCCCCTGTTAAAAATGACATCTTTGTTTATTTTATGCCAAGTGGCAGAAGGGTAATAGAACTATTATATATTAAAGACAAGGGATGATGTTCAATCATTATTTATTTTCTACCGGTCTCCGTTTTAAAAAAAGAAATCCATCTTCTTACATATACTGAAAAATTTTTTGTGATGATTTAATATACAAATCTCATAAGCTTTCTTTAATCTGTGCTGGATGTAATCCAGAAACCAAGCTTTGTCTCAGATGCTTAACAATAAATATTCTAGCCAATGTTCTCCATTAAAAAACATGATTGGGACTCAAATCTGTGCTATATCTTCTTTGAAGTTCTCCAAACTCTTTATGCTTTCATGGTCTGGTTCTTCTTCTCCCTTTAATGGTAGCTAAGTGAATCAAGGTCTTGGAATCAAGCTCTGGGAACTGGGCATTCTTGCCTCAAAAGAGAGAAGGAGAAAGCTCAGAGCTTTCTGGTGAGCCGAGCCAGGCAATCCTAAAGCTAGGGGTGTCTGGAATGATCTCCTTGGCTTGATGATTCTCCTTTCAGGAGTCATCATTTTAGTGACTGGAAGCATTATCCTCTCCCTGCCCGTGATTGCTTAACAAACTTCCCCAAAATTTAGTGGCTTGAAACAACCACTATTGATTTAGCCCACTGTATGGCAGGTCAGTTCTTGGTTCAGGTTTGGCTTATCTTGGCTGGGCTTGCTTATGCTTTTATGGTCAGCAAGTGGGGTGGGACTGGCTGTGTTTTTGATGATCATGGTTGTTAAAGCTAGGTCAACTGGGGCCTCTCTCTACACGGTCGCTCATCGGTTCGTCCTCTAAGCTAGTTTACATGGCACCTCAGCTTCCAAAAGCAACAAATGAATAAATCCCAATGCATTAACACTTTCCAAGTCTCAGCTTATGTCATGTTTGCTACCTGTCCCAAGGTCATATTCAAAGGACGGGAGAAACAGAATCCTCTTAATGGGAGGAATGACAAAGACACATTGCATAAAGGTATGGCCACTAGGAAGGGCATCATTTGTGGCCATCTTTGGCAAGTAGCCCATTACAGTTGCACATTCAAATCAACTGGGGATGATGACTGATGCCTGGGCAGTACACTGAGCCAATTACATCAGAATTTCTGGGAGTGGGACTTTGCATCAGTGTTTATTCTTTATTTATTTTTAGTTTTTATTTTTTGCCAATGGTCTAGGGCTCTATCTCCAGCTCCAGGATGCGAGTCTATAGAAGAGAATTTGGTTCCCTGAGAAACTTACTTTACAGTTGGTACACTTTTCAATAATTCAGGACTTTTTTTTTTTTTAAGATTTTATTTATTTATTTGACAGAGAGAGAGAGAGAGATCACAAGTAGGCAGAGAGGCAGGCAGAGAGAGAGGGGGAAGCAGGCTCCCTGCTGAGCAGAGAGCCCGATGCGGGCCTCAATCCCAGGACCCTGAGATCATGACCTGAGCCGAAGGCAGAGGCTTTAACCCACTGAGCCACCCAGGCGCCCCTAATTCAGGACTTTTTGATATACAAACGCTATTTTTGCCCTGCTAACTTGGCAGGCCAATTCAGTTAAAACAGTTAAAATGGATTGGTCTTCATAGATCGGAGTCCCGCAAAAGTTAGTGTGCATCAGAATCACGTGCAGGGCTCACTGAACACAAATCTCTGAACCCCATCCCCAGAGATTCTGAATGAATAGGCTGGCTGTGGGACCCAGGAACGTGCATTTCTGAGTTCCCGGGTGCTGCTGCTGCTGTTGATCAGAGATGATATATCAGGGACCACTCACGCTCACACTGCCTCACTTAAATAACGTGTATGACCACCTTAGTCTCATTGCCCCGTGTAAGGGCTGTGGTTATCACGGTGAGCTGAAGTGACTTTTGCAGGAATTTTCCAAATCTTTTACTCCAGTGCATTTAGGTACAGCCAGAGAGTAAGTAAGGAATCACTACCACAGGGAAAGGGTCGTCCGATGGGATGAGAGACTCTTCCACTTGCCTGAGACATTTAAAGTGCCTCTACAGGACATTCACTGGCTAACAATCCAGTTCTCTACCCAACAATAAAAGTCTGAGACTTTAGAGTGAACTCATTCACCCAGCTAGCAATTATTAATCAGAACTCACAAAAGATCTTTGATGAATCCCTGGGAGTCTGTGAACCTGACCCTCTACCAATGGGGAATGAGTGATAATAGAAAAAAATTACTTGCTCTTTCCTAGATAAGAGCAAATGCATTTAAGTGGAGGTATTTGCCGCTCATGCCTTGATCGTAAGGAACTGAACGCTCTGGTTTATCCTGATCATTGAATGGAGAATGAAGAAGTTCTTATCAGCACTGTCCAGAAAATTATTTTCTGTTCTTTAATGTAATCACGCATCTATTTATAAAATACACACTCCATCGAAGTGTTCCCATCTAATTCTAGGTAACATGAATTCAACAGTTTGTTAGACACACAGCCCACTCTCTATGCGAATCTCCAGAGAGAAGAATGGTTTTATATAACATAGAAGCCATTGCTCGATCTGTTTTTCTGGTCATAGTGATGTTACCAGCTTTGCCAGAGCTTGACACCTTCACTTTAACCCAGTCCAACCAGTTCTCAGCCTGGGCCACTGAGATGTTGTTCATCTTCTCTTAGCCCTTTAATCATTTCTTGATTTCCCTTCCTTTCCCTTCCCCTGAGCTCCTACATTTTCTTATCCCATGTGTCCCTCAATCTCCTGTGTTTGTTTCTCTTTGGTCAGTCAGGACACACTTTTTCCTAAGTCTTTCTCTTCTTCATCTTTTTTAAATTAAATAATTAAATATTACTAACTGTTTGGCTTAATTCCTGTGTTAGTCGCATGTTATTGAACTGACATTTTTTTTTAAGAATTACTTATTTAAGAGAGAGAGAGAGAGCTCATGCACCCAAGCATTGGTGGGAGGGGCAGAGGGAGAGAGAGAATCTTAGGCAGGCTCCACACTGGGTGGGGCTCAATCTCAGAATCCTGAGATCATGACCTGAGCCGAAATCAGGAGTTGGCCACTTAACCGACTGAGTCACCCAGAAGCTTATTAATAATATTGACATTATTAACTATGCACACTGGCTTTGTGTGGAAGGACCACTTGTAGGGGGAATGAACAAACATATTCGCTGTGGGTGAGTAAATAAACAAATATGAGCCACACTAACATGTTTATCTCAAATGGTTCAGCTTGGAGCTATTTTAATATTTGAGTTTCATAGAAGTCACACTGCACAGTATAAAACACTGAGGTTGGGACAAATTGTTTCAAGTGGGCTTTCTAGTTCAAAATTTATCCAGTGTCTTAATAGAAAATAATTTACAGGCTCTGACTTTACCACACCTTTCTTTCTAGGATTTCAAATTCCGTATTTCTTCTCTTTGTCCCAAGCAAAGTCAGATGTGATCAACTGGAATACTTCATTTAAAAATTTAGTAATCTTTTAAAATGTGTATAGTCTGATGATATTTGTTGATTACTTGCAGAGTTAGCTCATTACCTTTACTGTCATTCCTGATATATTTGAACTCATTTATCCATTTCATTTTGCTTTTTCTATTTGACCTATTTTTAGAAGTATAGCTTTCTGTTCTCCTTTCTTATTTTGTTTTGAATTGGTTTTCACAAATTTCTAACTTTTTCTCTCTACTAAAATATAATTAATATTCATTTCTTTTAGAAAATACCCTGGGGATGCCTGGGTGGCTCAATTGATTGGACGTCCAACTCTTGGTTTCAGTGATCTCAGGGTCCTGGGAATGAGCCCTGCTTTGGGCTCTGCACTCGAGCCTGCTTGGGAATCTCTCTCCCTCTGCCCCTCCCCCTGCTCTCTCTCTCTCAAATAAATAAATCTTTAAAAAGAAAAGAAAAGAAAAGAAAATATCCTGGAAAATTTAATATCACTGTTTAACCAAATAATAGCCTAAAATAAATATCAGTATATTCACCTGCCTCCTGAACAACACGATTATTTTAAGTTGCTTTAAATATAATGACCTACCCAAGTTATATGTAATGTCCAGTATTTTTGAGTATATCTTGAATTTTGTATTTTATTTTGTTTACATTTTGATTATTTGTCTGGCTTTTTGCATATTTTATCCATTTTCCTTGCTCATGATCCCTTCTTGGATCTCAGATCTACCTTTCTAGAATCATTTGCTTTCTTCCTAAAGTATATTCTTTTTTTTTTTTTTTTTTTAGATTTTTATTCATTTATTTGATAGAAAGAGAGAAAGAGAGCACAAGCAGGGGGAGCTGCAGGTAGAGGGAGAAGCAGGCTCCCCGCTGAGCCTGATATGGAACTTGATCCCAGGACACTGGGATCATGACCTGAGCTGAAGGCAGATGCTTAACTGACTGAGCCACCCAGGAGCCCCGTCTAAAGCACATTCTTTTGAAGCTCTTTAGAGAGGAATCATTTGTGTCTGTCTCTCTCGAAATATGACAAGAGAGTATATAATGAATATGTGTAGTTTAAAGTATAATATCAAAACTAACGCCCACTCAGTTTAAGGTTCCCAGTTTCTCCTCCCCCCCCCCCCAGTTTCTCTGTTTTAAGCTTTCATTTAAATTCCAGTGAAGTTAACATACAGTGTAATATTAGATTCAGGTATACACTATAGTGGTTCAACACTTACATACAACACCCTGTGCTCATCACAACAAGTGCACTCCTTAATCCCCATCACCTATTTCGCCCATCCCCCAACCCACCTCCATTCTGGTAACTATCGGTTTGTTCTCTATAGCTAAGAGACTGTTTCTTTGTCTCTCTCTTTCTCTCTGTCTTTTCCCCAACTTCACTCATTTGTTTTGATTCTTAAATCCCCCATATGACTGAAATTATATAGTATTTGTCTTTCTCTAATTGACTTATTTCACTCAGCATAATACTCTCTAGCTCCATCCATGTTGCAAATGGCAAGATTTCGTTCTTTTTTATGGTAATAGTCCATTGTATATATACCACATGTTCTTTATCCATTCATCAGTTGATGGACACTTGGGTTGTTTCCGTAATTTGGCTATTGTAGGTAATGCTGCCATTGGGGTGCACGTAACCCTTTGAATAAATATGTTTGTATTCTTTGGGTAAATACCTAGATATTGCTGGGTCATAGGATGGTTCTATTTTTAACTTTTTGAGGAAACTTCTTACTGTTTTCCAGGGTGGCTTCACCAGTTTGCATTCCCACCAACAGTGCAGGAAGATCCCCTTTTCTCTACATCCCCATCAATATCTGTTGTTTCTTAAGGTGTTGATTTTAGCCATTCTGATACATGTGAGGTGGTATCTCATTGCCCAGTTTCTGTTTGTCTGAAAATGTCTATATTTTGCCCTTGTTTTTGAAAGTTTTTTTTTATTGAGTATAGAATTTTAGACTGACCAATATCTTCTCCCTTTTAAAAAAAATCCCAGTGTAGTTAACATACAGCATTATATTCATTTTAGCTGTACAGCCTAGTGATTCAACAATTTCGTATATCGCTCAGAGCTTATCAAGATATATCTTCTCACTTGGAAGGTATCACAGTTGTTTCTCTCTTCCATTATTTTTTAGAAGAAATTGGCTCTCTAAATTTTGTTCCTTTGTAGGTAATGTGTTTTTCCTTTCTGACTGCTTTTAAGATCTTTCCTTCAGTACTTACTAAAATACATCTAGGTGCTAGGTATTTACTGCATTTCATAAAATTTGATCAATTTTGGAAAATTATAGTCATTACCTCTCACATATTGTGTCTCCCTATCACTTGGTTTTCTCCTTCTGAAACTGAGTACGTGTGCATTGGAACATCTCACTCTACCATCCCCGTCCCTTAGCCTCTCTTTAATAATTTTCATCTTTTGCCCTATGAGTTCTCTTTTGTATAATTTCTTCAAATCTGACTCCTCAGCTGTGTTCAATCTGCTGTTTAATCTATTCATTAGAGCTCAGATTATTTTTCAAATCTGCCTGATAAACACTAATAATCTCCTCTTCCCTCGTCATTATTTCAGTATCCTTTTGGATTTTTAAAAATAATATTAAACAAATTTATTTCCTATTTCTTATATATTAATGTAAACATGTGCTGTTTTTGTAGGTTTTATTCTGGTGACCTCTCATCCTGCTTTGTTCATTAAAACCAAAGCTCTGGGATTCTCCTCCCTCTGGCTAAATTCAAGACCTCTTCACCTGAAGTACAGATCTACCTGGTTAACCTTACTAGTCACGGGGCAAGAAGCCAGAACAGAAAGAGAGTATGCTAGTGTCCTCAGATAGATTCTGTCTAGTATCCCTGCCACACCGAGACAGAAAGCATGGTGTCAGTCATGACTAAGCTGAGGAGCGAAAGGACAGGCAGGAAGACCAGTCGCAGTTGAGTTTAACCAGTTTGGTTAAAGAGAGAAAATACAGGGGCGCCTGGGTGGCTCAGTGGGTTAAAGCCTCTGCCTTCGGCTCAGGTCATGATCTCAGGGTCCTGGGATCGAGTCCCGCATTGGACTCTCTGCTCAGCAGGGAGCCTGCTTCCCTCTCTCTCTGCCTGCCTCTCTGTCTACCTGTGATCTCTCTGTCTCTGTCAGATAAATAAATAAAATCTTAAAAAAAAAAAGAGAGAAAATACAGATGAGGTTTTTGAGACACAGTAACTTAACTCACTGGTGAAATGGCCCAATAAAGATCAACACATGCTCAAATCGGTTGGTCAATATTCCTCCTCTGGGGAGAGGCAAATGACGAGTGAAGGGGAGTGGGGAGAGGCAAAGTGTTGGCAGAAGTTCCCTCCTGAAAGTGACCCATAGAAGACAGTTTGGTTTTCCATATCACGGTCCTTTGTCTCAACTCTGATTCCAGCTGCGCTGTTGTGTGTAGTTCTGTGTGAACTCAGTCACCTTGCTGACATCAATGCACTGGCACTGTTGTGTCTAGCTTTCCACTTTGGAGCCTTGTCTGACACCTCAGGAAGCTGCTAAGCCTTCCAGCAAGATAGTATCAGTCAAGCCATAGGGAGGTGCAGCTGGCGGGGAGTCTGGCTGTTTCTTTGGGAAACTCGCAGTGATGGTGTTTTTAGGTCTTTTCTCCTGGGTTGCTAATATTCCCTAAAGATTGTCTTCTCTTCTCCTACCATATGGTAGCTGAACTAGGAAGAAGGCAATGTTCTCCACATTGAATACATGCTTATGTAATTTTCTATTTGCAATTGGGGAATCAGCCACAGTGATGACAAAAATCTTCCATGTCCTCAATGATGTTCACAAAAACCATCCATGAACAGAACATTTTTCAGGTAGAAGTCATAGCATCAGTCTCTGTTTCTTGAGGAACACCAAGATATGGGTCCTGATTTTACATGGCTGGCTGTTTCTTTTGAGCTTAGCTCATCCTCTGGAAAAATGCAGCACATTTATTATAATCATGGTGAAGGGAAGAATAGTTTAAATTCAGCCCAGATATATGTGACATTTCTCTAGCATCAAAATTGTCAACTATGATGATATTTAAGAAACTTTTTCATTTTGAAAAAATTCAAATTCTCAAAAAGTAGTACAATGAACTTGTACTATTTAAATCCACCAATTAACATTTTGTCACATTTGCTTCCCTTCTCTGTCTCTCATTCAGTATCTCTGTTTCTCTATCTTCCTTCTCTCTCCATATGTGTGTCTAAATGGATGTATGAACGGTTTGAGGGTAAGATGCTGACATCACCTTTATTCCTAAATATCTCTGCTTGCATCTGCACAGACAAGTGTATTTTCTTACATAACCACACTACAATGATAAAAATCAGGAAATCGAACATTGACACAATGTTATTATCCAATACAGAATACATATTCAAATTTTGCTAAGTACCTTAATGTCTTTAACAGGAATATTTCTCCCCATCTAGAATCTATTACAGAGTCAGGCATTTTATTTAATTGTTATACCTTTCTAGTCTCCTTTAATCTGGATAAGATCATCAACCTTTTTCTCTTTTTTTGTCTCTCATGACATTGATATTTTTGAAGAGTACAGGCCAATTATTTATGTAATCTGCTGGCATAAATAAATAGATTTTAAAATAGCTGATCTCAGAATGGGTTGTACTTCAAATCTGTAGACACAATAGCAATCAGATTAAGGCAGTTTGTGGCTTGAATTTTGCAAAACTACTTCCTCCTTTTGCCTTCAAACTACTCTGTACATATGGGTATATATATAGTTCAATTAGGAGAAAATAATGAACTTAGGGCTTTGAGACACTCCCTGCCATAATTGAGGTCAATCCTGTAGTGCCACAGAGGTGTGGTTAGGAATCAATGGTCTATCGTGAAACACAGACCATACGGATTTTAACACATTTGGCAGATCAGTTACCTCAATAACTTATCCTAGGAAGCCACACATCTGGAAATAAAACTTAAGGTAATAAACAAAATTAAAACTGTATCAAGAAAATTATTTTTTTGGATACTAAAATCAAAAAATATTTGCTTGCATACTTAGAGAGTAAGATTGGTGATTCTATACAGTTCGCACGAACTATGATATATGGTAACCTACTTTTTATATGATTTCCCTTTAGAACTAAAATCCTAGTTACGATGAAGAATAAGGATATTAATTATTAAAAAAAGTTCCAATATCCAAAACACAGAAGGTAAGCTACATTTATATATAGCAATCCAGCTCCCTGAGCTTTACCATTGAATATGTTCCAGTTGAGCCAAAGCTCCATTGTTGTAATGCCATTGAGGAACAATCTACAGAAGGATTTTCCCCTTAAGGATTCTGCTTTTCAGAACTAAATGAAAGACAAACATGAAACCAAAATGGATAAGGAAGACAAAGAACTGTCAGTGATGCTTAATCTCTGGATTCCTACAGGTTAATGGACCAGGAAGCTGGGACTGGTGCTGTTGAGGGGAACGGGTAAGTCATATTTATTCTATTAGCCTTCAAGTGTGGAATTTCCTTATTTGTTCTGTGTTTTGTGCAAATAATGTGATTAGAAAGGAGATCCAAAGTAATTTTTCAGACGCAGGTGATGTTTGCACATTTTAATGATTTCTACCCTACCCCGCAGCCCACCGTACTTTCTACACTATAATAATTGCCTCATAATCATGTCTAATTTCAGGATATTTCTGCTCTGTCTTAAATGATACTGGTTACTCAAAACTCTTCACTGAGTGCCTCAGAATTTCTTTCAGTTGCTGGTACTAAAGTCAGCAACTAAACTATCAAAGTGTCTGTCAGACTCAGGGAATTGGAAATAATAATTTGCACAGCATTCCAGATCAAAGGAGGGAAGGAAACTGTTATTCACAGCCCCTTCTCTGGGAACATTATTATTCCTTTTGGATTGAAGCCATAGGAAGATGCTGTATAACATATGTTTTTAGAATGTGTAATTTAACATGAGATATTGTCATAAAAAGGAAATTACAAAGTTGTATTTAGCTTGAGGTATTCCTATTAGTCTTTTTTACGCTTTCTTTCATTGTTTTGAATGAAGTTGGCTGTCCATTAGGAAAAAAACATAGGTATTTTTGTATTCTTGATTTAAATGGAAAATAGTGAAACTGTTCACGACAATTTAACATTTTTTTTTATGTGCTCCTTGTATGTGGGTACAGTGCACTCGAGTAAGTGACTATGGTCACATAAATGAATAATTCATTTGATTATCTCATTCCTGTTCTTCCCTTTACAATTGTAATGGAATTATAGAAACTGAAATGTGACTTCTATCCAGTGGCTTAAGCGCCTTTGAGTGAACTAAAATACAAGTCATCTATAAAATATTTTTGGTTTGTCTGTTTGAATGAAGGGATTAAAAAAAAGGGAGAAACTAAAATTGCCTTTTTTTTTTTTTTGAGATATTGGGTGATGAAACTAAGAAACACTGAAGGGTTTCAGATACATTACAGAGACAATATCAATAAACAGAAACTCCACAGCCTCCTTTATTTCCCATTAAATGTTCTTATTTTTGGAGTACTTTTCTTCCTATTACAGCAGCAGCATATAACTTAGAATAAGCTTTGCCGTGAGGTCTGAGAACTGAAGTTCTAGAAAGGCATTCAGGCACCAAACCCTCAAAACTGCTCTCCTAGAGAGGGTGAGTGATCAGTGAATTAAGAGTAAGGAAAGAACTGGAGGACAGGGGGATCATATAAAAGAGGTTTTTCAAATCTTTTTAGTTGGGGACTCACTTTGCTTAGTTAAAATGCTTTCTTTCTTCATAGTTTCCTGACTTCTTTTCCCACTAACCTCTTCTCTCTTCCATACCTGCTATCTGATACTGTGTTGACCACATTTGTACACACACACACACACACACACACCCTGGTGAAAGACATGAGCCAGCTGAGTATTGCATGGACACTGTTGTGGCTGGAACCCAGTATAGAATGATAATGGAAAATGAGGTTAAGGATCCTACCTGAAGAATCTTTCTCCCATAGGCCAGGGGTTGGCAAACTAAAGTCCACTGGCTAAAACCTGCCCTTTTTTTTTTTTTTCTTTCTTTTCTTTTCTTTTCTTCCTTTTTTTTTTTTTTTTTTGTAAAGGCTTATTGGAATACAGTTATCCCCATTACCCATTTATCTGCATATTGTCTTTGGCTGCTTTCAGGATACAGTGGATGGCAGAGTTGAGTAATGGTGACAGAGACCATACGGCCTGCCAAGCCTGAAATATTTATTATCTGGCCCATTATGGAAAACATTTGCTGACCCCTGCTAAAAGCCAAAACATTATTTCAGAAAGGGTGGTCCCAGACCAGCAGATTCAGCATCACCTAGAAAGTTAATAGAATGCAAATTCTCCAGCCCCATCCCTAATGTGAGGAATAAAAGTATCTAAGGGCAGGGCTCAGAATCTTTCTTTTAACAAACCCTTGGGGTAATTAGGAGGCACTCTTAAGACTCTCCTGGGTTAGAGTGTCTCAACCAGATGGTGTTAATGGGTTGTAGGTGTGCAAAGAGATTGGTCTATAGGCCATGCCTGGCATCATGTAGGATCACACAGGATCACAATCTGGGGCAGAGTATAACTCAAATTGTGTTTTAGAAATTCGTTTGAGCTAAGCAAGTAGATGGGGATTTCCATACAAAATGAATTTCCTATCAATCTCAGAGATTATTTTGTAATAACAGAAAAGAACATTTGGATAATACTTTATAGTTTGCAACGTAGTCCAGAGTAATCTCAAAAGGCATTTCCAGATTGAAAGTGTTACCTTAAGATGCATAAAACCTTAGGTTAGAAGGCACGTATCTACATGTATTGTGTTTGTGTGTATTTAACAACTTTTCTTTAAGAAAAAGAAATATCTTTGAGGTGGATTCAGTAAAGGGATATACAAATTTATTTTAAAAATACCCTTAATGCCAACCTGTTGTATCAAGCTTTAAACAAATATTATATGGTATGAATATCTAGACTGGATAAACTATCCCAGGAGATCATTTTGAAGATATTCAGTAAGTAACTTACTTGAAATATTAATCTCCCAGATTGCACCTAAATAAGATTCCAGTGACAACAATCCATTGCAAGTCATGTTTTTAGAACATTTCTCTTGCTTTCAGCAAGGCATGCCTGTACGCTAACCCATTCATAACTGGCAAGTGCATGGTTGAATGTCAACTAGCAAGTAATAAACAGTGGCCCACTGCCCACCCATCATAAAGATAAAGAATGTTGACTTTTAGTGGTTTGTAGACTAGGGCCAAAACAGAGCATTGGCCTTAGGAATTGGGCCTGTAGCCTATTGACATTAGATCTTCAGATTCCTTTCTGCAAATTTCTGTCCTGGAATTTAGGCTGGTTCCTAAACTATGTCAGATCAGTCGGGTCCAGGATGCTTTGAAAATTCCCTGTGGTTTTTGTCTATCTAGGGATTTCCGCCATGCTCAGAGTCTTGCTCTGGTCCAGTTTGGCCTGAGACATTATTTGGACTGGCATGCCCACTAATCCTGTGCTTGCCCACCAAATATATACACACACAGACATGTCATGGAAGCACTTGGACATTTGGACTCCCAAACCCTGTGGGGATACGAGATAGAGATGCAGGCCCTCCGCGGGATAAATCAATCAGACCCACTTTGAATCATTGCACAGTTAAGCCAAGATCGCAAATATCACAGATGGGGTCAAAACCCTTCCCACCACTGTGAGGGGCTTTGTGTGCATGCATGCCTGCTTCAGCTGACATGCACCTTATTGGGCCCAGGAGTATATGCACTACCAGAGAGGTCTGCCAGAGAGAGGCAGAAAGAGGCCTACACTGGTCCTGCGTAGGCATTTCCGGGCTCCTGTATACAGAGTATAGTCTGAAAGAGGAGATGGGGGCTCTGGGTGGGCCTGTCCTCTAGGCCTAGACTTCTGGCTTCATGGGGGACATAACAACTAGAGGAAGACTAGAGTAGACCCCCTGAAGTGGGGGACCTGGACAGAGGCCCAGGTTGACCGAGTCTAACAGTGGCTCTAGATAGATCTTCTCAATCTTCTCACATTGACATTAGTGGCCATATAATTCTTTGTTGGGGGAGGCATCGTTGTGTATGTGGCAGCCTCCTCGGTCTCTACCCACTAGATGCCAGTAACACCCCAACTGTGTCACCAATAATGTCTCCAGACAATTTCTGGCACATGTGGCCAAATGTCTCCAGAGGACAGAATCATCCCTGGTTGAGAACCACTGTTCCACACCAAATACCACTTAGTCTCAGCATGTGTGGGTCTTCCTCGATCGACTCAAAACCAGATCCTCCTTCACTAGGCTTTTAAAACAAGAATGAAATGGAAAGTGAGGCAGATCCTTTACATTACATCCTATATTATCAGTGTGGGTAATGGTGGTTCCTAGCCTTGTGAGATTGCTCACAATCACATTGGAAGGTAAAGTCAGAAATCTGCATCCTCAAATTTTATCAGCCTGATATTAGGAACAAATCCATCAGGCAGATGGGTGCTATTTCAGAATCAAACATCCAAGAAAAACTCATCTCATGCACTGATTCTATCAAATGTATACAATGAAACTACAGACTTTGACTCCATTAACTCAGAAGAAAACCTATTTGGTGCTATAAATCCAAAGTTGAGAACAGAATGCAAATGTTCAGAATAGATATGCTACCCACCAAAATACATCAAGAATAACAGACATTACGTTTCACTTACTGTGTCGACGTGTGTGTAAATCTCGTAGACTAGGGTCTACTTGAAATTATGTTTCTATCATTCCCCCAAATAAGAGAATATAAAAGTAATTAACAAGTTACCTGCTTATTCCAAACCATCCAAATTTATGTTATGGAGTTTTGCTTGTCCTTTTTGTTTTATTTTTTTGTGGGGGGGGGCTTGCATATTAAAGAAGAAATTTTGTTTCAGTTAGGCAGGAACATGTAGGAAATTATATAGAGCAGTAGTCAGCCTGTGGGCCAAATTCAGTCAGTTTCTGCTTTCTAAATAAAGTTTTACTGGTACACGCTTACGCTTGCTTATTTATTTGTTTGTCTATTTATTTATTTATCTATCTATTTATCTGAGAGAGAGAGAGAGAGAGAAAGCATGAGCAGCAGCAGGCAGAGGGAGATGAAGGCTCTCCACTGAGCAAGGAGCCCAATGAGGGACTCCATCTCAGACCGTGGAATCACGACCCAAGCATAAGGCAGACGCTTAGCTGACTGAACCAACCAGGCACTCTTAAGCTCATTTATTTACATGTTTTCTATGACTGCTTTCATAGTATAATAGCCAACTTGAGTAGTTGCAACCAACTGAGACTCTATGGCCTGCAAAGTTGAAAATATTGATCTACCCTTTACATGAAATACTTGTTGACCTCTAATACGGGAGATTCAGGCATGTGGGGTGTCTCTCTCTCTTTTTTTAAAGATTTTATTTATTTATTTGAGATAGAGAGAGAGCACAAGCAGGGGGGCAGAGGGAGAGGGAGAAGCAGGCTCCCCACCGAGCAGGGAGCCTGAGATGGGGCTCGATCCCAGGACCCTGGGATCATGACCTGAGCTGAAGGCAGATGTTTAACCGACTGAGCCACCCGGGCGCCCATGTGGGATGTCTCTTAAGAGAGCTTCCAAACATTTACATGCATGCTTAACTTGCCTCAAGTTTCAGTCCCTTTTTATGACTGTACACTTAAGTTCATATTTTGTGTTGATGAGGGTTATAGTAGTTGTTTCTGATAATTTTCTGGACATGCCATAATGCGAGTGATTTAATTTCTGTTTCAGCTTTGGGCACCAACCACTGGTTGAGGGGGAGGATGTATTTCCCAATGATTAAATCTAGGCTCTTTTTACCCTAGATGGTTGTCACAGAGGGGTCTTAGTTAAACTTACTGTTGTTCTGATAAAATTATCTCAAATCCAATTATATCTCCTTAAATGACTAAAAAATGTATTAAGTGTTGGAATGAACTTTGGAATAAGCAATTCTCTTTCTCTCTTTTTCTTAAAAGCTTTCCTAATATTTGGACACTGCTCATATTTTCTACTTAATACAAGAAATACTTTCAGCTGGGTTCTTTGGTGTTGCTCATGTGGAAGGATGGCAGGCGGCTATTTTGAGGACTACCATTTGTCATTAAGATGATCATCCTCTTATTCGATGGCATTTTTATATTCTGATTTTTCTTTTCTGATTCAGGGAAAGTCAGGGATAGAATTCCATTATGACATCTTTGTGCACTGTGTTTTTCTCCAGTCATCTGTAATAGTTTGTGAATGTTGTGCTTGAGAGGATTGAAGAACCATTGAAAACACTTAAGAATTAAAAAAAAATCTTAGGGCCCCAGTCTTCCTTATAATAAATATTATAAAATACTTATATGTCACAGACCTATGGCTCTAGTATACTTAATATATACATACATATATATCACTATTGGTATTATAATATGTAAAAAAATATTAAGAAGACTTACTATATATGTGTGTGTGGGAGTGTGTGTAAACCCTATGCTTGTAGGTGTATGAAGGTATGTGCCTATCATACAGTGTGTGAGAAACAATAATCTAAGAACAAAATTGAGGGTGGGACCTTGAAGCAGGAAATCTGTCAAGGTCAAATGTTCCTTGATGGAACTGAACTTGTTTATATTGACCTCGTTATCTTTGTGCTGCTTAGAAAATGCTGATCATGTAAAAAGAAAACATTCTTTACTCTATTGGCTTTTAACTTTTGGAAGCAGATTCCTTCTTTTCTTCTACATTTTATTCTTCACCAGATTTTCTTCCTTTTTTTTGTTTTTTCTTCACCGGATTTTCTCTTTGGCTCACTCCCCAAGGTGTTGCTGGTTGCCTCGAATCCTAAGTGTTCCTTTTCCACAGTTTCTGTGGCATCTCCTACAAATGCTGCCTTCGAGGCAGCATTCTTATCCCCTGTTTGGAGATGACAGGACTCAAGGTTCCCCACAAACACAATGTCCTTAGTTCTTAATCCCTTCTTTCTGTTTACTTTTCCTCGCTAAATCACAGTCAGCTTGTCCTAGGTCTTAAGGAGAGCAGCTCCACCAGCCCAAACTCACTCCCTGTGATGGAGGGTTCCTTAAACACAAGCTGAGTGTTGATGCCATCCTTGTCGCCCTTCTAGAGGAAGCACATCCCTCCGATTTCTAGTTTACCTTTGTCACCTTGTTTGTTTAGCTCCCCCCAGCTCCCAGACTGTGAGCTGCCTATGCAGAAGAATTATGTCTTGATTATCTTCGAATTCCCCAGAGGAGTGTCTCTGGACACAGTCAGTGACAAATGATTATTTATTGAGTGAAAAAGATGATAAAAAATTCATTTTAAGCAGTTTATATCAGAAAGAGAGTTTAAGTAAACAATGGATTCTGTTTCATGCCAACTGAACTGACCCAATCTCTGATACTAACATGCAGCGGAGGTCATGGATTTCATAGCTGGGGAGGAAACTGAAGTCATACATGGTCCAGTCATCTCAGTTGACTGTTGAGAAGCGTGAGGCTCAGAGAGGAAAGGAGAAATAAACAATTACAGGGCACCCGCTGTATGTCGGGCAGTGCTTGGCAATGTCTAATCTTCATGGTAACCCCTTGCACACTCATTATTCACTCTACGAAATAGGAGCGTACTGTGAAAAGTCTTGGCATGACAGGCTCAAGTTCGCAGATCCTGAGCAGAGCTGGTTCTGCTGAGCTTCGAAGCCATGGTCATTTCCTCATACCCTGTCAAGGCAGCCCCTGAGTACTATAATTTTGCATTGCCTGATATTAACTGAAAATCACATAATAGCTAACTCACAAGAAATAGAGAGAGAGGGAAAGAAATATGTTACAAGATATCACAAAGAAACCATCAGCCTTATTTAGGATAGGAGAAATCTGATAGGGCAAAAGGCCCTGCTTCCTCAACAAAAAAATGATATTAACCCACCACCATCACCACAACAGGTAGGAGAGGATTCCAGAGAGGGACTTAAGAGACATATTTTCCAAATACAACCTATGGGATCCGGGCAGCATCCTGAATCACAAACCAACTGTAAGAGGGAAAAAAAATATTGAGGGCCCTGGGGAAATTGAACATGAATGGATATAAGATGATAGGAAGGACTACTGTGAATTCTTTTTGATAGGAAACTATTATTTTGATTATATTTAAAAAATCCTGGTATGTTAGAGATTCATAGATCATCAAGGGTGAAGAGATATGCTATCTGAGATTTATTTAAAATATTCCAGATGAATTCATATACTATTTACTTAATTAGAGGTATGTTTTTAATAAAAGCTGTAATACCCAGAGCCTTTAATTTGGTTTGGCTGTCAGAGAAGATATCAGTTCTCGTCTGGATATCTTAGGCAGGATGAAAATTCCTCATTTATACTTAGGAGGACTCAATATTAAAACAAAGCCAAATTTCTCCAAAATCAGAGTGTATGCAGACTGATAAGCTCAGGTAGAATTAAAACATTCCACTCTTCCTCTAGGAACAGACAGTCATAGTGGGGATAGTATGGTTCATGGTCCTTGAAAACCCTCCAAGGTCATCTGACACGTCCAACTTGGAGGCATCTCTTCAAACCAAAGCAAGGATGTCTCCATCTTACAGTCCTTGGGGGTAGAAGCTCTGAAGTGAGCAAAACCCATGGGTAAAATAACAGCTATTTTCAAGGATTTTTGAAAAGCCGAGGAATGGGTGAATTTACAGCTCATTTACATAGATGCTGTTTGCAGCCCAGCCCCCTAAAAAACCCCATCTACCTCTTGATACTTCTTTCAAAGAGTACTCTGGAAGAAAGAAAAGAAAGGGCTCAACTCCTGCAGGCCTCTGCCCATAAAAGTCCTCTAGCTTCCCATCTCTGTGTTAAAATTTAAAGAGAGACAAGAATTGAGGGAAAGGAGATAAGACCTCCACGGTTTGAGGGGAATCTAGAACATTCTGTGTCAGGGTGAAAAAAGGGAATCCCCAATTTCTGCACCAAGAACATTTTAGATCTCTTAATATTGGCACGTCTCTGTCTATAATGTGCACACAAAATACCCTGGAAATTTTGTCAAAATGTAGATTCTGATTCAGCTAGCTGGTCCAGGAGTGGGGGTGGGGTGGGGTGGGAGAGTGGGCGCTGAGATTCTGCATTTCTAATAAGAAATAATAAGAAATTCTGCATCTCAGAAGATGTGCTGCTGCTGGTGGTGGTCCACAGACCACACTTTGAGTACTGATCACATGGCTACTTTTAGAGGTGGGATAGAATTTTCTCGTTTATCTTTTTCTAGGGTCAGATCTTTATTATGTAGCATTTGTGAAAACTAATCTGTTAGCCCATTTGACTGCTGTCGGAGAGTGAGTCTAATGAAGAGACTTAATGTTAAATAAATGGTGACCATTTACAACCCTATAAATTATAAACCTTCGGAAAGGATTGGAGGAGGAAGCAATGAGTAGGGGTTGGAGACAAACATTTCCTTTGTTCTGGGCTTTTATTCAATATATTTTTTCTCATTTAAGCCTTACAAAACCCCTCTGAGGTGAATGTTATTGTCCCCATTTTATAATAATAAGAAACTGAATCACAAGCTTAAAACCATCCAAAGTAAAATGTGGGAAATTCTATAAGAAAAAATGACCTAGTTTCTTAAAAAATAAATGGCATATAAAAAGGAGGAGG
>CM052885.1:91831747-91857545 GCA_028534135.1 Potos flavus
TTAGTTAACCATGTCTGCAGAGGGTAGGATAAGAAAGTCTTCAGAAAGGGGACATCTGAGCTGGAATTTGAAGGCCAAGTTTGGAGGTGAAACACTTTCCTAAGATGACTCTTCTCATAAGAACAGCTCTCAGTCCACCATCGTGAATCTGTAAGGAGAACCACGATGTAAACCTCCTCCTCTGCAGGAGCAGTAGACTCAGTGATTCAGCGCTCTCCTGAATAAACTGTCTTAGCTTTTAAGTACTAAGTTATGGGTATTCATATGTGGTCTGCTTTCCTGATTGCTGTTGTATTTGAACTTCACTCCTTCACTTCTTAGAAACAGTAAGTGTCTTCAGCCATGAGGCCCTCTTGGAGGACATCAGTGTTGTACAGTTTAAAGCCATTGTGAATAAGTTATGTGAGCAATCCCTACATTTGCAGTGGAGAGAAAGGCAGTGGGAGTTGAAGATGACTGGTGATCTGATATTTCTCTTGCTTGCATTGTGAAATTTAAATGTGTGTTGGGGGGGAGGAGCTCTTTAATAATTAGGTATAATTATTCGCCAGCTATCCTGGTCTTAGATAAGCAGCCACAAGAAAAGAACCATGTATGAAAAAGTGAAATGAGTGTATCTGAGCTGGTGAATTAAAAGAACCAGAATGGTTGGCATGAATTTTTCATTGTGTCTCAAAGCACCCATTTTAACTGCGAGGTTGTTGAATTTCAGTGTCTCAAAGCACCCATTTCAACTGCGAGGTTGTTGAATTTCGTGGAGGATGGATTTGGTGACGTACCAGGAGTGTTGGTTGGAGAAGATGTGTGTATATATACACCAACTACCCTTGTTGTTGATCTGTCTGTAACCAGATGTCACAACATTTAGAATAACAATATGGGTAAAACACAGCTGGATTTATTATAGAACAATGTAATGGCCACACTTCTTTCCCTGGAACATGCACAAGCGATGTCAGAAAATGCTAAACAAATTAAGTCAAAATTTAAAATGGGCCTGGCTATTTACTATCCGAGGATCCATTGGCCATCTGGAACATACAATAAAAGGAAATCCATTAGAAGGAACCTTCTGAAACATTCAAACGCTGTAGGTTGGCTTTGGAAAGCTTAAAAGAAGAGGACAGCAGAACCAGTTCCTACTTGGACTGGAGTTTGTTTATTTTGCTTGTTTGAAATCAGAGCCAAAGGCCCTACTGGTTTCGACTAGCCGTATGTATTTGTTTCTGTACTTTTGAGCTGGGCCAGTTTCTGCAGATGAGACTTTGCAGATAGCACAAGACTTTCCCTCTGGTTTTAAGGACTGCCAACATTTCTGGGAAATCATTCCTGAAATTATGTCTTCTCCAAGAAGCTGCCTCTGTGTCATGAGAAGAAAAAGCATAATTTAATGTATAACCACTTACAGAGAAGATAGGATCATTGTGCTATGGAGTGGAAAAGACCCATGCACTGTGGGCAAAGTTGTAACCCTTACCCTCGAAACAGCCTGTGCTCCACTTGGGGACACAGGTATCTACCCAAATCCCTTGACTTCCCCAAGGGAAAGAGGGAGAGAAGGGCGAGGTGGGAAACCCAGCGGTTTAGCAATATTACAACTAGGAACACCAGCATCGGGAACAGTGCCTTTTGTCCATCTCCTCCTGGGGACATAGTTGAGAACAGACAGCCTTCCCCACCTGAGAGCAGACAACTCCAGGTGGAGGCCTGGGCATGCATTTCATCCCCTCAGTGTGCTCAGCACTGGGGGTGCTTTAGGACTTAGGGCCCTGGCCAGACCCTTGCCTGTGATGATGGAAGGACGTCTAAGATGTCTCTGCTAGGCAATGCTAGAGCTGGTATTACAAATCCAGAAGAAAGCTATGGTCTATTGGGACAAAGATATTTTAGTTTAAAAGCTAGAGGATCATTTTTTAAATTACAATGAAAACAATGGCTTCCAGTGAGAAGGACCAGTGACCGTAACCTGAGGGCTCTGTAGTTTTATACGGCTCACAGTCTGAACCTGGGCCCACAGCACCTGGAATCCCCACTAGTTGCAGCCCAGATGGATGTTCCAAAGAAATGTGTACATAGAAGTACAGCCTTTTCTGTTTAACATTTTAAAATTGAATCTTGTATTTAGAATTTTTATCGGTGTACATTCTCCCAAACAGCTGTGTCTCTGGACATGCATTCTGCTGCTGGAAATTCCTTTCTGGTTCTCTTCTGCCATGTGAACTCTTTACTTAGCCTTCAGGAGACATTTCAAATAGTAGGCACTCCGAGAACCCTCCAGTCACACCACAGTTTGCAAGGCGGTGCCTGGAGCTTTCCCTTCTCTATATGCCTCCCTCTACAAATATACAATGAGCTTCTTCAGGGCAAAGATCAGCTTAGACACTCAAATAATAATGAGGATAGAGAATAATCATTGAGCCCTTACTAAAAAATACATACTGTCCTGAATTAGTTATACTACTTCATTAAACTTTCTCAAGCATTTTATTGTCCCTAGTTTGCAAAGGAGTCAGGAAGCACAAGGAGGTTAAGTAACTTGCCAGAGGCCACAGAGCTGGGGAGCCGGCTAAAGCAGGTTTCCAACCACTGAGAGTGCCCATCCTGACTTCCAAGTCTGGCTCGTTTGTTTGTTTGTTTGTTTCCTTGCTTATTTATTTATTTACTTAGATTTTATTTTTATGTAATCTCTACACCCAATGTGGGTCTTGAACCCACAACCCCAAGATCAAGAGTCCCATGCTCCACTGACTGAGCCAGCCAGCCTCCCTCTCCCACCACGCCACCAAGTCCAGCTCTTAATCTTACTAGGACTTCCTCACCTGGGATCCACACAACCCTGAGTCCAAGAATAGAATTCAGGGGGATCCTTACACAGGGATGGGAAAAACAGCCCGTCTTTTGGTAATTTTTAGCTGAATTGTAGCACTTCCTATGACTGTGAATGTGGTCAACAGACTGCAGTGGTGTCTATAGCATCTGGGCCATTGTCGCTAGCAGACATCACACACATTTTCTTAGGGCGTGATAGTTGTGGCTGCTCTCTCGAAATTTTGTCTACATTCTTCACTCCTTGGTAATCACAGTAGTCATTATACCTACCACTACACGTTGTTGTTTAAAGCATTCATAAAATATAAATCGTAAGTTAGTTAAAAAAATTTTAACTCTTTCAATAAATTGGTTTTTTTGGTAATCTACGTTTTTTAAAAGTTTATGCATTTAAAACATCATTCTAAATGAAGTACTGATACATGTTATAGCATTATGTTTTCTTTTTTTTTGACAGATTGAAGGAGAGAGAGAGTGAGAGAGAGCGAGGACACATGCGTACATGGGGAGTGGGGGGAGAGGCAGAGGAAGAGGGAGAGAGAATCTTAAGCAGGCTCCATGTTCAACTGGGAGCCCGATGTGGGGCTCAATCTCATGACCCTGAGACAGGACCCTGAGATCATAACCTGAACTGAAATCAAGAGTTGGACTTGATTGTTGGACTTGATTGACTTGATGGTTGGTGGTGAGACCTAATTGACTGACCTGCCCAGGTGTCCCTGCTACACCATTATATTAAAAGAAAGTACCTAATTGTAGAGGACCACATACTGAGTGATTCCATTTCTATGAAAAATCCAGAAGAGGCAAATCTGTAGAGACAGAAAGCAAATTAGTGGTGGCCAGGGCCTAGGGGAAGGGGAGTTAAGTAGTAGCTACTAAATGGATGTGGAGTTTCTTTTTAGGGTGAAGAAAAATGTCCTAGCATTAGATTCCAGTGATGGTTGTACAACTTTGTAATTATACTAAAAATTATATGTAATTATACTAAAAAACTATTGGATTTACACTTTCAATGTATGAACTTTATGGTATGGAAATTATATCTCAAAGTGTTTCAAAAAACAGTATTCTGAGAGGGGGCTTGTAGGCTTCCCCAGGCTGTTCATGGGTCCCTCAGCACAAACACAAAGTTTAGAATCTTATTCTTGATAAATAGGCGGAGAGCTTCTGATTTGAATGGAAAAAAGAAAAAAAAGGTAACGGCTAAGTATTGTGAGTTTAAGGTACTAAATTTAGATCATGAAATAAAGTAATAGGGAATTGCCAGGATGGAATGTGAATATCAGGGAAAAGTTTTCTGGGTCACTTTCAGAGGACTATAGTAACAAAACAAGGGGCGTAGAGGTCAATATTGATCCATTGCTCCTTGTTCTGGGGTATCACATTTCCTTCCATTTTTTCCAGTGAAGTCCCTGCTCTCAGGAAACCCCAGAGCAGGAAACGGTAGCAGCAACTCGCTTTCATTTTCTGCTCCCCTCGACCCCACAAAGATGCCTCTGTGATGAGTGCAAACAATTCCTTTTCGTCCCTTTCGTGGAGCCATCATCTTTGCCCACAAAGAGCTCTCTTTTGTAGCCTGTCCCCTAGGATGGTTGGTGGTGAGACCTGAAGGACAATGGTGGTTTTCGGGGTGTCTTTGCTTCAGACATCTCTCCCTGGAAGTCTCCCCCTCCCCAGCAGGGCCTTGCGTCTTCCACGAAGATTCTGTAATGACCAGGTCCGGCCTGCCATGGTGCGAACGGTGCCCTCCCCTCCTCCCTCACTGCTCATGGGGACCCCACAGTTCAGCATCGCAGCAGGCACAGTTGGTGCCCTGCCTGGGCTCCACTGCAGCTCTGGGGGACACTTTTTTGAAAAATTTGAGTACAGTGGGCACACAACTTCCCATCAGTTTCAGGTGTACAAGGCAGTGATGCGACAAGTTTATATATTGCCCAGTGGGAGCTAACATCTATCACCATGCAATGCCATTACAGTACCATTGACTATATTCCCTATGCTGTGCCTTTTATTCCTGTAATTTATTCATCTCATAACTGAAAGCCTGTACCTCCCAACCCCCTTCACCCCTTCACCCATTTTGCCCAACTGGGGGACACTTTCTATTCATGCACACAGCCTTTTATCTGAAGGACCCGCTATACTGTTGGGGTCTAAAGGGCTTCCTTGGCTGGAGAAGGGTGCTCAGCATGGCTGTGCTCAGCCTGGATGAGCCAGGAATTCATCGAGCCGGGGACAATCTGCAGCCAATAATGGACAAGAGTTAGTGGATAAACACTTTGTTTTCTTCGTCATTCAGAGGGATTATTCTGGGGCTGTACTCCCAGAAGGATTGACCTCAGGTGTGCAAGCGGTCACCTGCTCAGCACTACACTCTATTACCATGCCTTCGTTCCCCGTCTCACTCCATCAGCCCCTTGCTTGTGTTTGTTGAAATCATCCCCCAAATAAACCTGTGGCACCCATGTTCTTGTCTCAGGGTCTGATGTCAGGCGATCTTCCCTTGGGCAGGCATCCATGATGTATGGCTAAAGCAGATCTTTAAATATGATCCACAGCAGAGGGACCCATCGTGTGACACACCGAGGGCCAAGCAGATCCATTGGGAGGCAAGCTCCTCATCCCACTCCCTCTGCCATTGCTCAGACATTTTCGGACCTCTTCTTTTTGAATTGCCTTCAGCGCCCCCGGAATATTGGATTCAGATCTCCAGAAATGTTCACGTGCTGAGTGAGCATTGGCAGAATTGTTTTAAATTGCCAAAAGTTAACCCAGGATAAGTCAGGTTATGTAAGATTGATTCAGGTAGGTGACAGAACTCTTCTTTCCCCCCACTGATCGAAATTCCAAAGGGGGAATTCCAAGATTGTGTTAGCCAGTTCACAAGAGCCATGAGATGGGGACCATCTGAATGTCCCTCAAGTGATGAACGGATAAACAAATGTTGTCTGGCCCTATGATGAAATATCATTCAGCCCCCCAAAAAGAACTCTGGTACGTGCTACAACATGGATTAACTTTGAAACTGTTCAGTGAAAGCCATCAGACACAAAAGGCCATACACTGTATGATTCTCTTTATATGACACATTCAAAAGAGATAGTCCATAAAGAAAGAAATCAGACTAACGTTTGCCGGAGGGTGGGCAGAGGTGGGAATGGGGAATGGTTGCTTAATGGATATGGGGTTTCCATTTGGGGGCAGTGAAAATGTCCTGGACCTCAATAGAAGTGGTGCATTTGTAATACTGTGAATGTACTAAATGCCACTGAATTGTTGACTTTGAACTCTTTAATGGTTAATTTTATGTTATGTGAATTTTACATCAATTAAAAAAAAAAAAGCATGTATTAAAGTATATGTTAGTGAGATGGTAATGTCCTTCTATTCTTTTCCTGGAGGCAGGGATGCTATTCTAACTATTTGGCGAACCTAATGAGAACCAGATCTGGTACGGGAGAAAGTCTGGAAAAGGCCGGAGGGGCAGAACATCTATGGCTGGATCAGAGGGGCTTGGGAAGCTGGGGCCATGAAAGGGCACTCTGGGGGTTCAGGGCAGTGGTGGTTCACCGTCTGATAGGGAAGTGTCTCAAGATCTTGACAACTGGATCGTCTTTCTGGGCTACACTGGTTAAGCTCTACCCCACAGGGGATGACTGGGAGACTGACTTCTGTGTTTGTACAATTGGGATCTCTGTCCAAGAACAATCCCTCCTTCCAACTCCATGGTCCAGAATGGGTGGAGCTGGCATGAGTGAGCCCACCAGCCTCTTATCTGGCAGCCCCCAGGCCCTGATGCCATTAGGACAGATACTCTGGTGCAGGACACTCACCTCCTTCCCATCCTCCTCCCCTTCCTACAGGCTGGGAAAATTCCATATTTTGGAATCCCATGGAAGCACAGATGGGAGGCTGGGCTCTACAGCCTTGCTATTCAAAAAGTGGTCTGGAATCAGCAACTTAGCTGTCACTGGGGAGCTTTTCCGAAATGCAGAAACCTGGAACCTACCCCAGTCCTGCTGAATCAGGACCCTCAGGTAATTTCTGTGCACATTAAAATCTCAGAAGCTGAACTTTAAGAAACAGTGCCTTAGGATTGCTTCCTCTCTTGTCTCAAAAATGTAGGTTTCTGTCTCTCTCCCTTGCAGTTCTCTTACTGGCATCATTTGGAAAAACAAAATAAAACAAAACAAAACAGTTCTTAGGTCTCTTTGGATACTGTGCAAGGCTTTTCTGGGCAAAACCAAATGTAGCTCATAGAAAGCCCATGATTTCTTTAAAGTCTCTTGTTTCATCTTAGAAATTCCTATGAATTTTGCACTCTATTTCCTGGTACATTGATGTTAACCTTAACATAAAATTGTTTTGTTTTTTACTTCCCAAATCTCTGAATAGAATTGAGGTTTCAGGAAGGTGCAATGTATTTTTATTCCCCATGGCTTTGCATCTCCCAGAATCTTGTGCACACCACAGACTAAAAAGCAGATGTAAAGTGATTCAGGAAGTTTGTGAGTCCACAGGGAAACCACTGGCCATTTTAGGCTCCAATTGTTTGGATAAACACAAGGAGGCAGAAATATGATTAGAAGAGAAGACCTGTCTTTGGATTCTTCACTCTGGGTACTGACTACAGAATAGAAACAAAAATTCATGTGAGGTCTTCAACTAAAGCAGGAGGGATTTAGAATAGCTCCAGGAAAGATTCCTGGACTCAGTGACCGTCTTAGGATGAGTTCCCTCAAAGCAGAGCCTGAGACAAGGGTTGGGTGTATAAGATTTATTGAGGAGGCCTCACAAGGAGTGAGGGAAGCAGGGCAGGTCTGGGAGCCCAGCAAGGATGTGGCCTTAGGGAAAGCCCACCCTTAGCTTGATTCACAGGAAGCTCTGGAGCATGAATCACACCCCAAAGTTATCTCACTTGAAGCAAGAGCACTGACATTTTGTTTCCCAGTGTCAGGCAGCCATTGGTGCTTCTGGGCACCCTGGCATCTCTTCCTCCCAGGGCAGTTTTCTGGAGAAAGGGACCTTCTTTGTTAGCAGCAAATCCTCAGGGCAGCCCTGTCCAGAGATCTGGGTAGGCCACCACAGCCTACCATCCCTGACGGTATCTACCATTGACCTTCCCATCATGTGCTTTCACTTAGAGATTGCATCCTGTTTGATTGAATATATGTCACTGTCATTTTCTCTTGTAAACGGTTGCTGGGCATGACCACTAGGGACAGCCACTGGTTTCTGCTCTTGAAAACAAAATTCCCAAAGGCCCCTGGTGATTCCTACCCAATGCCTCACCCACTTGTCATCTCATTCAGGTGAAGTTCCTGGGGTGGCTCCCTTCCTTCCCACTTTTGATTTCTGTGTAGTCCTGCCCCGGCCACACCCATCAGTCCAGGGGAGCTTTTTCCTGAGCACAGAGGCCCAAGAAAATAACAATAGAGCAGCCCTGGCCTTATCATTCTAGCTGATTATTTAAACAGCTGCCAGAGAGCTGCAGCTGCCTTGGCAAGAGTCCAGGGTAAGGAAGGGAGTGAACCAACATCAGTGAGCACAGTCACTGCCGCCACCGTGCAGGAAGGCACCCTTGAGTTTCAAGTGGCCTTTAGACACGGAGATTGCAATCATCTTGTAAGCACCTTGAGTGACTGGGAGTTGAGGAAGGTGGCCTCCTTTTAGACTGTGCAAAATCTGGCAGTGGCTTCAGGAATGCAAACCTTAATCAGGGTTCTTATGTCAAAATTATCTGGAAGCAGACAAAGTGCTTCTCTTCTCTCGTTCACTTCTGTCCCAGCCCATTCTCCTCTCTCTGTACCCTTCCCACTCCCCAGGCAGAGAATGCAGATGCCGTGACTGGTGGGTTACGCTCCATGAGAGGAACCTGAAATGGTCTAAGCAGAACCGAGGAATTCGGAAATAATTCCTGAGAATTTACAGTAAAATTTACTCCCAATGAGACAATTTTATTTTTTACTGTTCCAAGAACCAACTCTAAGTGATAAATAGTATGTTTGTTATGTATGTAGTACATAGATGTCCTTTCTGGCAAGAGCAGCCTTTAAAAAAAAAAATCATAGGGAGTTCAGGGTTCTTTGCTATGTTGACTAATAACTCATAACACTTGGTCGGACATTTCTCTTCCCATGGGGTCTCTCATGATTACTGCTTCAGAATATATTTTGGGAAGCCTAGGATTTTGAATCAGTCTGGGTTCTCCATAGAAACAGAACCAATGAGAGATAGATAGATATTACATGGAATTAGCTCATACAATTATGTTGGCTGAGAAGTCCATGATCGCCAGTCAGCAAACTGGAGCCCCAGGAAAGCTGATGGTACAGCTCCAGTCTGAGTGCAAGGGCCTGGCACCCAGGAGAGCCAGCAGTCCCATTGCGAGCCCAAGTCTGAAGGCAGGAGAAGAAAAATGTCCCAACTTGATAACCTTCTCAGCCTTATAGTCTATTCAGGCACTCCCACCTTGGGAGAGCAATCCTCCTTCCTCAGTCTACCAGTTCAAATCTCATCCAGAAACACCCTGACAGACACATCCAGAATAATGTGGAACCTATTATCTGGACATTCCGTGACCACATCAAGTTGACACGTAAAATTAACCATCACATCACAGATCTATTACAACCTCCCCCAGGTTTTGGTGTCCCAGGTTGACACCTAGTCAGCTCTGTCCTCCATAGACATGAAATTCTACCTCTGGGAGCCCTAATTTGTTCATCCATGAAATGAAAAACTTGAATAAAATAATCTATGAGATTCCAACGGTATGATTTAAAATTCTTTCATAAAATACATAAAAATGCACTCATGATCATATTTGACCTTTCTTTGGGATTTAAGGGTTTGACCCTGCCTTATATTTGGATTTGTATGCATTTATATGGAAGAAGGTCTGGGATTATGATGGCAGAGAAAGAAAATTGCCTCTCAATAACTAATTCTAATCCAAGCAAAAGTCTGTATTCCTATACCTCTCTTAACTATGAGTGGCCAAAAAATATAAGTGGGAGCTGGTAGGTGAGACTTCTGGAAAAATTCCTTTAGAAGGATACAAATAGAGTAGACCCTACCTTCTATTTCCCTTTCTCCTGTTTCTTACCTGGAACAGAGGTGTATTATCGAGAGCTCCAGTAGCCATTTTGAACCATGAAGACATCTTGAGATTGAAAACCATACACTAAAGATGGCAGAGCAGGAAAATGGAAAGAACCTAGGTTTCATCTGACACCACGGAGCCTTTATACTAGCCATGAATATCTACCTCTGAACTTCTTTCGTATGTTGGGGAAATGAATTGCCACCTTGTTTAAATCACTATTACTTTGAAAGTCTTTAATAGGAGATGAATTTAATTTTGAACTGCTATCTGAGAAAGCCCAGCTTCTGATTTCCTCGAAATAGTATTTCTCAAACTTCAGCCTGTGTCAGAGATCCTGTTAAAACACAGAATCCTGGGTGCACCCCCAGAGTTTCTGATTAAGTAGGTCTGGAACAGAGTCAGATAATCTGCATTTCTAACAAATTCCCAGATGATGCCGTTGCTGCTGGCCCAGGGAATACACTTTGAGAACCACTGTCTCAGCACATCTCTAACCTATTTGGACAGAGGGAAAGAAACCTTTGCCTCTTGCAAAATGATGTCACAACCTGAATTACAGTGTCAGTAAAATGATGTCTTTTTTTTTTTCTAAAGATTTTATTTCTTTTTTTTTTTTATAGATTTATTTATTTATTTATTTATTTGAGAGAGAGAGAGAGAGAGCATGAGAGGGAAGAGGGTCAGAGGGAGAAGCAGACTCCCCGCCGAGCAGGGAGCCCCATGCGGGACTCGATCCCAGGACTCCAGGATCATGCCCTGAGCTGAAGGCAGTCGCTTAACCAACTGAGCCACCCAGGCGCCCCAAGATTTTATTTCTTTATTTGACAGAGAGAGAGAGATCACAAGTAGGCAGAGAGGCAGGCAGAGAGAGAGGGGGAAGCAGGGTCCCTGCTGAGCAGAGAGCCCGATGCGGGGCTCAATCCCAGGATCCTGGGATCATGACCTCAGCCGAAGGCAGAGGCTTTAACCCACTGAGCCACCCAGGGGCCCCATAAAATGATGTCTTATAAAACACATTTAAATTTTACTTCTGACCTCATGATGAAGGGCGCCTGGGTGGCTGGCTCAGTGGGTTAAGCGTCTGACTTCGGCTCAGGTCATGATTTCAGGGTCCTGAGATTGAGCCCCAGGGCTGGTTCCGTGCTCAGTGGAGAGTTCGCTTGTCCCTCCCCCTCTTCTTCTGCCCGTCCCCTCCTCGTGGTTTCTTTCTCTGTCTCAAATAAATAAATAAACTCTTTGAGAGAGAGAAAAAAATAAATCCTGATGAATGGCATCCTGGGAAGTTTTCATTTAAATGCATAGGAAATGATGGGTCCCGCATTCTTTCTCCAGAGCAAAGTGCCGAGGCGCAGAGTTGACATTATTTGGCCTCTAAGTACATGGCCAAGAAATGGCAATATGGAATGCTGTGGCTGTTGCCGTTTTAAATGTGCGGTGTTGCTGTTTTCTGTTCTCTCAAAGAAATATCTATCAATGTTTATCATCGTCTCAAATGCTCTCTTTATTGGTATTAAGAGCCGGAGCATGTTTTTTCCTGCAGAGAGCTGAAGAAGATAAACAATCGGGCCCAATTTAACCCAGTGTTTTGGAAAAATCACCTCATGATGTCATTTAGCCCGAGGAAATGTCACTTTCCCAAGTCTCCTCAGGGCAGCACCCTGTCCCTTGTTTCCGGAAGGGAACAGTGTGCCTGAGGAGGTTTCCTTCTCCTGCTGCTCGGATTCTCCAGTGACAACTGGGAAACTCAGTAACTTGTGCAGAAATCTGTCAGAACAGCCCCCCAGGGTGGGAGGGCTGCCTGTTGGGGCCCAAAGCCACCCGTTTCCCTGAGAATGGCTTCCCAAGTCTAGCATTGCATCAGCATCAGTCACGGGCACCTTTCATGGTGATTGGGGCAAGAAGTCCTGGGCTTCAAGACTGTGGTTTTTATGTTTAGATTTTTAAGGAGAAAGAGAAGTGTAAGGTCAGGTGGACTCAGGTCTCAGCATTCCTGGTCTTTCCAGCCCCTGTGCCCCTGTGCTGCCTCTTCAGACCTTTCCCACGAGCAGGGCTCCTTCCCTCCAGGCAGAATGAATCCCGCCCAGGTCTGAGCTCTGTGTATTGAACCTTTTGCTTCCACTCTTTTGCTCTCTGGCCACTTGGCATGGACTAGGTGCTCAATAAAAGTTTGTGGAACAGGGGCGCCTGGGAGGCTCAGTGGGTTAAAGCCTCTGCCTTCGGCTCAGGTTATGATCTCAGGGTCCTGGGATCGAGCCCTCCATCGGGCTCTCTGCTCAGCAGGGAGCCTACTTCCCCCTTTCTCTCTGCCTACTTGTGATCTCTTTCTCTGTCAAATAAATAAATAAAATCTTTAAAAAAAAAAAAGTTTGTGGAACAAATGGGTGGCCCATGTGCAGTGGGTATGAATCAACTATGGCAGCCTGAGGTAACTGGTCTCACCTTTTTCTCTTTTCTTCCTCTCTTCCTCTCATTTTTCCTTCTTTTCTTCATGGGATACTATGGGAGCTCCAAGTCACTACTTTATTAAGACATAATTACATACAGTGAGTAGACAAATCTTGGGTGGATTGTCACCTGAATCCAGAGAAGAACATTTCTATCACCCCAGAATGTCCTCTTGCACCCCTTTTTAGTCACTTGCTTTCCGCCTCAATCCCCAGAGAAAATCTCTGTTCTCATCTCTACCACTATAGATTAGATTCCCTTGTTTGTGAACTTCGTATAAATGTCTGACTTCTCTCCTGACAACATAGTGTTTTCGAGATTCAGATAGCCCCTTTCTTAATTTTCTTAGAAATCAAATTGTCTGACCTTGAGCCCCTGCGATATTGGGCTGCTGGACAGTCATCTGTCAGTACAAGGGCCCTCATGCCTAGCCTCAGCTACAAGGTCATGGCAAATCTGAAGTGGGGAGGAGAGGAGGTCTCAGGCACAGAAGCCTTTGGTGAGGGCCCTCCCTTCCTCTTTCCACATTGGTTGGCCCATTGTCTGAGCCTCCCACTTGCTTGCAAACTAAGACCATTGGGGAGCCCTACAATTCTGAGATGAGGGACCTCTGCTGAGGCCCAGGGCCTCTATGCTTAGAGAATGTCTCCTAGGTGTCCTCGCAGCTGTTGCTTGGAAGTTCTGCCCCACCTCAAGGCTCCATCTTGGATCCTCAGTAGTGGGGGCCTCCAGACCTCTACTTGTTGTCCAGCCTAGGGGAATCTCCTCTCTGTTCCCCTCCTTCCAATTCTCCCAACCCCAAGAATCTACCTCTGTATCCCCTTCTCTTCCTTTTATAAAAGCCAGGAATGAAATTATTTTCTCCCAGCAGCTTCTCTATGGCCTGGCTTGGTCCTGAGAAAAAGGAACACTAGGCCATCTCTGATGAGTACTCCTGGGAAAAGTACTCCAGGACTTCACTTCTGCTGCTCTTTGACTTTTCAGGAAAATCTCCAGTCCACAATAAATTGTTCACTTTGGTGAGTTATTAAAGTCACTCCCTTGTGAGATATTTTAATTCCTGTATCTTTATAGTCACGGGGAAAAAAAAAAAAAGGAAATAACTCAACACAAAACCTCCCTTTAAGCTAAATACCTGCCCAATCCACACCAGCACCAGAACCACAGAATGCTTTGTGAGGAAAATGCACAACCATGCTGACTGGTCTTATTTCAAAGTTAAGGCCACAAAACTCAAATGAGTCTGGAATCCTTTAATACTTTCCAAGAGTGTTCAGTTTCCTGATTTCTAAAACAACTCCTCCGTATCTTTTTCTCTCTCCTCAAACTTCCTCCCCAATTCCCTCCCCAGCGCCACACACCATCCATCTCCACCCCCTCAGCTGATAACCTGCTTCAGATTCCTGTGAGAAAAAGGAAGCAGCCAACCACAACTCCAACAACTTGCTATTTCCAAATTTGGAAGGCACCGGCACCCACTCCCTCGGCCTCCTCGCCTCCTACCGAGGAGATCCGACATCTTCTGGATCTCTTGTCCTCTTCCTTTCCTTAAAAACTTGACTCCTGCAATGGAGTCTTTTTTCCTCCTGTATCACCAATTTCTCCCTCTTTAGAGATCTAGTGTCTTCAGCACACTGTAACTTAACAAACATGTTCTCCTGGAACTACAATATTTGCTTCCCAGAGCTGTTATAACAAGGTCCACTAATGGGGTGGCTTCGAACAACAGAAATTTATTCTCTCACAGTTCTGGAGGCCAGAAGTCTGAAGTCAAAGTGTTGGGAAAGCTGCAGTTCCTCTAAAGACTCTAGGGGAGGCTACTTCCTTGCCTCTTCCAGCTTCTGGCAGCCCCCGGTACTCCTGGGCTTGTGGTAACACAACTCCAATCTCTGCCTCTCTTGTCATGTGGCGTTCTCCCCTAGGGTGTGCCTGTCCTTGTCTCTTCTTCTTTTCTTATGTTTTATTTTTAAAAATGTTAATTCCAGTATAATTAATATACAGTATTATATTAGTTTCAGGTGTACAATACAGTGATTTAACAATTCTCTACATTATTCAGTGCTCATCATGACAAGTGTACTCTTAATCCCCTTCACCTATTTCATCCATTCTCCCACCCATGTCCCCTCCAGTAACCATCTATTGTTCCCTATAGTTAAGAGTCTGTTTTTTGGTTTGTCTTTTTTTCTCTGTTGGTTTGTCTTGTTTTTTAAATTCCACATGAGTAAAATCATATGGCATTTGTCTTTCTCTGACTAACTTATTTCACTTAGCATTATACTCTAATTCCATCCGTGTTGTTGCAAATGGCAAGATTTCATTCTTTTTGATGGCTGAGTAATATTCCTCTCTCCCTCTGTGTGTGTGTGTGTGTGTGTGTGTGTGTGTGTGTGTGTGTGTACCACATCTTCTTCAGCCATTCATCTATCAATGGATGCTTGGGCTGGTTCCATAATTTGGCTATTGTAAATAATACTGCAGTAAACATAGGGGTGCATGTATCTTTTTGAATTTGTGTTTTCATATTCTTTGGGTGAATACCCAATAATGGAATTACTGGATCATATGGTAATTTTATTTTTAATTTTTTGAGAAACCTCCATACTGTTTTCCAGTAGTGAACAAGGGCTCCTTTTCCTCTACATCCTCACCAACACTTGTTGTTTCTTGTTTTTGATTTTAGCTATTCTGACAGATGTGAGATGATATCTCAGTGTAGTTTTGATATGCATTTCCCTGATAATTATTGATGTTGTGCATCTTTTTATGTGTCTGCTAGCCATCTGTAGGTCTTCTTTGGAGAAATGCATATACATACACCTTCTGCCCATTTTTAAACTGGATGGTTTTGGGTTTTTTTTGTTTTTTTTTTTGGCGTTGAGTTGTATAAGTTCTTTATATATTTTGGATACTAACCCCTTATCAGATTATCATTTGTAAATGTCTTCTTTCATACAGTAGGTTGTCTTTTTGTTTTGTTAATTGTTCTTTCCCTTTTCCTTCTTTTCTTTTTAAGAATTTATTTGTTTGTTGTTTACTTAGAAAGAGAGAGAGCATGCACAATTTATGGAGGAGCAGAGGGAGAGAGAGAGAGAGAAGCTCAAACAGATTCTGTGCTAAGCACAGAGCCCAACTTGGGGCTTGATCTCACAATCCCACCATCATGACCTGAGCTGAAATCAAGAGTTGAATGTTTAACTGACTGAGCCACCCAGGTGCCCCTGTTCTTACCCTTTTCTTAAAGATACTAGTCATACTGGATTAAGAGCACACCTTACTCCAGTATGATCTTCTCTTAACTAATTACATCTGCAAAATCCCATTTCTAAATAAGTTCACATTCACAGGAATCAGGAATTAAGACTTTGACATGATTTTTTAGAGGGCACAATTCATTCCAAAATAATCACCTATCTTCCTGTAGCTATTGTACAATGTCTTTACAGTGTCTCCCCTTTGTGGAAGAGTGGTGCATTATATCCTCTCATTGAACTCATTTAACCTTCTCACACAATCCACACTTGCCCCTCATTCCATTCCATGGATACTGCCCTTGTTAGGGCCACCAATGACTCCAGGTTACCAAATCCAACTGTCACTCCACTGATCCTGAACTTGACCTCTCAGCACCACTGTACTATTGATAACTTGTTTCTCTGGTCTCCCATGCATAGCACTCTCTTGATCCTTGCTTCCCATCCTTGCCTCTACTTCCCAGCTTCCTTTGCTGGCATCCCTTCTGTTTTTTTAGGTTTTATTTTATTTTTTGTATCTAAGTAATCTTTACACCCAATGTGGGGTTTGAACTCACAACCCAGAGATCAAGTATCATATGCTCTTCTGACTGAGCCTGTCGAGTGCCCCTGGCATCTCTTCTTGTTTACTTCTATAGGTTGAAATCCCCCAGAGATCATTATTAGTCCCCTTCCCTCTCCTTCAAAACATTCTTCTTAGATGACCCCTCCATCCATTCCCATGTTTCTAAACCAGCTCCATATCTATAGCCTAGTTTGTTTTCTGGACCTCTGAACTCACATATCCCACACATATTTTTTTTTTTTTTACATGTCTACTTGGATTTATAATAGGCATCTGAAACTTAACATGGTCAGACTAGAATTCTTTGATTTTCCTCTCAAACCGATTCTTCCCCATTCTTCAAAATAAAAGGTATTCCCATTTGCCCAGTTATTCACATGAAAAAAATCTAGGTTTGAGGTTTTTTTCTCTTGCGCCCCAGCAATCTCTAGCCCACTCCCAGGTTCTACCTACTCCACCTTCACAGTTTATGTCTTCTATGTCAGCCTTTCTCTGGTCTGGAACAAGCTGCCATCATCTCTCACCTGATGACTAACATAACCCCCCTAACTGGTTGCCTATTTCCAGTCTTGTTTCTCAGAATTCACACTCCTTAAGGAAACCAGAGTGATTTTTTTTTTTTTTTAAAGATGAAAATGAAAGGAATTCCCATGGCATTTGAGTGAAACCTCATCTTCTTGTCTGGTTTACAAAGCCTCTTATAATTTGGCCTGTCTCCTTTCTGGTCTTATCTTGTGCTTGTCTTCCCTCATTCCTCATGCTCCAAGTCCTGCAGCCTTCCTCTCTTCCTTGAACTCTCCAAGTTTATTCTCTCTTTAGGACTTTGGCACTAGCTAGTCCTTCTGTCCAGAATGCTATTTTTTCGCTGGTGTTTGGCTGGCTGACTCTATTAATTCAGACCTTAACCTAAATGTCACCTCCAGAAAAAGGTCAAAGTCAAGCAACTGTGCAGACCCTAACTAAGCCTATTTCCCCCACTCTGCTTTTAAAATAATTCTCTGATGTCATTTACACCAGTTATTTTTTTCTAGCCCATTTGTTCATTCATTCATTCATTCATTCATTTGTTGTCACTTTCTCCCACTGGAACGTAAGCCCAGGAGAGCAGAGACCTTCTCTGTCATGTTCATTATGTGTATCTATGATCTATTGCCACAATAAAGTTGTATGACAAATAGCCAAAACAAAACAAAACAAAACTTGTGTTAAACAAATAGCATTTATTTTTCATGCATTTATTTGCATGTTAACCATTTAGGCTACTTTTGGTGGTGCATTTCTTCTTGCCTCAGTTGGGCTTACACATCTGGCCTTTAGCTGCCTGTCAGTTGGGATGATTAGAATAACTGGACTAGCTTGGCTTGCTTATAAGGCAGTGGTAAGGGTGCAACAGTGAGAACAGGCCCCAGTGAGCAAGTACTTTACAAGCTTCTCATGTCATGGTTGCTGATATCCCATTGGCCAAAGCGAGTCACACAGACAAAGCCCAGGGGCAGAGCAGATGGGCAGTAGAAAGTTATATAGCAATAGACAAGGACACAGGGGAGGGTGTAGTATTGAAACCATTAAGTATTGAGACCATCCACATCTTGTTTAATGAATGACTAAATTATTCTTTCACAATGAACAAAAGGAAAAAAACCACATTTAATGAGAAAAGATTACTCTGGCACACATAGTTATAATACCACAGTCCCAGTGAAGGATTCTCAACTGGGGGTTTCTGAATGGGTTTCAAAGGGCTGAGGAATCTCTGAAATAGTATGTAAAATTAGGAAGAGGTTGCCCTTTTGGGCAGACAGCAGCTCACATTATAATCCAGACCACACCCACTCCCTTGCCTGGGTGCCATTGTGCAGTACATAAGTCATACAACTGTATGCAACTGCTCCTAGAACTTGAATCTTAGGATAATTTTGAGCCTTTCTCTTCTATCTTTAGTGTAGTTTACTGGCTTGACTAGGGCTGTGTCTGGGTGTTTGGATGTCCCCATCTGCCTACTTTCAATGTTGATTCTCACAAGTTGATTATTTCTTGCCATGTCTATTAGAGGAAGAAAGTGGAATCTCATTCTGTCTGGAAAACACTCAGCCTCTTGATGTGTCTCCTGGGGCAACTCCTTCTCAATTTCTATCGGGAAATCTATCTTCATCTTACTGTGGCCTTTGGGGGAAATTACTCTTTAAGCCCTGAACATGGATCAGTCTGCCTCATCTTGAGAAGACACCTTTGGACCAACACCAGTCCCAAATGAATCACCAAGACAGACACAACTGAGGTTACTGTATGTAACACCAATCAAACAAGGTGGCTCCCATCGGCCTCCCTAATTACCCTATTTAAAACACTTTTTGAACACACTCAGAAAGTCTCTCAAGTTACTGATCCTTGTTTGGATCATGAAATGTCTCATTCCTAGAGAGATAGTATCTAACTTATTTCTGTGGATATCATAAATGATGCAAAGGGATTGTCTTCTCATTTATAATAAATATAAATAAATGTAGCTCATTTCAAGTTTCAAAGGGAAAGAAATCCAAGCCATAGTAATGGGATAAAAATGGATGTTTCCATATCTTGGCAATATGTCTATCTTTTCATGTGGTTCTTAAATTCAATTATATCATGGCATCCTTCTTTTAGAATATTTTCTTAATTTGTTTGGACATTCTGACTTCCTTTAATCACAAGTAATCCACATGACAAGAAAGTGCAAATAAGTAAAAGGCAAGAAAAGGTAATATTATTGACGAACATACCAGCTAGATCAGACATCTGATTTTTATAGTATTGAGTATAGAGTTCAACTTCAGAGAAGAATATTTTTCTAGGAGGTTTTACTCTCCCTGAGTTCCTCATGGCCCTAGAATAATTATGGCTATTGATTATGTAGGACGAATCTGAGAAGCTACAGAAAATAACTACTTAAAATGCTGAATGAAGCAGCAAATGATGAACTGTGTTCTCCAGGGTCAAGTGGTAGATAATGTGTTTTTGGAAAACTTTCCATAAAAGAAGACAGGTGTTGCTAAGATGTGACTTCAAAGACATGGCAACTCTATTAAAATTTCCAATGCTAATCCTGGGATTATCAACCTAAACCCTTTTAGATTATTGTAAGCATCCAGTGGCCTTGAATGCCTTGTCTGGAATTATAATGTTGCTGACTATTGTGATTTGTTGGAGAACTGATGCAGTCATCTGGAATCAGAGAAAAAATTATCGGGTTTCTCTGGACCACTATCTCACACCATATGCCAAGATTAACTCAAAATGATTAAAGACTTGCATGTAAAATTTGCAACTGTAAAACTAAAAGAAAACAGGTGGTAAGCTCCTTGACATTGGTCATGGCAATGAGCTTTTTGGATTTGTTACCAAAAGCAAAGACAACAAAATCAAAAATAAACAAGTGGCCTTCATCAAACTAAAAAAAAAAAAAAAAAATTCTGTGCAGCAAAAGAAACCATCAACAAAATGAAAAGGCAACCTACTGAACAGGAGAAAATATCAGCAAGTCATATACCTGGTAAAGACCTCATATTAAAAAATATATAAAGAACTCATACAACTCAATAGCAAAACACCCCACACAATCTGAATAAAAAATGGGCGGAGGATTAGAATAGACATTTTTCCAAAGAAGACATACAAGTGGCCAACAGGTATGTGAAAAAATGCTCAACATCATTTATCATCAGGGAAATGCAAATTAAAACCACAAAGAGATATCGCCCCATATCTGTTAGAATGGCTAAAATCCTAAAGACAAGAGATAAGAAATGCTGGCAAGGATGTGGAGAAAAAAAAGCCCCTGTACACTGTTGATGGGAATGTAAATTGGTGCAACCACTTGGAAAACAGTAAGGAGTATATAAAATATGGTATAATATATATACACACAATGGAACATTATTTAGCCATAAAAAAAAAGAATGAAATCTTGCCATTCGTGACAACATGCATGGATCTTGGAGGTATTATGTTGCAGGAAGTAAATCAGAGAAAGACAAAAATCCTATGATCTCACTTATCTTCGGAATCTTAAAAACAAAACAGGACAACCAGGCTCATAGATACAAAGAACAGATACATGGTTGCCAGAGATGAGGCGTGGGTGGTGGCTGAAATGGATAAAGGGAATTAAAAGGTACAAGTCTCTAGTTATAAAATAAGTAAGTTATGAGGCTATCATGTGCACATGGTGACCATGGTTAACAATGCGGTATTGTATATTTCAAAGCTGCCCAGAGAGTAAATCTTAAAAGTTGTCATTGCCAGAAAAAAAAAGTGCTATAACTATGTATGGTGACGGGTGTTAACTAGACTTACTGTGGTGATCATTTTGTAATGTATTCAAATACTGAATCATTATGTTATACACCTGAAATTAATATAAGGTTGCCAGTCAATTATGCCTCAATAAAAAATGTTTGAAAAATTATCAGGTTTCTGCTTCATGGTTCATTTTTGAAAAGAGCCATAAACAGGGCGGAAAATATTGACAGACTTTGTTCCAGTAAGAGCTTGCCTTTCTATTTCATCTCTCTAGAATTACAGGTCATTGCCCGCAACAATCCATGTGACCGCATTTTCAACCGAAACTCTCGGTCTGAAAGCTATGCGATTTTCTGAGACAATTTTTCCCAGTGACATAAAGTAATTAAAAGTTATTACAGAAAATCAATCTGCCCAGTTACTCTTACCTCTTCTAAACTCGGAACAATCTTCAGGACGGCTTGCTTCTAAACCATGCCAGGAGCTCTCAGAAGCAGATTCTTACTGACTGGGGATTGGCAAAGGTTTTTCATAAAGGGCTTGATAATAAATATTTTTGTCTTTCTGGGCCATATGGCCTCTGTCTCAGCTCTTCAGCTCTACCTTTGTGGCCCCAAAGCAGCTGTGAATATTATGTAAAAGTGTGGATGGTGTTGTGCTCAAATTTAACTTGACCTAAACTGGGGCAGCCTCAGGCGTTACGCTCTAAGCTGCTAACATTTCTTTCAGAGTCATCCGGGCAAATGACCAGACTTAGTGGGTTCTTTGTAGGGAGAGAGAGTTAGAGAATATCAAGGTTGGAAAAGACAAAGGTAGAAGTTTTTGGACAAAAAGAAAAATGAGGCCCCAAACCAAACCAACCAAACAACAACAAAACCCCCAAAATGTCAAAAGTTATTTTGGCCTTACTAGGAAAACAGTGACTTTGAAAACTTATGTTTTGAGTCCAGGGAATATATTTTTTTCCTCAATGAACATTTACAGAAAATTTCAGTATAAAAAAGAGATTAAAAATGAGTTCCTGTGTTTGAAAGGGGGGATCTGACCCTTCATCTTCTCTTTTGTCCTCTCAGCAACCTTGTATTGTATTTCTAGAAAGTTTCAGGAACTCTTGAATGGAATTTAAAATCCACTGCTTCAGTAGAGTAGAAGACACATCTTGCCTGTAATTAGGGTTACAAGATCTGGCAAATAAAAACAAAGGATGCCCAGTTAAATTTGAATTTCAGATCGACAACATGGACTTTTTAAGTATAGGCACATCACATGCAGTATTTGGAACATACACGCACTAAAAAGTTACCTGCTGTGGATCTGAAATTCAAATTTAACTGGGCATTCCTGCATTTAACTGGCCACCCTACCTCTACTTTTTTTATTTAACCTCTCTGTATCTCAATTTTCTCATCTGTAAAATGGGAGACATGATAGTACCTACATAGCAGGATTTTCAAAAATAAGTTAATATTTGTAGAGTGTATAGAAGAGCTCTTGACACATAATGAGTGCCCTATTACTACCCATTAACTATTCCTATTGTTATATTATTAGCTAATTAACTATTTTTTACTAGTGGTATTGGTTCTAAATGGTTGTAATAAGACTGACTGATGTAATTGTTATGGATTGAATAGTATCCCCTCTCCAAATTCATATGTTGGAGCCCTAACCCCCAATGTGACTGTACACAGAGATAGGACCTTTAAAGAGGTAATTAAAATTAAATGATGTCATAAGGATGATATCCTAATGCAATATGATTGGCATCCTTATAAGGAGGGAGAGATGTCAGGGATGTGGGCACACAATGAAAAGACCACGTGAGGATGTAGTGATAAGGTAGTAGTCTACAAGCCAAATAGAGAGGTCTAAAGATAAACCAAACCTCCAGACACCTTGATCTTGGACTTTCGGCATCCAGAATTATGAGAAAATACATTTCTGGTGTTAAAGCCACCCAGCCTATGGTACTTTGTTATGGCAGCTCTAGCAAACTAATAGAGTCACCATGCACATGACTTTTTTTCTTTTTTTCTGAACCCAGAAAGCTTATTTAATGATTTTAACAAATATTTATTCTTCGAAGGAAGAGTGCATTGTGACTGGGGCTAGGAAGATAGGTGATTTTTAAAAATTTCTTTTAAGGAACTAACCCTTTTAGAAATAGAAGAAAGTATTAGGTTAAATCTCTTCATTTATAGTGGAAAAACAAGGTATCCTACTGGGAAGAGTACCCCAAGGCAGCCTGATTTCCACTGGAGAATGAGCCTGTTGGACCTAGTCCCAAGCCAGTTTTCATTGGCGGAAAGAGTTTCTCAGGATCGACTTCATTTCCTTGGCATCTAACTCAAAGAAGCATCTTTGCTACATCCACCTAAAACAGAGAATGACATAGTCACCCAAGGATTGGGTATAGTCAGGAAGGCTAAGGAACGCTTCATGACTAAGCAAGTCAGTCTCCCATTTACTTTAGGGAGAGTGTACAGATCCAAGTACTTCATGACAGCCCTGTACTCCTCCATGGGGAGCCCTCATAATCTGGACCACCTGCTAGAGAGAATCATCATCCATACCAAAGAGCAAGTGGTAGGTGTTCAGACAGTACTTCGCATCATCTTCATTCTGACACCAAGGGTGTCCTGAAAACACTGTAAGGCTCTTCTCTTCTGTAGGGAGGTAGCCTTGTCTTTAATGATCTTCTCACAGGTGTGGGACACGTTTTCCAGGGAACACGGCACCAGATATCAGAGAGGTCCCTGTGCAAGGTATCCTTAATCTCTGGGGAGTCATGCAATAAGGGGTCAAGGCTAGAGACCAGGAATATGATGTATTCGCATACCCACTTCTTCTGGAGAGTTTCTGGGCTATTTTCTGGATATTCTGCAGGATTTGTTCTTCCCAGAGGGAACTCGTGCTGAGGTCCCTGTCCAGCTTGGTCCAGATGATGTAGAACCTCTTTCTCAGGCCCTGGATGGTTTTGGCAAGCTTCATGAGATTTGTGCTGAACGTTTGGATGCAATGATGATGAAGAGGTCATACTGGCTAAGTGGCATTTCCTCCAGATAGTTCTCCAGGCTTTGAGCAGCAGCCCTTGTGCTGGGAGGGGTGTGTATGTGTGTGTGTGTGTGTGCGTGTGTCCCACAACACCACATTGGGAAAGTGAGAGAAGGAGTAACAAGTGTGAATCTGGGTGGTCCTCACCACCCCAGTGGGAGCCAAGGCCTCCTCCTCCTGCCCAATTCCCCACAGGGCATTGATGAAGGAAGACATGCCACTGCCAGAGTCCCCAGTCACAGCAATGCTCACTTGGGTACTGGATGCCGTCTCCAGGTTCCCTCTGACCACAGAGACCACCTCCAGCTACTTCCCTTCTCCTAAGGCCTTTACAACGTTCAAGGGACTCGCCGCATATAAAATGCTCTATGGCCCATATGGTATCACACAGCAGCGGTGAAGGATATAGACAATGGGGCACAAGAGGACAGGGCTGGCTACACCACACGCTGACCAGTGGCGTAACCCCACAGGACTTTAAAAATATATTTCCATTGGCCACTTCGGAAATTGAGATATTAATTAATTAATTTATTTATTTATTTATTTATTTGAGGGTAGGGGAAGGGGCAGAGGGAGAGGGAGAGGGAGAGAGAATCTTAAGCAGACTCCACGCCCAGTGTGGAGCCCGCCATGGGGCTTGATCTCACCACTCTGAGATCATGACCTCAGCCCAGATCAAGAGTTGGCCACTTAACTGACTGAGCCAACTAGGCGCCCCAAGAGGTTATTCTAAATATGAGTTAAAAGTGATAGTTTAGGGGAGCCTGGGTGGCTCAGTGGGTTAAGCCTCTGCCTTCAGCTCAGGTCATGATCTCAGGGTCCTGGGATCGAGCCCCGCATCGGGCTCTTTGCTCACCAGGGAGCCTGTTTCCCCTTCTCTCTCTGCCTGCCTCTCTGCCTACTTGTGATCTCTTTCTCTCTGTCAAATAAATAAATAAAATCTTTTAAAAAAAAGTGATAGTTTAATAAATTGATGTGATGCTTCTTTTTATTAAACACACTCTGAAATATTGATTTTGTACTCATTGAAATTTTGTGCTTCTTTGACATTTGTAACTCCCTTGAAGTTTATTTTTGTAATGGTCTCATACTGTAAAATGTTCCAATAGATGAAAATAAAGTAGCTCAAGGAAGCCAGGCTTTGGCCAAAGTGATACAATCCTCATGCACAGATAAAGTAACTGGTTTGCATCTTAAAAGGCTGTTATTCCAAATTTTCTTTTCTTCTTCTTCCTCCTCATCTGTTGCTAGGATTCATGAACTAGTTAAAGAGCAGGCATTTACTTTTAGAATTTGGTGGTATTCATTATTTTAGCTAGACCAGGGAGTTAAATATAAAATACATCAATATTCAGTGTAAAGTGCCCATGACAGCATCTTGGAATTGACTCTCAATGTTGTTGAATGTGTTCTTATGCTTTACTTCATATCAAGTTAACTTACTAGTTAATCCCTTCCATTGTTTTGTAAATTCTTTGAGATCTAAATAATGTCCCACACCCTGCAAAAATATAGATTTACTTTCTTCTCTTAAAAGACACTCATCCAGGATTTGCTTGAAAATAATGAGGGAGTGAGGGGGAGTGAAGCAAGATTAGTAGTGAGATGACTGTTGTAGCTGCGTGATAGGGATTATTATGACATTCTGTCTACTTTTGGCTATGTTTAAAATTTTCCATATTGTGGTAGATTTCCAATTCTTCATTCCTTTTAAGTAACAGGATTACGTATGCTTGCCCTTGGCTGTTGTGCAGTGCCTCCCACTCTGCTAGGCATAGTATATGTCCCTTCTCCTCAGATATCGCACTCAGCCCAAGGACATTCTTTGGCCAATGGCTTGTGAGCAGACTTGACATGGGATGTCTGAGCAGAGCCTTTAAACGTACTTGCATTTTTTGCGTGGTTTGCCTTGGCCTCTTACATTCCCACCATCTGTCATGAGAAGAGGGTGCCCTGGGTGGCTGTTGTTCCTTCAACCATAAGTCCTGTGAAGAAGAATGTACAGGAGTGCCTGGGTGGCTCCGTCAGTGAGGCGTCTGCCTTGGCTTGGGTTGTGGTCTCGGGGTCCTGGGGTTGTATTGGGCTCTCTGCTCTGCAGGGAGTCTGCTGCTCCCTCTTCCCCTGTGCACTCCCTCAGGCTCTCTCTCAAGTAAACAAATAAAATCTGAAGAAGGAGGAGGAGGAGGAGGAAGAGGAAGAGGAAGGAGAAAGAGAAGGAGAAGGAGGAAGAGGAAGGAGAAGGAGAAGGAGGAGGAGAAG
>CM052885.1:91858045-91911198 GCA_028534135.1 Potos flavus
GTGGAATGTAGTGAGGATACTTGAAGGCACAGGCCCAAAGATGAACCTTACTGAGCAGAAGGTACCCCGGGAATGCCGGTGACCCATATGCCTCCTCTAGCCATGTATCCCTCTTACTCAAAGTTGATTAACGGATTACTTCTAGAACCTACACTTGGCCATAATTCTTTTAATTCTTTCTTCTTAGACCTCTGATTTTTCTGCCTATGTATTGATAAATGTTTTGCAAATGAGGTTATAGCCACATGTTTTGCACAGAAACTTTTCGATCAGAACATTCAGTCAAGCCAGTTGATCAAGTCAGTCTGCAAGATGGTAGGGGCAACAAAAACACAAATATTGGTCTCCCCAATGAGGCTGCAAGGACGGAAACCTGCTGCCAACTGGTAGGAAAGAAAACTGTATTTGAAGCGCTTCTGTCAGAATGCACAGACATTGCCAAGTGAGGTGTGTTCTTAAGATCTGGTCATTATTCCAGGGTCTGGAATAATGACTCTTTCGTTTTCTTTACTGTGTTATATCTGACATGCAACACTGCACAAGTTTAAGGTGTATAACACTGATTTGATCATTTTTGTTGCAATATGATTGCCATATAATGGTAGCTAACACCTTTGTAGAGTCACATAATTATCATTTCTTCAAGCACTGGGAACAATTAAAAGCTAGTCTCTTAGCATGGTAAGTGCTGTGAAATGTGTAAGCCTGAGGATCCACAGACATGTACCCTGGGGCAAATAATACATTATGCGTTAATTAAAAAATTAAAAATAAATAAATAAATAAATAAATAAAAATGGGATATAAAAAAAAAGAAAAGAAAAAGAAAAAAAAATCTAGTCTCTTAGCAAGTTCAGTGTTTAAAGGCACAATTTGTTGTCTAATCACTGTACCGTGTATTAGGTCTCCAGGACTAGGCTCTGTTTTTAATTTAAGAATAATTTACTAGGGGCACCTAGGTGGCTCAGTTGGTTAAGCGTTCGCCTTCAGCTCAGGCCATGATCTCGGGGTCCTGGGATCGAATCCCACATCAGGCTCCTTGTTCAGCGGGGAGTCTGCTTCTCCCTCTCCTATTCCCCCTGCTTGTGCTCTCTCTGTCTCTCTCTCTCTGTCAAATAAATGAAACCTTTAAAAAAGAGAGAGAAGAATTTACTAAATTATTTATGATGCTCTACAGACAGCCGTGCAAAAGTTCCTTTGGAGCTCTTGTATGGACTCCATCCCAATCCAGGTGGCCTAGGGCGTTCCCCTCTCTAACCTCTACCAGTTAGGAAGGAAACTGCTCTGCAAAATAAGTCTGCCCTCTGAATGCTACCTGTTCTGGAATGCCTGAGCCTAATTTCTTTCTTTTTAAGATCTTATTTATTTAAGAGTGAGTGAGTGAGTGAGTAGGAGAGAGAGAGAGAAAGCGCACAAGCAGGGGAGGGGCAGAGGGAGAGAGAGAGAAGCAGGCTCCTTGCTGAGTGGGGAGCCTGGCGAGGGGCTCGATCCCAGGACCCTGGGATCATGACCTGAGCCAAAGGCAGACACTTAACCAACTGAGCCACCCAGGCTCCCACCTGAGCCAAATTTCTAAAAAGACCCTTTTTTCAAAGTCAAGATGGCAGAGCCTCAATTTCCTAATCTGTACAGCAGTTCCCAATAAAGATCGTACCTAGCTCAAAAAACAATTCTGGAAGTTAAGTCAGTTAAAGGATTAGAAGACAAAGAGAAAAGTCCAGAGTGCTGTAAGAATACGAGATCTTATGGAATCTGCTCCCCGGAGGAGTCCTTTTGGGAAGGCTGTATTTTCCGCCAAAGTAATTCGCTAATCATGGAATTTCAAGGGCCTGGAAATAGGGCAGCCCCAGTACTTCTTGAGATTGTGCTATACACCTGAATTTACCTGTTCCATCTCTGCTTATAGCTGAGTCTCATATTCTCATGGCTTAAAAGCCCACAGGGATACTGATCAGCTCGTTGAGGCAAACCAGCAGCTACACCAGCCATGCATTGGTCGGCTTCATAGCAAAAACTTGCACGCTGGCTTCGAGTCCAGCAAACATTTTTTTAGGCACACACTCTATGCCAGATATTATTCAGAGCTATTTGGGCTTGAAAGTCAGGGGTGGTTCTCAATGATCTTTCCTTTCTGGCTTACTGTAGGCTCCTACCAAATCTGTAGGAATAAAAGTGAGTCAGATAATGTCTCATCAGACTGTAGGCGAGGGAAGAGGAGAAGCAGCAGAATGCAAGCGCAGGCCAAGGTGGAGGAGATGTCCCCCCGTTTCTGAGACCAGCCGGCACTCCCTGCCACCGACCCCATGAGGGGTGCTCCTGGCACATGCAGGGGTGCCCACCCAGCTCTTCACAGCCTCTCTTCCTGGCACGGGTTTGATGGCAAATGTAGGTTAGCACCTCTGACAACTGGAGAAATACGAGTTCATTTTCTGAGGTTTTACTAAATCTTTCATTGCTACGGTTATTGCAGTGACAGTGAGAGCTGAAATGAAAGCAACTTCTGGTTCATCTTACTTTCAGTACTGAAGCCTTGGCCGTTGTAAGTTAGAACTAACCTGCCCCCACCAACCTTATTAATAAGAGTAGATCAGATGTGCTCTTTGTTGTATGAAGCTGTTGGTTATCCTTGGCAAGGGTGGTTGAGCTGGGGTGGGAGGCAGGTGGCTGGGAAAGACTGAGTAAGTTCGGTCGAAGGCTGGTTCCTGCCTCTTGCCTGAGTTTGGACTCCTTTCCCCGCCAGACCTCTCATAGCAGATGCTAATGAGTAGTCATATTGGACAGATCTTTCTTGTCACTGTCTTTCATTGCCTCTGCCTTTTTTCTTGTTTCACGGTAAAATGGGGCAGACAGAGGAGGGAGGCTGCAGCGAGGGACTTATATAATTCAGACACTTGGAGAAGACTGGATGGAGTTACATGACTCTATCCTAATTATTTCCCTCTTGGGCTCCAATTACATGTTAGGAACTTTCAGGCTCTCCACAGATTTATCATCTTCAAATTCCCATGGATTATAAAAACCAAAGGGCCTGATCCTAAAGCTTAACATTGTTCCCGGTGCCAGCAGAAGGCTTAAAGGATTAGATCACGAGGAGCCCAGAGAGGATAGTTTCTGTCTTAAGCGGGTAAAAAAACAACCTCAAATTTGGCAGGGGCTCTCTTGCTGGAAACTCTCCCCTTTCTCATCATCGTCAAAGGGCCTGCATCATTATTATTTCTTACAATGACACTGTGACCTTGGGACACAAGGCAAAGACTACCAGGGATCAAAATTATGATTGCTTCACACACATATGGCCACTTGACATTAGCATTTTGCAGCATCCTAACTTTCTTATCCTCTTTTAATGTGCTCTTAAAACATTTGGGGAAAGTCAGGCTACTTCCCCTTCCCATATGTTTTCAGCGTGGGGGTCATAGACATTTTCTGTGAAATGGCACAAATCAAAACCAAAGTCTTACTTGGATCCCATTAACTTCTGCTTACTGAATGCTTATTTAGGGCCATGCATTGTTTTAAAGTGCTCCAGTCAAGGCACGTGGTATATTCAAAATGGGTAGTCAAAGGATATTTAGTGAAGGGATTATTTGGGGGGAAAAAAACAGTGGAAGTTGTCCTGCTAGAAACAGCCTTCACAGTTGACTGGCCTGAAGGAGGTGGAGTTTCATAGCTTATGAGGATCCTAGGAGGGCCATCAGGGAGGAGAAGTTGGCAACTGCCAAACCTTTGGGACTTCCAATCTCCTAGATGTGCTTCCCATTGGCCAAATCCAATTGGAAGCCAGAGGCAAGGGAACTGGGTAGTAGAGTCAGAGATCAGAGACCAGCTTCCTGGGGCACGTGGCTGGGCTGGGCTGGATCTCGTAGTCACTTTATCGTTGTTACCATTGTAAAGAGCAATAGTAAAGTTACATAACCGGCCCAGGGTCACCCAGGTAGGGAGTGGCAGACCCAGGATTTGAACACAGAGAGTCTCTTTCTAGAGCCTGAATTCCTAGTTACCACGTTCACCTGCCATAGGGTGACTCTCGGCACGAGATACGTAAAGAAGCCCAGAGCTTCTCTAGAACAATGCAGTTCTGCTTATCTATCACTTAGCAATTGTGCCTTCAACTGCAGGCATCCCAAAAGACCCTGTGTTACAGGAGGTCAGGGAGCTTCTGTCCATTTCATTCAGAGCTGGATTTCTTAGCACAGAGCACACAGTAGATACCAACTCAGCATTTTTTTCTAATGTCTTTTCTAATGAATGGATGAATTTCTGGAGAACCTCCCATGGGCCAGATTCTTGCCAGCTGCTGCCCTGCTCCTTTCTTTAGAATGGCTTTCAGTAAACACTGCTGTTGACTTGCCTCCAAGAATCATCTTTTCTTCCAGTAGAAGTTCCTCATCTCAGTTCTGTAGCCTGAATGGGCAGGAGTTTGGAGACTCAGGCCATGACCATGAGGTGGTGGGATAAAGGTATCCAAGAGGCATGGTGGTCTCTCTTCCCATCGTCCTCTGCTCACCACTTGTGCTCACTGTGGGCGGCCTCTCCTCTCAGGGATGGACGGGGCAGCCCCTGCTGCTGCCTCCAGACAAGAGAGCACAGTCCCCTGGAGAGGATTTCTGTGTTCCGTTTGCTTCACCTTTGTTTTCCGCCTCTTTCTTTCCATGTTTCCCTCTCTTGGCCTCAAATCCACCACTGAAAAGTGATACTCGTGCTTAGGCTAGGCCATATCTGGGCTTTATTTCTCCAATCTTTCCAAACTGGGAAAACCCCAGCTCACTGAGTGGCCGGACTTCATTAACCACTGCTTGCAGGCGGTTGGTTGTACTTGCGGGAGGAAGCCAGCCAGGGCAGCACAGTTTCCAGGGGCAGATCTATCTGTCACAGAACAGAATATTCGAAAACACAGATGCTGAATCCCTCATTTCCATTAGCATCCTATATGGATACAGAAGAAATCAGTAATGTGATTCTGTCTCCCGCTTTGGGAGCTAAGAAAATACTGCAGTTCTTTGATACGTTCTGGATTATCGATGGCTTCCTCAGTACTCCCAAAAAGGAGAATCCTTTGCCCTTTGTTTTGGGGAAAACCCTTCAATTTCCAATATAGTATGCTACAGCTGAGAAGTGTGTACATGTGTGTATGGGGGGTTGGATCTTAAAGTGTCATTTGGTCCATTTCCCAGTCCCTGGGCCTTTTCACATCATCCAAGATAGGTCTCCTTTTAGTTTTCAAAGAATCAAATGTCCCAACACTTTCTTTAGAACATACATGATGAACTGGTGTTTTAGAGCCTTTGTCTAAGCAACTTAACATGTTTAAAGCCTAATTATTTTAAATCCAAAGCACAATCTTAACATCATCTTTTTCCTATGAAGTTTTCTAAAGTATACAAGGTAGGATGAATCACACAATGAACTCCTATATACCCATCCCCAGGATTCGACAATTACCAAGAATTTGCCACTCTTGCTTTATCTTTTTATTTTTCCTTCTTAGAAAAAGTTTTATTGTGGATCTATTCTAAAGCAAATCCCAGAAATGTCATTCATGCCTACATACTGCAGCATGCATCGATAAAAACTTTGGCCATTGTCTGCCTTCGGCTCAGGTCATGATCTCAGGGTCCTGGGATCGAGCCCCACATCGGGCTCTCTGCTCAGCAGGGAGCCTGCTTCCCCCTCTCTCTCTGCCTGCCTCTGCCTACTTGTAATCTCTCTCTCTCTGTCACATAAATAAATAAAATCTTAAAAAAAAAAAACTATGGCCATTGGCTACCATAGCAATGGTGCCAATTCCTACTAATTGTTACAGTAATAATAACAGCAACCATTACGTTGTCAAACAACAATTATGCACCAGGAGCTTTACATTTTGTTTTTGTTAGGGTATGTTTGTGACAAGAGCCTAAAGTCCATTGGAATTAATTTAAAAAAAAAAAGGATTAGCACGGGAATATGTCCCTGAACGATGGACATAAAGGTAGTGAGGTTGAACCCAAGGGCATGAAGCCTGGAAATGGAAAGTTGTTGGCTTTAGGGACTTCCCTAAGCTGCCATGTGTTTCTCTACAAATCTGTGGCAAAAGAAATCTCGGCCCCTTGTTTCTTTTCCATCTTGCATATTCCTGCCCATATCCCACTCTTGCGCAGCTGAGAGAAAGACTCGCGGCCAGGGAGTTGTTAGGTCAACTTTGAGCTGAAGCTCCATTTTTAACAATATGTCCCCAACAACACTTCTTGAGACCTGCTGGTCTTGATGTTCGAGTTCCAAAGTTCTGGTTTAGCAGGAATGGGGTTGCCCATCTCTGTGTGTGGCTGTTTTCTTTCCCAGTCTCATCCTCAGATGCTAGAAGATTCCAAAGAAAAGGAATCTGCAGCCTTCGCTTAGCACATATAGTGGAAGACAAGGGATCCTTCATCTCCCCTGTCTCTGTGGCTTATCCATGAGGGGGTGTGGATGTTTGAGGGACTGGGGTGTGTGCACAGCTTGGAAGCGGGTGGGGGGGGGTAGTTCCGTGGGCAGGACTTAGGACTTTAGACCTGTGCTCATGAGCAGGGAATGCCAGCTGCCATGAAGAATAGGTCCAGGAGGGCTCCATTTCCAACAGAGCAGGACTGCTTTCACTCTCTCCACATAAATACCTTGCCATGTGTTCATTATACTCAGTCTGCAAACCAGTTTCTCCCACCTTTGCTTGTGGTCCAAACAGGTGGCTCAACTCTTAAGTGTATTGCAGGCGTTAACTGGGGTCGCCATGTTCCACTTTCAGTATTTCAGGGGGGGAGATCCAGTTGGCCCACAACAAGACTTTGCATCAGGTGTCCCTGCTTTGTCCAGTCAACTGTGGCCAGAGGAGAGGAAGCCAGGTCTGTGGATAGATCAGCACAGGTTGCCCCTGGAGTTGGGGAAACCGTTCTCCGAGAAAGGATTTTTGGATGGTCAAACACACCCACATCGTGTCTATCACATCTAATTTAATCCCTACAGCATCCTCCAATGAAGAGAATTTTATTCCCATTTTACAGGAAGGTTAGTTGGAGCTTAGAGGATTATATTCATCCAATTTCATGTCTACAGGAAGTGAACCCAGCTCCATGTGACTCCAAACCTCAGGCTTGCCAAACCCTGCTCTACATGACTCTCCTCTTAGTAGTTATTGATTCAGTCAATCATTGTTCTCCTAATTCTGCAGAACAGAGCAGGTCCTTTTTTATAAACTTCATCCCATTAGAAATCGGAATCACTATTTTGTAGGGTTCAGTGTAGGAGCCACAAAAATTACTTTTCCCATTAGATTTCAGCCAAAGCTTAGGAATATGTTCCTGATGTATGGGAGCCCAGGAATGATAAAAACCAGATTTTATCAAGGAGGTCAGCAAACTTTTTCCATAAAGGGCCAGGTAGTGAATATTTTAGACTTTGTGTTACGTGCTCAATGCTATCATTTTAGCATGAAATCTCTAAAGCACAAAAGTTACATATGACACAGACACTATGTAAGTGAATGAACATGGCTGTGTTCCAAAGAAACTTTCTTTGTGGACGCTGGAACTTGAATTTCATATAATCTTCACGTCACCAAGTACTCTTATTTGTTTGTTTGTTTTTTAACCATTAAAAAAAGTGAAAACCATTCTTAACTCACAGACTATACAGAAACAAGTAGGCCATGTTTGGCCAGTGGGCCATTGTTTGCTGACCAACGGTTTACATTATTCTCATCCTAGGATTAATGTATTCATTCAAGACACATCGAGAGGACAGCAGCTATAAATGATGTGTTGTGGCAGGTATGACATATATAATAGAACTAGATCAGAACTTGCTTTCATGGAACTAACTGACTGTTTGTAGGAGGATGATATTTGTCAAACAATCACACCAAAATATTAAAAATTGCCATAGTGATAAGGGCCACTAAGGAAAAGACAAAGGAGCTTTGAGCGCGCATTGCAAGAAGAGGTGATCTTGGGGGGTCTAAGAAAAATACTCCGTATTCAGGTAACATTTTGTAGTTGTGCTCATGAGCTACCCAGCTGGAATTACGCTCACTGGCATGATGCTCACCGGCTCTGGTATGAGTGTCTACTCTAGCTGGGCCCAGCCAGTCTTCCTTACTGGTCCAGACATGTGGATTTTCACCAGGATGAGCCATCCTACATTTGTTGCCCCTGTGGTTTATCTCCTTTCTAACAAGCTGCCTTTTTAATTTGCTGAGGATCGTACTGAATTCTAGTCTGGTCCCTTGAGCCCTTAGGAATTCCATCTAGTTTCATTTTGCTTGCCATTTTCATCCTTATTAATCCTCAATTCCTCCAGCCAGGCAATTGATAAAGACATGCTATACCCAGAATAAAATTTCCTTCCCCTCTGGTGCCTGGTTTTGCTGCAGTTCTAGGAATCTAAAGATGGTTGATTCCATTTTCTTTGCCCAGAAGAACAGCAAATACTCTCTTCAGTTGGCACTGGTACAATGCTCAGCTTAAACAAATGGGTCAGAACATCTCAGGATACAATTCTAGTATGTAAGATATACTTGCCTCCAACGCGTCCAGGTACTTGATGCAGAATATGTCACTGACATGACTGAAGGTCATTTAAGCTCTCAACTTTCAGAGTCAAAGTTGCAAATATCGGACTTAGCGTCAGAAAACAAAGGTTCAAAGTTTAGTCCTGCAACTTACACAGCTGAGTGACTGCAAGTCCCGCTAGCTTTCAGTGTCTTCACATGGAGCAGGTGGTGAACAATGCTTCTCCTACAAAATTATAGGGTCAAGGTGAACAGAAATCTGTTTTCACTAGATGGGAGCCTCTTGTGGCTTCCGCGATAATAAATCTAGCAAAGCAATTTGATTACTAGATTTGCATTTCTATGACTACTTGTAACATTATAGGTGGGGACCCCAGAGAACTTCAGTATAAGGAAGGCGATCACATTTAATTTGGTTATTACACTGGTCACGGAGTGTGGCAGTTTTCGAAAATGGTCAAAATATCTTTGCTATTCCTCCCATTGAAAGGTGGGGTCTAATCCCCTGTCCTCACATTTGGGCAGGCTCGTGTGTCAGGTAGAGCAAATAGAATGCCACAGAAGCCATGCTACATGACTTCCAAGGCAATATTAGCCAGGGTCCCGCGTTCTCAGGGAACGCTCACTTTGGGGAAGCTAGAAGTTAGGCACCTTACCATAAGCAAACCAACTCCCCTGAGATCACCATGCTGGGAAGCACGTGTCAGCACTTCCAGTCATCAGCCCCAGCTGAGCCCAGCTGATAGTCCATGCTACCTGCCAGTCACACCTGGCAACCCAACTTGGATGTCCAGCCCAGTTGAGCCTCCAGGTGACTGCAGCCCAGCCGACACATGATTGCGACTGCATGAGAGACCTCCGGAGATAACAGTCCAGCTGGGCCATTCCCAAATTTCTGACCCACAAAACCAAGAGGAAAAAAAAAAGGACGTTGCTGTGTTCTGGTGCAATTTGTCACATAGCAACATTGCCAGCAATAATAACCAGAACCTGTAGTCACAATAGCAAGTGGCTGTGACTGACAGACCAGGGTGGTTGGTAGAGATGCTGCTGGTGGTGACATAACACAACTTTAAGACGTGAGATTTACACATATTGATTGTGAATTCTTTGTGTCATGGACAGAGTCAAACAGGAGGCACAATGGAGACCCTGGGTTGAGGTCCAAGCCTTGGTTAGCTCTCATTCCCATTGGGGTGTTGGAGATGACGTTTTAATTACAATATTGATTCTTTTGAGCATGTAACAATCACGATCACTTAACAGCATCAGGCAAAGTCTAGTTTCATTTCTGGACATCATCTATGAAGGACAGACCACATCTGAAACTTAGCCAGTGCTTTGAAGTGTGTACATTTTGCTTATGATAAAAAAATTGAAAAAGCCGAGAAAGGAAGGAAGAGTCTAGTTAGAAATACCTCTATCCAAACCCCACATTTATAAAACTGTTTTAATCTTTTGACTTTAAAAGATTGACTTTAATTGGCTGCCTATGGCAAAATCCGAGATGGAATTTTTTTTCACACATGTAAGGAGAGTAAGGAGAGTAAGGTAATGGGATCTCTAAACTTTGAGGGATTGCTACAGGGGTCCTTAAGTGTTTTGTTTGATTTATAAGTAAATGTTTTATTGAAGTATTATACACACACAGAAAAGTGCACTAAGAACAGTTCAGTGATTTTTTTTTTTTTATATTTTATTACCATATAATGTATTATTTGCTTCAGGGGTACAGGTCTGTGAATTCTCATCTTACACAATTCACAGCACTCACCATAGCACATACCCTCCCCAATGTCCATAACCCAGCCACCCTATCCCTCCACCCCCCCATCCCCCAGCAACTCTCAGTTTGTTTCCTGAGATTAAGAGTCTCTTACGGTTTTTCTCCCTCCCAGGTCCCATCTTGTTTCATTTTTTTCCCCTCCCTTCCCCCAACAACCCCCCACCCTGCCTCTCAAATTCCTCATATCAGAGAGATCATATGATAATTGTCTTTCTCTGATTGACTTATTTCGCTTAGCGTAATACCCTTTAGTTCCATCCATGTTGTTGCAAATGGCAAGATTTCATTTTTTTGATGGCTGCATAGTATTCCATTGTATATATATATACCACATCTTCTTTATCCATTCATCTGTTGATGGACATCTAGGTTTTTTCCATACTTGGGCTCTTGTGGACGTTGCTGCTATAAATATTCGGGTGCACATGCCCCTTTGGATCACACATTTGTATCTTTAGGGTAAATACCCAGTAGTGCAATTCATGGGTCATAGGGTAGCTCTATTTTCAACTTTTTGAGGAACCTCCATACTGTTTTTCAGAGTGGCTGCACCAGCTTGCATTCCCACCAACAGTGTAGGAGGGTTCCCCTTTCTCTGCATCCTCGCCAATATCAGTTCAGTGAATTTTTTACAAGCTGAATATATGTGGGGAATGAGAGCCCCCCACCCCGTCTAAAAATGGAACATTGTTACTTCTGTAGGAATGCCTTTGTACCCACTTCTAGTCACAGGGTAACCTTCAAAGGCAACCATCATTCTAACTTCTAACACAATAGATTAATTCGGCCTGTTTTTAAACTTTTTTAAAGTATTGTTGTTATGTATTGTTTTGTTCTGGTGGGCTTTTGCTCAATATTATATTTCCAAAATTTGTACATGTGGTCAGATGTAATTGTCATTTGTCCATTCTCATTGCCATATAATATTCCATTGTGCCAATATATCATAGATTTATTTATTCATTCTTCTATTGATGGTCTCAATGATATTTTATTCAAATTAATGAAGAAGTTGCAGCTCTCACTGGAATCAGTCCACGGAAGATCTTAAGCATCCAATATGGTAGCTTTTTGGACTATGGTCTCACTGGGATCTTCCTCTATGGAGACTCTGAACTGCAACCATTATCTCTGATGAATTTTTTAATGGCAAAAAGAAAAGTAAAGTTGTCTCTAAACCATGTTAATGACTTCAAGTAAGTCGTTAAAGTCCTTATGGGCTTTATCCCTTGGGATGTGGCTCTAAAAAATGTCGGTCATTCCTGTTGAAGGTAAGTTCATGACGAGGAAAATGGTGAGTCAAGGACATCATTGTACTCATGAGGTTTCTTTCACAGGAACAGCCAAATCAATTTTCTAAGTGACAGTTTGCAGTTTTTGTGGGCTTCCGAAGGATAAGTTCATGTCAGCTTCAGAAGCCACCACACAAGGCAACTCTCTTTATGTGAAAATATCACGTGACATTAGACTCATTAGGAAATTGAATCCATGCAATTCATACCTGTTTGAAAAAAAGCAAGCTCATTAACACTTTCCAACAGCAATGCTAACTACAGAAAACAAAGGAGATCTTCTGGCATAAGGAGGGTTTGGGGCAGGAATAGGCTATGACATCTGGCTACAACTTTGGTCACTAACTAGGTGATTCTTCTGTATAAAATGTGGGAACTTGGTGTTAAACCCAAAGATTGTCTACACACAATTCTTTACTTAGGTTTCTTAACATACACCTTTATGCAATGCTATTTTAGGGAGATTTCTACCCCAGAAACCTCTAATTAATCCAGCATCAACTCTACACATTGCTATATGATAAATTCTTTTTTTCAGTAGTTAGTTTCTTAAAACCTAGACATTGCTTCTTGCTTGGCTCGATTTTTTTTTATTCATGGGGATGATCTTATATTACTTGAGGTAATATTAACTGGTAATAAATAATCTCCCAAACATCAGTGGTTCAACATAAGACACATTTATTTGTTTGTTGCTCTCATAATGGTCTAATGCTGGTCTTCCTGGTCAGAGATGGCCTTCCACGTGACATTCAGGAGTTCAGTTTTCTGTCATTTCATGTTTCTGTCTCCCCAGAGCCTCAGTGTCCTTTGAGATTTAGACAGAAAATGAGTAAAGAAAAAATAGAGAGAAGATACTTAGGTTGGGAAATGACACGCATCACCTCCATTCGTTGGGTGGGAACTAATCACATGGGCCTGCCTAAATGCATGGGGTTCTGGGAAATGTAATCTCCCGCTGGGCAGCTGCTTTCCAGTAAGTACCCTATCACAGTGTAGGAACACACATTTTGGTGGAGAACTAACCATCAACTACAGAAAGTGTTGGCTATTGCATTTTACCTTATTTTATAAAAGACAATTATAACAACAACTAACACTTGTTGGATTTTAAGGAAAGTACACAACTCTAAGTCTTTAAATTGGGTGTGCAAAAATATACAATTTTATTTCCTGTAACTTGAAACAATTTTCATTTGAAGCTCCTTTCTTCTAGTACAGCAAGATGATTTATTTGGCGTCCCTAAGGTATTCCTTTCCCAGAATTTAGGCCAGAGTTCTAGAATGCATTTCTGAAATGTTGGGGGCAGGACAGGAATCTTGTCATTGATCCACCTGTTGACATAGGTCCTCAGAGATGTCCACTATTGCAGAAGTTATACCCTTTCATTCTACTCATTTTGTCATGCTATTCTCAGGGCATGGAGATTTTCCCATGTCTCTCCCCAAATGAATCCTCTAGAAAAGAAGTATTGAAGTTATAGGGTGCTATTCCCCTTTGTTCTGAGATCCCAGACCCCTTTGAGTACCACTCTCTGAATTCTAACCCCCCAAAACGGAGGAGTTTAGCTAGAAATTCTAAGAGGAAAAATCCTTCTTTTTTCATGTTTCTGATCAAGATGTTTTGTCTAACCCCAAATCCTCCTTTTTCTTCCCCCTGAGGAATATGACTTGGAATATGAAATCTCCTTGATTTGCTATATTTCTCACTTTGTGCAAATCACTTAATCTCACTATGTCTCACTTTCCCCATCTGCAGAGTAAAAATAATGACACATCTCTTACAGATGATTGGGAAGTTTAGCTGATGATGAATTGAGCACTAAGAAGGTGGGTAATTAGTCAGTTATCTGTGATTGTAGCAATACAGACCAGTGTAATAGACGACCACTGGACCACAGGGGCATAGAGCAATAGACCGATCACTCACACATCTGAGGTCAGCTTGGGGTTCTGCTGATCTTGACTGGACTCTTTAAGGTATCTGGGGTTAGGCTGGCTGTCAGCTGATCTAGGCTGGCCTTGCCTGGGATGGCTGGATAATTCGGCCCTGTTCCATCTATGTCTCATTCCCTAGCAGGTTAGCCTGAAAATGTTGTCATGGTGATAACAGAGGCACAAGAGAGCAATGGAAGCATGTAAATTCTCTAAAGGCAAGGCTCAGAAGTGGCACACCATCACTTCTCCTGCATTCTGTTAACTGAAGCAAATCACGTAGCCTAGCCCAGATTTAAGGACTGGGGGAATTGACTATCTTTTTTCATGGAAGAAATTCAAAGTCACGTAGCAAGGAACATAGAAATAGAGAGGTAAAATAATTGGGCCATTAAACACTCAGTCTTCCACACTAATCAATAAATTTTAGTTCAATCTGAGGTACATTTGGGCATATTAAAACACAGAATTCACTTAAAAATCCCTCTGGGATCAATTTCATCAGCTCAGCCTCTTCCTCTTCTGCCCCATAGGATGAGTCTCTAGCTACCTTCTGGAAAGGAAAATGGTGAATGGATAACTCTCAGTGGAGAAAGGCCTGCTTTCTAGCCAGAGATGGTCCCTTAGTGCCTAAATGTCCATGATTAGTAGTTTAGCAAGGTCTAGCTCACCTTCCCTTATCCTCCAGTGAAAGGAAAGTCACCTTCTAGTATCTAAACGAAGTTTAACATTTCTATATTCAGAGGGACAGGCAAAAAAAAAATTCTATCAGTATAGTGATCTTGCATACCGGCCAAAGTCCTTCTAGTATGGTCTCTGGGTATGGTAGGCATGACCGGGGTGTTCCCATGAACCTTCACTTCCTAATTTTTGTTCATTATGAGTCTGAGGAAGAATACAGGGTTAGATGAGCTCAGAAGTCATGGTATGACGGGAGAGGCAGTGAGGAATTTCTATTGGGACTCCTGTTTGTTCTCCCCCAGAATATCTGAAAGAAAACCTTTCCCACATTACAAAGCTGATTTCCTTCTGAAATCTCCATGTCAGCTGCCTGTGGTATTCATAATCCTTCTGGAAATATATCTGTGACTGTTTTTCTAGTAAACAAATTGCCCTGGTTGTGTTTGCTAAAAGAGAATTTACCTTCTACCTGTTTGGAGTTTCGGTATAAAGCTTTTCTTACGCTAATTTTCCTAATAGCCTTGAGGTCTATGGGTGAGAGGCCTTGGTGTATAGCCTTCCCATAAAATTCCTTTCCATACAGTAGGACTTCAATAGATACATCTTACTGTTTAAAACAACCTATTTTTTTTCTTTATTTACTCCACCAGGTAATTTAGAAAGATGTGTCTTGAAGTGCATCTTTTGTTGACTTAACATATAACGAACAATTTCCCTTTCCATCCCGTTTACATTTAAAATGCTATTTTTAGTGCTAACAAAACATCCCAATGCATATATGGACAGAAACTCACTTCATGAAATCATTTTGTCGAGAAACTGGATGTTTTCTGGTTTGTCATGATTATAAACCAAGGAGAAAACGCTGGGTGTCATATTTCCACAACAGATTCTTGCAGATACGCGACTGTAACTATATTAGAGATTTCCACCGTGCAGGCGACAGAGTTGAGAAGCCATTATAACAGACATCTGGTTCTTACCCCAGAGCCTCAACTCATTCCAACCCTGCTAAGCTATCATCCTCTACACGGGGGAGTCCTGAAAATCTATATCCATGTGAAGAGAGGGCGGGTGCCCTCCAGCTTATTTCTGTGGTCAGAACTTTCAGTAATTGTACCTTATTGGATTCCCACAGTGGTGTTGTGAAGACAGGAAGACAGATGTGATAAGCACTTGGCCCAAGTCCCATTCCTATAAAGTGGGGTCTGTCCTCCGTCTCAGGCTTTCTGACTCCTAAGCTGGGATTTTCCCCTGCAATGTGCTACAAAAGCTTTTTTGTACTAACAATAATAGTCATAGGTAACTTTCATTGGGCTTTTATTATATGCTAGACTGTGTTCCCAGTGCTTTGCGTGTTAATTCAGTCAATCTTCAAAACAACTACTTCATGTGGTTGGATGTCCTTATTTTTATCGTCACCATCATCGGTGTTTTACTGAGGTGGCAACTGAGAGAGATGAAATAATTTGTCAAGGCCACATGGCTGGGGAGTAAAAGAGCTGCAATTTGAACTCAATTTGAATTCAATTAAGAGCCGAGCTCTTGACCCCTGCGATACATGGATAGATATTGACTGATGTGTATAACTTAAGGTAAACACAAAGTCAACCTGGAAACTCACCTATCATTATCATTGCCATGTTAAATCCTGGTAAATTCATCATCATCTTGTTTTCTCCATAGCTCTCCTTTGTGTATCCTTGGGCATACACACATGCGCACACACACGCGCACACACACACACACATGCACGTGCAGGCACACACAATTGGAGTATTACTCAACCAATCTCCAGATTACAACTCAGAGAATGTTCTTATCATCAAAACAAAGTAATCCCTTCTGCTAATCCTCCTCTTCCCCTACAAATCCCTTCTGTGCCAATCTCCCTCGGTCTTAGCGTCTTCAGCCTTAAACAATAAATTAATTGTTCATCTGGATTTTATTTCTACTTTAAAATATCACGTATTATTTCCTTCTTATTGCATTCACTGAAAAAAATCAGAAAAACAGAAAAGTATAGCAAATAAAGTAAAACCACCCATAATCTCCTCACTTCCCAGAGATAAGCACCATTTACATTTTTTCCCCATCTTCGTCTACACATCCTTCCTATAAGGAGATCATACCACAGTTCTAGTTTGTACTGGTTCCTTTTGCTAAATGTATCATGAACATTCTCATGTTACATTAACTACATTGTGACTTGGCAAATCTACATAGTATCCCATTGTATTATAAATATGGTAACGTAATAGATGAGCATCCTTTCACACCCATATATGTCCCATTCCTGGTCATTTCTTTAGGAACGATTCCTAGAAGCGGCATTGCTGGACGAACAGTGTCCATTTTTAGGCTTTTAGTGACAGTTGTCAAATTCTACTCTACAAACACCTATGAGTTGACACTTCCGTGAGGACTTACAGGGAATGCCTGAACACTTCTGGAGCCCACCTCTACAAGGACCACGGCTGCTTTGTCCTCTCTTGGTCCAGCTCTGGCTGCTCCCAGCCGTGGCGATGACCTATGGAATCGCTGTGGGATCACTGACACCCACCTCCCCACAGTCAGATAGACTCATCCCTGCTCACTCTGAGGTTGTTATTGATCCCATTTTACAACAACAACAGAAGACCTACTATTAAGAAATGATCTCCTCCCCACAGGCTCGGGGAATCAAACCCTCTTTCCTTATAGCCACCGGATGCAGTACTTGGGGAGCGGCCAGCTAAGGCTGCCATGTCTGATTCAATCAGCATCATGCAACCAGCCTTTGGTTTTCCTAAGAACACATTTGTCCTGACTCGACCTTTTGCAAGTTCAGAAATACCTATGTAATTAGTTTTCCTTAGAGCCTGTATCATAAAAACTCAGTTATGGTGATGGGTATTAAGGAGGGCACGTATGGCATGGACTACTGGGTGTTATATGCAAACTGGGTGTTACATGCTTAGCAGGGTTGGAATGAGTTGAGGCTCTGGGGTAAGAACCAGGTCTCTGTTACAACAGCTTCTCAGCTCTGTCGCCTGCACGGTGGAAATCTCTAATACAGTTACAGTCGCGTATCAGCAAGAATCTGTTGTGGAAATATGACACCCAGCGCTTTCTCCTTGGTTTATAATCATGACAAACCAGAAAACATGTCCAATGAACCATGGAACATCAAAAACTAATGATGTACTGTATGGCGACTAACATAACATAATAAAATAAAATTTAAAAAAAAAGAAAAGAAAAAAGAAAAACTCAGCCACAATGAAAAGTGGCAGTAAAGATTTTAAGGTTAATGAGCTTAATCTTAAATCATTCGCTGAAATATTTATGGACATGTTAGATGCTAGATGGTGAGATACAGTGTCTGTTTTCAAGGAGGTCACAGTCTGGAAGGGGAGGCAGAGAACTAGACCAATACGCAGAGTACTTGGGACCCATGCAAGAAGCAGAGTGTTACATGGGACTTTTTCTGTTGTCTTTGAATGATGGACAGTAGCAGATAAATATGACGCAGAGGGGACAGGACCAGCTTTGCTCCTCCGAGCATCTTATTCTCGTCCTGCCGGCCCATATAAAAGGACTTAGTGGAATTTGTTGGAGGGTTCGGGATTGAGTTTCAGGTGGAAAGTTACTCCTTCCTGTGGGAAGTGGGAAGGGGCCGAGTGAGAAGGGCTCACAAGCCCGGTTACTGGGAAGAGAGAGGGTCACTCTCTGTATCTGACTGCCCTGTGCATTTGTCATTCTGCTCATGGGACCTTTGGAACAGGTTAAAGTAAAGTGAAAGATGGCTGGGGGAGTGGAACAGCTCCACCTTCACTGTAGGGACAGGGAAGATTCTTGGATTCCTGGGTAGGCCAATCACACAGTAGAGCCTGATCCCAAGTACCAGGGAAGCAGATGGACAAAAGCAGCAGGAGGCTGTGAAGTATTCCCTTGGGGGCTGGAGATGAAGAGATGGAGGAGTGCTGATGAGGTCCCCCTGGAGCAGAGAGCTTCTTCCTGCCAGACAGTTGTGCCCCTGGAAACATCTTCATAGGCACCTCTCCAGGAAGTCAGCATTTGGAAACCTGACACATTAGGGCAGGAGCCCAGCAGTGCCAATTAAGATCCACCGTGCCCCCCCAATCCTGCGCCCCAATTCCTTAGGTGACTGGATTACTGACTATGTTCTCCAACATTCTAAGTAACTGAGTGGGGCACCTGGGTGGTTCAGTTGGTTGAGCCTCTGACTCTTGGTTTTGGCTCAGGTCATGATCTCAGGGTCCTGGGGTTGAGCTCAGTGTGAGGCTCTTAACTCAGTGGGGAGTGTGTTTAAGATTCTCTTCCTCTCCCTTCCCTCTGCCTCTCCCACCTCTCTCAAATAAATAAATAAACCTTTAGGAAAAATAAATGACCGAGCAAGAATGACTCATCTGAACTCTGTACCTCTATGTCTTGTCCAAAGCTATGGCTGGAGACTTTGTCTAATCTACAAATATCAAGATAGTAGAGTTGGGTTCCTGGGAACAGTTTGATTTCCTTTTTGTCTTAACTGCCAGTAACCTCAGGACCAAGTCCTTGCCCAATGGTGGTAATTAGTCTGCCCCTTGCGTTTAAACATGTCATCCTTTGCTTCCATTAAGTGGCTTCTACTCTTCTAATTGTGCTATTTGACATTTTGTTTAATTTCGCAAATGGCCCCAGGCCACTTTGTGAGTGTTGAGGCAAACTTGGGGGGTAGGGTACGTGTCCCATTGTGAGATGTGAGGAGTCACATACTGACTGTGGTCCTAAAATCTAGAACAACGGGGATCTACTGTCCAAATAAGCAAATGACTGTAGCTGAAAACACAAATGTAAATAGGACTCTAATCTGCAAACTGGCTAAGCCAGCATAGTCCCTGGTTTTAGGAAATTAGCCACAGTTTATTCAAATATTTTTGTGTTCTGAGATCTCTGTCGTTAGAAAAAGCCCTAATTTGGGGTGCTGGTTTTCACTTTAACCAAAAAACGTCACCCCTTGAAGCCAGTCAGGGAATATTAGTAAAAATTTGTTTATTTCTAAGATTTTTTTAAAAATTAAAGAAAATTTATTTGAAAGTATAGGAGCAATACAATATTTTTCAAATTTCTTATGGGACATCATTTTCTTATTGACTCAGTCAGTGGGCACCTGCTAGGGGCCTGACCCTGAGGATATAAGAGGGAACACAATGGATGTGGTTTTGCCCTGGCAAAGCTTACAGTCTGGCAGGGCTGTTTGCTTGTTGTACAATGCTTGTTCCTCTTACTATTAATTCATGATCAATAACTCCTTTGTTTGGTCGCAATACCTCAGGAACAAATGACCACAAAATGTAACAACCTAAAAACGCTACTTAAAATTTCTGCTCCCAAATTTGTGGGCCAGAAATTTTGGAAGGGCTCTCTTACATGGCGGACATCAAACCTTGGCTGGGCTGCCGTCCTCAGGTGGCTTGACTGGGTCGCATGGCTGGCAATGAACGCGGGCTGTCCGCTAGGAGCTCAGCACGCAGGCTGCTGATGGAAGCCCCTTCCCACCGCCTTTCCAGGACGGTGGTCTCAGGAGAGTTGAGTTTCTTACATGATAGTTGGCTTCTCCAGAGCAAGCATCCCAACAGAAGCAGCACGAGTCACATGGGCTTTGTGCTTGGCTTTTTTCTTCTGTGACCTGGCTTTGGAAGCAACATCACTTCTGCTGTATTCTAGCGGCTACAGTCAAGTCACCAAGATTAGCTCAGATTCAAGTGGAGAGGAAACAGAACCCACTTTTTGACAAGAGCAGCCTCAAAGAATTTGAGGTCATGTTTTAAAACCACTAAGAGATTTTTCCAGTGGCATCAGGTCCTTGCAAGACTTATGTGATTACCTAAGGGACCTAGGGCAGATAAAGCAGAGGCCATTAAAAATGATGGGGATTTGAAAATACGCCAACAAAGCCTCCTCCACTCTACTTCCTCCTACAGTTTCTGTAAAGCTAATTGAGACAATGGTTTCCCTACTCCATTTCCCTATTCCACTGAATATCAGGCTTCTTCATCGTTGTTTCGGGACAAGAGCCTAGGCTGTCACAAGCAGTGCCATTACTAATACCTGTAGTGTGTTGGATTTGCCAATACAACATCCAAACTGAATATATTTACTCTCAGCCCCAGTACAGAATTAAGAGCAGAAAACTTTAGGTTATTAAGAACAGCAGATGTCACACACATGTCATACTACAGACATCATCCCCGAGACACAGTCCCTGAGTCATTAATCTATTTTACCTGTAACCTTTCTGAGTTTCTTTTTTTAAATATTTTATTTAAAAAAATATTTTTAAATTTATTTGATAGAGAGAGAACATAAGTAGGGGGAGTGCTAGGCAGAGGGAGAAGCAGGCTCCCCACCAGCAGAGAGCCTGATGTGGGGCTCAATCCCAGCACCCTAGGATCATGACCTGAGCCGAAGGCATATACTTAACCGACTGAGGCGCCCAGGTGCCCCCTGAGTTTCTTAAGTGTAGACTTCCTCGCTGTCACCTGGCTCCGGAAGGACTTTTACTGGGGGAACAAGATGTTCTCCGACATAGTCTTGAGGATTCTGGTTTCTCCTTACAAAGATCTTTAAGAAAAGCTTTTGTAGCTCACATAACCTTGTGAACAAGCTGAGGGATAGAGGTTATTATATCACTTTTGCCATAGTCCCACTGAGCAAGAAATCTCTTGAGGCTTCTCTCTCCTCCCCAAATTGTCCAAAATTCAAATGCAGACACAACATGTTGTAAAATGTATTTCTTCTGAAGGACTTGGTCAAAAGGTTAGAAGCCACCTGCTTTTTATTTTTCAAAGAGTTTTTTTATTTATTGATTTTTGAGAGACAGAGAGAGCGAGTGAGAGCACGAGCAGTGGGGAGGGTCAGAGGGAGAGGGAGAAGCAGACTCTCCTCCGAGCAGGGAGCCTGATGCAGGGCTTGATCCCAGGACTCCAGGATCATGACCCAAGCCAAAGGCAGACACTTAGCCAACTGAGTCACCCAGGTGCCCCCGAAACCACGTGCTTTTTAAACACCAAACATGATTTTCAGAGGCTAATGGGGTGCTCAGTGCCAATGCCTAAAAGATTCAGACCTGCATCCCTCAGCAGTGGACAGATGTTTGTGGGGCTGTATGAAACTCACGGTCAGCGGCGACATCATATGATAGGTTAGACTACTTCAGACTCCAGTCTCCTCTCTGACCAGTGATCAGACCTAGTCTTGACCCTTTTAAACTGTCTGCACTAGGAAATTATATCTCCCCACTTCATGTCATCTCAGCACCAGACTATGCTGGAAGGAACCTGGTGGCAGAGTAGAAGCTGTCCTCGCTGAACTATTACAGGAGAGAGAAGCTGCTGTAAGGCAAGGGTATTCTTGCTCCCTTACAAGCACCAAGGGCCGATGTCAGCAGTAGTGATTCTGAGTGTGTCTCTAAGGGGCAGGGCAACGGGACGATGATTTAGTGTAGGGAACTCCAGCCAAGCTGACCAAAGTTCCTCGGGTTCAACCCAAGACTGGGGAGATGGGCAAGAATATGGTGCTTACTGCTTCATAGGCCAGGATGGATGAGGGCTGTGTTGAGAGCTCAGTGCTTTCGGAACCGGTTGGGGCTGGGTTGTTTGTGGGTTTCTCCAGTGAAGACTGGAACCCTGACACCACCATAAGAACAGTTCCGTGCTAGCCTGCTGGAGGATGGCGTTGCTTAGGCCAAGGACTTTGAACCCTTAGATTTGTTCCAGCACTGAGGGCAATAGCTCCTTTCACACTGGGGCAAGACCAGTCTTGCTTTGGGATCTCAACCATGCCTCCGTTTCATCTCCCACCACAGGGCATACAGGAGTCAACCCTCACCACCTCTTAAAGTTTTCCTTACAGGGGCACCTGGGTGGCTCAGATGGTTAAGCATCCTGCTTAGTGGGGAGCCTGCTTCTCCCTCTCCCTCTTCCTCTGCTGCTCCCCCTCCTCCTGCTCAGGAATGTGCGCAAGCTCTCCCTCTCTCCCTCTCTCTCTCTCTCTCAAAGAAATAAATAAATTTAAAAAAAAAAAAAAAAAGACTCTTCCTCTCCCTCTGCCCCTGCCCCCTCTAAAATTAAAAAAAAATGTCTTAAAAAAAATTTAAAATAAAAATATATTTAAAATATAGTAGTTTTTTTAATCCCCACCCCCTGGGCTCATTACCACTTTGATCCAATGGTGCTAAGGTGGACACTGTTAAATTTTATCCTTATATGGGTATTTCTTCCTGGGTTTCCAGGGCTCAGCTACTTCTCTTCTGCTTTTCAAATCTTTCCTTTTGATATGTTAATACGTTTCATCAACTCCTCATGCCCTAAAGCTAGTCTGTTCAGCTCCGGTGCCAAGATGAAATTTTCTCTTGGGAGTTTTGACTGCTCAGTAGAGCATAGGAGAAAGTGGAACTCAGTTTTAAAACCTAAGATCTCAAGCAGGTCTATGAATAAAGTTTTAGGGACTTAACAGAATTGTATACAAACTTCCAGATTTGTCTGACCTTTTTTCTAGGGACAGAGTCCAGATTTAATTAGGTTCTTAAAAGGGTCAGTGACCACAGACTAGTTAACTTTATAGGATGCTGTTTCTTTCCATATAATCTTCAGCCCATTGGGTATATTGTGCTGCTTCCTAAGAATTTTGGCTAAGAACAACAGAATCACATGGAATTCATTTATTGGGCCTTTTTTTTTTTCTTAAGTAGGCTCCATGCCCAACATAGAGCCCAAAGTAGGCCTTGAACTTCCAACCCTGAGATCAAGACCTGAGCTGAAATTGAGTCAGTTGCCCAACCAACTGAGACACCCGGGAGCCTCTATTAGGCTTTAATTGAGCACCTACTGAGTGCCATTCACAGTACTAGTGTTTTAGTCAGTTTTGGCTGCTATAACAAACCACCACAGACTGCGTGGTTTACAAACAATAGACATTTATTTCTTACAGTTCTGGAGGCTGGAAGTCTCACATCAGGATACTGGCATGGTCAGGATCTAGTGAGAACTAACTTCTCGGTCGCAGACTAACTACTTCTTATGGTGTAGTCACATGGCTGAAAGACAGTCAGCTGGCCCTCTGGCCTCTTCTTCTGAGAGCACCGACTATTCACAAAGGTTCCACACTCATGATCTAATTACCTCCCACAGGCCCCACTTCCAGATACTCTCACACTGGGGATTAGATTTCAACACATGAATTTGAAGAGGTGGGGACACAAACATTTAGGGCATAACAACCAAGTGCCCAGGTATAAATGCTAAAACAGTATGGTCGTAAAGGGCTTGCACTCAGGTAGGGCGAAAAGGCAAATAAATTAACTAATACTGCCCATCATGCAAGTAGACAGACGTGCAACTAGAGATTAGAGAAATACTGGGTGCAAAAAGGAGAATTGAAACTATAGCACGTGGTTAAGGGAAGGCTTCTAGGAAGAGTAAACTCTTGGGAAAATCTTTTACAGAGTTACAGACCATTATTTAGTCTGAGAAATGGGTTTGAGGGATGAAGGTTATTCTGGAAGAGAAAAATAATATATACGTAAACACGGAGTAGTGAAATGATACTGCATGTTTTGATTAGGGTAGTGGGAGATAAAGTCACAGAGGTAGTTTGAGCTTTGCTTGCAAAACTAAGAGTTTAAAGAGATAAAGGAATAATAAGACTCGTGCTTCAGAAAGCTCATTCTGCAAACACCATAGACAGATTGGTTGGATGTGGAGTGGGCCTGCCGTCTTGACCCATGGTTTGGGAGTGGGAAGGAGGAGAATGGAGACAAATGCCATGCTTGGGCGATGTTGATAGAGAAGGGAAAATGGACTTGGAGATTCTTTGTGTGTGGGTGAAGGAAGTTTCAGGCCCTGGTGAGTCCAAGTTTCTGTGTGAAATAGCTTGGATGATAGACAAAGTCTCATTCACTTAAATAGATTTGGGAAAACATTGTGAGTTTAATTATAAACATGATTAAGGAGGTTGAGAAGCACATGGATATACAGGTGGAGAGATGTTCGGTAGACATTTGCATATGGATCTGGAACCCAGGAGACAACATAAATATGAATCCTTAACGTAAATGTGAGAGTTCAGTTTCAATTGAAAGACCCAGTGAAAATCTATAGTGAGAATAAGAAAGAACCAACAGAGAGTCCTGAGGAGTGCTGGAATTTAGAGTTTGAGGGAAATATGAAGATTCTGGAAAAAAAAAAAAAGATAGCCAAAGATATCTAAGGGTGATGGGGAACCAAGAGGCCAATGGAAAAGAAGACATTGTAAGGGAGTGGTCAGCCATGTCCCCCTTTGCAGAGATGTCAAGAAAGCCAAAGGCAGAGAAATTGTGGGTCAGGTAACTAACCTACTGGGACTTAGCACGCATTTCCTTTTTTTCTGGTGGAAGCAGAAGCCAGACTAGAGAAGGTTGAGGCATAACTGGAAGATGAAAAAGCAGAGAGAACGAAGAAACTTGGCCAGGAAGGGAAGAAGAAAGCAAGGACCAGTGGGAGAAGTTTGACTTTGGAAGTTTTACTGTATTTGGAAGGAAGGTGTTTTATTGTAGAGATTGTGAGAGATTTAAAGACATCTACTCACGGAGAGGAGCCTGTAGAAGAAATGACAAACAGTGGGATCAACTCTGTGGCAAAAGGTTTGTGAAGGGAGGAGGGGCTGGTCCAAAGAAGGGTTTTAAGAATTCACCCTGGCCTTGAAAACTTATGTTGGGTGAAAAAAGCTAAACCCACATATGGTTCAATTTGTATGAAATGTCTGGAATAGGCAAATCCATAGAGACAGAAAATAGATTAGTGGTTAATTGGGGGCTGGTGGGAGGAGAAAATGTGGGGTGATTGCTAATGGTGATTCTTCTCTGTTTTTTGGAATTAGATCATGATGATGGTTGCACAATTTAATGAATATACTAAAAACCATTTAATCGTACATTTTAGAAAGGTGAATTTTATGGTATGTGAATTATATCACCATTAAAACAAATTTTGAAAAGAGAAAAGGATGATCCTTGAGTAGAAGGAGAGACCTCTTAATCTCCAAGGTAGAAATGCCAAATGGAATATAAATGACATGTCACCACTTTGCAGGAGGGCCATACCAGCCACTGTGATTTGTGGGGCCTGGTGCAAAATGAAAATGTGGAGCTCCATGTTTACAAATTATTAAGAATTTCAAGACAGTGACTGCAGAGCATTAAACCAAGCTTGGGGCCCTGTGTGATTGAGCAGGTCACACACTCATGAAACTGGTTCTGCAGAAGGGAGATCTCACAAGATGGATTTTCTCATGAAAATTGGAAGTAAGAGGGGGCACTAGAGTAGCTAAAATGAGAGAATAGGAGAAATTTGGAACTGTCCTTGAGGAGAATTGTAGAGAGAACAAACCTCAGACTTGAATTATTGGGCAAGGCATTGGTCAAAGACCCTGAACTTGTAGTAATATGATTTGGCTTTTCACTGTTTGATCTCAAAAGACTAGCTATAGGACTTAAAGCAATTGTAATGGTAGAGGTGAGGTTTTTCAAGGCAAGTGTTATTGAAGATCAAAAAAGCAAAAGAATCAAAGTTAATGATTAGACTAACTGGGATTGCTGGATCCCTGAGGATGGGTTAGGGAAATCACCATGCATAGAAGGTGCTCATATAAAGCCTGGAAGTAGACTGGCCTATGAGTCATGGTCTAAATGAAGTGCAGACACAGAAAAGTGAGGAGAAGGAAAGGAATGTTGAAAGATTGTGCATGGAGATGGGGTTATTGGAATTTATTGGAGTTTTGGGTTTTGATAAGTCCAGGATGCAATTCTGTTGAGTTGGGGCTGCTTCACATGGTAATGACTTGACTCACAGAATTTCAGGCTTCAAAGAGTTTTAACCTTAAGATCTAATTGGGGCAAGTTATTCTCCTCCATGGAGGGAATGTCCTCAACCACACACAGCAAATTGCATGTCGATAGAAGCTGCTACATATGGCATGACAGATGGGAAAAGTGGGGGAACATGTTTTTCCCTTGTCACAGAAGTGTTTTCTCTTGATTGCTTTGCTCCTTTATGGGAGTAGTTGTGCTTCTTACAGTTCTCACCTCTACTACAGAGAAAGGACGTGCCAGGCGTAGTGCTCAGAGGGAGACGACAAACTGGCTAGCAGACAACTGTCCAAAAGACCAAAAAACTATTTCTACTCTAATTTCTTTTAAAAACTTTTTCATAAAAATGCATAAGTGTGCATGAACCATGAGTTTACACACCACGGAGTTAATACAGAAGGCCCCAGTGTCCCCTTCCAATCACAGCTCCTCCGCAAAGGTAATGCCAATCCTGGTTTCTAACGATGTTTTGGGTTTTTCAAAGAAAATCATGCAATATGTGCACTTCGGTATTTGACTTCTTTTGCTCAACTTTATGTTTTGAGATCTATGTTGTTACATTATCTGAAGTTCATGCATCCTCGTTGCTGTATAGTATTTCATTATATGGATACACTACAACTTAACTTCTCTATCCTACTGTTGGACATTTGAGTTGTTTCTAGTTTGGGGCTACCATGAATAATGTTCTCTTAAACTTCTGTTGAACTATGTTTGCATCTGTTATGACTGCACTTAGAGTTGGAATTGCTAGGTCCTAGGGTATACATAAATACTCAGTTTTACTCGGTACTGACAAAGGGGTTTCCAGGTTATATTCATTGTCATTCTCACCAGCACTGGATGAGAGTCTAGTTGCTCCACATCTCTGCCAACATTGGTATTGTTTGCCTTTTAAAAAATTTTGTCATTTTAGTCATTGTCTTTGGTTGTGTGGTATCACAGTGCATTCTGTTTGAGTCTATCACGTATTTATTTAATAACCTGTGGTGGGGCTAGCCCCGTGCTGCATTCTGAAGGATATGCCTAATGTTTTTGTCAGGACCCTGCTAGCAAGCAAGAGGAATTTGAGTTACAACTTGAACTACAGTAAGTGAAACAAAAGAGATTTGTTGTCCATATTATTAAGCTGTGGGAAGGAAGCTGAAGGAGGGACCTGAACATGGTCTGGACTCCCTTGGTGTTTCATCTCTGCTTTACTCTGCATTTGGGTTTCATCCTTCCCTACAGAAGTCAGGCTTCTTGCCATGGCCAGTCATGCGGGCGGTGACAGGACTGGCCTTAGTGCAAGGACAAGGAAGGAGAAAAGTAACTCTTTATCATCAGTTCCAAGCATAAAAACCCTGGAGAAGTATTCTTATTAAATTAGCTTGGGTTTTGGACCAGTCTTGGAGGTCAGCGGCAGGGGACGTGGGAGGGAAGGTAGCAGACAAGTGACTACAATTCACACATTTGGATCAGGAATTCAACCTTTATCCAATTACTTTGCTTGGGTGGGGGGGGGGGGAGAGATTGATTATGGAAGAAGATATAATTCCTATTCTAATGACATAGCTCAGATTAAGGAAGGAGAAGTTCCCCACAATGAGAAAGATAAACACATGTGGTCCTGGAAGAATCCTTAGGAGCCAGGCCAGCATTGCTTGGTAGATTATTTATAACAATGGGTACAACTATTCTGTCTGTATCCTCTCCCCTTTGCAATGTGATGCTGAAGCTCCTCCTACTAATAGATACAGTCTATATCCTCAGTCCTTGGATCTAGGCTGGCCATGTGACTTCCTAAAGGATTTCCTTTAGGATGTGATTTCCTTAACATAAGTAGAATGCAAAGAAGTAACAGGGTCACCGTTCTGATCCTACACCCAAGAAAAACTGTGAGCTTTCCTTATTCTCTTGCCATTCTTCCCAGCTGCCATGTGAACGAGCCTGGGCTAGCCTGCCAGAGGAAGAGGGACCACCTAGGGCAAGGATGAGTCTCTCTATTTATCCCATTGGAGGCCCCAGACATGTGAGAGAATGCAACAAATTTAGTAAAGCCAGCTAATGAGAGAGTCAGGCCAAGACCAGACAGATTATCCATCTAAGTCTAGCCTAAACTGCCAGCCCACAGAAGGGTGAGCTAAATAAATGATTTTTTTTTTTTTTACCATGTATTGTTACTTAATTATGGGATTATTATTAAATGATTCACAATACTATTATTGTTAAGTTATTGTTCTTGTTAAGCCACTTAATTTTGGGATGGGCATTGTGCACCAGTAGTTGATGGTGATATACACCCCAATTTGTGATTACTATGCAAGAAAATTGCATGTGTTTCTTTACCCTAGAAACAGAGTTTTGGTGGGAAAACAAAACATTCACCATAGGAAATGATGCCAAAGTATAACTAGAGAACAGTTCAGGAAACAAGTGCTACTGTCATGAGTGTGGTGAGAATAAGTTTGATGTACTCAAAGAATGCTTCATGGAGATACTGGAATGTCAATTAGTTAGCCTTTGAAGAAATGAGAGCGTGAGCTACAGAAATGGTGATGAAAGCCATTCCAGATGGGGGCTTAAAAATAAACATGAGCAGAGGGTGCCTGGGTGGCTCCATTGGTTAAGCATTGCACTCTTGATTTCAGCTCAGGTCATGATCTCAGGGTCGTGAGGTTGAGCTCCATGGGCTGTGCACTTAGCATGGAGTCTGCTTGAGATTCTCTCTCTCCTTCTCCCTCTGCCCCTCCCCCTGTGCGCACGCTCTCTCTCAAATAAATAAATAAAATCTTAAAAAAAAAACAAAAACAAAAAAAACCAAAAAGTGGAGCAGGACAGGTATGGGGGACAAATGAAAGACTTGCATAGAAGCGTGTTTGGGGCCAGTGGGTTAAGAGCAAGAAGAAAGGGGAGGACAAGAGAAAATCATAGCTGCACAAGTAAGGACAGAAGAGGGAAGCACAGGTGGCCAAATGAAGACGTAGAGTTTTGACCCACGTTCTTTTTAGTAGGAACAATATTTTATTTTGTTTCTTTTAATTTAATTTTTTATTTTGGGAGGGCATAGAGGGCGAAGAGAGAGAATCTCAAGTAGACTCCACATTGAGTATGGAGTCCAACTTGGGGCTCCATCTCAGGACTCTGAGATCAGACCTGAGTCAAAATCAAGAGTCCGACGCTTAACTGACTGAGCCACCCAGGTGCCCAGCATTAACAACATTTTAAAGTTAAAAAAATATTTTGGTAGAATGCAGAAATGGCCCTAATTCTTTTCTCCTTTCTGTATCCATTGCCTTTTACAATGTAATGTATCTCCTCCCATCAATAGATGCAATCCGGGTCTTTACTCTGAATCAGAGCTAGCCTTGTGATTTGCCTTGAACAGCAGAAAGCAGAGGAAATGATTGCGTGCCAGTTTCAAGCTTAGGCTTCCAAAGGCTTTGCAAGTACTCACTCTTGGAGCCCTGCCTCCATGGTGGGAGCAATCCCAGGCTAACCTTCCAGAGATGATAGACATATGGAGAAGCCAAGGCGATCCCCTTAGCTGATCCCGTCCTAGAGAAACTAGGACCCATCCAACCTGGCAGCACAGTGCAAATCCAAAAGGCAGCCCAGGTAAGATCAGAGAGACTGCCTGGATGAACGCAATCCAAATTGCTGATTCGCAGAACTGTTAACTTAGTAAAAGACTGTTGCTTTAAGCTACTTAAATCAAATGGGTGATTTTTGATAGAAATCTGGAAAAATGTCTTCCCTAGGAAAAAAAAAATCATATGATGTGGAAATATTGGCCTGCATGCCTGCTTAGCTACAATTGGGATTTGAGTGGATTTATCTCTGTTAGAGGAGAACTGCAAACTGCAATTTGCTACAATTCTTACCACTCCCTACTGTCTTACAGCTGGCCTAATTTACTCATTTACAGGACCTGACTGGTCCCTATCAGCATATTCATTTGCAACTCTAGTTTAAGTAGTGGGACTATTTTGCTGGGGGGAGGCGGATATTTGGGGGCAATAGAATAGCAGAATAAATGTGATTAAAAAAAAAAAAAAAAGACAATCTGGTGGCAGCCCATAGGACCAGGAATATGAAGCAGGAGGCTAAGAGGCTGTAGTTGTTAAAAGGAATTTTAGCAAGAGGGAATTTAGAAGACGTTGCAAACATAAAGTACCAGAAGACTTTGATAACTGAATGGTTAGTCATGATGAAAATGGAGAAATTAGTCAGATTAGTTACGAAGGTAGAATGATGTACGTGGTTTATGAGCAAAAACCAAACTGTTCCCTTAGGAAATGAAAGCGATTCCAATATAGCCTAAAATTAATAGCATTGACTTCTAATGATGAATTAATTATTTAGGGCAGAAATTCAGTTGATCATTCAGGACCACAGTCTTCTGCCCTAGTTGATGCAGTGTGTTGAGTATTTTTTCTGTTGCTGTTTAATAAATAACCCCAACATTAGAGGCTCAAAATAACCACAGGCATTATCTTATTAGGGTTGATCGGGCTTAGCTTGTTGAGAAAAATTTAAAAATTTTAAAATGTTATCAGTATTGGTATTTTCCTCATTGTAACATCTCATGGAATTGCTGAAGCCTAGATCTGAATCTTAAAAATGCAAAGAACTTCTACCAGCCCCCACAGACTGAACAATACGCTTCAAACCAAAATATAGTTTTTCATTCTCCTTAATGTTTCTCTTTCCTTTCCAGAAAAATTTTCATACTAAATATTCCAGGATCTACTAACTTCAGGACCTCAGCAATTATTTAGGTCAAGGTGTGTATATGAATCTTATGTCCAAAGAAAATTTATGTTAAAAATATCATCAGACTCTAATACAGAAAAGCAATCGAAGATGGTTAAGTACGTATCACCCAGGGCACTTGGATGGTTCTTGGTTAAGCATTTGACTTTGGCTCAGGTCATGATCTCAGTGTCCTGGGATGGAGCCCACAGTTGGGCTCCTTGCTCACCAAGGAGTCTGCCTCTCCCTCTCCCTCTGCCCCTTCCCCTGCTTGTGCTGTCTCTCAAATAAATAGATAAAATCTTTTTTAAAAAAAGTATGTGTCACCCATCCTCTAGATATTAACCTCAGCCCATGTGGATACGCCAAGTCACTCAACTGCCTCCCCCAACGCTCCTTTCCCACTGTGTTATCTATGATGGAGGGCTCCACAGAACTTAGTTTGAGAATCACCAGTTAGTTAGAATTCTGAGCAGACTGGCAAGCATGATTAGAAGAGAGCTTTTGCAGTGCTCTTAGCATAACATTACCATCGCTGTTGCTATCATAATTGTCATCATCTTTAGAAAACACAAAAAACCTGAATGTTCATCAATGCTCTGTGCAAGGTCAAGTATAGAGTAAGCTACATAGTTACTTTATTCTAAGAAAGACAGCCCAGGAAGACAAGGTACAGAAAACAAAGCACAGGATGAAGAAATTTCACAGATTCAAAAAGTCAATATTTTGTGTTAACCATTCTATCCAAGCACTTATTTTGCCATAGCCAAATTTTGAGAGAAGAGGATGGGTTTGGCAATGGACTGCCTCCCATCAATTTCAAATTCAAGCAGAAAGATTCAGGAGCTGGGAGGGTATGGAGGGGGCCTCCTCTTCATTACAAGTTCAACTTGCTTGTCTCAAGCATTGGCCACCACTCCAGTTATAGTTAAATAATTCATCATGGAAGCCTATGAATGTAGGTTTAAGCATGGTCTTCCAGTGTAGAATCTTGTTAAAATGAAAATTCTGATTTGGCAGATCTGGGGTAAAGACAACATTCTACATGTCTGTCGATGCCCCAGATGATATTCACAGGCTATGCTTGGGGAAAAAGGGTCTAGAGAAACATCTGTACTGTGTTTGAAGGTGTAGATTTACATCTTCCTGGATAGGAAAGATATTTAGGAACTTCTGGCTCATCATTTGGAAAAAATGACAAAATCTACCTATTTCCCAATCCTTAATGGTAGCAAGACAAAGCTATTTATGTGTTATGGACGCTGGTAAAGAAGTGGAAAATATTCTGTATTATATGTGTATATAACCCACACACATAAAAAGTATATAATGCATTATGATACATTATGTACATGTATATTTACATGAAATATACACACGAGTGCATATATAAAACATTTTCATCCAGCAAGAATATATCATTTAAACTTTCCTGTTAGACTACCATAGGGCAAAGTTTACATTGAGCTTCAAAAAGAAAGACTATGTAAATTCTTAACTTTAGTTTGTTCATTTAATCAACAAAAAATTTTTTTGGGTATCTGTTGTATCTCAGGCATTGGAAGAGAAACAAGGTAATGTTCCTACCCTGGGATGAAAGATGGTGATTCAGAGTCTACTGCAAGGGACAAACGTAAATTTCTAAGCAATGTGGCAAATTTTACAACAGATATCTTTACTGAACTTCTCTCTCCGTATTGAAGGAAGAATTTTGACTCATTACCAAGCCTGAGAAGACATTTCTGTTTACAAACTTGTTATTGAAACTTTCAACAATGCGAGTGCAAAATGAGAAAGCATTCTTGTCCTGGCGAGCATATGACTCGAACAGATGACTTTTTTTTAATAGAGGAGATTTTCTGACAGTGAGAAGTCAGAATTCTTGTTATGTTAAATAGCTTAAGTGAATGAAATGAAATCACCAATTCTTGACAACCTGCCAGATTGAATTTCCTGTGTTTCAACTGACTTTGGCATTTTTAAAATATTGACTTCTTTTTTCCTGAAGGCTTCTACTCAATATGTAAGTTTGGTCTTGGTCGATAATCTTCTCTGGGGCAGGCAATGGCCTCTATGAGAGTCTTGAAAACAATTAAGATCTTGTCCATACAATAGCATCTTTCCTCTAAGAAGTTCTGATAAGTTTCAATCTCACCCTAATATTCTCAGATTAATAGCCAGAAGGTTCATCAAACTCTCCAGGACTGCAGCCAATATCTTTAGAAACTTTGTGAGAATTAAACAAAAAATTCACCTTCTTCATGCAGTTAAATTACAAAGACAACATCCCTTCTGCCAACCTACAGCCTTGTGCTATGACTCAGGGCTTAATTTCATCCTCCATTACACCCTTAGTGGGGTCCACATGCTGCACAAGCCCACGCAGCAGTCCCCAATCTTCCTTAGTTCAGAAGACTTCCCCTTGGATTTGACACCAAGTTGGATAAATGGCAATCTGTTTCATACTCCAGATAGCTTGGTTAATGCTCTCAGGGGACCAGACATTTCCAGCACTGTTGAGATAGTCAATAAAATTAGGCAGAGACAAACTGAAGCTCAATTAAGTTTCTAGCAACCACCAATATAGCAAACCTCTGAATGGGACCGAGGGGCGAAGGGCATGCCTGAGAGAGCAGGCACCTGGTTCTTTGGGGTTTGTTAATCTTTCCTGACAGAGGATGGTGTAGGGCAGTCCAAACTCATCCTCCGCCATCTTTTTATTTTTATTTTTTTGAGTGATTTTATTTATTTATTTGAGTGAGAGAGAGAAAGGGGGAGAGAGAGAGAGAGAGCACGAGCAAGGCAGGGAGGGAGGGGCAGAGGGAGAAGCAGACTCCCTGCTGAACAAGGAGCTGATGTGGGGCTCGATTCCAAGACCCTGAGATCATAACCTGAGCCCAAGGCAGATAGATGCTTAACCAACTGAACACCCAGGCACCCCCTTATTTGTACTCATGTAGTACACAGAAAACAAATCTCCAATACTGGATACTCTGCCTATGGAAAGTGTACCATTTCCCAAAGACCACTTCAATGAATGGACTGGTACTGTATGATCAAGAGGCTTTCATATTTTCCTAAGAGACAGGACATAAATGAGGAAATTGGCCTCTGTAGGGGATCAAGTCCTCTCTCACCCTGACTGCCTTTCAGAATTGGCACAGGCTATGTGAGTACCCATTGGTTTCCAGATTTGATTCATTGTATCACTGAATCTTGACAATAAGACTGTGAAGTTGAATTTTTTATTCTTGTTTGATAGTTGAGAAAATAGGTCCATACAAACAAAGTAACTTTCCACATTCAAACAGCTAGTTAAGTGATGGGATTGAGTTTTGAACCAAGGTTTTCAGGCCTTAGTTCTGTTTTCTTAATCCCACAGTGTGACTTTGAACATAATGCCTGACCAGGAGAGCTCTAGATCCGGTGTAAGAGCCAACACCTGTCTCAGGTATTGAAATTGACTGGAGCAAGTGTGACTAGGGTATAAATTCTCCTGATATGTATTCACTGCATATGTACCTTCCAGGGCATCCCTTGTTTGTCTGCTTCAATTCAAGGTCTTTTTTGTGATTTTTGGAGAAACAGAAGGGAGGAACTGGAAGGAATTATTTTGGTTCAGTAGTTGGTGTGATATGCAGGACTCTGAGGAGATAGATGGAGAAGATGAATGTTTCATGTTATGCAATAAAACTTACCTCCACTTCCAAAATATTTTTGAGTCTTCTTGGAAGATTTACTTATTTTCTTTAAAGATTTAATTAATTTATTTATTTGACGGAGACAGAGAGCAGGGGGAGGGACAGAGGGAGAGGAAGAGAGAGAGAGAATCTTAAGCGGACTCTGCACTGAGCGCAGCGCCTGATGCAGGGCTGGATCTCATGACCTTGAGATCATGACCTGAGCCAAAATTAAGGGTCTGACACTTAACTGACTGAGCCACCCAGGCACCCCTGAGTCTTCTTGGAAGATTAAATTACCTTACTTTTTTTTAATGAAGGATTTTACTCCTTTGGAATGTGACTACATAACAAGATTGGCCATGAAGTGGCCCAATTATCTTTGGATTCTACAGTAAATAAGGAATCAGAGACCCTGGGAAGTTCTCTCCTGTCAATTCCTTCTGACTAAGATTTATTTCCCAGGTGTTTCATACACTTAGGTTTTTAGGTCTGCTGTAAAACATTAGTGCATGTGTGTGTGTGTGTGTGTGTGTGTGTGTGTGTGAGCTTCTACTCAGGCTTGAGTTGGCAACAGGTTCACCTTGCTTTATGGTTTCTTCAGAAAAGGATATTTTAACAGAATTTGTGCCGTAACCCCTGGTCCCCGGTGGCTCAGCCTTAAAGAAATAACTCACCGTGACAGTGGTTGGCTTTTATCCTTACAAGGCATCGAGACAGCAGAGTCAATAAGTGGTATTCATAGCCAGGAACACCCCCCCCCATGGCGCCACCTACTGCAGATTTCTTACATTAGATTGGCGTCTGTTCATATGCTTGAGAAGTTTGCTTGCACAGATTACAACAACAGAACTGGCCTGAGGAATGTGTTCGGTGCAGTCCAGCCTGTGTGGGGATCCCTATCCTAAGACAAGGGGAAAGAGAGACCGCAGAGGCAGGGCACAGATGGGATGGAAAAACGTTATGGTCACTGCACCCAAGTAATTACTTGAACATCTTAAATGAGGCATTTTGAATGTCTTCACCAGGGTCATTAGCTGTGTATCGAGCAAAGGCTTATTTTTAAAGTTTGACGTAGCCCAAGGAATGCTTTGTTCCTAATTTAGTCCACTTGTACTGAGAGGTTCCAAGACTTCGGCATCTGCTGCCACCCACCACGTGCTTTGCAGCAGGCCAAAGTCCACTTGTGGAGAAGTCCCAGAGTCAGCCAGCTCCATGGGGAGCCAGCAAGGCCTGGGAGAGAGCTTGTTTGGGGGATTATTTAGAAAGAGAACTAGCTTTTTTGAAAAAGACATCTTGGGTATGAGAGTTTAGATTCTATTTCAGTAAGTCTTCCCTTGTCTGACCTTTCTATTGTGGGTAGATATGCTTCCTGGTCCTTTTGATTTAGGGTTTGGCCATGTGACTTGTTTTGGCCAATAAAATATTAGCAGGCATGACGTGGACAGAGGTCTTAACTGAATTTTAGCCATTGGTCTTGTTCTAGCACTCTGGTGATCTGCTGTGAGTTCTGGGTAGCAGCCACTCCTAGGAAGAGCAAACCTGAATTCAACTCACAGTCTAGCTGGCCCACAGCCCAAAGCAGTACCATTCAGCTGAGCCCAACCTAGATCGGCCAACCCTCAGAACTGTGATTATGATATTGATCTGTGCTTCTTATTATAAGCCGCTTGACTATTTGTTACACAGCATGATTATAACAATAGTTGACTAGTACATGGAGTTAATGATTTGTATGTTTTTTCTGCACCTGGGTGGACATTTATGTAAGTCAACATGATAGAGTTAAGATTCCTTTAGCACAAAATATAGAAAGGGAGCTTCAATCAGCTTCAGTCTGGAATTCTGAGACAACAGAAAGGGAAGAAGTGGTCTACTCTCTAACAAAGATGACAGCTGCCCCCGAAGTGAGCCTGTGGAGAGCGCCAGAATTAACAGATATCTAAGGGTGGCAGTATTTAAGTTAATTTTGACCCATAAACCTGAAGAGTTCATTGAAATCCCCTAGCCCATAGAAACTACCTGAAGAGTTGTCTACGAATTTTTGAATTTTTGAAGATTTTAACTAATTTAAGTTAAATTTAACTTAAACAAATTAACTTAGATTTTCAGATTTCTAGCTTCTCTTGAAAAAAATCAGAATGTCAGGAAATGTTGAGCTCACATTTCTTTCTGATAATAAGTATGGGAGCTGAGCTATTCCCTCTAGACTGGGTGTATGCTGTTCAGTTTGCTGAGGTGTCTGCCATGTTCTTTACTCACTCTCAGATGTCTGTGTGTTTTTGTCACCTGCCTAATCCTTAAGCACTGGTGTTTGTGACATCTGCGAGGTCAACAACTTCTCTTCCTATTTTAAAGAAATCTACAGGGGTAAAGAAAGGACCAGGTGCCCAGAGTAGATGCTCAGTAGGGTGATCATACATCACTTTTGCCCAGGACAGTCCTGGTTTGATGTCTATTGTCCTGGGAAGATTTACCAATTTGCATGAAAAAAATGACAGGGCCCTACATAGCAGTTGATACTGGCTTTCAGTACCCCAGGAGAACCTCACATGGCCTCACCATATGGTCCAGGTTTGCTCACAAGATGGTGGCCTCTGGTAGTTAGACATCTTATGCTGTCACTCAAGGTATCCCAGGTTACAAGGCAGAAGCTATATTATCTGACTGACTTGGCCTTTGAAGTTCCATAGCATTACTACCATCTCATTCTATTGGTCACAATGTACCCAAATTCAGTGCAGGGGACACAGATACCACCTATAGGGCTGAATGACAAAGTAGTGGCAAAGCAAAAACTGGAGCCAAGTCTATTTACTTCACCCAATATTTATTCTTCTGTTCCAAGAAACCCTGTCTCCATTTTCCATCCCATTTTCAATCTATCCACCTGTATTATATCATTATATGTATTATATATATTATATATTATATATTTTTAATGTTTAAGTGCCTATGTATTCTAAGAGAGCCAAGCTATGAATGGTCTTCAGATGGTCTTACAAAATCTAGAAATCATATGCAAAATCTGTTTTTTATGCAGGCATCAATCAGAATTCTCTGTTGAAAACATGGTTTAAGAATTTATTAAAGTTATTAGATAGTTTACAGCATCCCTGAAAGAGTCTGGGAATCAGGTGTGGAACAACTCCAAAGTTAGACTGGACCATTTCAGGGAAGAACTGCTGCTTCTGCCCCTCCTCCAGCTGCGATAGACCATAGTGTGCCAGATCATCCAACCACTCTTGCTTCTGAAATCCCAGTGTCTTCACCTCTGACCTAGCCAGAAGGGATCAGGGCAGTGCCTGCTTCCAGATGTCCTGTGCATTTGTTCCTGAATGGTCAGTCCTAAGCCACATGTCTGTGTCATAGTTGCAATTATAGAAAGTGATTTCTAGTGTCTATTCCAGGGATATGCAGATTAATGAGGTGGAAAAATTCTCAAGCATAAGGACAGCATTATAAGGTGCTAAGAAGGCAAAATCATGAGAAAGTCTACTATGTGAATGTGGCACATATGTGTGCTTTTCTGAACCATGGGTTCCTAGTTTTCATCAGATTTTCAAAGAGGTCCCTAATCCCCACATATCAAGAATCACTGATACACCAGTTCTTATATTAACACAAATCTATCTGTTTGAGTCCATTTGTATATATATAAGTCCAATATACTTTTCAGAATTGAGGACTGTGAGGTCCAATGATATCTATCTCACTACTCCAGTGATGTAATCAGTTAATAGAAGCTAGATGGATATTGAAATGGCATTTTTGTTGTTTTGTTCAATCTGTTTTGTGTCCCTCTTTTGGGATGATGGAAAAGTACAAAGTTCGCTAAAGCATGGATTAGTAAGGACACTTATTTTAATAGATTTTGTTTGTTTGACTTCTACTTTGAGGATAGAATGGCAAAAACAAAAGGAAACAAAAATCATAGAAAGCCCCCAATAAAAAATTGTTTTAAAAATATACTTTGAGGGATGGCTTAGACTAAGACACATTCAGCTTAACTTTCTATAATTTCCACACTTGATGTATAAGCAAATTCCCTGGAGACTTGATAAATGCTCAACTATTTAAAAAAACAAACTTTTGTCAGAAATGTAAAGTAAATCATTTTAGGGGATTCTACACAACATATAAGATTAGGAATTAAAGGAATCTCAAATCTGATGCGGAGAGAGTGTGAAGTGTTTTGTGCAAGATTAGCAAGTTCATGGCAGAGACTTAATAGGAACTGAGGACTTACTTCCAACTTGGCATCCTCTCTTCTAAAACACCCTCAGGAAGGCTTGCAACAAAGATTTTGTACAGGTTAGTTACTGCTGTGTAATAAGCCCACCCCAAAATTGAATAGCTGAAACCAAAACAATTCATCAACGCTTACAAGTTTGCAGGTTGATTTGGGGACACTCCTGCTACCTCAGCTGGGCTCCCTCAAGCTCTATGGTCAGCTCCTGGTTGGCTGAGTGGCTTAGCTAAATTGATTGGGGTCTATCTTACATCTGGTGCTTCAGTTGGGGAAATGAGGTCTACTCTGCTTCATTAGGTTTCTCATCCTCCAGCAGGCTAGCACAGAACTGTTCTCATGGTGGTGTCAGGGTTCCAAAAGGTGGAAGTTTAGTCTGGGAACTGGAATAATGGAATCATCTCACTCTCTTGGTCAAAACCATCATAAGAGCAGTCCAGATTCAAGGTGGGGAAGAGATATGATCTCTTGATGGAAGAATCTACAAAGTCAAATTACAAAAATATATAGAGAGGCTGTGAAGAATTAGTGCCATTTTTTTCAATCAATCAAGGGTTAATTAATTCATTCAACCTCTGTCGATAGTCATCTATTGCATCTGGCTCAGTGTTACAATAAGCTCTGGGGAGGAAGTAAGGGATAAGAATCAATCTTGTACTTATTTCTTAGTGAAAAATATCATGTAACCAAAACATCTGTTTCCTCAGGCAATTTGATGACTCTACGTTTTATGTCATTTTTCTGAAAGCCATTAGTCCTTAAATTTTGATATTACACCTTCTATTAAAAAATCACATAAGAAATTCAGAATTAATTTAGCGTGCATAAATTAAAATTGGCTTTGGTGAGAATAATTGACTTCTCAGAGGTGCAGCCAATAGGGAACTGTCAGGCTAGATGAGCTTTTACACATTTCAGAGAGAAATTGGAGCTCTAAATGCTAAATTTAGCTTATAAGGATATCATACATATATTTGAAAACTTGAAGGTCTTTAGATTATAGGGAGAGTTTTTGACATCTCTGTTGGACATTTTCCTATTTAGTTGCTATTACAGCTGAAATATATGATTGAGCTTATACAACGTCCCCAATAACAAATGAACCACTTCATTTTCAAACTATCATTGCCTACTTTCACAGGTTATTGACAGTAATATATTCACGCTATCTAAATGAAGGGCCTGGTCTGGGAAGCATCAAAGGTGTTCTTTGGGAAAATAGTTTAAAAATTTCAAAATACACCTAATAGAAATTGAGTAACTGTCCTGCAGAAAACAACTAAAATGGTAAATAAAATAGAAAGCTAAATATTTTCTTAAAGGTAATGAAGAGATGACAAGATAGCAAGTAATTGATGGGCTGAAATCTAAGGGAAAGCTGGAATCCAGTGAAGTAAGCACAGTACTCAAGCCAATTTTATTCTGAGAATATTTACATATTTGGGCAATTTCGAACTTCAATTTGGTGATAAAAATGAAAATCTAAGAGTTTATCCAAATCGGAGAATCTGACAGGCTGGTGTCCCAAAGGTTTGCTGTTAGAATAAAGGAAAACCAGAACCAATCCTAATACTGTGTTTATTATAAGTTCTCAAAAAGAGTTTGAGTCTCAATTGGAAGAAAAATGTCCCAAAGAGGTTATATCTTCAAATAAGCCTAACAAGAATTTTCATCTTTAAGTGAACTATCACATACATTAGTGGTTCAAAACATTAAAAAGAACTAAATGTATCTGGGTTGGATACTCTCCTACACACCATGCAGAAACAAGCACCAATTCTTTCTGTCAGAAAGTGTCTCCTTCCCAGTTTTCTTAGAATTCCTGTAAATAATTTTCTCAAGGAAAATAAGCATTATACAGTAAAAATTAATTAAGTATACAAGAAAATGAAGTACCAACAGAAGAACCAGCAGAAACAAAACTATGAAAGTGACAGATATAAAGCATTTACTATACATAAAGGGAAAAAAAGACAAAGAGAAATAATATTCAGAGAACAGACACTGTAAAAAGTATCCTTAACAGTTTTACAAGAGTACCAAATAAAATGTCTGGATATAAAAAATTCAATAGCTGGAATAAACAACTTTTTTATTTTAACAACTTTTTTGTTTTTGTTTGTTTTGATTTAACAGCAGATTAGACCCAGCTAAAGAGAGAATCAATGAACTGGAAGATAGATCAGAAAAATCGTAATAAACTAGAAAGTTAGTTGAAAATGATAGTTTTCTCAGAGGCCATTATAATAAGACCGATGTGCCTAATGGGACAGGAAGGATCTCAGAAAGAGCAGAGGGGATTTGGGAGGACATAAACAGCTGAAACAGCTAATTTTAGCTATGTGGCTTTTCAAACTCCCTTTGAGTTTTATGAGGCTTAGGCAAGTAGTAAGTAAGATAAATAGCATAGAGGACAGCTTTATAACCCCAGAATTAAAATCCCCACACATGGTAAAATAGAATAATCCAATATATTGAACCACAGACCACCACAGACCATTGGAATAGAAAAGGCAGAGTGTGACATCAACATATTCAAGTAAAAATTCAGGTATGGTTGGTCTTAGAAGCAGAGAAGAGCAAATTTGGAGATTAAAGGAGACATTATCACCAAAGTTTCAAAGCAATGAGATCAGAATGGATGGTGAACGCAGGAATCTCTAAGGGAACACTTTCTTCACCATGGTTGGCCAGTTGAACAACTTTTACCTTGCATATCATAAAGGACATTTTAGATGAGCTTAGGCCTTTTGGAAATAAAGAATTATCTACATTAATTCAGAAGCCTTTCGTAGGTTGTACATTATTTTTATATAACTCAACTTAGTTCAATTTTTTGAGCACCCATCTGCTAAAAAATCTCAGCTAATTGTTTGCAGTTGCAGCTATGTTCCAGAAGGCTTGTATAGTGCCAAGATATGCCAGAAGGAGGACCCACCTGATCTTCAGTTCATCTTTCTATGCAGGCATCCTCTGAGTCATCTGTTGTCTTGCTTTGTTCTTGTGCTACTGGTCCATTTATATCTAATGGTTTTGCTTCATCTGTTCCATCCTTGGGAGTCCTGGAATTCTTTTGTTGTTTTTATGCTACTCTAGGTTATAGGAATTTCTTGAAGCTTTCAAAGTGCAATTTGATAAGATTGACTGTGCTCCCTCCAGGGTCTTGTTATTTCTTTGGTATTTTGCACAGGAGACAAAATCCCTCCCTTAGTATTCCTCTGACATCTACACTCTTAATATATCTTCTATATCTCTTTATTTCTCTCAGCTCAAGGAAAAGCTACTTTGTCTCATGATTTCTCCCAAATGTTTTCTTCATAACTGAAATCCTTTCCATTCTGCTGAGGGTACAGGCTTTTGAATGACAAAGCCTAGCAGAACAGAATGACAGAATTCTAGCTTTCCATCTTGCTACCCCACTTCCCTCATTTATAGAACACAGAAAGGCTTGGACTTTTTAAATAAAGGGAAGAGCTGTTGGATAAAGTATTGGGGGGAAAGATTACATTATTTTATATTTAAAAAATTATCCAGTTGCTTATGTTTGAAAGCAGTACTGCCGTGGATCCAGACAAAAGGAGTCCCTGCCTTGGGCTCTATGATTTAGAGGGCTTCTCTGGCCTAGTTCTGGGTGCCCTGCCCCCTACCACCACCACAGAAGGCATTCACTGAGCCTAGGGTACCTACCAAACTGGAGGCCACAACCCCTTTTTGGCCAAGCTTGGCATGGCAGAATTCCTGACCCAAATACCCTCGAGCCCAATTGTAGGGCCAGCACAGGCCTCTTCCCTGGGTCCACCCCCCGACGGAGGACCAACTTGTGATTATGTTCACTTATAGGCCTGAGACATGGAGAAGGGGCAGTTCACAAAGTTTACCATTTAAAAACTGTTATAATTCTGATTTCATAGGTAGCTTCATAGGAATCCGTTTGCCTTCTCTTCCGTATATGTTACTTACAGATAGAATGAGGCCTATCTTGATGTGTTGAGTGTTAGGATGTAGTTCTTAGCTTGCCCCCATATCACCTGAGATCATTCTCTATCCACCTAAGAAATTGTCTCTGCCTGAGGATGCTTTCTGGCCACAGGAGCATGTTTGGCCAATGGATAAGATGGCTGAAAGTGCTAGAGAGCTAATGTCCCACAAGAGAACCTCAACAATGAGAGATGGGCATTTGTGGGTAAATATTTCAGATCGTTCATGCCTAGTTGGTCAGTTCTGAACAATGCCCATGGGGAGTGATCCCAGTTGCTCACAGTGATAACCTGCTTATCAAAAATAACTCCTTGCCTTTCCTCATATCCTTGTCTCACTTTAAAAAAATAGAAGAAAGAAAGAAAGAAAATAGAATAAATCAAGTGGGAATTGAGAGATATTTTGGGGGCAGATATTTTATCTGTGACGATCACATACAGGGAGAGAAAAAAATGGGAAAGTATTTTTAAGACACTTTGTACTATCCTGCAAATCAAAAACCACTTCGCCATTTTTAATAGAGATTTCAGCAAAGTATGTCTCCCAAATAAAGTACTTGGACTCATAGATTTCCTCTCAGTGGCATATGGACAGTGTCCTAGGTTCAATAGGTTGAGGTTGCTCTTTGCTGCAGATAAGGGGTGAATCACTTAGGGAGACTACTCTTAGAGGATACGAAGGTGTTGTGTGCCTTTTGATGTTGAAGACCCTCTGTCCAGGCTAGGTGTGTGTGCGCATGCGTAAAACGGTAAAACGGTAGCATTGTCATGATAAAAGGGGAATAGACCTTTCCTCTTAACTGTGTTGGGGTAGAGACATGCAATATGAATCATTTTGAAGGAGTAGCCTTAAAGACATATTTCATCTGGGTGTGGTTATGACCGAGAAACCTGAACTTCTAAACTGATTGAGCCTGTGGTAGAACCAGCCCTTGGAACATAGTAGGTATTTATTAACATGTGTTGACTGGATGTATTACTGGAAAAATGTTGACGAGGGAATATTTATAGCCTCTACCAGTAAAAGAATAATTCTGTTTTGTCTGCTTAGCTTGTGAGCCATTTGGGGGTGAATTGGGCAATACTAGAACATTCAGGAAGGTAGAATGATTTACTTTGGAAAAGTTAAAGAATTTAAAGAAAATAGAATACATCCAGAAATGAAGATGAGGGAGAGAGAAGGCAAGATTCTATACAGACAGGGATTTGAGGGAGATTTGGGGGCGGGGGGGAGGGTAGTGCCCTTATCTGTGATAACCACATAGAGAGAGAGAAAGAGAGGGGAAAATCAGTTTTAACAGACTTTGTAATATGTTATGAATCAAATCCTATTTTGGTACATTTTACAGAGATTTCCGTACACATTTATCTCTCATTTTCAACCTACTTTCTTGGTCTTGAACTGGTGTTAATGCTTCCTAGAGATCAGGCTTTCTATTGGTTTTAAATAAATGAATTTATAACTTTAGGTTTTCATGAAAGAGAGATTTCTTTCAAATTAAAAAAGGGAAATTAGGATATTTCATTGATTGTAAGATTTACTTTTAGCCTGTCTGAAATCAGTATGTGCCTTTATGTTTGATGAGGAGTCATAGTTTAATTGGCAAGATTTTTTTCCTTTGTTACTGATACATTCCTTTTTGGCACGTTAAACTTTTTGATAGCTTAAGTTCAATAATATGTTCTGAAATGCACTTCAACTTTTAAAGGCTATGTGATGAATATTTCCATGGCAATATTCAAAATTTCACTTGTCTTTAATGAGTTTCCTTCCATAGAAAATACACTGGATTCCGGTGAATTAAACCCATATTATGAGACTTATTTTGCACCCTGTTTTTAGGAGGAAGAAAGAAATCTGGGAAAATAAACAAATATTTGACATTTAGTAAAAATAAACAAATGGCTTTTTAGATTCACATAGAAAATAGCCAGTACCATTTTCTAAACAATCTCCAAATATTCAGTGGCCCAGGGGAAAATGATAATTGCGAGAGACTTTGTAAGACAGAGATTTGGGGTAGAGAGGCACAAAGGGGACTAAAGGACAAAAATCAAGAAAGGGGGCCCAGATTTTAAAATAAATATTTACCCAATTTAAAAAGGGGCAAAGGATTTAAATAGATATTTCTCCAGAGAAGATATACATGTGGTCAAGATACACAACATCATTAATTAGGGAAATGCAAATCATAATCACAATGACATACTACTTCCTACTCACAAAAAAACCAAAAAACAACAACTGTTGGCAAGAATGTGGAGAAGTGGGAACATTTCAGACTTTGCTGGGAATGTAAAATGGTGCAGCCACCTTGGAAAACCATTTGGTAGTTCCTCGAAAAGTTGAATGTGAAGATTCTACATGTACCAGCAATTCTATCCCTAGTATGTACCCCAGAGAACTGAAAATATATTTCCAAGCAAAAACTTGTGCACGAGTATTTATAGGAGTAGTATTCATAGTTATCAAAAAGTGGAAACAACCCAAATGTTCACAAGTGATGAATGAATAAATAAAATGTATAGACAATGGCATATTATCCAACCATTAAAAGGAGTGAAGTACTGATATATGTTACAACATAGATGGACCTTGAAAATTTTATGTGAAGTGCAAGAAGCCAGACGCATAATGCCACATATTGTATAAATCTAATCATATAAAATGTCCCAAGTAGACAAATCTACAGAGACAGAAAATAGATTAATAGTTTCTAGGGGCAAGGGAGAGGAGGTGGGGCACTGGGGAGGGAATGGGGAGTGCCTGCTAATGAATATGGGGTTCCTTTTTGGGAAGATGAAAATGTTCTGGAATTAGAGAGTAGTGATTGATGAGCAACTTTGGACTCTACCAAAAATCACTGAAATGTGTACTTTAAAGGGATGAACTTTATGGTATGTGAATTATAGCTCAATAAAAGTGTTATGAAAAGTATATATACAGACTGTTCAAAGTAACAACTGGATGGTGCGTGGATTCCAGGGGGAAAGAATGGCTCCTGAGTTCTCTCTTGTGGGCAAAATAGGCTGTTGTTACCGATGGAATGCAAGGTGAGCCTCGTCTTCTCTACCTGTGTCCCAGAACCTATATTTGGTGATTGACCTACTTTAATCACTCACTTGCTGTTTTATGTTTTGGGGTCGGTGCCATATGTCGGAGGTCAAGAGTGTGGGTTCTGTGTGGTCTCACTTACTACTACAAAGTTGCAGACCCATGAGGTCCTTAAACAAGACTGTGGTTTTGAGTTAAGGACACTTATTATGTTTATATCAATTGTTTCTTTTTCTCTACCTTAGAACTAATATCTTGATGAGCAAGTAATAGCATTAATAGGTAGATGAGCAAATAAATTTATTCAACATAAATGCAGTATTTATTGAATGATTACATCATGGTTGATGAGGGGTTCATTGGTGAATGAGACATGACACCTGGCATCATATGTGTCAGTGGAGGATGTAGCTACATCAGAGGACCATTACATTGGAGTTGGCGTGTGCTCTATATGTGGAAGAGAGTACAAGATGTTTGGTGGATTGATTGCCTTAGTGGACACCATACAGACCACCCTGTGTCCATATCCTATCCTTTTCCCTATAATATTGTAGTGTCTTCCTACTCTTTATCAGGACTGGTCTTATGACTTAACTTTCACCAACAGAATGTGCTAGAAGTAATGGTGTGCTAGTTCTGAGTTTAGACTTCATGAGGTCTGAACACTCATTCTTGTTCTCCAGATCCTAGCCTCTGATATGTGAAAAAGCCATTGCTAGCCTGCTGGAGGGTAAGAAATCATATAGGGCAGAGCCATGTCAGCCCAGTCATTCCAGCCACAGTCCCAGATATGTGAAAGAGCCCAGGTCAGCCACCAGCCAAGTCATGGCTGAATGCAGATGTACACATGAACCCAGCTGAGATCATGTCAGCCCAGCCCAGATCTGCAGAAACATCCACCTTCCCCTAGACTCACAAAGAATAGAAAATGATTGTTTAAGACATGAAGTTTTGGTGCTATTTGTTATGCAGTGATAGATGATTGATACAGGATGCTATGAGAGCACAGATGATGCGGCCTGAAAAAAACCTGGGTGAATGAAAGAAGGCTTTTTAGAGGAAGTAACACTTAAACGCTATGAATCTGAAGATGAATAGGAGTTAGCCAGGGAAAAGAGAGAATCTGTGTGTGTGTGTGTGTGTGTGTGTGTGTGTGTGCGTGTTTCGAAGAGAGGTTCAAGAGAAAGAGAAACAGAAAGGGTCTAAGTAGTTGAAGGAATAATATTCAAAAAGTTGAGGAAGCAAGATGGCCCAGAGGGCTGGAATGTGATGTGGGAGAGGAGTACTAAGAAACAAAGTTAGAGGAGCACCTGGGTGGCTCAGTTAGTTAAGTGTCTGACTCTTGGTTTCAGCTCAGGTTATGATCTCAGGGTTGTGAGACTGAGCCCTGAGTGGGGCTCTGCCCTGGGCAAGGAGCCTGCTTAAGATTCTTTTTCCATCTCCCTCTGGCCCCTCCCCAACTCGTGTTTCTCTATTAAAAAAAAGAGAGAGAGAGAGTCAAGTGGGAACCAAATCATGTAAAATCTCAAACATTTATTAAGGAGTTTAGACCTTAGTCTGAGAATAGCTGGGTCAATAAAGGCTTTTAATCCTATTTTTGTTTTTGTATGATCAGTCTAGCTATAGTATAGTGTACTAGCATATTAGTATGGTACAGTCTAGTATAGTATAGTTGCACGATTTGGGATGAGCAGCACGGAGACCATTTAGGAAAACCTTAGCAGGAGGGAGTGGGTGGTGGCCTGAGTTTGGGGACTAGCAGAAAGGTCAGAAAGTGAATGAATCTGAGGGCTGTCATAGGGTCAGAATTGACCCAACGCCTCGATTCACTGGAAGGGGGATGAGAGATCTGTCAAAGATAATGCCAACATTTTGGTTTGGGTGACTGAACTGATATTGCTTTTGTTCACCGATCTCGAACACAAAGGAGGTGGAGCAGGTTTGAGTGTAACTGCACATTCAGTTGGGGCATGCGGTGTGAGGCAGATCATATTTTCCAAAGAAGGCCACACCTGTATGCTTGTTCCGCTCCCCATGCTCTTGGGTGTGATCCACAGCCACAGCAAGATGGGGTCCATGTTTGTTCTTTCCTCTTGCCTCTGGGAAGGGGCTTGTGAAAACACCAATGAATGGGGTCCCAGATAAGTGATAGTATGTAACTTTGAGGTTCGGTCATAAAATTTGGAGACAGCTCCTACCTGGCTCTCTCTCAGGAGGCTCACCTTTGGCATCCAGCCACCATATCGTGGGAAAGCCCAGGCCGTGTGGGGGGGACGTAGGTGGGTGTTCCAGCCCAGCTGCCCAGCCAGCCTCTCGGCTGACGTATCGTCAATGACCAGACATTGAATAAATTTGTCTTCAGAGGATTCCAGCCCCTAACCTTATAATCTTCCAGTCGAGGTCCTGGACATTGTGGAGTAGAGACACATCATTTCTGCTCTGCCCTGTCTGAATTCTTGACCTATGAAACTATGAGAGATAAGAGATAATTCTTACGGTTTTAAGCCACTGGGTTTTGGACTAATGTGTAATATAGCAGCAGATCACAGATATACTGTATCCTACGGGTGTCTATGGAACATTCTCATAACTCACATGTATATATTCCTTTTTTAAAAAAAAATTAATGTTGTGGGGTGCCTGGGTTATGTGGGTTAAGTGTCTGACTCTTCATTTCAGCTCAGGTCATGATCTCAGGGTCATGAGATCAAGCCCTGTGCTGGGCAAGTAGCCTGCTTAATTTAAGGTTCTCTCTCTCCTCCTGCCCTTCACCCCTAAAAAGAAAGAAAGAATCAATGTTGGAAACCCTCTTCATGTTTCATAAGAAAAACTTACAAGTACTCTGTCAGTTCATCTCCACTAATTGTTAGCAAACCTGTGACTGTTCTGCTTTCCTTAGCTTTGGTGAAGGAAGGGAGGGAGGGTCTCTAAAACAGAAGTAATGGGCAGGTGCACTGTCCTTCCTGGATGGGATGGTGGAGTGATAGAGTAATGACAGCGGTGCCCTCTGGCACATGCATTACAGCATCCCGAGCTCCTGTACGGACACAGGTGGGCTGCATCAGGGTGGGCCTTCTGTCCCTAATGATGGGTGTGCAGTGCACTCCCACCATCCCACCCATAAAAGAAAGAAAGAAAGAAAGAAAGAAAGAAAGAAAGAAAGAAAGAGAGAGAGAGAGAGAGAGAGAAAGAAAGAAAGAAAGAAAGAAAGAAAGAAAGAAAGAAAGGAAGGAAGGAAGGAAGGAAGGAAGGAAGGAAGGGAGAAAGGAAGGAAGGGAGAAAGAAAAAAGTTGGCTCTGACACCAAGAAATGACACACCTGGGTTGTGTTAAGAAATTTTTATTGTTTCCTTTGGATTTGTGATGAAAGCACATAAAATTACAAGTGGAAGAAACGTCATGCCACAAAATTGCATAGAATTATTACAAAAATGTGAATTACGCATTTTAAATAATTTGAGATAGAAGAACCAAAATATGTACACTTTAAGAGTTTCAAATACTTTGTCCTATCTTTTGTTTTTCTTCTGAAAAGGCAAAAATCACAATGTCCAATCCATCACAAACAATATTTATACAGTGCACACGCGCAACATTAAATTCAAAGTAACGCAAGCAATGGCCCTTTCTTTCGGAATGATTGAATGACTGCTTATCTATTACAGGAGCATTAATGAATGAATGTACGGTGATGTGGAAATGTTCAAATGAAATGTTGAAAACCAAAAACACAAGGCATGTCATCAGAATTTTGAAAATTGGTTTTCACGGCCAAAACCACGCTATTCTCAGTAGTGTAAAGGTATCAGAGGGGCACGGTCTAATTTACTACACAGCTCTAACGCTCTATTACAGGAAAAACCACAGTACAGAATTTTACACATTCAACACAGAACAAGGCAAATACATAAAGGCACAAAACTGCACATCATATAGACCCTTTTCCTTTATCTTACTCTATTTCAAGTAATATTAATATTGTTAAATGATAGTATCGCTGTAGTAGTTTCAACGAGGCAAGACGGACAGTGTTACACACTACCCCACAACTGCAAAAAGTGTCATTGTACAGATATAAAAATGTGATTACAGTAAATGGCCAAATACAAATGTATTGCAAAATGACTAGAGTCACTAAGAGAATGCAATCCCACTACCAAAACAGTTTTGTGTAAGTCAAGGTCTTTCCACTTCTCTCTATCTCTGGACTAAAATGTGAGACAGTGTTCTGTAACAATCATTGCATTTGGTTATGAATGCTATTATTAGTTCATTCTTCTGCAATGTTAGTCTCTAATTTTATTTATAAAAATGCAGCATTCAATTGTGCCCATTCTTGCTTCCTTACGATTAATGCCTTTCTTTCAAAGTGCAAAAGTAGAATGATTTACAAAAGATTTATCTTTCAGTGGAAGATAAGTTTTGTTAAGTGTCTAATTAATACCCCAAATCCTTCAGATCAAAATATAATCATTTCCAAAGAGGATGGGATTTTTTTCCCCTTGTGTCTTGCCAGATGTGTTTTTTTTTTAATCAAACACTCTTGCCTCATGTTTGAACTAAGTCTTCATTTTGATTAAAATTTAACTGTGATCCCTAGTTATTGCTTAAAGTTAAATAAAATAATTTGCATAAAAATATTAAATTCTTGAAACACAAATTTTAGGACACAACTGGTTTTTGCATTTTAAAATGTTTCACTAAGCTACAATCAGGTTTATTTTAAAGGAAAATAGAGCTGTGAACATCTTTCTTCAGCGCTTTAACTTCAATGTTCCTTGTGTTACTCCCTAAATTATATTTTCCTCTATATAATTATTCTCTCTTACTTAAGTTCTTTCAATAACATTTTTGATCAGTTTTCCCATGATATAATTTGTTTTTCTTATGCCACCCAACGTAGAAACTTAACAAAAAGACATAGTTAAGTGAATTAAATGTACATAGTAAATATATAATGAAAGATTTTTTGTTAGAATAAAAATTGAAATCTGTCAGACTTAAAAATTATGAAAGATACTAATAAATTTCCATATTGCTGTCCTATACATTTTTTATATATTCTATTAAAACAAGCTTAAAATCTGATACTTAAAATCCAGTTTTTGATCCTGCAAAATATATATCAAATTCGTATTCTAAGCTCTAAATCTACCTCAACTTGCATTAACAGTTCCATCAACTGTTTCTTAGATTTTCAACATAATTTAATAGTCACATAATATAGATAGATGTTTGACCATTTTCTTATCTGGGCATTTATCCCTGAATTTGTGTTTAAGTCTTGTGGAAGAGACTTGGGTCATTGCCAATTAAAAAACACACATCTATATTTGTATGCGCGTGCGCTTGTGTGTGTGTGTGTGTGTGTATGTACTTACATGGCTGTGTGTGTACATATATACATGGAGATACTATATGTCATTTATATGTGGGTCCGTGTATTCTCTAGATAAATATTCAATCTTTATCTCTATAGTAAAAATAAATGAACCATAAAAAATGTGAGACAGCAAAATAACCACTGGAACCTGTTCCCTCTGATTGAATCTCTGCTCAACATCTATCAGCTTAACTATTTTTATTCAACCAGACAGACTCTTTGTAGTTATTTACTAATTTCAGGCCAACCACCAATGAATACCCAGACTTTGAGTGCAGATAGTCACTTCAGAAAGCACAGTGCCTGGAAGTGTGTGGCCAATTTGCTCAAGCAACCAAATGTATGCGCCATATTGCTAAGTCTTGAGATAGCTTCACTGGGCAAGGATACAATCAAGTGACTTTTCTTCAAGAAAGAAGACCAACTTACTCGAATCACTGTGATATCAAATAGAGCCACGTCAGCAACAAATACACTGATGCCTCTGTGATAAATAAATTAGCAAACCGCAAGCCTCCAGTGCTTGCAAAGCAAAGGATAAAACAATTTAATATGCACATTAACTTGAAGATATGGTAGTTGAGGGGCAGTTAGGAAAACGAATGCTCAAAGTTGGCTGTTCGATAGTGTTAAATAATGCTATGCATTTCTCAAACTATTTCTATTACTTTGAAATACTTTACACCAGAGCTTCAAATAAAAACATGAGTTTGATTTTCTTCAAAAAGACACTGTCCTTCATTAAATGTCCCATGGAGCCTGGAAGTTGCCTGCTTTGAATTTGCTATTGGAAAGAAAACAAAAATCCCACATACATGCACCCTCTGCAAGCAGACCTGCAGTAGTGTCCACATAACGCATGGAGCCTGGGCATGAGGATGTTTGCATGGATCCTTCTAGAACTCTCCCTTTGGTGTGGATGTTAGGCTAAGGGATGCTTCTCAGGAAGATGCTCCTGGGCAGTGATTTTTGTAGTAAGAGAGAGTCCGATGAAGTGGCCATGCATGCTTTGAAGGTCTGGCAGGAACAATCACAGAGGAGTATCAAACTCTTTCCCTGGGTTGTCTCCTTCTAGCTCCTCACTGGAGGGAGGCCTGTGGTTCATTTTTCCAGGCTCTGAGGCCAGGGAGGGAGGGGCAGAACTGTGATTGCTGTCTTCGCTGATCTTCCCTTTCATGGCTTCCTGCACGAACTCCAAGATCTCCAGCGGCAGTCTTTTGAACTTGTCTTGGTACTCTTGCTCCAGGTCCATCTGCAGCTGGGACACATCAAGAGAGGAGGATGGTTTTAGGTCATTTAGTTTTCTATAACCACCCGCATGGAAACTCTTTGAAAGAGATGGACAAAGTTGGGGGAGGAATAAATTTATGTAAATACCGTCCACCGGTTTACCTATGGAGAAGATGTAAAACAGAGTGTAGTTGGACACATCACTTGTCCATGGCTGAAAGTCAAGTTCAGGTTATGTGTGGCGTAATAGGGCTAAAGATCTACAACAGTATAAATACACACACACACACACAGACACACACACAGAGGCAAATCTTTTGAAAAAGTTTACAGAAGTAATATGCGGTGATCCAAAGTTCTTAAGTGAAGGGACTGGAAGCTCCTGATAGCTGGGAGTGCCAAGGTGCATGGTGAGTGCTGTGAATTGTGTAAGACTTTAACCAGTGCATCGGGCTGGGGAGAGGGAAGAGGTGGCTGGAGAGGACAGGGGAGCTACGAGTGGGCTTCGTAAAGTGCTGCCGAGTACTTCTAGACAGGAGCTCAATGCATTTTTAAAAAATAGTTATTTATTTATTATTTTAGAGGAACAGAGAGGATGGGATGGGAGGCAAAGGGAGAGAATTTCCAGCAGACTCTCTGCTGAGCATGGAGCCCATGGCAGGGCTCGATCTCACCACCCTGACATCATGACCTGAGCCGGAACCAAGAGTCAGACGTTTAACCGACTGTGCCGCCCAGGCG
>CM052885.1:91911698-92004149 GCA_028534135.1 Potos flavus
GTATATATTTCACTGAATGTGAATATCCATGCACGGTAGTGCAGACATATTAATTTGTATGACTATGAGGATGACCAAGAGTTGTAATAGCTCATAATACCCCCCCAAGAGTATTATGCTCACAGTGTATGCATTATATGACTATTTCTAAAATCAGAAAAATTATGAATTCCAAAAGACAAGGATCCCAAGGATCTCAGAATCTCAGATGGATTGTGGATCTATTTGAACAACCTTTCCCCCCCACCCACCCCACATCAAAAAGTGCTGGATAGGGGTGCCTGGGTGACTCGGTCAGTTAGGTGTCTGCCTTCAGCTCAGGTCATGGTCCCAGAGTCTCAGGATTGAGCCCCACATCGGGCTCCCCGCTCAGTAGGGAGTCTGCTTCTCCCTCTGCCCTTCACACCGCTCTCATCCTTTCTCTCACTCTCTCTCTCAAATAAATAAATAAAATCTTTTTAAAAAAGTGTCTGATAGAAATGACTTGCCCTAAGTATTGAAAGTCAACTATTCTTCCCAAATATAAAATGTAGGGTATTTATGATGATGTCGTGCTGGCATATGAATTCTAATAAGCCAAGGAGGAAGTGTGCTATGAGAAGGGCACTCACGGAGCTCTGAGATTGACATTGCTACAATGGAGCAAAGGCACCTTCGCACACCGCTGCTCCCTCCCTGTTAGGAACAGGGGAGCCACTGGAGCATCACAGACGAGATGGCAATGGTCAGTTCTTTCCCAGGTATCTCAACCATTTAGATGGGAATGGGGCTTTTACAGGAATGAAATCTCAGCCTGGTATTTGGCAGTTCTCATTAACTACCAGGCGGGTCTCATTTTTTTTTTTTTTAAAGATTTTATTTATTTATTTGACAGAGAGAGAGAGATCACAAGTAGGCAGAGAGGCAGGAAGCAGACTCCCTGCTGAGCAGAGACCCCGCTGTGGGGCTTGATCCCAGGACCCTGAGATCATGACCTGAGCCGAAGGCAGAGGCTTTAACCCACTGAGCCATCCAGGCGCCCCTCATTCGTCTCATTTTTAATTCAACGATTCATGCTGTTCAAGTTTTGCTTCCAAGGAATATGAGGAAAGGAAGAATAAGCAAGGGGCCTGGTGTTCAGGAAACAGCAGATTTGTTTTCCTTTAGGTTAGTGTGGGGGATCTTCAGCATTAGATACATTGTATGTGACCTATAGTCAATTTCTCTTATGTCGGTGGTAGGCAAGACCCCAGAGTGCTTAATAGTACTGTTTCTTTTTTAAATTTATATATAAAAAAGAATGTGAAATGTGAGACAATGTCAAATACTTAAACGAACATTTTTGAATAATTTTTAAGAATCCAATTTTTAAAATAATCTAATTATTTTAATTATGATAATTATGATTCTGCACCCAATTCTAATGTGTGAGATCTTTCCCCCCATAGCACAAAGCAATTCCCTAGGACACCAGCTGGGTGTCCCATAATTTAACTCAATTCTGATATTATTTACCTGGAGATAGCATCAGATCCTACAAGTTGAGAGCTCAGTCCTATAAGGCTGTCCCCCACCCCCACCTCATGTCTGATGTCAGTTGCAAGTCCAGGTTGTCACCTGTCATTCTGACTAACTGGATACAGATTGGAGGTTCCAATGATCCCCCCATTGGGTTTGATTTGTTTGCTAGAGCAGCTCGCAGAGCTCGAACATTTTACTTACTCGATTACTGGTTTATTATAAAAAGGTGTAACTCAGGAACAGTTAGGTGGAAGAGATGCACAGGGCAGAGTATGGGGAAAAGAGTGTGGAGCTACCATGTTCTCTGAGCACCCACTCTCCCTGCATCTCCCTCCACGTGTTCACCAACTCAGAAGGTCTTCGAACTCCATTCTTTTGTATTTTCATGGAGGCGCCATTACATAGGCATGGTTGATTACATCATTAGTCCTTGGTTATTGATTCAGCCTCCAGCTCTTCTCTCCCTGGAGGTTAGGGGTTGGGACTGAAAGGTCCAACCCTCCAACCGCAAGGTTGGTTCCCCTGGCAACCAGTCCCCATCTTTAGGTTACCTAGGGGCTTTTGAAAAGTTGCCTCTTTAACATGACACAAGACATGTTTGTTGCTCATCATTTAGGAAATTTCAAGGGTTTTAGGAACTCTGTGCCAGGAACTGGGATGAAGACTAAATATATATTTCTTATTGTAAATCACAATATCACTGTAATAATAACTAAATAATTATTTAAAATAATTTTTAATTATTGACCCAGTTGTGGCTAAATTACAGTTTTAGTGGACTCTTCTTTTATCATGGGTTAGTGGTAGATTATATTGTATTCTAAACTAATAAATTAAAATAATTTATTAACTAAATGAATTTTATTTAATTTATATTACATGCCATATTTCACTCTTTTAAAAAAGTCATTTACTTATTAACAAATTAATTACAAAATTGCATTTATTATTAAATTTCAAGTTAGAGCTTTCCTTTTATTTTTGCTTCTTATAAATGGAATTCTTGTTCTTTGTAAGAAAATATGAAGGGCAAAGTCTGGCTCTGTTCCAAAAGTCCCATCCATCAGGAGTCTAGAATTTTTCCAGCCTAAGGCTTACAAACTCAGATTTTGGGGGGGCCAGGCAAGTCATGAACATAAGTAGGAGTGGGGGAAGGGTATAGTCTATGTAAAGGGTGGCAGAAACCCAGCTCTAGCTAATGTTTGCAAGACTCTTGTTTTTCAAGAGAAGTCAGAAATAAAATTTTCATCAAGGACCTGATTTTTTACCGTTGGCAGTCAGTTTGAACCACATGAGTTCTACTGGGCTTCTGGAGGGTTTCTAACTTCTGTTCTAGCAGATTTAAATCTGGCTTAGACCAGAAAACTCTAGAGACTATCGACTTTCAATTTGGATCCCTCCTCATTTTGTCTCCCCACCACCCTGAGCTTCAGATGGTTCTCCTCCGAACACCAGGACTGGTTCTTGATCACACTTCTGCTGGGGTTCAGTGCTATCCCATCTCATTGCCACATTCTGGTTCTCATCCCCACTGAGTATTGAGTGTCTACGCTGTGTAACTCAAGCTGTAGGTTCTGGGGGAAAGGTAGATTAATTGCGCAAATGATAGCAATGTCTCACCCCTCCTGGTACTCATGGCCTTGGCAGCATCTCCCATGAAAGAGTAGAGTGTATTTTTTATCTCCCTGAATCTAGGGAGGCCTTGGGATTTGCTTCATCCCATAGAATGTGTCAGAGTAACAGCATGCAGTTCTGAGCCTAGACCTCAAAAGGCTTCATGTGGTTCTCTCACTGTTGGAAGCTCAATGAGCCATTAGGTGAAGAGGCTCAGGCTAGCTAGCAAGCTGCAGGAGGAGACACATGACCCAGTTGTCCCCCTCTCCACCACTTTGACTGACTATAAGACATGAGGGCAAAGCTGTTACAAACCAGCCAGCCCTCAGCTGACCCACCAGCTAAACATAGGTTTGAGTAAGGCTACTGAGACCAGCTGAGCCTGACTCAGAACAGAACTGCCTAGCTAGTTCATAGACTCATGAGCTTAGTAAATGCTTGTGTTATGCCACTCGATTTTGTGGGGTCTTTGTTAGGCAGCAGTATTGTGACAATAACTACATGATCTAGTAGGGCAATTCAAAGAGGTGTCGTATATGGCCTGGTTCCATGAAGCACTCATAATTTAATTCAGCTGGCCCCATCTTTTCATTGCCATAATCTTAAAACACATTACTGAGGGACAGTCACTATAGGACTGACAGATCTTCATGAAAAACCTGCTTTTGAAGAATATGCTTTGGAGCTTTTCTATAACCTTAGCGAACATGAGCTTGCTTGATCTTAAATTTATAAGATCTATTCTTAGGAAATGAGCAAAAAAGAGGGAAGGGTGTGGTCAAATTTAATCTCTAATTTTAAGGTAAATTGTTACATTACACTCAGATATTAATAAATAAGAACATTGCCAGAGTTTGTTTTATTATAGGCTGAGTTTTTCGATTTGATTAGCCAGACTCAATTTCTAAATTTCTCAGTTAACTTGCTTTTCAAAACATGTCGCCTACTCATAACTTCTGTGAACTCTGGAGAGCAATACAGTCAAGTTCAATGTTTTTAGCTCCGCCTGAGTATAATGTCCAAGATTTTGCACGTGGGATGCTATCCTGCCTCTGACAGTTTTTCAACTGCCTTAAAAAAATAAAGTAGAGATTTGATCTAGTTATGCAGGGTTTTTAGATTCATAAATGTAAGTGAAGACCAAGGAGAAAGCAAAGTTACTTATGTATGTTAGTTTACAAACAGGGGGGAATACTCAATATAATGTAAATGTGGCATAAATATAAAATAAGACAGGTTACTGAGTTAGTAAAGAGATCTAATCAATACCAACTTTCTAAGGAAACAAATTGAAACCAGAGTGTAGTAAGCTACCGTGGGATAACAAAGACAGAAGAACTGCTAAAACTTAAAAGAAAAAAAAAATTCTACACAGAAGGCACAGACAGACATTTAAGGAGAATTTTCACTTTGAGCTCAGGTCCAACTCAAGTCATTTTGCCCAGTGGAGTATATTAAAGACCTTAATATAAGACACAAAGCAGGGCGCCTGGGTGGCTCAGTCGGTTACACCTCTGCCTTGGGCTCAGGTGATGATCTCAGGGTTCTGGGATCGAGCCTACATCAGGCTCCCCCGTCAGCAGGGAACCTGCTTCTCTCTCTTTCTCTGTGTGCTCACTTGCTCTCTCTCTCTCAAATAAATAAATAAAATCTTTTAAAAAACAAACCACAAAGCAAAAAAATCTTAGGAAAAAATCTGGGTGAATAATTGCATAATCATAGGGTATAGAGACCTTCTTAAGGAAGATAGATAAACTGTAAACTACAAAGAAAAAAATTTATTAGGTATGTTGTTGATCCTTAAACAGTGTGGGAAGGGCAGGGGCGCCAAACCCCTGCACAGCCAAAAATCCATGTCAAATTTTGACTTCCCCAAAACTATTAATAGCCTACTGTTGACTAGAAGCCTTGCCAATAACATAAACAGTCGATTAACACATATTTTTAACATGTATTTTATGTTATATGCATTGTATATTATATTCCTACAATAAAGTAAGCTAGAGAAAAAAGTGTTTTTGAGAAAATTATAAGGAAGAGAAAATACATTTATAGTACTCTACTGTATTGAAAAAAAATCCATGTACGAGTGGACCTATTCAAACCCATGTTGTTCAAGGTCACTATATTTATCTAAATGAAAATAATCTTTTTTGGGGGGGTTTGAAAAAATGGACAAATCTCAAGCAATTCATAGGAGAAGTGAAAATAGCCAGTATATATTTGAGACATTCAATAGCACATTTTTTTAAGGAACATATTGGTAGGAAAAAAAATTTGTTCAAAGGAGCATTAACATCTGGGGAGAAGTGGACATTTTCAAACATGGGCAATAATCTGATATCTATAATATTTACAAGAAGGAAAATGCACATAGCTTTTCACCCAGCAATTCCACATTTGGGGGAAATGAAAGCACTAACATATAAGGATGAAAGCATCACCAAACTTACTGCAGCATTGTTTGTAGAGGTAAAACCCAAGTCTGCCGCCACCACCACCAAAAAACAAACCAAACCCCCCCCAAACCAAAACAAAATCACAGCAACAACCACAAACCCCTGAAAACAACTGTAATAATAATGTTGACATTTTGCCACATGTGTATTATTATTGTCTATCATATTATTATTATTTTTTTTTTGGTGAATCATTTGAAAATAAATTTCAGATATCACAAGACTTGACCCCCACACCCCCTAAAAATAAAAACATTTTTCTACATTATGGCAATACCTTAATCATGTCAAGGAAATTGATAATAATTCTTTAATGTTACCCAACATCCATCCATGTTCAAGTTTTCTCAGTATCACCTCTCCCAAATTTTCTAGCTTTTTGGGGGACCAGAATTCAAAGTTCTTGTATTGCATTCGATTGTGATGTCTTCCTCTTTCTTCCCTCTTGAGTTATTTATTGTTTTAAATTTTTTATGACTTGGATTTTTTTTTTGAAGAGTCCTGTTGAATTTTCTTATAGAATGCCCACATTCTGAATTTGTCTGATTATTTCCTTGGGTTACCATTTAAGTTGGTCCTAGAAATTAAGCCTGTAAGCTTGATCAGAGGGGGATTAAACAAACATTTGTTTGGACAAGAAGAGTCAACATGTATTCTTTTATATCTTATATCATAACATATTAGTGAGCTCTGTTATCATGTGACCCACATTATCAACAATGCTAAATTCGATCACTTGGCCAAAAGTGGTAAATACCAGACTTCAACTTTGTCAAGACATTTTTCCTTTTGCTTATTGGCAATTATTCTGTGGGGTAAAGCTCTGGATCTGTAAAGTTTCCTTAGCACCCTTTCATGAAATTGCTCATTTTCATCTATCTTATTCAGAGTCAATCGTAATTTTCTAATTCTTTTTTTTTTTTTTTTATTTAGCTAGTATTCTTCTGTAAAGAAGAGCTTTCCGTTTTCAGGTGGTTCTGATTTCTGGTTCATCAACCAGAGTTCCTCCTAAAAAGGCAGAGTAAGCATTTAATTCTTTTCCTTTGATGCATAAATATTCTGAGTAAGGAGTTGGGGCGATAATAATTTCAAAAGATAACAAATGAGTTTTCTTTCCCTTCTCTCTCTGAAAATAACTGCAGACAATATATTTTTATTTCCAATTATTCTCTTTGTTTAAATCAGTTGCAGTCATTATTCTTTTTTGAGCTCAAATTGTCCCATATAATGCCAGCACAAGCCCTTTTAGGCCATGATCCTAGGTCCTTTTGACATGCCCTCATTGGTTTTTGAGCACTTGCTTGCTTTTCTAGGTAAAGTAAGATAACTCAGGCACCTCTTGTGCTTTCTTTGACTCAGTAGCTGACCTGGAATCAGCTACTTTTCCAAGGAGGCTTTGTTGGAGAAGGCATTGGGTGCTAAAAGTGCTCGCTGCTACCAGGCTGTCATTGTATTTGGGCCTACAGTGGACATTAGGACATATATTTTAGAAAAATTGTTAGTACATACTGATATCTGAAATTTAAATGTTTTAAATAATTTTAAATAATTAAATAATTTTTTCTTAACTCCTTTGATTTTTTACCTTTCTATATCTCTTTTATTTTGTAACTAATTTTGTATATTTTGCTTTTCGGTAACAACATATTTACCCGTTTGCTTTACATTTTCAAATATATGGAAATAGTTTCAGTATTGCGACTTAACAATAAAATAACCATGTGAAGCTTAAGTCGTTCTTGAGGTTCTGTTTTTTACAGAATATATCCCATCAAGGAAACAGAATTATATTACTCTGCAAAAATTCCCTTGAATTAATTATATTCATTGTATAGTTACATTATTTCTTTAAAGATTTTATTTATTTATTTGACAGAGAGAGAGAGCACAAGTAGGGGGAGCAGCAGAAGGAAAGTGAAAAGCAGACTCCCTGCTGAGCAGGGAGCCCGACGACGTGGGGCTCCATCCCAGGACCCAGGGATCATGACCTGAACCAAAGGCAGACGCTTAAGGGACGGAACCATGCAGGCGCCCCTAGTTATGTTACTTTTTATATACACATAAAGCCATTTGTTTCAGTTTGTTTTCTCATTAGACACTATAGATTACTTCACTTTTTTTTCCCTTTCTCTGGAAGCATCTGCTGTATTTTTAAAAATGTAATTCCTCAGTCTCTTAACCCTTTTAAAAATATGTCTGGCCTTTGGGTAATGCATATGTAATATGGTACTGAAATTATCTTGCTCAAGATATTTTAAAATTTACTGCTAAAGATTAAGGAAATAATAAAACTCACAAACAAGCCAAAAAAACCGCAGCCCCCACCAAAAAACCCTAGCAAAAACATCCATAAAACAGAGTTTCTGTAAAAGAAAACATCAGGCTTCTGCTTAAAGAAATGAAACACAGCCAATAAATGTAAAACAATAAATGGCTATGAAAATAAGGGAACATAATTGTTACTGTGATAAATGAAGAAAGTCTACATATAGTTTTATATGTACTGTGATTACAGCCATGAGAAAATTTTCTAAGAATACAGAATTACTTTGAAAGAAAATACTAAAATATAAACTGTGTTGGGACTGAGTATTTTTACTTTCTCTATTTCTCATTTTTACGGTAATGTGATTATTTTACTTTTAGCATGAAAATAGCATTCCAAAATAAAAGCAGGTATTAAAACAAACAAACAAACAGAAAAGTACAAACACTGAGCGTGGGATAGAGTGACCAGGAAAATTTTATGAAGAATTAATGCAAGTATTTTAACGTCAACATCATCAATCAGTCAGCTAAAAGGTTACTGAAAACAGTGGGAAAAGCATTAAAATACACACATAGTATGGGTGGTTTAAAAATCAGCTTGAGCCACCTTGCAGACACATCTTATTTTTAGAATAATCTCATGAATTTTTACTTCAACCAATAGAAATAACAGAATTGTATAAAAGTTATAGAGGGAGGTCAGTCAGGTTAGCAGGGGATTGTGGGAAAATCCCATGTGGGAAAATGGGGCCTCATTACATAGCCCAACCATTACAGACTGTGCCAGTTTGTTTTCCTCTAAATTTCTTTAGAATAAATTGCAATGGGACTTCGAGTCAAAATGTCTGAGGGAAGATTCCTTCTACTCCAAATAGGGAAATGCTGAGTAAAATAGAACACAGACATTTAATTTAAATTGATAACTGAGTTGTTTTTTTTTTTTTTTAAGGATTTATTTATTTTAGAGAGAGAGAGCATAAGTGGGAGGAGCAGAGGGAGAAGGAGAGAGAATCTCAAGCAGACTCCAAGATCAGTGCAGAGCCCCACCTGGGGCTCGATCTCACCACCCTGAGATTGCCACTTGAGCTGAAACCAAGAGTCAGATGCTCAACCCACTGAGCCACCCAGGAGCCCTTGATAACTGAGTTTTAATACTAGAAAAGGAAATCCTTAAGACACAGGAGTAACAAAGGAACTCAAAGCCAAGAGGTCCTCGGTGGCAGAGTAGATTCTTCAGCTTAGAGAACTGGGATTTTAACGTTCTAAGAAAATGGGAGAGAAGGCCTAAGAATTGGCAGTATTGAAATGGTGAAATTATAGTCTCTGCAGAAAGCCACTAATTTCTACACTTGATATGCCGACAAGGAAAACTCAATCCATAATCTCAGGAACAAGGTGAAGAAGCCAGCAGTTCATGAGGCCCATTGAAGGAAAAAACGTCGACCATGAAAAATCAGGAACCCAAACCAGCACCACGAGGGAGTGTAGTCTCCAAATCCATAGTACCCGTATAGATGGGTAACCAGTTCCAATAAATCAAAGCCAAAACTTAAAAAGTGGATAAAACCCATAAAATTCCCTGCGGAGGCCCAGCAAATTCAGACTGTTTGGATTTGTCACAATGCAAGGCCGTAGTGATCCCTATAGATAAACCATTTCCACTGAACAAGAACTCAAAGTTTACAAACCACTCAAGTAAAATGCAGCATATGCTTAGCCTTGTAATTTCAGGTTGCCATTGGCAACTGAAGTCTAAAGAAAATGAGTAAAAGGTGAGATGAGTGTATTTCTAGGTCAAAGTGAAAAACACTCCAGACCTAAACAGAAATAAATTGGATAGTTCATGTCAATATGGAAGAATGCAGTTAATTCACAAATGGGTATAAATTCCTGACACTTTTAATCAAGTCCTGAAGTGCGTTGCATACCCATATTTTTGGCATATTTTTCCTAAACAATTATATTTGCCTGAAAATGATATTAAAATTAAGTTTCATCTTTTGAACAAAGATCAACTAGCAATAGAACCCATGACAAAGGACTAGGAAGACAATCACAAATTAAACTGTTGTCATCGATCTATACAATTGGATAATTCATTGAGGGATAGATAAGATTCTCTGTCCGTGAAAGGTGCTTGCATCTTCCAGATATGACCTTGGCAGCTCTTCCAGATATGACCCTGGCAGCTCATTTACTATCTTGTAATTGAAATCTCCTCATATATAAAATGGGAATAATAATGCCAGTTTCCACAGGTTGTTGTTAAATGGTTTAAATGAGATCATATGTGCTAAAGTAATTAGCGTATTGTGCTTGCTTATTAATTCTGTATAACTTCATTTCTAAAGAGAGAGGAAAAAACATAACTTGCAGCTGAGAACATCTGAAACCCTGTCTAAGTGGTCTTTGTTCTTTCTAGTTATATCATTTAAGTCATTGTTGGGTCAACGCAGTGCAATTACAGTATGTGTTGGATCTCACTTTTAGACTGGGCTAAAAGTGTTCTGGGCTGTTGTTGATTTGAAGCATTTATCAACAAATAATATTTTTGAGTACTCTGATTGGTGCAAGGCCCTGTGTTTGGTGCTGTGAAGAATTAAAAATTTAGAATCTGTCCAGGGCGATAAGTGATAGGTATGGGGAAAATAACAAGTTGGACTAAATGGGTTCTAAGATGAAATATACTATGGATGTTGAAAATGAAGATTGTATTGGGAAATACTTTGATATGGGAAATACTTTGTAGGGGAGATGGGACTTAAAAAGTGCGAGCCTTGTAGGATCTGCCAACATCCTTGTTATTATCATTATCCTGGGGCGGAGGCTTTCAACCTTCAACGTACGGCATATATAATAGTTGATATTACTAGGTGGATGGAGTTTTCTAGCTGTAACTTCCTTCTTCCTTGCGCTTTTTAATGGTATATGGTACAAGAACATATCTTTGAATCTGCTTTAATACATAACAATTAAATCATTACCAGTGTCTTTCATCTATAATTAACCACAGATTATAATAGAGGGGACCTCACAGTCTGCAACTGAGAGCCCTTCTTTAAAAGATGGCTGCATGTTAAAAGTGACAAGATGGGAAAGCTTTACATCAGTACTTCTCGAAAGTTAATGTAGACATAAAGTACCTGATGATTTTGTTAAAATGTGGATTCTGATTCAGTAGATCTGGGGCAGGTCTTGAGATTCTGCATCTCTAAGAAGCCCCCAGGTGATGTTCTTGTTGCTCATCTAAGGACCATTTTCTGAATAACACCACTTTAGACAAAGGGCTCCCGGCAAAGTGCTCCTTTTGTGTATCCCTCCTCAACATTTTTGGGGGGTTTGATTCATATAATAGTATTCTCTTTTTGTAAATCTCATCTCCCCAGACCTCCGGAGGTTGTTAATGTTCAGGTTTGGATTCAAGGTGTTTGTTGGAGGCTGTTGCATGAAGGGCGAATGAGGGTTAAGTCTTCAGAGATGAAAGATGGAAGGATCCAGGATAAGTAGGCAACGAATCCAAGTAGATCAGAATACTGAATCAACAAAAGAGGAAAGACAGAAGCTAGAGATCATGTGATTTACCAAGCATAATCCCTACAGGCATTTGCATTTTAGATTTTATTTCACGTCAAAAGCCAAATGCACTGTGACATAGATCTTATGTGTCAAATCCTCTATACACCCATATACTCTATGAAATTGCCTGTGGAGGAAATCTGCTCTTAATACAGCAAGGAACATAATCAGATTCCTGTGATTTTTTTCCTTGCTACATCCCCATTCTTTCTTCACTGTCCTTTCCCCAATATACCTCCCTTGAAATGCTTCGGTATCTTAGCTTAACTCATAATTTATACCTCCTTTGATTCTTAAGATGTATTACAGAACTTCTTTTGTAATCTTCTTACAGGTGTCTAGAGATTACTGTAGAAATCTTTGAAAGGGACATTAGCAATTACATTGTCAACCCCTCCAAGACTCAGTAGTATTAGAAAGGGATTTCAGAAATTATATAGTCAAGCCTTTTCCTTTAACTTAGTATAAACCTGTGGCTGAAAGAAGTTAAGTGGCTTTCTCAAGGATACAGCTTGCTAATAGTAAAACTAGGACCAGAACCTAGTTGATTCTCCTCTTTTGTAAACTGGATTAATGGCCTCAATGCTTCACCTCTCTCCCCCTCTCTCTCTCTGTATCCACAGCCTTTGCCTTCTGATCTTAAGTTCCTAGAGGCTCGCTCTCTACCTTTTGAATAAGAGGTGGTCATGTGACTTATTTTGGCCAATAGGGTGTTAGCAGACATGGCCCAGGGAGAGACTTGAAAAAGCACTTGTACATTTCAGGGATGCCTGGGTGGCTCAGTCGGTTAAGCCACTGCCTTCGGCTCGGGTCATGATCCCAAGGTCCTGGGATCGAGTCCTGGGATCGAGTCCCTCATTGGGCTCCTTGCTCAGCGGGGAGCCTGCTTCTCCCTCTGCCTTCTCTTCCTGCTGCTCCCCCTGCTTATGCTCTCTCTCTCTCTCTGACAAATAAATAAGTAAAATCTTAAAAAAAAAAAAAAAGAAAAGCACTTGTGCATTTCAGCTTTCATTCCTGTTACTTTGCTATGGTCATGAGCACATGCCTGGTCTGGTCTGGTAGAGGACGAGGCACATGGAACATAACTGAGTCACCCCAGTCATCCCAGTCACAGAGCCTGAATCATCCAAGATCAACCAGGAGGTGGCCGGTAGGCTGAAATGGAAACAAGTCCCCCCGAGATCAGTAGAGTCACCCACCTGACCTATACCTGACCATAAATGTATGACCAAGCCCAGCTAAGATCAGCTATTCTCAGCCCAGAATGGCTGAACCCTTCAAATTCATGAACTACATAAATATTTATAATTGCATGCCAGTGAAGTTTTGTGTTTTTAGGCAGTGTTATTGCAGCATCTCCCCCATGACCTCCATAATTGTGCATGAAATTCTGGGGCCTTGACATGGGATGAATTGTTTGTCCTGTCCCAGGAGCCATACTCTTGCTTCTCTGTAGATGTACCACCACCATTCAGCATCTAAAGGCAAATTATACTATAATGAGAGGCAATAATTTTGCTACTTGGCAAGGTACTTCATCTCAGTGAATGTATGTGTTCCAGGCCTTGAAATTTTTCTGTCTGTCCTGGGGTACTCTCCCCTTATAGGTGCCTACTAGTAAGGTCTAGGAGTTTTCTATTTTTAATTAAGTGCTTTCTCAAGGATGACTCAGCTGGGGTCTATCAGAGCTGGGAATGAAAATGACTGTGAGTGAGGAAAGAAATTTTTATTTTACCAAAATGAGTAATCATAGGCCAGTGACACCTTGTCAAACAGAAAGTTACCACTGTACTTAAAATACCAAAAGATGGTTTAAATGTCTAAAGACCTGTGCTCTGGGCCAAAGAAGTTAAGAGACTTTCTTTATAACTTTGAGTGAATGCACATTTAGCACGTTATTAACTGTCATGCCTTAAATCAGGAAATTGAAGCCTACCACTCCTGGGTTTCAGTGCAGAATCAAGATCTGAACACCAAACTCTGGCCACCTAATCCAGGACTACATCCCCCCATTCTAAGCCAACTACCATTCTGTAAAAACAGAATTAGTGATGATCTCAGGAACCTGCTCTGCTGTACGGTGAGAGTAGAGTCACAAATAACTCCACTGTATTTTCCTGGCATGTCTAGGATTTTAGAATGCGTTCACAAAATAATTGGAATGCGTCTTTTACTGAAAAGTTATGATAAGGAAGGGTTTCATGGCAGAGGGTCTTACTGATACACTGCCCTTTTAGTAACAGGATCCAGGCTCTTGAAAACAGTAAGGACTCTCCACCAGCTGCAATTAGCCTGGTCCATTTCTCAGCCTTCACCGGGTTTTTCTATTTGCATCTGCCATGCTTAGAAGACACTGGCTTTTCACCCCCTCCCCCAACTGTGTAATTCTTCAGCTTAGGATCTGTTTATTTGGTCAGCTGGTTATTTTCCTGTTTGCCATTAAGTGCAGTCTAATTTAATCAGATTATTTCTGTAAAGAACCATATACTACAAGAAGGAATAAACAAATGAAAAATTGGAAGAAGAAAAACATCCTAGTTTATAAGAAAAAAGAAAAATCTCTTGGGGCAAAACTGAGCTACTAAATAATGCTAGTAAATTGCAATGAAATATAGAACAATAAAAATAATGATTTAATTATAATTTACGGAGTGCCTATTATGCGGCAGGCACTGTTCGTAGGACTTTTTTTTTTTTTAAGATTTTATTTATTTATTTATTTGACACAGACAGAAAGAGTACAAGCAAAGGGGACAGTAGAGAGAGAAGCAACTGAGCCACCCAGGTGCCCCAGGCCTCTTCATGTATTTACTAGTTTAAAACATGTTCATTAATTTCAGAATCTCCCAATTCATATCTATGGGGCCCAAGAAACAACATAAATCTGTGAATTACATTTGGTATAAGGCAATAGAGAGGCAATAGGACCTGTGGCCAATTGGGATAGTATTTCATATTTAAACAGTCAAATTAAAAAATGTATACATGTACCAAGAGTGAAGTAAAAGGCTCAATTTAGTCTGTAGGTCACCAGTTTATGGCTCAGAGTAGCTGCACTATATGGAGAAAGGGCATAACAGTGAAGGGTGATCTACACCCACTGATAAGAGGCTAAGGAAGACCAGACCAGGGGCGCCTGGGTGGCTCAGTGGGTTAAAGCCTCTGCCTTCGGCTCAGGTCGTGATCTCGGGGTCCTGGGATTGAGCCCCACGTCGGGCTCTCTGCTCAGCAGGGAGCCTGCTTCCCCTCTCTCTCTGCCTGCCTCTCTGCCTACTTGTGATCTCTCTCTCTGTCAAATAAATAAATAAAATCTTTAAAAAGAAAAGAAGAAAGAAAGACCACACCAGAAGAATTCTATTCTCTCTGTCACATAAACCCTAAAAGAATCAATAAAAAGCCTCAAGTCAATTGAAATAAGAGGCCGTTCAAAGGCTAATTATTTTTAGATGAAGTGTGCATTTCTTTTCCATCAAGTGGAATGTCACCAGCAGGGAAGAACTGAATTTACATTATGAATTCAATTCCTATACTGAGTCACATTAGAAACAAATGTCTATAGTGCAGGTGGCACATAGTCATCTCAGATAAGGGGGAGTTCCAGCAAAACATTTTCTGGGGGATGTCTTGGGCTGGGGTCCTTTGAGACATTCCAGAAGTGGTCGCTGACACTTTAGTTTCATGGACGGTCCTGCCCTTCTGTGGTTTGGTTCAGAGTCTCCTCATCTGCACACACCTTTGTCTTAACTCCTTTCAAGACTTATATCAAGTATCCGTAATTATCCACCTTGAGCCCTCGCTAAAAACGCTCTCTCTTGACTTAAAGCCTGTGCATTTAAAAAAACAAGAGACGGGCTGTGTCAAATGTCCTGGAATGAACTCAGCCATGTCCCTGGAGAACGCCCTTCTCCTGATCACCTAAAATTAGTTTTGGTTTTTCTTTTTCTTTTTATAAATGTGTATTTCAAGAGTGGTTAGCAGTCCTAGGGTTTTATCAGGATAATTGATTCTGATTCTTAGGGAGCGAGTATTTCCTAATTATATAGTCACTCCTTCTAAATATAATGTTTATATCTTCTGGTTAAATCGCTGCGGTTTTAGGTTGGCTGTTTCCAACTTGATCTGAGAATAAACTAGACGTTTGTTCGCCTGGCCTCAGGGATTTCTAGAAGTCTGATGGTCATTCCTGAATTCTCCACCCAAGGTGAAGTTGGAAACTATGATGGAATTTCTCAGAGAACAAACTAACACAGGGCCAGGTAAAAAGGTGAATGAGTGTCTGGGGCTGGGCAGGAACATGGTGACAACAGAGGGCATTCCTCGGCCACAAAGAGGAGCCGCCCAATCCTGCCACCTAGATTGCTGCCAGAGGTTGCTACATCTGATTTTTTCAAAAGAAGCTAGCAATCTGGATTTTCATGTTAAGTCTTCTGGTTTGTCAGTGTTGGCACCCAAGTTAGAAATGTATAAAACATCGCACAGGTCTGGGGTGCTTGGCTGGCTCAGTCGGAGGAGCCTCTGACTCTTGATCTTGGGCTCATGGGTTCAAGCCCCATGTTGAGTGTAGAGATTACTAAAAATAAATAAATAAACTTAAAACAACAACAACAACAACAACAACAACACTGTGCAAGTCAATTTACAACCTCTGAAATATCTGGGTAGTGTATTCCATGGGTTTATCTTTGGACTTGATCTAAAAGTCTCCTGAGGCCTCTCCACTCTAGGATTGGCCTCCATACTCTTTGCTGAATAAATGGAAACATAACTACATGGTGCTGGTTTCTTGAATCTTTGATAAGACACCAATCACAGGGAAGGCGAAGACACTTCACTTAGCTTCTCTGGAAGGTGTTTGCTAAATAATTTGGGAAGTCTCCCTATTCTCCCATTTCCTCATTTGCCACTTGTGGTGAGGTTTGGAATGGAAAATCTGAAAAACCTAACTGCAAGGTGTTTTTATAGAAATGTCTTTTTTAAGTCTGCTAGTCTAGATCCTTCTGCTGATGGATCCTTTTTTTCAAGAGTTCTGCAGAGGTGATTTAGAACACAAAGTGGCTACTCCATTGACTTTATCTTTGGGGACTCATACAAGGGGCAGTCGATTTAGAGTAATTGTGGGTATAGCAGATTTGAATTCCATTATCTTGGTCAACAGTGCAGAAAATGACTATCCCCCAATACATTCCTCTGCCCATGGTGTCTGCTGTGCCTGTGTCTGCTATAAGACCTTCTCACTGTCTTGGCACCCAGGGTTGGCCGTTTGACCAGTTCTTGCCTCTAGAGGTCAAGGCAGGACTTTTTAGAGGCATGCGAATGATCTCCACTGTTTCTTTCCCTTTTCCAGCAAGGCCCTAGAGGATGGTGGAGTCACATTATGAAAAGAACCTGGTCCTCTGAATTAGCATGTGGGAGCATGCTATCCACCAACCAGAAAGACCCACACTGGACTTTGTTACATGGAAAAAAAATAACATTCAATTGTATGAAGCAAATGACATTTTGGTACTGTTCGTCACAGCAGCTAGTGTTATGCTAACCAATACATTCTTACATAAATAATTTATGTTGCACGATTTACATTAAGTTTAGGGGCATGCTGAACATACATGTAGATATTATAAGTGTTTCTCCTATTTATGATTCATCTTTATTTGCCAATTTTTATACCATAAAGATGGCCTCTTAAAGTTGCTTGCAGGCTTATTTGATTATTATGAATTAAAAGTAGCATTAAAGAATAATCCTAACAATAAATCTTGAGTACTTTATAGCTGTAAGAGAGAAAGCGCTAGTGTTAAGAAATGCGGGGGCATTATTACTTTCCATCCCTCTTGATCTATTTCTTTTCTACAAGGAAGATGCAAGCATGAAAAAAAATCTCCCTTTTCTTCTCTTGTTATTTTAACTGGATTAAAAGTGTCTATAGAACCTATAATGAAGTTCCTCCTGTAAAGGCAGCGGTAGGTGACTTCAATTAAGTACTATTGCAAATCAGTGACAAATATGATTCCTTTTTCTTCTGCTTAGATAACAAGGCAGAGCTAGTCAGCTAAATCTTACTTTCTGCTTCCACTTCCCATCAACTAACAGTCTCCCGGCATGCACAACTAGGCAGCTCCTTCCAGAAACTTGGGTGATTTCTTCAGATTATCCAATATAGAGGACTAAAAGCCCTTCTGACAGATCATAGGCATCCTTACTTAACAGGAATAAATGTCTTCAGGGAAAGCTACTGGTGTCGGAAAGTCTAGTAGGTTCTACCACTTCTGTTCTGGTTCTTGGTTGGTCTTCCAGCCAGAGAGCCACCATCATCCCAAATCATGGAACACAACCTGATATTTGCAGTACAGGACTAGATGGCAAATGCCACTGATTCACGGCTCGATCTCTACATTTATTCATTTTTTGGCCTTTACTTTCTCAGACATTCATTGATTTATTCACTCATTTGTCAAAATGTAGTGAGTACCCTTCCATGTATCTGGCACTGTGACTAATGCTAAGCGTGGAGATATGAATGAGACATAGCTCTAGCTTCAAGGAGTCCCCAGACCAGTGGGAGGTTATGAAGCCTAAAACAATGATGTGATATGCTGAGATGAGAACCAAGAGAAAGGTACAAGCAACATGCAATAATAGCACAAACGAGTTTCCCTGTTCTTGGTGTCACAGAGGAGGAATCACCTAAGACTGTAAGTACCAAACATCATTAAACTCCAGTCCTTTTGCACACTTGTCCAGGTGACTGCCACTAAATTTATGAAGGGCCCCCCTGTGTCACTTTCCCCTTACTCTCTGTGGCACATCCAATTACATTACAAAATAATTTAAAAAGGAAAAATATAAGAACATACTTCTTTTGGTAATAAGATAGACACCGAAATGATTAGGGCAGGGGCAAGCAAAGTGTATGAGGTTACACAGGACATCAGCATCACCTGGGATCTTGTTAGAAATGCAAGTTCTCGGGGCGCCTGGGTGGCTCAGTGGGTTAAAGCCTCTGCCTTCAGCTCAGGACATGATCTCAGGGTCCTGGGATCGAGCCCCGCATCGGGCTCTCTACTCAGCAGGGAGCCTGCTTTCCCCTCTCTCTCTGCCTGCCTCTCTGCCTACGTGTAATCTCTCTCTCTGTCAAATAAATAAATAAAAAATCTTAAAAAAAAAAAAAAGAAATGCAAGTTCTCAGGCCCATACCAAGTGTACTGAATTTAGAAACTTTGGGTGTGAGGACTCAGTCATCGGTGGGTATTGTTCATGGCTGATTCTGATAAATCCCAAAGTTTGAGAACACACTGATTTAGAACATGAAGAAGTTGCAGGTGATTCCTATATAAATGGATTGTTAAGAATTATTGATATATTTAATTAAGTTTTGCCAAGACGGTAGTGTCAGATTTAGGAAATATTTTGTAAGCCTAAATGCACTTGACTGTTGTCAAAGTACGTATATCAGACACAAAATATTGGGTTCGATGCCATCAAAAGTTGAATTACTAAGGCTGTAGCAATATAATCTTGGGGGGCTTTTCACTCAGTTCTGAGGTTCACTGTAGCAGTGAATATTATTGCCCAGCATAGAACTCTGCAGAATAACCACTCAGTGCAGACTGCCCTATTTCCAACCGCCTGCTTTCTCTAGCGGAGAGCACAGTTGGCTAGAAGTGCCACCCAGGAGTTGGCATATGTATGCCCCAAGCTCCCTAACCCTTGGATGGAATAACTCTAAGATGAATGTTCTAAATAGTCCTCCATAGTTCCCTATTAGGACTGAGCACCGGTTGCCCACAGTTGTAACTTACTTGATAACAAACACACATTTTATTGGCTGCCTTTGCTTTCCTACTTCACATCCCTACCCCTACTAGTTTCCTGGGATCACTTCTCAGCTAATCATTTTTATTTGGTATTTATGTATTTAGTTAGTTAGTTAAATTCCAGTATAGTTAACATACAGTGTTATATTAATTTCAGATGACCCTGAGACAGGATGTGAGTACAAGGAGTGTTTCTGAGAAGTGATCCCAAATGAGATATATCTCTCACTTCTCAGAAACACTCCTTGTACTTACATTCCTGTCCCGGGGTCTGCTTCTGGGGGAACCCAAACTAAGACATTAACTTAGTCTGAGTTTATTAGCTGACATACTTTAGGTGTGTGCAGATTGCAGGGACTTTTGGATGGATGTGTCCCAGTGTCTGATGCATGTTGATATTATTTGACTTGCTTATAAACTACTTGAGCTGAAGATCTATCATAATTCATCCAATGCTTATATTTAAGTTGAAAAATACACATTCCTTTCTAAATCTACACAGATCTACTTGGCCTTAAAGCAGATTAAATTCGAACAGCAATCCAAGTAAATTTGAATTTGGCTATCCTTTGGCCCCTATTGTATAGACCTTCATCTCAGTGGTCATATATAATACAACAAGAGTTCAAATTGCTATGAAATTATTTCTGTGAGAAGAGAAATTGATGTACCGGAGAAAAGAAAGGCTGAAATGTGCCCAGCATAGTGATGCTGCACATTATTTCCCTCTTCATCCTGCAGCATATGGAATAGAGGGATAAACTCAAATGCCAATTGGTTCTGCTGTTTTTGTTACATAACATTTCAAGCGAAAGAAAGGCTGTCAAGAAAAAATGATGCTGAACACTGAGATGAATAAATAATGTGTGGTAGAGTGAGCATATTCAAAAAGAGTTTATTCCATCAGAAGAAGACCCAATGTATTCCAAATCTGTTACTGCACAGGATTTAATAGCAAAAATATAACAATGTCTTTAAGAAAATTGCTTTTGCCTGATAATTAAATAATAACACCAGGGATATAATTATGTATGTTTAAAGGAAAAGGCTTTTGCTTTAAAATAGCTATTTAACATCTAACTGACAAAATGTATATTTTCAATGCTTTCCAAATAACTGAAAAGTTAATTGGCATTTCTTCTCTTTAGCCTGCCTTTTAATCAAATGCTCTGTCTCAAAGAAAATGGCCCATCTCAACAATTAATGACTTTTCCATCATTTATGTCTCAAACAAACAGAATAAGTGTATGATTCTTTACTAACAGTTCCTGTGCCTTGATCAAGTGTCATTAATACAAATACACAAATTAAACTTGTTTGCTTTATACAAGTATGTTTGCATTTCATACTTGTGAGCCAAATGCAATCAATATTTTCAAGTAGAAATGTCACTGACTGAGACATGAAACCTGATTTAAAATATAGTCTTTTGGATTAAAATATAGTCAGAAAGAGAACTGGCAATTTGGCTTTCTTTCCCCTTTACTCAGCCACAAAGTTTTGTTCACCTTCTTCTCCTCCTCCCCTAAAATATTTATTTTTATTTCTAATATTTAGTTAATAAATCAGTAACCAACTTGGAAACCGTATAACAGAATATAATTACAAATTTGTCTCTCAAGTCAAAGATGGACACCATGATGGTATGGACTCTTTCAAGCAAGTTAGGTCTACTGTGAGGTCAAAATAATGTGTTGGAAGGCAAGCAACTCGTTGGAATTATTTAGTTTCTAATTGAACTTGGGAACTCATTGATGATTATCCTATCAATATATGAACTCTTCCTGTGAGTTCTCTTGAGACATCAGGAAAATCATGATCAAGAAACAAATGTGAGCGCACTGATAATATACCAATTTCTTGAAGAGAATAAGCCTTAAGATGCTTTTCCTGATTCACCCAACCTGGGTCCCTGTGGAGGTATGTGGATTACTTCAACTAATCCCTGACTTGAGGAATGAATATTTATTGAGCACCTACTAACATATATAATTGGCTCTAGGGAGTTGTTTGGGGAATGTTGAATAGTATATAAGTTGTTTTGTAAGGGTTAGAAACTTAAAAAAACATATAATTGGTGAGCCAAGTCTATAATGACATGAGCTAGTCATGCAAGATGAATTGCCAAATCAGTGAGTATTATTGATTTGGGAATTGTGATTACTGTAGAGAAACTTGACTCTGAGTTATTCCATGAAACCAAAGTCTACAGTTACCACACATAAAACAAACCAATAACCAATGCTTTAAGCACAAGGATTTTCTTCCACTAGGCCTTTAGTAACTATTCTGTAATGACTATGACTATTTATTGAACATATTATATGCTGGGTACTAGGTTAACTGGCTGGCATGGATTATCTCTGGGGATTGCCTCTTTAAATTCTCCCATTATTCTAGGAAGTAAATACTATTATTATTTAATGGATAAGTGACACAGCTGGTAAATAATGAAGTCAGAATTCAAACTCAGTTATTCTTAAACAACAGTCTCCGATTATGTATAATGACCTCCTCTCCTACCAAGCACAAGCAAGAAGCCTACATATTTATATTCCCTCAATGACTTGCTAGAATAAAAAGTTGGTGGGAGCTTTTTTGTAGAATAAAAGAGGAACAAAGGGAAAATTGATATATATTACCACGGTAGGTAGACTGGAGAACAGGGTATTATGGTTTTTATTCTTTCCTCTATTATTCCCACATTCAAGTAGATATTTTTTCAGTTGAATAATCCATAACCTTTGCAAGAAAATATTTTACTTGGTCTAATAGACTTCAACTTGAGTCTATACTGGAAAAAAAGACCTCAACAAGAAACAAGAAAGATTTTTGAATTAACAGAAAACTGAGGTAAAAAATTCAAAACGTCTTCAAAAGATAGCTAGAAGGCCATCTCTAGAAGAAAAAGTTCTCCAATTCAGCTGTACGGCATAAAATCACTTTATAAAGCCTTGATAGTCAAAGTGTGGTCCTAGGACCAGCGGTATTGCCTCCCACTCACCACAGACCCACTGAATCAGAATTTGATTTAACAAGATCTCCAGGTAATTCATATGTATATTCAAGTTTGAGAATCATGGCTTTAGATTTATTTGCTATGATTTTCATAATGTGGATAGAAAGCTGAACAAGTATAGGCTGGGCTCTTTTGAAATATTTTCTATTTGTCAGCAGATGATACTGACAAAAGAAGTTGCAGATTTGGTGTTTCTTTAAGATGAACTAAAGTTATTGAGCCAATCAAAAATGAGCTCACTTTTCCTAACTGCTGGCCTTAGAAGTGCATGAGCCAGCTAGGAATAGGGAGGGGAAACTTAGCAGACACAGGTTGTGTTATGGAGTTACAGTAATCAAGAGACTGGTGCAGACACAAGAATAGACAAGTTCACCAATGGAAAAGAATAGGTAGCCCAGAAATTAACCCATGGATGTATGGAACTTTGATATATGAACATGGTGGCATGGCAGGCCAATGGGGAAAAAATTATTTAATAGATAAAGTTTTGAAAGATGGCCATCTATTTAAATAAATATGAAATTAGATCCTCACCACACACTATGCACAAGGATAAAATTCGGATAGAGATTTCAAAGCCAAAACTAAAACTTTAAAACTTTCAGAAGAAGTATAAATAAATATATTTCAGACCTTGGGGTACTTAAGAGTTACTTAAACAAGTGTCAATAGCTAACATTAAACATTAGAGCAAAAATTAAATGCTTAAAATTAAGAAATTTGTCCATCCAATGACACCTTGAATAAAGTGAGGAACAAATTATGAACTGGCAAAGATGTTCACAATACACACATCTGACGAAAGCATGGTATTGAGAATATATAAAAAATTGCTATAAAGCAATAAGAAAAAATAACCCAGCTGAAAAAATAAGCAAAAGATACAAATAGGTATTTTACTTAAGAAACACATATGGCTAAAATCAAAGCAACAACAAACAAACAAAAAATGAAAGGATGATCATATTCTTCACTCTCTTCATCAGAGGAAGGGATAAAAGACTATAATGCTGTACCATCTTTTATCTATCTAAACGGGAAATAGTAAGAAGACAGACTTGAATATCAACTGTTGGCAATTGTCTGGGTCAACAGAGTCTCTCATATACTATCGAGGGAAGTGTAAAGCGGTACGATTACTTTGGAAGACAATTTTGTATTGTTTTGCAAAACTGAAAATTCATACTCCCTATGACAGCAATTCCACACTTTGGTATACAGCCAAGAAAAACTCTTGAACAGAGTCCGCATACTAGGGGATACGTGCAGCACGAATGTTCACAGCAGATCTGCTTGTAACAGTGATAACCTGGAAATCCCTAAAATGCCCATCAACAGGACAGTGGATCCACAAACTGTAATATATTCAGAGAATACAGTGTTAGCAGTCAAAGCAAACTGGGGCCACACCCAGCAATGTAGATAAATCGTATAGACATAGAATTAATTTTATTTTTAAAAATGTATTAGTATATACACAGAGAAAAGTGCATCTATCGTAAGGGTAGTTGGTCGATTTTTAAAAAGACTCCTTTTCTTCACTCCTCACTTGTGCTCTTTTTTGTGTGTGACTATAATATGGCAAAAGTGACATTGTCTCATTTCTCACAATGCCTCCCCTGCTTCCACTCTTGCTTTCTGAACCCGGCTACCAGCATGTGAACAAGACTGAGCTCGCCTACTGGCAGACAAGAGACCATTTGGAGAGATCCTGTTGTTGGAGCTGAGGCCATCTTAGGTCGGCCTAAAGCCAGCTGACCCCCAAGCTTGAAAGACAGTCCAGCCAAGGTCAGCAGAGCGGTGTACCTGGCTTTTAGCTAACATGTGTTTGAGTCCAATCAAGAACAGAGGAATGTCCCAGCTCACTGACTTATGACTAATACTGAATACTTACTGTTTTAGGTCACCGAGTTTGGAAATGGTATCAACAATAGCTGGTACAATAAATGTATGGATTTGTGGGTTATTATTTTTTTTTCACAAAGTGACCACATCCATTTAACTAGCACCCAGATCAGGAAAGGGGATATTACCAGTACTCCAGAAGTTCTCTTACCACCTTCCAATCACTAGCCACCCTGTCCCCCACCCAAGGTAGCTATCCTTTTAACTTCATAGACATTAAAAAACTGCAAATACTTTTTTTGTGTCTGGCTCCTTTCATGTAATATTTTGTTTGTTAAAATCATCCATTATGCTGTATGCTGTTGTGAACTGTCCATTTTCATTGCTGTACAGTATTAAGTTATATGAATATGTTACATTGTATTTATTGATGTAACGCTTGATGGACATGTGGCCAGTTCCAATTTGAGACTATTATAAACAGTGTGGCTGTGAACATTCTAGAACATATCTTTTGGTGAATATATGTGCACTTTCTGTTGGGTCTATCGATATATTTTTAAGTGGAAAACATAGGTCTCGAAAGATTATATATGCTATAATAATGAATTATGATACATTTACATATATTCTCATAGTTCAGTATGATACTTTTAACTTCATTTGATGCTATTTTATAAAGTTAAAAACAACTAAAGCTAAGAAATAAAATACCACAGGAATGTCAATAAAACATCATAGGAATACACATGCATATGATGTATCTACATGTACATATATGTATGTGCATATATGTATATATGTATAATGTATATGGATGCATATACCTATGTAGATATAAAAATATAAGAATTATACCTATAAGATTCAGATTTACCTTGGAGGATAAGAGGGTGGGGAGACAGAGGCAGGGGCACCAGAGCAGGGAGAAGACAGTGTTCTAATTTTTGTGTTGCATAATGATTTCACTGATATTAATTATATTATAAATAGACCAATATGGGGGCGCCTGGGTGGCTCAGTGGGTTAAAGCCTCTGCCTTCAGCTCAGGTCATGATCTCAGGGTCCTGGGATCGAGCCCCACATCCGGCTCTTTGTTCGGCAGGGAGCCTGCTTACCCCTCTCTCTCTGTCTGCTTTTCTGCCTACTCGTGATCTCTCTCTCTCTGTCAAATAAATAAATAAAAAATCTTTAAAAAAAATATATAAATAAATAAATAAATAAATAGACCAATATGGTCTTGCATGGACCCATGAGAGGGCTGCATCATGAACTAAGGATTACTATTTATTCAATTCCATACACCTGATGTCTACTTCAACTAAACACGTGTAGGGCTGCCAAAATAAAGTAGGTGGTTAGCACTGAGCAGTCCCCAAAAGTCACCAATCCATAGGGTAATTTTATATTTGAAAAGACCGAAGACCATAAAGTGTAAGTGACTTGGCCAAAGTCATTCAGATATTTTCATGACATGAATCCAGTGTGAAAAAGTACATTTTAAAAGTAGAGGTTTTTCTCCTCTATTCTTTATGCTTGGTATGAATTCTGTTTCCTTACAAATGCCTAGTTCTGATGTTGAAAACATTGCCATCATAGTCTCCAATCATACACTTCTCATTTGCTTCTTAAAATAAGATGTTGTTGCTTTCCCCCACTTGAAGAGTATTCTTTCTTTGGTGATGTTCTGAACCTTCCTATTACTTGCTAGAATGCAGAATGGGGAAATTAGAAAAGTGGGTTGTTTTGTTTTGTCCCATTTTGCCAGGAACGTCATTACTTGCAACACGTTTCTTATACTTCTTAGGAGTTGGAGGGAGTCCTGGGTCAGGAAGAGCTGGTGATTTGGAGTAAGTTCTGTTGCAGCTGGGTGAACTTGGCCTTTATAGACCTCCTTCCCAAGTTTAAATCCGAGAGGGATTTGGCCACAGAATTACAATAGAAATACTAGCATCATTTTCCCATTTCTTATTGGTTACCTAAGAGCACAACTTTAAGTATATTCTGACCTTCATTTCTCTTATGAGCAATACTCTAGAATTGATGCGGGTGGGGAGGGCCTGAGCCCCACCTCTCCCCCATTCTGAAATGTCTGAATCTTCCTCCTTTCCAATCACATGCTCAAGAATGTCAGGAGGGAAGGATTTCCAGATCAATTCTACGTTTTGGTCACATCCCCTTATTAATCAGATGTTTTTGCTACTTTCACAACAAGAAGAAATTCTAAATTCACTGTGCACACATCATTTAAAATTTCCCCTCTCCCTGTGATGTTATTTAAACTTTTCCTACATATCAATTAGTTTGAAATAATAAGTCTTTAGGCTATCCATTAATTGCTGCGCTGTAGACATGATCTGTATTTAAAATTACGCAAGGAAAATTAAGCTGCAGCGGGAAGGAGCCTTGGCTAACACTGAAGGCTTCTTAGCCCTTCAGAGAAGCAAAAGGAGATAATGGGGGCAGGGAATACACAGGAGGCTCCTCTCTGAGTTTGTCATTCGCCAGCGTGGGCTGTGAAAACAGACTGCTCCAGCTGTAGGCTCTTCTTCCTCGCTTTTCAGTTTTCATTTTGAATTCTTACTGTATTTGGTCATGCCCAGGCAGAAGAAAACGGTTGTCAGCCAAATGTCCTTTTCTAGTAGAAATTTATTATAAATAGTCTGAAGGCAACTGGCTTCATAATGAATTTCCCTACCCTGCCTCCCCCTCTTCAGCAGCCCTCTCCCCCACCCCCGCAAAAGCGACACAACTCAGTCTGTAATCTCGGGTAAGTCTGGGGGAGGTGAAAGGGGATGGATGGAGGGAGAGGGGGAGAGAGAGGAGAGGTGTTCACAGTGGGCAGCCTTACCCACCAGTGTCCTGACTTTAGTCAACGCTGTGGTTTTAGTGGAAGAAATATTACTTGTAAGGCAGAAGAGGTGGCAGGATTCTCTGTGGCTTGCCCAGAACCCCTGGGGTTTTGAGGGTTCATAAGCTTCCCTCCCTCCCTAATCAAGGCTCTAGGCTGGGCTGGAAATCATCCTCTGCGATCTGTCTGACCCAGTCCCGCCTTGCTAAGTGGTGGTTTCAACAAGTGAGGACCCTGAAATTGATTTTTAAAAGCTGTAAGGAGAAAGGAAAGATGGAAAGAAAGAGACTCGTGGGTGACATTTTTCATACCCTCCCTACCCAGAACAGTTAAAGTTTATGGATGTTTATTTTGCCTTCCTGTACTCTTCCCCTTTCCTCTCTGGCTTCTTGTTTTTGCCTAGCCATGATTAATCATTTTGACTCCAGGTCTGGCAAAGCCAAGCATCGCGGAGTCGTTCTTGCCCTCTAGCGGTGAAATGCTACATTAAAGTACTAGAAAGTCAACCTTTAGAGCTTGGGGGAAGCATTTTCTTTGTAGAAGGTTTGGCCAGAGCCCACTCAACTATTCAGCACAGGAGATTGTTGAAGGGGCAGAAAGCATCCCATTCTGGGTGTCATCATTTAGAAAATTCATACAGAAGAGAATCTTTCTAGGGAAATGCTTTCTTTTCCTTGGTCATATTGAATTTTTATTTCAGAGGCAGTTATTCTTAAGTCTACTTTTTTCTCCACAGTACAAGTATTCATAACATCACTACTTGTAATAGTCATAAGCTGGAAACAATCCAAGTTCTATCTACCATGGAATGGATAAATAAATTGTAATGTATTCAAATATTGTATAATAATAATTAAAAAACCCAACTATGGCTATACACAACAAAAAAATGAAGCCAGATGCAGAAGACTACAGACTGTATGATTCTGTTAATATAAAGTTCCAAAACTTCTAGAACAACTAATCTCAATATTGACTGAAGTTAGAATGGTGGTTACTTCAGGATGAAGGTAGTACTGATCGGACTGGAGCGTGAGGGAAGCTACTGTGATGTGGATAATTTTCTGTATCTTGATGTAAGTGATAACTTTATAAACTTTTAAAAGAATTGTCAAGCTATGCACTTAAGACTTGGCATTTAATTTTTCCCTCTTAGGCTTTCACCTATGGACTAACATTCTACTTCACTCCTTACTATTCCTTTGATATGCTCATTTTTTTCCCCCCTGGATAAGCCACTTCTCAGAAACTTCAACATGTATATGTGTTTTGTGTTGTCTTTAAATTCATACAGTTGTTAGAGACTTTTTTTTTAAGGTTTATTTATTTGTTTGAGAGAGAGAGAGAGTGGGGGAGGGGGCAGAGGGAGAGGAAGAGAGAGAGGAGTTCAAGCAGATTCCCCGCTGAGCGTGGAGCCTGACACTAGACTCGATCTCATGACCCTGAGCTAAAATCAAGAGTCAGACGCTTAACTGAACCACCCCGGTGCCCCTGTGACAGGTTGTTATTAAGGATACTTCCACTCAGCCGTTGGGCGATACTCACCTTACCTCCCAGACCCCTGTATCCCCATTGGTCACAGGGACTGTTGCACTATAAAGACAGTGTAACTTCTGCCCACTACCCAGGAGCAGTGAGACAATCGGAGCCCACATCCAGACACTGGAGGCAGCCAGGGATGTGCTGCTGCTGTTGTACTAGGTTCCCATTGCCTATAGGATCTAGCACTGGGGGGGAGGGGGGGGGTACAAATGGCAGGTGAACCGTATAAGCATACGATAAACATTACAAGGGAAGAAAGAGCAGGGGAAATCAGAGAACAAACAATGCTTTTGGAGGTTTGTGGTGACTTCGGGTATGTTCCAGTCTTAGGCTGTAGAAGTGACCCTGCCCACACTTAACCATCAACCCCAGAAAAGGTAAGTGCTTCTTTCCTTACAGTTTGATCTTTGTCTGGGACTGACCCCCTGCTCATATGACCTCTGAAGACCAGGGAGAGGTGAGTAGAGTAGGTTTCCTGGGCACCCAGGCCCATCCTAAGAACACTGGGAACACTAGGATCCTGTCGGCTGGGTCCTGTACATTGAGGATTCCCTCCACTTGTTGAGACAGACCCTGACATCAGTTCCAGAGCCAGGGGAATAAGGTAGTTGGACAGAGCGGGCAGAATGGTCGTTCTCCTTTCCAGGGACAGAGCCCAATGCTGACAATAGACTCTTGCCTGGTGAGAAGGGGATAGGTTTCATTGGCTCAGTGCTGGCGCTTGTACAAGCAAATACACATATAAATTACAAGGGACCTTGGACAACAGGAAGTTAGCACTAATTAATGCTAATGTCTATAGGAGAAAGCAGTGGCGGTGGTGATATGTGGCTGTGGTGGTGACTGGGGCTAGAGAGAGTGCATACGACTATCATACGAGCTCATTCCTCACTTCCAGAGAAGTACTGCAAGTGGGAACTTTGACCCAAAATGGCCAGGTCTTCCAATATTCAAAAGAAGCCAGGAAACATTTTAAAATGGGAAATTTCCTGATTATTATTAAAAGTTGGAATCCAATTCAAAAAGCAAATAAAAGAATAGTAAAGGGGCGCCTGGGTGGGGCTCAGTCGGTTAAGCATCTGACTCTTGATTTCAGCTCGGGTCACGATCTCAGGGTCGTGAGTTCAAGCCCCGCACTGGGCTCCATACTGGGGATGGAGCCTACTTAAAAAAAAAAATAGTAAAGATAAAAAACCCCACTATAACAATGTGTGAGTCAAATAAATTGTGTCTGCTGGTTATTTCAGCCTGGCCACCAGTCTGTAACCTCTGGTTTATAGAATTTGCTTGGAATAGAATTGCCAGAGACAAGGCTCCTGGAGCAGGTTGGGGAATTCTTATTCCTACTTCTTCAGATATTTAGGATGAAAATCACCAATTAACTGCTCGGATAATTTAGCCTTTTATCTTTTCCTGACCAGGTAAGGGGAGTCCAGTCTGGTTTCTCAGGAATATTGACCCTTGGAGTTCCTGTATATCCATGATTCATGAGCACTATCAGTACGACAGCCCCTTAAATGCTGAGCACATTTCCTGGCTTTGTAAGCAGAAGCAGAAAATGTGCCCGTGGGTATTTTCCAGTGGTTTGCTTCGCCCTGAGGCCACAGGGTCTGCTAAGGCTGTGACAAACATTAACTGCACAGCCTGTCTCCTTTGCACTCAAGAAAAGGAGACTCTGCTGGGAGTCTCAATGGAAAGTGTGGTACATTTACACACTTATGTTTTAAAGAGACCGTGTAGGCTAGCGGTTTCAAGAATATGAGCCTAGGGCCAGGTGCCCGCTTCACATCTCAACTCTGGCCAGTGGAGAGTTGCATGAGCTTGGGCTCCTGGCCAGTCGCCCTATCTCGGTTTCCTTGCATAACATCAAGATGGCAGAGTCAGGGGCACCTGGGTGGCTCAGTGGGTTAAAGCCTCTGCCTTCGGCTCGGGTCATGATCTCAGGGTCCTGGGATCGAGCCCCGCATCGGGTTCTCTGCTCAGCAGGGAGACTGCTTCCCCCCTCCCTCTGCCTGCCTCTCTGCCTACTTGCGATCTCTCTCTCTGTCCAATAAATAAATAAATAAATAAAATTAAAAAAAAAAAAAGATGGCAGAGTCAGCCTCACAGACCCTCCTTGGGCACCCAGAAAGACTTCAATCAAATAAGCTGTCATTATCTCAAGATCCCGAAGCCAGGGCTTAGATTGACTTTCCGGGGGGGAAACCCAGATGGGTGCAGTGCCCACTTGACTGTCTGGCTTCTCTTTTATTTCTCAGACCACAAATGACAATAGCATTTGAGCTGAAAGAGCTCCCAGAAGCGGAGGGTGCAGCCAGCCTAAATCTAATTTTCCCGAAGCCTGCAGCCATTCTCTCCTGGGATAGACCGTTTGGAAACTCCAAGTATTTGGCTTCCAACTTCCCCAGAGATGATGCATCTGCAAAGGCATGACAAATTCCCTTTTTGACGTTCCAAGTGTGGTTTCCAGGATCTGACTAGTATCGAGAATGGTGAAACAGAGGCGGGGGGAAAAGAGGGGAAATTTTGCCTCTTTGGTCCTGATTCTCTTGCAGAGTTTGTCTTTCCCGGTGAACCTGTGGATTATCTGCTTCAGAATCTCCGGGGAGAGACTGTGAATGAGGCTCTCAGGCCCACCCCAGACCTTCTAGGAGACCAGCCTTAGCTCTGGACAAAGGGCTCCTCGCAGCCCCTTTCTGGCCTCCCCCACGCACACACTCCTCACAGGGCAAGCTCCTCTGGAAACATGGCCTCTGGAATGCTGGCATACCCAGGGGGGTGTCCTAAGAAATAGATTTGGTCTTTTTGTCTGGTTCCTGGCACAGAGCTCCTAAAATACTTAGAATTTTCTAAGTGATAGAAGTGGGGTTTTTTTTTGTTTGTTTGTTTTTGTGATTCATAAGGAGTCCCTTTCATCCCATCTGAGGTTTTGCCAATGAGGTGACTTAAGGTAGGGCCTCTGGATAGCCTCAGGATGGGCTGATGGCCAGAAGGCCCAAGTGATTAGAGCACTGGAACTTTCAGCCCCTAGTACCACCCTCTAGGGAAGGGGAGTAGCTGGAGACTGGGTTTTAAAAGCTCTTGAACAACAGCATTGAGAGAGTTTCTGGGTTGCAGAAGGCATCCACATGCTGGGAGGTGGCACACCTCAGCTCGTGGGGACAGAAGCTCCTGTGCTCTGTCCTTCCAGACCCTTCCAGACCCGCTGCACGTACCTCTTCATCTGCTATTCATTCGTATCCTTTATAATAAACCAGGAAGCATGAGTGCCTTTCTTAGTACTGTGAGACATTCCAGCAAATGATCAAACATGAAGAGGGGGTTGTGGGAACCCTGATTTGTAGCCGGTTGGTCAGAGGTAGGGGTGGCCCAGCATCTCAAGGGGGGCAGACTTGCGGGACTGAACACTTAAAGCTATAGTGTGTGCTAACTCCCAGCAGTTGGCATCAGAACTGAATTGAATTGTAGGACACCCAGCTGGGTTCAGGAAATTGGTTGGTGTCAGAAAACACCCCACCGGGATACCAGAATTCCCTTCTAACTGGTTCCAAGCCGCCTTTCCAGTCTCTCACAGTCTGCTTCCCATGGTCAGTCCTCTTGAGAGCTGACCTTGCAGTCATTTTGCAAATACCTGAGTCTAAGGGCACCTAGGGGTGGACATTTGAAGGGAAGGAAGGACACACTTTGGATATCCACATGTATGCACAGACGGTCCTTTATGGCACAAGAAAGAACAGGGGTGGGGTGAGGGTGGGAAGAAATTGGGTTTTACTTTTGCCTCTCTGGTCCTGCAAATATTAGGGGATGGGTGGCCTTGACCTTCTCAATCAGAATTTCTGAAGATGGTGGCTAAAAATCTTGCTGCAGTGGTCACTAAATTGATTTTCTAAAAAAGATTTTATTTATTTGAGAGGGAGAGCATGAGGGGGGTAGGCAGAGGGAGAGGGAGAAGCAGACTCCCTACTGAGCAGGGAGCCTGATGAGAGGCTAGATCCCAGGACCCTGAGATCATGACCTGAGCGGATGGAAGACGCTTAACCAACTGAGCCACCCAGGCGCCCCCTCACTACATTGATTTAAACAGAAATTCTCTACCTTGGCTGCACAGTGGAACCATTGGGAGCTTCTAGAATGCCCAAGCCTCATCCCAAACCAATGACCTGAAGATCTTTGGGGATGGCACCCAGCCATCAGTACCTTGCAAAGCTTTCCAAGTGATTCCAATATTTAGGCAGGGTTGAGAGCCCTTGAGATTAGGAAGGCAGATGAACAAGTACCATGGGTTATGCGGAAAGGGTCAGGGTGACAGAGGTGGGGCTTACAGCAGAAGGTAATCGTGGCCTTGTGAGGCGACAGCCCCTATTCTTCTCCAGCTGACTGTTGCCATGCATGAAAGCAAGACCCACCCTGGCCAGCTCTTCCCACAGTTTAAGGGAAGCTTCCCATGCTTGCGTGAAATTTCACACTTCGTAAATGTTCGTAACTAATCCTGAACTGTGTGCACCAACACTACACAAGCCAGGTGAAACAGCCACTGTCTCGATGTGGTGTTTGGACTGCTAGCTCGGGCTTCTGAGTTAGAATCCTCCTACTCAGCGCGGTCCAGGCATCAGCAGCAACAGCATCACCTGGGAGCTTGTTATGAAGTCAGACAAAGACGACGGACATGTTATTAAGTCCCCCCAGCCCTCCTCACTTAGAACCTGCCTTTCCACAGGATCCCCAGGTGATCTGCATGCACATTAAAGTCGGAGAATCCCTAATGAGCAGGTTACACCACCACGGTGACAGAAAAACCCAGACCCTAGGTGTGATCCCAGTTCCGCTGAGTCTCAGGATTACGGAGTTACATAAGCCCTGATGCGTGCCTTCGGTAATCAAAGCCTCCCCCGCAGGGTGACTTGGCAGCAAGTGGACCTGCCACTCGCTCTGTCTCCACTGTTAAAGATCAATGTTTGTGGCCTGCCAATCATTTTCTCCTACCTTTCTGAAAGGTGAAATAGAAGAGAAGCTCTTTTTTCATCTTTTTAAAAATTAAGATTTAATTGGCACTTCCGCTCTACCCTGTCCACTGAGGCCCTTGAAAGACTCATTTTAATGTCACCTCCTTGTGTCCACAGATTTGCTTTCTCTCAATGTTCTCCCTTCCCTCAGCACTTTTATTATCCTGATTGTGCTCTTATCATTATGATTCAAGTTAATGATGAAAAGCAGGCTTTTAAAAAGCCTGGCATAACGGAGAGAGAATGGACGTGCATGGAAGTTCAGCAAATTACTGTTTCTAAGTGAACTTCTTATCCGAGCAATGAATGAATGAAGTTCATTAGAGAGACATTAGTGTGATTACCTGATGTGTGATAAAACAGAGGGTTTTATCAATTGTATTAATTGTTTTTGACTAATAAACCCAACTTTTAGCCTTCTCGATTTTCTGTATTATTGCCTATTTTCTATTTCACTGATTGCTGTTCTTTTTTTTTATTTTCTTCTTTTTTTTTTTTTTTGAGAGAGAGAGCACACGGGCAGAGCCCGATGAGGGGCTCGATCTCACAACCCTGACATAACGACCTGAGCTGATACCAAGAGTCAGATACTTAACTGACCGAGCCACCCAGGCGCACCTCTGTTCTCATTTTTTAGTGTTTTCTTCCTTCTACTTTCTCTGGGTTTAATGTGTTCTTTTTTTCTGGGCTTTTTGAGATGGAAGTTTGGAGCACTGACTGTCACCCTATCTTCTTTTCTAATACATGCACCGAAAGCTAGGCATTTCCTTCCAAATGCTGCATAAGCTTCATTCCATATATTTTAATATGTTGTATTTTCATTATTGTTCAGCTCAAAATACATATATCCTCATTTTAATTTTGATTTCTTTTTTGACCCCTGGGTTATTTAGAAGCATGTTGATTATTTTCCAAACATTTAGGGATTTTCTAGTTATCTTTCTGTCATTGATTTCTAGCTTAATTCCAGTACGGACAAAGAATATACTCTGTATGATTTTAATAATTTGAGGTTTTGAGACTTGCTTCATGACTAGCACATAGCCTATGTTGCTAAATTTCCAATATGTGCTTCAAAGAATATGTATGGTACTGCTGTTAGAGATAATGTATTAAATGTATGAGTTAGATCATGTTGGTTGGTTTACTCAAATCCTCTATATCCTTAGTGATTTTTTTTCCTGCTTTTTGAGGGTATGTGAAAATCTCCATCTATGACTGTGGACTTGTCTAATTCTCCATGCATTCATCAACTAAAAGAAACCAAATGTAGTTGTTTTAATATCAGCAGATGAAGTAGCTTTAAGCGAGCTCTGTCCAAGAGAAGTTTCTGAGATAATGGAGATGTTTTTTGTGCTATCCCATAGACTAGCTGCTAGCCATGTGGCCCATAAACACTTGAAACGTGACCAGTGCGACTTAGGAGCTACATTTTTACATTTTCTCTGTTTAATCTAAAATTAAATAGACACAGAAGGCTAGTGGCTACTATATTGGAGAGCATTATATGAAGGTAAGAAAAATTAAAGGAGGACATTTCATATTGATAACAGGATCAGTTTAATAGGGGAACATAGCAATACTAAATATATATGCACCCAATAATTATATCCTCAAACTATATAAAGCAAAAATGGACAGATCTGATATGCTTAGATACATTCAAAGAGATAATGCTTTCAGTACAGGCACTTCAAGTATCCTTCTGCCTCCAAAATACCAGAACTCTCTAGTCACCAAAAGAACTCATGATCTATTTTCTTGGGGAGAAAAAAATGATCTGTACCCTCCTGTGCCCTAAAACTATACCTTCCAAGGAGGCATGTTTATACTCTGAGGATACATACTAGAACTTCCACTTGCAGGAAATTTTAGCTTTACTCATACCTATTATCAAGTTTGACACTGGTACCATATTAATGTTTGTCAGATGGTTATGGGAGCCACATGGTGCTCAAGGCCTGCTGAGGAAAGAGGAGTGTCCCTCAAGGGCTAAACAGTGGTTATGTGTTTACTTTTGGCATCCTGCAACATGTTCAGTTCCCATATAGCCATGTGAAGTGGATTTACAGGCTACTTTATCTATTTTAATCCAACAAACCCTCATCAAAGGAATGAAACCCTTGCAAAAAAATGGAGATGGATCATATTAGCAATTATGTAAGTGCTAAACAACAAAAAACCTAGGAGATTTGACCTTTCCCTTTTTCCTACATCATGAGATAATAGCAATCAGACGCCACAAGAGGATCAGTCTAAAAAAAATATTAAGAAGGCTCTTTGAAATATGGATTACTTCTCTGTAGCCAACAACAAACCTTGCCCTAAGTATATAGCTATAGCATGTTAATGGATGTGAGAAGCCACTATAATTAGCAGAACACTTAAAAATTAAGCATTCCTTATAAAGTCAAACCTTTACAGCTGGTGGATGGGATTGAATGAGAAGGGATGTAATGATGCAATAAACACAGCTGAGATGTATTCTTCCATCTCAATCTTCAAATCTGTGCAAGGAGTCGTTTCTTCCAGCATTGACAGTTATTAAACCAAGTATTGAAAAAAATACCTAAACTCAGAGCCAGCGCTTTGAATTTCTGAGTCACAGATGTTTGAAAATCATGAAGTCTATTCAAACACACGTGCTCTCACTTTGAGAGCAAAGAGATGCTTTGAATCATTAATAAATAAAACACTATTTTCGTCTTTATTTCATCCTTTTCCATTACTATTTCATTATAGTTTTAAAATATATTTACATATTATATATACATTCATTTATAATGAATGTATGCATTAGTCTAATAATACCTACAATGAATAAATAAGTAAATTAATATGCCTAAGGTGGGGTTAATGTTCAGTTTTTTTTTTTTTAATGTTCAGTTTTTTTAGGGGAGAGGAATCAAAAAGTTGGCCCTCAACTACCGGCCTAATATTTAATTTTGTTTCATCAGGAAAGTAAAAGTCATTGGGTTGCCAATGTCTAACTTTAACTTCACAAAATGAAAATTTCCAAAGCCAGGAGGTCCTAATTTTGAAATAATGCCTTACAGATGCTCCATATATTCATAGTGTAGAAGTTCCTCAAACTTTTTGTCTAGGTGATGCTATCAGGTCATGATTTAGCCACAAGTTGGTAAAACACAAAAGGATGAAATATTGTCATTCTCCAAGTTCAAATACTCAATAGTTTCATCTCAGTAAATTTTGTGTGTTTTCTGATATTAAAAAATAACTTAGTGTGCAATTTAACCAATTAAAGAGTACATATTCAGAATTTGTGATTTCTTCTCTTTTATATTTTGGCCTGTTGTTATTCTGAAATCATTTCATTGTCAAGTCCATGAATCAAACCTGTTAGGTACTGAATCCGCATACTCTCTTTAGTTCAATATAAGATAATAAAAAAATACTTCAACAAGAGATTTTGCATTGCCACAAAGCACTTTATGTGATTCAAAACCACACTTCTGAATAAATTGTAAGGCTAGACTGACAAAGAGTCAAAGCCAGTAGTCATCAGCAAAAATGATAACAATAAATAGCTCTATTTGATATAAAGTTAACAACACCTACCTTGATCCCAACATCAAAAATCCATATTAAAAATATCATCATTCACTTACTATGTAAGCATTTTTACTGATGGGTGTAGCCTTTCCTTGTGCATGAGTAAGCTGGCCCTTGCCATTCTCTCTAGGCTTTCAGACTATGGTAAAGCATGGCATTTGCAATGGTCAAATTTCATTCTATTTTACATCAATGTCATCATTTCCTCATTTTGTTTCAATTTCATTACAGTTTGCAACAGTGGCCACAGAAGCCAAGAGGCTTTCAAAACCACAGATGTAGGCTACTAATTCTAACTCTGCTAGTAACTGGACAATGCTAATGTCTATTTATATTCACTCCCTTCTCACTCCAAACCTCAGACTGCATCAGATAACTAGCTCTTTGCACGAAGCTAAAAAATCAAATTAAAGCCCCTCCAAACAAGTTCAACATCCCTAAAAAAATGACTCCGAGAAGTTACGCCAAGCATGAGTCACCCATTCAAGGACGGGAGCTTGGAGTCACTGGAGAATTTGAATTTGGAACCACAAAGCCTGATGGCTTCATGCGCGTGAATACAATGGTCAGAAATTGTGGCATGCGTGGTTCAGAACCTACTTCGTTTATTAACATTTACCCTGGAATTCTGATTTTAATATCAATCAGCACAAACATAAGAGCAGAGATTATAAATCAGGAGGTGCATACACATGTTCGCCAGCACGCTTGTGGGCAGAAGGATTTGTCTTACGGAAGGATAGAGCTCGAGTGGCAGTAAAGGCTAGGAGTCCACTGAACACAGAATGAAGAGAACTGTTGATCTCAATTACTCTGACTGCACTGATCTCCTTTTAATAAAGATCTATTTTAGAAAGAAAAAGGCAAACACATTAGCCTCGTGATTCCCACAAGGGGAAAAAGAATTTCTCTTCTTATCACAGTCACGATAAGGGGTTCTGTTCTTTAAAATATAGCTACGTTTAAAGGTAATTAAGGTAACATGACAAAGTGTATTGTTTTAGAAATGACTCCATAAGATGACTTAATAGCCATTACTCACATATTTGAAGGAAGCTGCCTTATGAGATAACACCAGGCTACTTCTGCAGATAGATTGCAATCATAGAAAATGCTGATGGAAAGTGTTTTATTAGTTTTGTTTTTTTTTTTTTTTTGCTTATAATTATTGTGGGATGTTATGCCTGCATGTAAAATAAAAACTGATTTCAAATTTAAAAAGGGGAAAGTCATTCGGTATGATGGATGGATCAGGTCACATTATTCTTGATGAGATTCAGTATGAAGTGGTATCTACAAAATTAAAAAGAAAATTAAGTCAAAGGAGGGTTTCGTGTTGAATTTGCTCTTATAGCATTTATGAATTTATTGCCTCCAAAAAAAAAATGCATACTGGCCAAAGTTATTGGGAGTTATGAAAGCTTGGAGCTTTTGAAGAGGGAGCCCATGTTTTGCTCTGAGATAATTTGCTCAAGCCTGGCCCTTTCCAGACTTGCCACCTTCCCTAGACCTCTTGCCATGTCTTCTTCCACTCAACTCACAGTGTCCTTTCCCTGGATACTTTCTACAGACCAAGTACGCCTTTCCTTTCCTTTTCCCTTTCCTTTTCCCCCTCCTTTTCCTTTTCCTTTTCCTTTCCTCTCCTCTCCTCTCCTTTCCTTTTTCCTTTCTTCTCTTCTCCTCTCCTTTCCTTTCCTTTCCTTTCCCTGGATACTTTCTACAAACCAAGTACTCTTTTTCCTTTCCTTTCCTTCCCTCTCCTCTTCTCTCCTCTTCTTTTATTCTCTCTTTTTCTTTTTCTTTGAGCTCCTATGTATGTCAATGTCACAGAGCCTAGCCTTTATCTTATATCATCACTTCACTTGCTTATATCACCCTAATGAGATTACTAGTGAACTGAAAACAGGGACCATGTCCCTTTCATCTTTAGAAGCTCACACTATTTTTCTACTGGCTGGTTGGGGTACAGGACTGTGCTTGGGCTCATAGAGGAGGAGACCCACTATTGCTGCTTCATTTCAGTCTTATGGGTCCTTAGAGCAGTCCTGCAAGTGCTGGAGAATTCTCAGTGGTTCTAGGAGATGTGAACAGAACCCCGGGGAAAATACGTTAAAAAACAAACAAACAAACAAACAAACACAGATCAGCCCTGAACGCTTGGAAGTCCACAGCTCAAGTACTTTTTTTAGAAGTATCGAAAAAGAAATCTAATAAATAAATGAAAAGAAAGCAGACTTTGGAGTCTGCCATAATCATGTTTGATGCTCAGTTTCTATTAGTGAAACTAGTTACTTACCTGTTTGAGCTTTGTTTCTTCATTGGTAGGTGAGTGTGTGTATGACACATACTATTAAACCTGCCCCCCGCCCCGCCCCCCCCCCCCCCCCAGATCTGCTCAATCATCCAATCAGTTGAATAGAACAAAGGGCGGACCCAAAGAGTAAGAAAGACTTCTCCTAATGGCCTTTGAACTGAAGTATTTTCCTGGTTCTCCAGCAGCTTCTGGCTTTGGGACTTGAACTGGGACATCTGCTCTGAAGATTTTGGATTTGTCAGCCTCCACAAACATGTGAACCATTTCCTAATAATAAATCTTGTAGCTCCTATTGGTTCTATTTCTTTATAGAACCACCTCCTTAAGGTCACCTTCTCAATAAAGCCTTTCCTTATCATCCTTTAAGAATAGAGAACTAAAATAAAATAAGAGGAAAACAGAGAGGGAGGCAAACTATAAGAGACTCTTAACTATAGGGAACAAACAGGGATGCTGGAGGTGATGTGGGTGGGGGGCTGGGGTAACTGGATGATGGGCATGGAGGAAGGCACTTGAAGTAAGGAGCACTGGGTATTGTATACAACTAACAAATCATTGAACTCTACCTCTGAAACTAATAATACAGTATATATTAATTAAATTAAATTTAAATAAAAAAGTTTTTTTAAAAAGAATGGAAAACTTCCACTCCCTATCCCCCCTCCTTTTAATTTTCTCTATGGTTTTATTTCTTCCCAGCATGCTATATATTTTATTTCTTTATTTTATCTATTATTTTCCTATGAAACTTTATGGGAGCAGAGTTTTTTGCCCCTTTTCTTCCCCATTGGATCTCCATTACTCAGAACAATGCCTGGCACATAGCAAATGCCAAATGAATGAACTCAAGAAGAAGGCAGTTCACTAATTGAAGAGTTACTTTTGATCAAAAAAAATTTTTTTTTTTGAGCTCTGCAGATTTCACACATACAATCTATAAGAAATGTGGTTGTAATGGTTTGTACTACTGACACAGGATATTCCAGAAGGATGTGCACAAGCATGGAAGGGGAAATGCTTTTAAGATACCTCACCCAGAAATGCAGACATTAGGAAGGGTACCAATAAATGGAGGGAACCGAATGCACTCTTGGTGTATCAGTTTCTTGTGGCTGCTGTAACAAATTACCACAAATTGGTGGGCTTAAAACAACAAAAATCCATTTTGTCATAGTTTTGGAGGCCAGAAGTCTGAAATCAAGGTGTTGGCAGGGCCATAATTCTTCCAAAGGCTCCTGGGGAGACCTAGTTCCTGGTCTCTTCCAGTTGTGGCCTCCACCCTGCCAGTTTCTGCCTCCGTGCTCACAATCCCTCTTCCTTTTCTGTCTGTGTCAAATCTCTCACTACTTCATTCTTATAAGGACACGTGCCATTGGAATTAGGGCCCACTTGGAAAATCCAGGATGATCTCCTCATCACAAAATCCATACCTCAATTACATCTTAAAAGACCCTTTTCCCAAATAAGGTAATTTTCATAGGTTCAGGGAATTGGAATGTGGGTGTTTGGGGGGACTGCTATTCCAGCCCACTGGAGCTCTGATGCAAAATTAGAGTTTGCTTCGATTTCACAATGACAGTTCTTGATTGTGTTGTCCAGTTGCCAACATGGGGTGCTTTCTGAGGAATGGAGGGCTTTGTCATCAAATAACTAAGCCCTGTTGTGTTTCCCTAGAGACTCAGACTAATCCATGTGGTAAAGTTGCAAACAGTTACTTATTATAGTAAAGGTCTTTGCTCAGGAAGCCATTCACTGAAAGCAAGATCAAACATTTTCTTTGAATAAGGGAGTCATCTCTGGGTCAGACTTTCAATCCCGATTCTTTCCTCTCGTTTCTCATAATCTTATGATAAGGATTCTTATGATCTGGCTCAAGAGCTATCATGCGCTTTACTCCATGGCAAAGGAATATGGTGCACTTTGCACCCGAGCTTATAAAATGTCAGTGGTCATCAAGATCAACTTTTAGGCAATGATGTAGCACAAGGACATGCAAAGAAATCCAAGTTCAGAATTTCTGGCTGTTTTTCCTCGTGCCAGTCTCTACATCCTCTGACTGCATTTTCACCTTCTCTGACACTCAGGAGACCTGAAACTTCTAAATTAAATTTAATCTGTTTAAAGTATCATAATGGGCACTACTCAGGACCAAGTGTCCCACAATTTATTTAAATCTCCTATGTTATTCTCCATTTCCCTGAGTAAGTATAAACAAGTGTTCTATTGAAATTTTAAGGCCACAAAATTTTATTACAGTCAGTGATCATTTCTTTTTTGCTGTTGGAAGTCTCAGTCTTTCCATCTCTAGGTCAATAAAATGTCGATTCAAAGGTCATATGCGAATGGCAAGCAATATCTACTAGTGAATTTGTAAGTCTGAATTTTAACTGGAAGAATAGGGAAGTATTTATTTATTTCATAAAAATTCAGTTATCCAAAAATAAGTTGCCACTTACACTTTTTTATTTTGGGGCTTTGCTTTCAAGAAGAAGAGGTATATTATAATAAAAGGAACTGGTAGGATTTATTTGAAGGTATGTCCTGAGGGCATTAGGATAACCCCACTGTTTTATAATGACCAGACCCTCATAGTCTCAGCGTACTTGATCTGATACATAAAAAAATGCATAAATGCATATAATGTGTTAGTGGGCCTAAACTGTTTTATCATCCTGAATCAATGGATGGGGAATATTCTTATCTATCAAACATGCATTGGGTGATCCTTACCTGTGCAGAACATCTATTTCATAGAATAACCATCCAACTGGTTTCCTCGTTCCCCTTTCCAACTTAGTCCCCACATTACAAAAAAATTCTACTAAAACAGAAATTGGACTGTGCCTCTTCAATGTCTGCTATTATTCTTCAAACAAAGCTCTAAGCCCTTATTTCATCTTGCAACGATCTGCCAGTTCTGGCCCCATTTTCTTCCTCGGCCTTATTTCTTCCTTTTTTTTCAGTTTCTTTTCTTTTTCTTCTTTTTTTCCCATCTCTTTCTATTGTAATAGACTTCCTTCATTTTCTCCAATGGTCCCCTTGCCTCTGGGCAGCCACACTTGATGTTTCCTTTGACCAGGATATTCTCCTGCAACTTCTAGAATTCTCGCTCCTACTCACACACCTGTTATTGTCTTAGATCTCATATCCTCAAAAAATGATGCATGATGAAGCTAATACCATTTGTTGGTCCAGTAGTTATAAATCAAAGACCACTGACACTACAAGCATTTAAAAAGAGACTTTGGATTATATATGTAGATAATTTGAAGCAATTATCAGAGACAGATGGGCTTCATGATATTTTCTGACAAAACCTTCTATCTGGCATTAGATACTCCAAGGGGTGAAAAAATACTTTTTGCTCCCAAAACTGATGCTGTGTGCTTCAGGGATCTCAATCATAACTTCAAAACCCATTCAGTAATGCAAAATTTCACTCTAATATCTTTTTTGTTTTGTTTAAAAACCAAGTAATGTATATGTTCTCAAACATTTTATTCTATCTTCCTATTCATTAATATTAAGTTAAATTAAATAAATCAGATGCATGTCAATAAGAAAACTAAATGTCAAAATGGCTGATTTTCAGCTCCCTTTTACTATGGAATTACTGGTCCAGTGACTCCTTCCAGGCAGGCATCAACATGGAATTCTATACTGAACCAATTAGATGTCCTCAAATCTGCCTACAGAATACTCTGAAAACATCTGTTTGCAGGAGGATGTAAACACAGACAGCACAAACCAAAGTAGGTGGATAGGGACGAGGCTCAGAAATCTTAGAGACTGGAGTATATGAGCTCATGTTCCTCTTATCACATCGTGGTATTAACCTGAAATACCCCTAGCAGCCAGTAATTGGAACTGACACTGGGAGGTCAAAGGCACACACTACAGAGGTGGGGACTAGCGTTTGTGCCTGAACTTAGCCATGCCTGAGAAAATCTGGACAACAATCCCTTCGGTCACAGATTTTCCTGATGATTTACTCCTTTGAAGTCAGTTAGGCTTAAGGCTAATGCTGAGGATTTAGAGGCTTAAACAAGAAATGCATTTCCGGAGGTTTTTTTTCCCCCAGATACAATCTTGTACAGCAACGTTATCAAATGGGTTGGCTGAGCTCCTTAGGGTTCTTTGCATGGCACCGATCAATACACGGGTACAGAAGGTACAATCCTGGTTCTGTAGAAATTCTCAATAGCCTTGTGGCATTTTTGACAGGGAACGGCTTAACGAAGTTCTTTCATGTATTTAATCCCGGCCCAATAGGAGCATATTCTTATTAGTGAGCCCATTCTCAAGAGATGGGGAGACATGATAATCATGAGAACAGATTGATGCTGACTTGGCTCAGGTCCCACTGCAAAATAATTTTTCATTGTCTCAGCCATTCTGCCTAAGAGAAGGTTAAGAAGATAATTGGCATAGCTGTCAAGAGGGTAAGTGAATTTCCTTGTTTCATACTGTCAAACCTTTGAGAGAACTTAATTTGCGTTTTGACAATGGGGAGGAGAGCGCGTTAGAGAGAGAAGTGAGCTTTTAGATGGTATCTTTAAAAAGTTACAAAAAGATACTGAGAACGCTGAGGTTTCGATGAAGCCCTTTGGATTCACGTTAAAAGTAACCTCCAGCATTTCTGGAGCCTTTATCCCAGTTCACCATCAAATTCTAAAATGCAGGGAAAAATTTGAAAATGCAATTCGCTACAGCAAGCAAATCAGGGCATGCGCTCTGAATACATTTTTCCTTCCTCTGGTTTCCTTTTCCAAAACCACACAGAATGATCTCTGTCAAAGTGACTTGTGACACTGCTACCTTCCCTCCTTCAGCTCAAGCGCTGGCAAACTTTTCTGCAAAGAGTCAGAGAGCAAATATTTTAGACTCGGCAGGCCCTCGGCTCTCTGTCACAGGTGCCCAATCTGGCAGTTGCCGTGAGAAAACAGTTACAGACAATACATAAAGGAGTGGCTATGGCCAGGTTGAATAAAACTTTATTTAGAAATGCTAAAGTCTGAATTCCGGATGATTTTCACGTGTTCTAGAATGTCATTCTTTTGATTGTTTTTCCATCATTTCAAAATGTGAAAATTATGCTTAACTCAATAGGCTATGCCAAAACTGGTAGCAGCCTGGATTTGATTCCTGCTTTAGTTTAGAGACCTTCGGTAGAACTTTCTGTAATGGTGGAAAAGTTGTATATTAGCACTCCTCAACGCTGCAGACACCAGCTACGCGGGACTATTGAAGTGCGGCTGATGTGACAAAAGAACTTCATTTTTAGTATTATTTAATCTTAATCAATTTAAACTTGGATTGCCACTTGTGGCTACTGGCTACTACGTTAGATAGTGCAGCTCCATAATCCTCTTTCATATTAACTTGAAAAAAATATCTTATCTCTTGCCTACATTAAAAAAAAACAACAGATTCTTCTACTTGCTGCTTAAGTTATGCAGCTACTGCTCCTTCTGGGGGGATCACAATCGATGTCTTGGTTTTAAGTACATAGCAAACACGGGCAGACACACACAGCACGTGCAAATTCGTGTGCCCACATGAACAAAACGCAACTTTTCACTGGAATGCCATCACTACCAAATTCGGTGAACAAAAAAATCTTTGGAAGAAAACTGTGGCTGTCAATAAAGACCTTACCCTCTTATTCAATGTCTACTATGAAAACACAGTATTAGACAATGAAAATTATTGTATCACATGAACTTAAACTTTTCTGCTGGTTTCTTCAACTATGTTTCAAAATCCTATACTTTCATCAGATGTAGTGTCCCATAATAAGCTCGTGAAACTGACCCCAAGGGATGCCATCTTCTAAAATATACAAGGCGGTCATTTCTAAGTAAATGACCTTTAGTGAATCCCAGGCCATCTCAAATAAAATTTCAGACCATCTATGGGCAGCCCCTCATGCTAATCTCACAGGACAAGGCCAGAGTAATTGACCAGTAAAAGACAAAAGCATACCATCACTAACACTTAAATGGTTGTGGTAACAAGCTTCATTTAGCACACATATAAAGTCCTGTTCATTAAAAACTAACCCAATTAAAAAGTATTCTTTATCTTGATTAAGACCATTTATGGTGAAAATTCTATCATTACTGGCAGGGGTGATCAGAGTTAACTAAGGAAATTCTAAAGTGAGAAGTGGGGGATAGTTGTCTATCTTGGTAAAACAAAACAAAGCAAAATAATAGCGAAGAACTGTTAAAAAAAAAAAAAAAAAAAAAAGACTTGCCCTATACTATTAATGCTATGTTCAGAATAACCCCAGGCTAAGCTGCTCCTTGAAAGTGCTTCAAGCCTCCATCTAAGGCTTTTTCTTTCTCTTGCTGTGTTGGGTTCCTTGGGACCCTCATTCATACTCAGCCTCCCTTCCACCTTTATATCTATATCTGTATGTGGATATGAGTCACAGATCTTTTATTTCCAGCTAACACTTCTCTCAGTTCCAAATTGGTATGCCTCGCCATCTACAGGACTTCTGTCTTGGATGCTCTAAAACGGTCTCTATCCAGTTGCACAACTCCAAATCCACGTAATTCTTTGAACCCTCCCTCTGCCTACACCCTACCACCGACCTAGCACCAAGCCCTACCTTTCACATACTTCCACTTCTTTTTGTCTCCATTGTCACAAACCAAGTCCACACTACCAAGGTCTCTTGATTGCTCTAATATAATAAATAGCCCTAACTAATCTTTTGCATCCTGCTTGCCCTTCCTTTCCCTCAATTTGTTCTCTTCAATCAATAGAATTTTGTTTCAAAACCTAAATCAGTTCATATCACTCCCCCCACCCAGGGTTGAGTCTTGTTAGGATAAAAACCAAAATTCCTAATGTATGGGTTTCACCCGTCTACCTTTCTTTCCCCATTTTATATTTTCTTCTTTGCTTTCCGTGCTCTATCTACCATGGCCTAAATTCAGTTCCTTGAATACACCATGGTCCCTCCTACCACAGGGCCTTTGCATGCACTATTTTTTCTCTCTAGAAAGATTTCCATCCATCCACAACACCCCTCCCTCACTCCACTGGACCCCCACATCATTTACTTACTTAGTTCTTACTCAGCTTCAGCTCCCAATTCAAACATTATTTGCTCTAAGAAATCCTACCTGATCTTTACCCTTCAATACCTACTCCATCCACACCAGTCTGGATTTCTCTATAATAAATTTTCCTGGAACCATGTTCCTTTCCTTCAGACAAGACATCTCAGTTTGTAGCTCCACACTCTTTTATGTGATCATTTGTTTTTCTATAAACCATGGTTTCCCCAGAACCTGGCATGGTGCTGACACATTAAATGCATTCAAGAAACGTTTGAATGGATAAATGTACAACAATGAAGGTCTGGGGAGAGTGTAAGTATATGGAGGCATCTGGGGATGGCTTCTATGAAGCCCAAGCTACTCCAGGGATATTTCTTCTCTACAGCTAGTTTTGACTTACAGACTCTGTGGCCCAATACCAACTCGTATATGTCCTACTATGGGATGTGTGTTGTGTGTGGTTTACCAACTCACTCCTTCCTGCTTCCAAGTCACTTTTCTGTTTTTATTTTCCCCACATCTTATTTTCCCCATTTATTCTCTACTGATCTTATCTTTCTATTTTGCATGCACTATTGTCAGCTGTGTTGTCTTCTTGCAAACAAAGCTACCATTAAATAAATAACATTTATAATTATAATTATTAATCCCAATCCTTATTGTACGGTTAAAGCTCTGAAGTCCAGGTTGAGAACCAATCCCAGTGGCTCTGGGACAACCCGGCAGCCAGCTGGTTACTGGACAAACAGCCAGACAAACCTCATTGTCTTCAGTATGATTATTTTTTTGCCCTTGAGGCTGCTTAGAGTTTCTATCACAAGCTCTTCCTCATCCACTCCCTGCTGTCCCTGAATTCCCCTGAATGTCTGGGCATGTAATAAAATTAAGATAAATGAAGCAGACACAGGACCTATTTAGACTCTAGCCTCCAATGAAAATAATAGCGAGATCATATTTAAACCTGTGCTGTGATGTCTTTGGGTTTACCTTGAAAACATTTTTCTAGGACAGATAACTGTCCTGAGGTTGGTGCTTGGTCTAGCAACACTGTTTTCCAGGGTCTCCTCTCGGAGATATATTTGCATCTATCTGACATTGATTCATGTAGCCAGATGGCAAAGGACAGAGCTGGGTCATTCCACACAAAGTGTGACCTACTTACAGGTCCAACAATCTGTGGTTTAATACTAAATAAAAGTATTGAGACTTTGAGTTAAAAAATGCTTTTTTTTTTCTTTTTTTCTGGTTTTGGTACCAGCAGTATGAACAGTCTGAATGCTCGATGCATCTGTTCCAACAAGCAAGGGGATAAGATGTTAAACTGACTCCCCAAGGCTGGGTGCTAAGGTGTGTGGTGGGTGTCATTGCCAACTCATGAGGTGCTGACAAAAGCCATTGAGAACCAGGAGTGAACATTTAGGCACCTACAGAACAAAACTGTTATGACCTTATGACTTGGTCGTAAGTGTCCCAGGGTATCTTGAATGTGTGAAATCTTCAAGGGCCTTCTGAACTAAGAGCTAGTAGAGACTAAATGCATCCTGATGGAAAAAGCCTTCCTGCTTTGAGCCTGTTCTTTCTTGAAAGAGGGTATGAATCAAAAGGAAAAGAACTGAATCAGAGCGTCCCATAGAAACAAAGATGTAATTAGGGCCTGTGCCAACCCCATCAAGACATAACTGGTTTTAAATGGCCTTGTTCAAAACTGACCACAGACATGTCAAAACAAATATTAATATTTCAGTATGATATAAAACTGGGAAAAGTGTATATTAATTGATTAGGATGCTAATATAATATGGTATTAGGGAATAATATCATCTCTGTTCTCCCAAGTTCACGTCTTAATTTTATTGCAACAGATCAAAGGTAGAACTGTCATTCCTTTAATCCATCTTGGAATTCAGAAGTGTTTCCCCAATGGGGGCTTTCAATGCCATTTCTGAGGAAGATGTAGGACCATGTTTAGGAAATTTATCCAGCGACTCATGTTTTGCTGACTTTTAATTTGCTTTTTGGTGGAAACTCTGACATTGGTGCAATGATTGGCTTTGCATCTTAAAGTTCTTCTTACCACTGATATTTTCATCCTTTAATCTGCACGCTGCTTGTAGGCATCACTATAGAATTAGTTAAGAGAAAGGCTCAGAATCTCACTCCTACCTCTTTGGTAAATTGGCCTCCAAATTGCTCAGGTTTTGATTTTACTCTGACCCTTTTAAGCTGCTGCTCCTGACAGCTGGAGGCTAGCCCACTGATATATGTTGACATTAGTATTGATAATTGATACTAATGGGTTCATTTTCTTTCACCTTATTTCGTGCTTTTTTTTTTTTTTTTTTTAACAATCTTATTGACTATATTATCTATGCTGTACTTTTCATCACATCCCTAACTGGGACTTAGGATACTTTAATACCAATGACCTTTTCTTGAATGATACAGAACTGTTTTATATGTTAGTTCTAATATAACCCCATGAGACATTATCATCATTCTATATAATCAATGTTCATATAGAATGATCTACCTATTTATAATTTTCTTTGGTCTTTGTTCAGACTTTCCATCTGGATTAATTCTTCCTCTGACTAGCATTAAGGTTTATGATTTCCTTTAATGAAGGTCTGATGCTGGTAAATACTCAGCCCTCCCTGGCCCTCATCCCCAGCCCCCATCTCCTGTCATCCTGGGCTAGGCTGAAAATGTCTTTATTGCTGTCACTTTTAGGTGATAACTTTCTTTGAATATAAAACTCCAGACTGGCAAAGATTTTCTTTCAGCATATTGAAGATGTTATCCCACCGTCTTCTTCCTTCCATTGTTACTGCTGAGAAACCAACCTTCTAAGAAAGTAATTGTCATTTCTCTAAAAGTAATTTCTCCTTAGCTGTTTTTAAGGTATTTGCTTTGTCCTTGGTCTTCTGAAACTTTAGTACGATGTACCTAGATATGGAATTGTGTAAAATGTATCTTGCTTGGGATTCCTGAATCTATGAATTTGTATCTTTCATCACTTCTGAAATACAACCTCTCCAAATATTCTCCTGTCCTCATTTTTGCTCACCTCCTCTTCTCACTTTATCTATCCTGGCTCTTAATCTCCTTACCATATTTTCATCATATTTTCATCTCTTTGATACTCTGCTCTATTCTGAGCAATATTATAGGTCTCTTTTAAAATCTCCTAAGCCTCTCTCTATTGCGGGAATTTTAAATGTATTGTATTTTCATTTATAGAAAATCAATTTTATTTTCAAATATACTTCATCCCCTTTCTCAGGCAATTGCTTTTCACACATGTTGTCAATTCTAAAAGGACTTGTTTAACATTCTGTATGTCCTAATTCTAAAATATAAAATCTTATAGGGCTCATTCTGCTGTCTTTTGTTTCTGTTGATTCTCATTCATGGACTTTTTTAATATTCATTTTGTAACTGCTTTGATGAACTGATATCTCTTGGATTTTTTTTTTTTTTAAGAGAAAGAGAGCATGGGAAGGGGGGAATAGGAGCAGAGGAAAGGGAGAGAGAGAATCTTAAGCAGGCTCCACTCAGTGTGGAGCCAGACATAGGGCTCGATCTCATGACCCTGAGATCATGACCTGAGCCGAAATCAAGACTTGGATTCTTAACCCAATGAGCCACCCGGGCACCCCTAATATTTCTTGGAACTTTAACTGTAAAAATGCATAAGTTCTGGTTTGAAGGTAGGCTCCATTATAGACAAATTGATTGATTATGCCAGGAGCCCAGAAGTTTTCCAGGAGGGGACATATTTAAACTAAATCCTGAGTGTGTCATGTGGTATAAATTCAGGCTTCAAATCCACGCAAGGGGTAGCTTGTGATCATTGATTCTCAGGGAGAATTATTCCTCCTCTGTTCAACATCAAATTTTAAGACCAACCATTTTCTTGCAATTCTTTGAGATGATGGGTTCATTTTTTATTCATGCGTACTGTGAGGTTGTGTGGTCCTCTGTAACCCCACGTTTATGGAGTGGGTCCCTTATTAGACTCCTCACTTTGTCTTCATTTCCTGTTCTTCCACTACCCACGCGTCATGAAAAAAAATTCTAAACTCAATGTCAACTTGACAGATACTTTCAAGGTGAAAAACAGCTTTGCTGCTCTGTCGGCCTCTCTGGATACTTGCTTTCACTTGAACTTCATGCTTTGAGCGTTCCTTAATTTCTTTCCCATTCATGGATGCATTTAAACATATTTTAAAAGTTATACAGAGTTTTTATTTGTTTTTTTATTGGAAACTCATGTCTCTCCAGTTTGCTTTTTTGATGTTTTCATAGCTTAGATCATCAGGGACAGATGTGGAGTTTTTATACGGCTGAGGGAAACAGGTGACTTCTGTTAGGATTGCTTCAGAATCGCTGTAATTTTACTAAAAACCAATCAAGTTTGAAGGGCTCATTAACAGAAATGCCATGATATCTAGGCCTCATAATGGCTTCTTTTAGCCTGAATTGGATTTTTTTAAAACCAGAAATAGAAAGAGGGTACTTGGAAGAAGTGGATCCAGATGAATGGTTAGTCAAAAGCTTAAATTTCAAAACACTCTCCCATTTAAAACTAACTTTTAGCAGTAAGAGAGTCTTTTACATGAAAATGCAGAGTATTTGTGACCACTCAGATAATATATACATTATTTCCAGAAACACATGCAAACATACAACACAGATAGATAGAAAGCATCCCTTGACCACCTCCCTAATCCCAGACCCTTCCCTCAACTTAACCAGGATTTAAAAGTTTGATGTGTATAAGTCTAGAACTTTCTATTTGTTCTGATTCGTAGTCATACCTCTGCGCATAGACAGAGACATCCAGTTTGTTTTGCATTTTAGAAAAAATATAGGCGATCTGGTATTTTGCATGTCTGAACATGGTTTTGAATTCTCTCTTGCTTAACAGATGTATCAATCCTCCATTAAATCCTTTCATAATTTTGAAGAGTTGACTTCCCTTTCTTCAAACTTCCAGATTTTCTGTAGAGAATCCTGATCCCATTCTGACTTTCGGTTTGTGACTGGTAGTTTCCTTTCTGGACATATTTAGGCATTTCTCTTTCTTCTTGGCGTTCCAAAATTTCCCAGCATTGGACCTTACTGTGGACCTTTTCTTTCTTGTCGCTGGGCAATCAGTTTAGTCCTTCAGTCTGGTAACTACTGTCCTTCAGTTGTGAAAATATCTCTTATCCGATCTCTTTGATAATCTGCTTTCCTCAGTTTTCTCTTCCTGGTGCCTCTCTCACTTGGGGGCCTGTCTGGGAACTTAGCTTTTCCCTTCTTTTTCTGCAAAATCAGTTACCTTCCCTACATTTACCTTCTGTGTTCTAATTATATATTGATCTCCTATATACTATTATCATCTGTTTTGTATTCTTTGACTCTTTTTTTTTCCCCTTAACTATCATTTAGGAGAAACCTTTTAAATATCACTTCTAGGAATCTGTGCAAAGGAAATGCACAAGACTCCTTAAGAATATCAGCACATAGGTTATATAAGTATCTGTTACCTATTTCATAGTTTCTGTTGTTTTCTATTATACATAATTATATTATTATACATAATTATATGTATATAAATTATCTATATATGAGAGAGAGAGAGGGAGAAATGGTATTGCTGCTATAGAGGAAAATTTGTTGACTTTTAAAATTTACGTTCCATTCAGTGCATAATGAAATCCTTTTTTTTTTTACTGTATGAGTTTTTAATTGTCTTGTAATCAGCAGATAATTTTTAATCTTCAAGCCCATATAGGTCTTATTTCTTTTTTTGTGTTGCACTGTAATTCACTGAGATGGAATACGGCTGGGGGAAGAGAGTAGCTAGGAGTAAGGTTGAGGGAACAAAGTAAGGAAGCTGGAGACTGGATTTCTAGCCTGGTCCTACCACTATCTGTATTTTCACATCTGCTAAATGAAGGTATCAGTCCAGCTTATTTCAAAACCCTTTGTGTTTCTTATTGTCTATGTAATTTTCTAGAATTCTCCATCTTGGGTTTCTCGGGGTTAGCAGTAGCTTTCCCCGCTACTTTGGATGGCGATAAATTCAATATGCCCATGGCTCGTCAATACATTTTTGTGTGAATAATGAAAAGAGCAGAGCATGGCACCAGAGTCTGAACACAAGATGTCAGAAATCCAGTGGAAAAATCCTCTGTTAAGTCAGAAAGGATAAATCTGGGGAAATGCCATTCCTGGACACTGGAAGTCATGAAAGCAAAGTCCTCAAGGTTATATAATCCATTTTTCAGTTAATATACCCCCAACCCCTTAATGGTGTATAAATTAATAGCAGCTGAAAAGAAATCAAGACAGGAACACAGAGGAAAGTAGAGTGGAACAAACAATGTGGTAGAGCAGAAATTACATTTACGGGACATCCGCACAACAGACAAGGGAAGCATGTGACCTGAAATCAAAAAGGGCTTGGGTTTCTAGAATAATGGACGTTTTACCTGGATAGCTAGCGTAGAGATAGCTGTGTGGCAAGACACAATGAGATGTGCTCGCTTTGGAATCTGTTTGCTGCTGACGTGGTAGAAGGATGTGCATAATAATATCTGCATGTACTCTGAAAACAATTAATGGATTAACATTTGATAGGTAATGCACAGGGTGCAAAATTCCAAGAGGACAAGAGGCTATTATTCAGGGGTGCTCATCCCCTCCCAGGATTGTATCATAATACAATTTTACTGGCAATAAGTTATCGTGTACCAACAGAGGCTTCTTTAGATTAGAGATATGTATCAAAACAATGAGTAAATCTGGCTTTTAATATGTCTACATATTTAATATTTATGTATTTTATACACATATATATTTTTATGTATTTTATATGTATATACATATACATATATATATGCATGCCAGTATGCATCATGTATAGAAGGGGATGGAGTGCTACTTTCAGATACATTGCCCTCCAATTTCAAGAGATAAAAGATTTGATTTGATCTGCTTCTTTTTTTTTCGGGATTGGTAGGGCAGAGGGAGAGGGAGAATCCTAAGAAGGCTCCACACTCAGCACGGAGCCCAGTGAGGGGCTCGATCTCACAACCCTGAGATCATGACCTGAGCCCAAATCAGGTCAGGCGCTAAACCAACTGAGCCACCCAAGTGCCCCCTAAAGAGATAAGAGATTTTAAAAAGAACACCTATTGTCTATTCTACTTTGATAAGAAAGTGGGCACTATAATTCCAAGATTAGAGATCTAGGTGATAAAATCATTCTCAATCTGTAGTCTCTAGGTTTTCTAATTAAATTAGCTTTAATCTTTAGACAGAATATTCCTAGAGGCCAGAATCCTAGTGAAAACGATGACGAGTGCAATGCAGCTGACGGTCTCCTGGGTATCTTCACTTGTCATCTTGGAATCTTTGTAAAGTCTCACATAATAGCTGTTTTCATGTTTTCGTTTGTAGGCAGGACTTACATACAGAGGGACTGTAGAAATATAAATGATTATGGTAACACTCTGACCAAAACACCGAACAATATATTTAGGCACAAGGTTTAAAGAAAAGGAAACAACAATTTCTAAACCCCCCAGCTGAGCCCAATTCTGGCAGTCACATCAGGATGGAGAGAAGACTCGCAGGTCACATGGAAAACCTTGCTCTCCTCTGTGCCCTTGCAGGGGCATACGTTCACTTAGGAATGCATCTCTAGGCTAAATCTATTGAAATATCACCAGAAAAGTGGCTGCTGTCAAGAGTCATTCTCATTAATTTGTCTGTTAGGAAGATTTTATTTTAGAGCCGATCTTACTAGAAAGACGTTCTGAGCAGTTACAGATGAAATACCCATTTCAAAAAAACATAAATTTCTGGTCCTAGCTCAGCAGGATTGAGCATAATTTTCAGCCATGAAATAGCAAACACTTCTTCTCAACATGTGACTGTAAACGTTTTGACTAAAAATCTTGCCAAAGCTTTTGACAAGAGTTCAATTTGGTAGAGAAGAATATAGGAGAAAACAGGAAAAGGCTGGCTCCGCCTAGGTGCGGGTGCCTTTTGTTCCCCTGGGACCCAACCCTCATGAAACTGTTTGTTATTCACCTCATTATAAACATCTCCCTGCCCCAGCAGGTGTTGGGTCAGGAGGGGACACGGTGTCCAGGAAACCTGCAATCAGGTTAGCAAACTCCCCAGAGAACCGTTCCCTTTCAATTGACTTGGAGTGTCCAGCAGTGCCTACCAGCCCCTGAGCTGTCTGCCCGTGAGACAGTTGTCATTTGAATCACAGCGGAAACACGTCCCCAAACCAATTTCCCTGGATGTGTAAGAGCCGCACTTCTAATGACAGAAAGGAAAGCTGTCCAAGCCTTTCCAATCGTTAAAGAAAAGACAATTTCCGGGGCACCTGGGTGGCTCAGTTGGTTAAGCGTCTGCCTTCGGCTCCAGTCAAGATCCCGGGGTCCTGGAATCAAGTCCTGCTTGGGGCTTCCCGCTCAGCAGAGAGTCTGCTGCTCCCCCTGCTCGTGCTCGCTCTCCCTCACTCTTTTTTGCTCTCTCTCAAATAAATAAATAAAATCTTAAAAAGAAAAGAAAAGACAGTTTCCTCAGAGTTGCTTCAAAATTCCACTCCCTATAGGGGTGCCTGGGTGGCTCAGTTGGTTGGGCGACTGCCTTTGGCTCAGGTCATGATCCTGGAGTCCCAGGATGGAGTCCCACATCGGGCTCCCAGCTCCATGGGGAGTCTGCTTCTCCCTCTGACCTTCTCTCCTCTCGTGCTCTCTCTCACTCTCTCTCTCAAATAAATAAATAAAATCTTAAAAAAAAAAAAAAATTCCAGGGGCACCTGGGTGGCTCAGTGGGTTAAAGCCTCTGCCTTCGGCTCAGGTCATGATCTCGGAGTCCTGGGATCGAGCCCCGCATCGGGCTCTCTGCTCGGCAGGGAGCCTGCTTCCCCCTCTCTCTCTGCCTGCCTCTCTGCCTACTTGTGATCTCTCTCTCTCTCTCTCCCTGTCAAATAAATAAATAAATAAACAAACAAATAAATAAATAAATAAAATATTAAAAAAAAAAATTCCACTCCCTATAGAACAGGTTTTAAAAGCTTCTTGCACGAATCAGTCTCTTTGGGTGAAGTTCAGCTTTTCAAAGATGTCCTTCTGATTTTCAGCTCCTCGAAATGGCGGCTAAGTCTATTTCAGAACTCAGGCTGCCTTCAAAGCGTGAGAAGAAGAGTCAGCAGGCTCAGACTCACAAGGCTTCCTTCTGTATCCTCACAGGTCTCTGCTGTGAAGTGGCTGGCTAGTCTAGATTTCTCCACAGACTAATGGCTGCTGGCCCTCTGGGGTGATTGATTGGTTATTGCTGCTTGAGTCCATGGTCTGAGCCAACTGGCCTGAGGGAGCATCTTTGTCTTGTTCTTAGGCTCCCACCAGCCCCCTCAGTACTACCACTTTTTGTCACCAGGGCACACAGGACCTTTCCTGTTCCCTCTGAGATGCACATGATATGGGAACCTTCCAGATTTTGACCTGGAAAGGAGAAGTGACAGAAGTACATACAAATCTCACCTCCTGCTATCTTCTCTTACCCTACTTCTTCCCATAGTTCTCAGGGTTGGAAGGGCACACTTTCTTCCTTCTCTGTCGCACACGCTGAGTCTTGTCATTGCTGGGTGTATGGTAAGACTCCAGCCCCTTAGTCTGGTCTGTGTTCAAAGAAGCTAAAGGAATCTGGAGAAATCCCTTCCTCAATTGGAATCTCTTGTTTTTCAAGATGTCTGCCCTGCTAATGAGAATCTTCTCCCTCAGGGAGCCCCGTCCTTCCCTTTCCTAGAGCTATGATTCAGGAAGGATAGGGCAGGAAGGAGGATGCTTAAAGAGAGAAGAAAATATATCAGTTTATTATGTGCAAAGTAGTTCCATTGCTACACAAGGCAGAGTGAATTCTAAGTACGGGACAGTAAATGTGGAAGTCTCTTGATCTACGTATGCTTTGTGTAGCCACCACTGCAGGCTTTGTGCCCTTTCGGATCAGCTCTGGGGATCACCACACAAGCTCTTTCAGTATTATAGTTAATGTACTAAATAGCAAGAGAAAACGACCCAACATCTAACCAATGTCTAGGCAAACCCCTTACTGTTCTTGATAGTTCTTGATAGTTTATGCCGCACCCTCATTAAGATCTCGTTCTTCCACTGAAGAGCTCTGATTCATCAGAGAAAAACACAACCCTGACAAACAGTAGGATAGGTGATATATTTAGTCATCTCATGATAAACTGAAATAGGTGATGTATTTAGTCATCTCATGATAAACTGAAATAGGTGATGTATTTAGTCATCTCATGATAAACTAAACTGGACCATAAGTTAGAAGTACTGATTAATCTCTTCGCAAATGATGTTCCCTTAGTCTGACATTCCCCATGATTATTCCAGATTTCTCTTTCCCTTCAAGTCTAGGCTTCTGGAAGAGTGTTAGATAAGGAGTCCTTCATCCCTTGTTTCCTATTTATCCTACTCTTATCTGGTCCTCAATCCCACCTTTCTACCAACCCATCGCTAATACCAAAGGCACCGGGAGCCTTGTTATGAAAGCCAAAGGATACCTTTCTGTACCACTCAGTCGCTGTAGACACTGTGCATCATTTTTTCCTCTTGGCTTCTCTGACAGGCTTGGTCTCCCTCCTATCTCACAGGTTGTAGCTCTTCTGTCTCTTTCTGGCTCTATCTCCTCTACCAGAACTCCTAAAATGAGGAGTTATCTGGATCTCAGTCTTGGGATCCCTTCTCTTTTCCCTCTCTTGCCAAGGATTGTAGCCATTCTATGCTCAAATGCATTCTAGATTCATGATTCTCAGATTCTTGTGGATGTAAGTCATACCCAGAGAAAAGGTGAAAACTTCCAATCACTTAATCTTTGCGGCTTGAATTTCTTCTTCTGTAATCACCTTCATAAGAGCCTCATACGGTGTTATGGTGATAAAAGAAATCCTAAACGAACAGGGTGTTCATGAAAAAGCAAGATGCATTGTGGTGTCCATTTGGTGTGTCTACCTAGAGCAGGAAACTGAGCCCCTATTTGCTCTGTCACCTTAAGGACTTTCACTTCCTGGGCTTCAGAGTTTAGAGACCACAGGCATGACTCGACTGTAGTGTTAATCAATGACTGAATGTGAATTCTGCCAAATGGCATTTCATTTTCAAAACACGAGCACCTCCTTACTTGGCTGGAAGTGGTATGAAAGGGCAACAGTGGAGGGGGGCCTGGGTGGCTCAGTCGGTTAAGTGTCTGATTTCAGATCAGGTCGTGATCTCGGGGTCCTGGGATAGAGTCCCGTGTCAGGCTCCCCGCCGAGCATGGAGTCTGCTTGTCGCTCTCCCTCTGCCCCTCTCTCCGCTCATGCTCACTCTCTCTCTCTCTCTCTCTCTCGATCTCGCCCTCAAATAAATAAATATAATCTTAAAAAAAAAAAAAAGCGCAACAGTGGGGAGAAATGGTTCCTACAGAATATAAAGCTTAACCTGAAAACCGCTATTTACCCCAGAGGTTTCCTATTCTATTTCACTTATTGTCACTTAAAACTTTTAGGAGGAACAAAAGTGTCCCCTTTCAAACGAATGAGGCAAGTGAGTATAAGCTTAGTATTAGCTGCAGGGTAGTATTAGCAGTGGAAGGAATATGTTACAGCCGAGGCAATTTTCAGGTAGAAGACACGGCTGGGTGGGTTAAAAAGATGTTGTCAATGCTACGTTTATGTTTTAGGGGACTTTTGTGTTGCCCCCAAAATATTTTATATGCAGGGACTGAGATCCATGGGTCAGCAAGGCAGCACTGCCCCTTTCTGGTGAAAGAAACAAAGAAATACAAGCTTTAAAAAGGTAATAAATTACATTTCTGCAGAAAGTTTCGTTTTGTTTGTAACGGATGGGTAACAATGTTTGTGGCTGTGGTAAGTGGCAGCAGGAACCCTGTGAACTGAGTTTTGGGTATTTGTTATCCTTGTTTTTAATATAATGGTAAGTGTATGTAATTTACATTTGTATAATGGCCACGTGTAACAACTGGCTCACGGAATCCCTGAAAAATTTAAAAATTAACTTCTTTTTTTCTTTTTTAAAGATTTAATTTATTTATTTGAGAGAGAGAGAATGAAAGAGAGAGCATGAGAAGGAGGAGGGTCAGAGGGAGAAGCAGACTCCCGCTGAGCAGGGAGCCCGATGAGGGACTCGATCCCAGGACCCCGGGACCATGACCCGAGCAGAAGCAGTCGCTCAACCAACTGAGCCACCCAGGCACCCTAAAAATTAACTTCTTGTGAGCTAGTCTGGCCAACCCCAACTCACCACTGGCTTGCCTTCAGAGAATAAAGGAAAATTAATATTAATATTTGCTTGAGCAATATTTAATTACGTTTGAGTTCTGAGAGGTGCACACTTAATTTAGATGCTTTTCGTACTTGTTAATTTTCTAGAACTCTATGTATCTATCAATGGGTAAATCAAAAGCAATGATTAGAATCATCATATGCTAGATCAATAGATGATAGCTTTCTATAAATTTGTGTAAGCCGAGTGTGAGGTATGTCTCACCTCGTGGGGGAAGGGGGGGACGGGGAAGAACCCAGAGAAAAAGATATTTGCTTATTGAATGAAGGACATGTTTTATGGACCTAATAGGGTCTCTTCAAAACTCTTATGTTGAAACCCCAACATATGTGACCTATTTGGAGATGGGATCCTTAGGGATGTAATTAAATTAAATGAAGTCATAATGTTGGGGTCCTAATCTGACAGGACTGGTGTTCTTATAAGAAGAGGAAGAGACACCAGAGCTCTCTCTGTGCACAAGGGCAGGTCAAAGGCCATGGTAGGTTACAGCAAGAAGGCACTGTCAGCAAGCCGAGGAGAGACGCCTCACAGAGACCAGCGTTGCTGGCACCTTGACCTTGGTCCTCACACTGCACAGCCGTGAGAAGATAAATTTCTGTTGTTTAGGCCACCCTGTCTGAGATATTTTGTTATGGCTGCCCAAATGGATGAATACAACATGGAAATAATGCAATTCCATAGCAGGTAACACGATACTCGTACCTCAGGCTCTGTCATGAGGTCAGGAGGAATTTCTTCCTGTCTGCTCCTCTGCTTGACAAACTTCTACTTAATCCTACTGGTCAAGGGTTACCACCTCCGGGAAGCCTTCCTTGGTTTCCCCCAGTATCTGTCAGGTCTTCCTCCCCTGTAAACAGCTCTATTATAGTGATGATCATAGTGTTGTTGTCCTAACACAAATCCTTTGAGTCTTTTATTTTTTTAAGGTGTTTTTTATTTGTTTTAGAAAGAGAGACTGAGAGAGAGAGAGACGCAGAGAGAGAGTGTGTATGGGAAAGGGTAGAGGGAGAGGGAGAGAGAGAATCCTCAAGCAGACTCCCCACTGAGCGCAGAGTCGGATGTGGGACTCCATCCCAAGAACGTGAGATCACGACCTGAGCCAAAATCAGGAGTCGGCTGCTTAGCTGACTGAGCCACCCAGGCACCAACCCCTCCTTTGCATCCTTTAAAGAAAGGTAGATTGCATATTAGAAATTAAGATTCAGCATACCGTCTGTGCTACCTGTATGTTAGCCACTAGCCACATGTGGCTATTTGTCCTTACATTTAAATAAAATTTAAATATATATAAAATTCAGTTCCTCAGTTGCCTTAGCTGCACTTCAAATACTTAGTAACCGCCTGTGGCTGGTGGCTACTGCATTGAGCTCTCAGACACGGAACATTTCCATCCCTGCAGAAAGTTCTCCAGGACAGAGCTGTACTGGACCGCAAGCCATTTGAGGTGGGGGCAAGCTTTGCATCTTTTTGCATTGCTTTCTCGTCCCAGCATCTAGCCTGGTGCCTGATATACAGCAGGCATCCAGTAACTATTAGTCGAATTATTAAAAGAAAAAAATGAACACTATTTACCTAGTTGTAGCTCCTTAAAATATTCATGGTTCCTCAAGATCATAGAAATAAACACATCTATATAAATGCGTTTTTATGACTGGCAAGTAAAATGCAAAATATAAGCAATTTTCATTTTTCCTGGGATGAGAACACGAAGATGCATTAAGATGTAATTATAGAATTCATCTCAGGTGTTAATATAGCAATCTATAGTTGTTAATTCGGAAGCACAATATCGATTCTAATTTATTTTTTTCTAGGTCATCTCTGCTTCATCGCTCTATAAGTGACCCTATGGACTCATTAAATCTTTCAGCATGATATTTATGCAACCCTATTTAATGAGTCCTCCAACACCTTGAATTCTCTGGATCTCATACCTATTATTTCAGTGGCAAACTTCTGGGTTTAATTAATCGTACACTTTCTGGACACAAAGGAGGTCAGGAAAAGGTTGCCCAGTCATACACAACTCTCCGCTTGTAGACAGCCCCTTCGTTGCCACATTTAAAGATCTTCGAAGAGACCCACAATAACCCTTGGGAATCTAGGTATTTAGATGTGCCTACACTAGGAAACTTTTCTTTGTTTCTTACGTAAATGTTTCATGAGTTACCTCGAAGCAGTTCCCTTCACTCAAACTCTGGAGCAAAAGGAGAGACCCCATCCTGTGACATGACAGAGGATTAAAAACCATCTAAAAAAAAAAAAAAAAGATGTTTTTCTTCCAAGCTGTTCTTTTAGATTTCCTAGTCACTTCAAGGTTAAACACTAGAGCTGAGTACATATTATTCGAATGAATAAACGAAGGCTATATAAACAATTGCTTAACCTTGGTGCAAAGCTCCATGTGTACCCTAACTTCTAGCTCACATCATGCAGGACACAAATTTCCAAGTGGGAGAAGGAGGTTGTAGTTAGCGAGTGTGTTCTAGAGGGAAGCACGCAGAGAGGAGAGAGAGGCAAGAAGATCTTCAGGGAAGCAAAGCAGTTTAGTCTCTGGTTTGAACTCAATACCCACACGCACAGGCTGGATGGAGTAGAGAAGAAAGGCGGGAGGAGGAGAGTCAGGGTTGGGAGGGGGTGAGGGTCTGTCCTCAATCCTCATGCTTTAGGGAGAAGAGCGGTGAGCCCTGGCAGCCGTGGACAGAGTAGGTTGTATCACAATCCTTTAACCCACTTGCACAGGTCACACGGAGTCCCCTCTGCGAGGCATCACTTGCCCGCTGGACCTGACAAGCACAGAAAACAGTTGTCCGCCTCTCACCCATGGCCTGGGGGCTGCAGCCAACAGTAAAACCCCAGAGCTGAGACCTGTGTGCGCAGGGGCTGGAAGTGCTCTAACATCTAGTCCCGCGAGAAGTTCTTCTCCAAGACATTGGTTTACAAACAAGTGATACTGAGAAACTTGGACATTCTGCCTATGAGATTTAATTCCTCTTGCTGTTGTGATTAGTTTGGGGGCTCAATCCCTGGCCAGATTGGGTTGTGGTCTTATGAAGGCTGGAGTATATCACCAGGAAGGAAACAATGTTTGCTGTACATGAATGTGTCCATCCCCTCTAGCCACTCGGAGAGATCGCCTTCCTTCGACAGCGAGCCTGCTAGGTATTTTCCCCATTTTACAGATGTTTATACTGAGGCAGAGATGGTGTACCCTTACTGCTCGCCCGTCCATGAAATGTGTGCAAGAGATATCACACCCTTGACATCTAGATCATAAAATCACAGCTTCAGATATTTACTGAGAAAGCTGAAGGGCACAACGCACGACATGCAGTCTTCAAGGTCGGACACTATTTGTATGACCTTGGGAAAGTTTATTAACTTTTTTGAAACTTAATTTCCTCTACTGTGCAGTGTCGAGTTGACGAGGATAACACATGTGATATGCTTTGAAGGTGCCTGGCAACATAGTAGGTGCTCAATGAATGCTAGTTGTTTCTGTTATTATTTAAACGTCAGGGGGAAAAAAACTTTTTAATGCTCTTCTATGGCCTTGAATTGCTCTTTATTATTTAAAAGCAGGTACGACCTGTGTTTTTGCTCTTTTGTGCTCTCTATTGAAATTGATATTGGCACAGCCCAGAATAAAGAAGGCACTTAATAAATTCTTTGCTTAAATTGATAATTTTCCAATGCTATATCATCGGCGTTTTTATAGACATTGGTCATTATAAATATATATATATGTGTACATATATATATATATAGATCTTTATGTATATATACAAAGGTTCTATATATATATAGCAAAGGTTCATATATACACAAAATGAGCAAACATCCTTTTTTGTTTATTTGCAATCTTGCTATATAGTGATTTGATTTACCAAAAAATAGAAGTTACTGTGGTTAAAAGGATGACTAACCTTTTCAGCTCCACTTATTAATCTCTAGCGGATAAAGAGAAATATACTTTTCATCAGTGAAGGTTTGCATTCACAAATTTAAAAATGGGAAATTTCACGTATTTACGTGAGGAGTACTCTTGGTATCAATCTTAGAAGGAAAAAAATCACTCTTTTCTAGCAAATGCGCGACGGCTTTATCTACTATTACTTTTGATTCATTCATTTTGTGTTCAGCGGTAGTCTATCAACAGAAATGTATGAGGTGAGTGAGAAACATTTGGGGGAAATAGGAAACAGGGCCCAAAAATGTACCTTTCATATACTGGCAGAGAAGGACTTTTTGTTCTTTTTCAAATACAAAATAGTGCAATTTTTTGTTCTGTTTTAGCAATGAAACCTATTTTCCCCCAGAACATGTGAAATTGGTTTATTTTTATATTGCCATTTATATGTGAGAAGCTGAAGGGACCAAACTAACGATGTGATTAAAGATTTTCTTAATGCCCAGGTAGTGTGGGAATACCTGTCTCTTTTGAAAACAAATATTTTTTGCAACTCTAGAAGCTCATTTGACTTTCTAAAGGAAAAACAAGTCGAGGACCAGCCATTAGAAGCCTGATGAAGCACAGCAAGTAAAATGTGGTCGTTAGGTTTCTCTTGCATTTGTTTTGAAATCGGAGGGGCGAAGAACCATGAGAGACTGTGAACTCAGAGCAACAGACTGAGGGTTTTGGAGGGGAGGGGGGTGGGGGGATGGGCGAGCCTGGTGATGGGTATTGAGGAGGGCACGTATGGCATGGAGCACTGGCTGTGGTACATAAACAATGAATCTTGTAACACCGAAAAAATAAAATAAAAGTATTTGGGGGAAAAAATATGTGGAAAGCAAAAAAAAAAAAAAAAAAAAGAAAAGAAAAAGAAAAAAAGAAAAACAAAACCCAAGTCGTGTGTTCTAAGCTTCATTGCCATTTACCACCTCGGGGAGAATTCAATATTCTACCTGGGGTATTAAATGTTTCACAATAACTTTCAAAAACACCAGGACTGTAACTGCAAACATCAAAAACAAACAAGCAAAAAATCCAATGACGCTGATACCTGATGACTTAAAAAAATATCCTGAACGTTTATAGCCAAATGAAGAAGTCATTGTCAAGGTCTCCCTCCCTGATCCCTTCCGAGAGAAATCAATATTGCCCACCTCTCCCCTGCCCCCTGCCTTTCCACGTGGGCTTTATCACAAGGTCACTACAGGAACGAGAGCATCACAGTTGGGGGGACATGGCTGGAATTCACAGCCAGGCTGGAGCTTTGTTCTCAAGTGGCATTCTCTGCCTTTCTCTAGTGTCACAGTCTGTAGTAAAAATATAAAAAGGTCTTGAAGGGTCAGGCTCGTGATCAGGCCAAAAACTTAAAATACAGTAAACCTCCAGGAAAACAGATTAAAGCTTTTCCTTGCAGGTGCAACAGGCAGGAGTGGTAGGAATGTACTAGATCCCTGCTTCTCAAATGTGGTCCATGGAAATGTGGCAGCATTTCAGGCAGCATTCCAGGCATGCCCTGGAATCAGGTGAGAAATGCAAATCTCAGGTCCCACCCAGACCCCCCGGAATCAAAATCTGCATTTTCATAGGATCTCCAGATAACTGATATGCTCACTGAAGTTTGAAAAGTGTTGAGCTAGAGCATCACTGCGTGTGCTGAGGTATGTAGAGAACAAGAAAGAAATTACAGCTTTTTTTCCCAGTAAAGTTGTTGTTTTCACTAATTCTTCGACATGTTTCTAAACGTACTGCTTCACAGATCAATGAGTGGTTGAAGATGAAAGCATCATAAGCCTCATTATAGGTCTCTGCTTTCAATACATCAGAATAGATGTATTCTGCTTTCTCTCTCATCACAATAACACTTCTTTTCTCCCTGAAATGCACATGCACTGGAATGGTTTCAGACAGTTCTCTTATTAGCAAGAGGAATACACGATGCATTTCCTCTAGCAAGTTAAAGTCCTTTCTAACATCTGACCTTCATTTTGCTTCAACCAGCAGCCCCTGGCCCAGGCATCCCTATTAGTGAGGTCTTTTCAAGAGCTTTTGATTTTAGAGAATCAGGAAATCCCGAGTTATCCCCTGAATTCAAAATATCATGTGGGAATACAATGATTTTGCTGGATTTTTAAAAGGATGGGTGTAGTCAATTGAATGGAGTGGTTCAAGAATATTCCCTGAGAGTTAATTTAATCCCACTGGAGTTTAAGGTAATAAGACTGTGGGCAACCAGGGCTGCAAGAAGTAGGAACTTAAAAAGTCTCAAAAGCAGAAATAACAGCGTGAGTGTAAGAGAGAAAGATCGAGTTCTAAAAGGAATGCAAATTTCTCTATTTGCAACTAGAGAAATAAAATGAAGAAAGGGGAAGAAGACAATAGGGGAGAATGGCATTGATGTCAAGAAGAGAGAGAACAATGATGAAAAAATAAATACCAGGGGAAGACAGGTAAAGATGAATCAGGTGCATCATGGGTGTAGCTAGAAACTATGGCAGGAAAAGGATGGGAATGTAGAGAAAGGCTGGTGGGGGTGGGGGTCGGAGGCGGAGTGAAAAACAAAGGAGCAAGTCCATGATGCCCGTAAACCTGATGGCCACATGCCACCCCTCTCTCAAAAGCGACCCCTCCCATCCAGTCCTACCTGGCCGGAAGGACGGTGGTCACCACTTGAGAGCTTGAGGGTTGGGGGGAGTAAAGTTGGGGGAAACAGAGGGATCCTCATGGCAAGTTTCCGACAAGAATGAGGAGGAACCGTCCCCCTGTGTGGGAAAGAAAGGGAGGCTGTCATTTTTGTGGCATTGAAAATGATTTCTAATCATCGGTTGTTTCAAATTCTTGGTCTGGGAGCTCTCCTGGAATACTTTCTAGAAGGGAGATTTAAAGTCTCCATCTCCTTTGTCTATTTCAACACTTCTGACCACAAGTGCAATGGGATTGGCAAATGAATTCTCCTTGGTTCTTGCCTGCCCTCTGGAGGAATTAGATGTTAAATATGATCGCAACTAGTAGGTTCGAAAAATTCTTTACGAAATCCCACTACTGTCAAGAAAACTTGAAAAGAGATTGTATTGAATCCCTGACAGCAACTGAACAATGCAGCCCAATGAGTCTGGGCTGAATGGCTATACTTCTTTGTCTCAAAGAGAGAAAACTATTTTTTAAATCCATGAAGTTAGTTTTGTTAGTCCTCTACATAACTCGTTAAAAAATATGTAGCACCAGCTATGTGCCAGGCATTGTTCTTGAGTCCCTAGAACTCAAGAGCATCAGTGAGCAAAACAGTCCAAACCTCTGCTCTCCAATATAAAAGCAGCTTGTGTTCCACTGAGGAAGGATCAACCTAACAACACACCTAAGAAAGAAGTAAATGACCTAATGAGAGAAGGTGATAAATTCTCTGAAACACAGAAAGTAGAGCAGAATAAAAGGAAAAGGAGATGCCAGGAATGGGGAAGTGGTGGAAAGCGTGAACATTTAAGTAAAGCGGTCATGGAAGGCCTCTTTGAAAAGAAAGCTTTGAGCAAAGACTTGAGCCAAGCAGACCCTTGAGAGATGAACATTCTGGGCAGAGGTCCATACAACAGTCCAGGGTGGCACTGGCCTGGCTTGTTGGGTCCCAGCAAGGAAGCCAGAATGGCTGGAGCAGAGAGTAGGTCAACGAGGAAACAAAGAGGAGAGACAGCAAAGTGGAGTCAGATCATGTCAGACCTTGTAGGCTTTTGTTTCTCAGAGAGACGGGAGCCATGAAACAGTCTTGAACTGAGGAGTGAGCTGATTTATGTTCTAAAAGATGAGTCTGTCTGCCCTGTTGGGAGTAGATTGTGAGTGGGCACATGTGGAAGTGGGAAGACCATTTAGGAGGTTATTGAGAAATCCAGTTGAGAAATGATGGTGGCTTTGATTGGGGTAAGGGCACTGCATTTGGCACCTTAACAATTATAAAGATGTCCTAACTCTTTTACAATATTTTGCAAGTCCTGCAGTATTTGTGATCCCACCTAGAAGAAAGTCCCAATGATCAATTAAAGAATTGCAACAGCTCATTATGTAGTTCCTAAAATCTAAGAACTGCTTAAAAAAAAAAAAAAGTAAGATTCAAAGGAAAAGGGAAAAAAAAAATCCTTTCCAGCCAAAGCTAGAAAACAACGTATTTCCTATTCTCTCCATGTCACCAAAACTACATATATGTTGCTGGCTACTACCTGAGACAAAATTTCTCATATGCTAGTATAATTTGGGAGGGCAAAATCCATTTTGATGCCAAAATAGTTAAACGTAGTAAGCTTCCCCCCAATCATATCAAGTTGTTTGTGTGTGACTGCATGTGTGCATGTATGCGTGCGCGCACGTGTGTGTGTGTGTGTGTGTATGCGCGCACGTGTGTGTGTGTGTGTGTGTATGTGTGATGGTCACAGAGGGTACGTAGTGGAGAATGCATGCAAACTATCAGAAACATCATGAACTGTTTATTATTCCATCACAAACATTAGCAAAAGTTAAATCCACCTCTTTTAATAAAAACTCTTTGAAATGTAAAACTCTTTGGAATACGGAAATACTACTTGAACCTGGGTTTCAGCTACAAAGTCAAAGACCTCCTTGTCAAATTCAAACATTATCCGCAGCGAATGATTATAATAAATGTAGCAGACTTGTATCAATTGATGTTTGTTGACAGAAAACACGTAACCAGGACTGCAAGTGGTAGGTTTGCTACATTAATTTGACCTTACGCAGAACGCGTGGGAAACAGAGAATGTGACTCTTGCTTTTAGAAACTGCTTTCCCATTTTGAACTGAAATTTCCTTTAGCATTTTTCAGCTCAGTGGTTGTGCATTTTTCCTTCTGCAATAGCTTTTTCTCTGGTCTCCGCATGCTGCTTCATCAAATGTTTCAAAGGACCAGGACATCTCCTTTTTAGATATTCTACAGGTACATATTTCTCCTGGTTTGAATTTGCCATCCTTCCCCTGAAAATGTTGAGGGCCATGGTAAAATCAGGTAGTGGTTCCTAAGGTAATGAAATCTTTACATCCCTTGCCTTAAATAGTATTTAGGGTGTGCGTGTTTGGCTCTTTTTATTATTCTGGTCATACCAAACCAGGACTTTAAAAACAAACTAGAGATACATTTGGGGCAAATCGTCTAGTTGCTATTGGCAAAATTCACATAAATTATACACAATGACCGGCACGAAGAGTAGACGTGAACCCAAAAGGTTTTGTGGGCCATCCAGGGTTGTGTGAACTCCTTTGTTAAGGGCAGATGAAAATCAATGGGATTAAAGTCCATCTCATCCTATTTGTGATGTTGATCTCAGTTCTTGCTGGGAAGACTCTGAACCCCATCACACACACTCTCTGCTCTAGCAGGTGGTCAGTATTCTCTTTGGATTCCTTCCCCTCCAGACTATATACCCATCACTGCACTCCGACATTTCCTCATCCTTAGGAAAAAAAGTTAACGGGGTAGAGAAAAGGAGGAGGAATCATTGACAACCACGTGAATCTCCATTCCAATTTTGTTTAAGTCTCAAACCCAGTTGCCTTACAGGGGCTAATGGATAATAGAAATCCATGAGGCAGCCTGGGGAATGCCATGCAGGCCTGAGGGGAGCCTCTTCTCTGCCCTAGAGATTTGTTTACAGGTTGGCTCTCTGTAATCATATAATCTAATTTTTTAATGTTTTATTTTTAAGTAATCTCTACACCCAGTGTGGGCTTGAACTCACAGCCCTGAGATCAAGAGTCATGTGCTCCACTGACTGAGTCAGCCAGATAAAAATTCTTTTTATTTTTATTTTTTTTAAAGATTTTATTTATTTATTTGAGAGAGAGAAAGAGATAGGGAGAGAGAGCAGGAGCTGGGAGGAGAGGATTCAGAAGTAGGCTCCCCACTAAGCAGGGAGCCCGATGCGGAGCTTGATCCCAGGACCCTAGGATCATGACTTGAGCCGAAGGCAGGCACTTAAATGACTGAGCCACCCAGGCGCCCCGAAATTATTATTTTTTAAATAAGAAAATTTCCAAGTATTAAATAATAGCATGAGGATTTTGTAATATGCTGACTTGCCTAGGCTGAACTACATTTCCCAGAGTTCCCTTTCCAGGTAAGGTGAGTTACAGGGGAGACTCTCCCAAGAGATAGAGGGCTAAGGAGGGAGGCAGTGGCCATCTGTAACACACACATGTTGATGCAGATCTGTTGAATAGGGTCTGGAATTACTTTCTCTTCTCTTTGGATCTTTCTTCAGTTGCTCTGGCTCCTGATCTAGGTGTGTGTGTGTGTGTGTGTGTGTGTGTGTGTGTGTGTGTGTGTGTGTGTTTGTGTGTGTTCCATTCTGTGATAAAGACTCAATCTTCTGCAGGTTCTGCTTCTCCAGGTGAACTCCAACCAATACAGATATTAATGTTTTCAAACATATTAGAAACACCTATGTGGGGATTTTCTATTCCTGATTAGGTTACTTGGACCATCCTTTTCACCAAAAACAACTAAAAAAGCTAGATTCGAGATTGAAAATATTTTCTTTAAAGAACCTAAGAACCACAAAAATTTAAAGAATGATCAGGCCCAAACTGCAGAACCTCACACCTAGACAGAAAAGCCACTTTTGCTCTGCTGGGCTTTTGTTAATGTTGGAAATTGAAACCATCTTTTGAAAGCCTAGTAGGATGAGGCCACAACTCAAAGCCTGTGGCCTGTACAGAATGAGGAATCTCAGGGGAAACTTTCCCTACAGTAAGCGAGACATACAGATTGTAGATTTGAAAATAAACCAAATAGCACTTATGGAATCAAATAGAACACAAAAGCTGGGATTAAAAACCCAGTGGAAAAGTAAAAGAGCAGTGTAAACAAAGAACTTGTGGATTAGAAAAAGGGTCAGAGAAAAATTGTCCACTGGGTAGCACAGAGAAATGAAAAGATGGAAAATACTGAAAAGAGTTACAAGACTGAGTCGATGGAGTAAAAGCCCATTTTATATGTAAATAATGTGATGGAAGCCATTTTTGCTGACACGATGGCTGAGTTTCTATAGAAGTGAGGAAAGTTATTCATTCAGCCACCTCAAACACATATTTAGAGACATTTTAGAAAAACTGCATAGAACACAAGAAAAAAATCCTTAATGCAAGAACAGGAGGAAAAATAAAAGCTATTATCAAAAGAATTACACTAAGACTAACAGCTTCTCCATAATAAGAGAGGCCAGAGGACAGGGGAATTTTATCTTCAATGTGCTAAAAGAAAATAACTGTCAGCCTAAAATTTTATACCCAGTGAAAGTATCCTTCCCAAATGAAGGTCAAATAAAGACATATTCAGACAAAAATGAAAACAAAAAAAAAAAACCCAAAGAGTTTGTCACTGGTAGACTGTATAAAGGAACTTCTAAAGGATGTAGACGATAATGGTCCCAAATGGACAGTCTGAGACACAGGATAGAATGCTGAACAAAAAATCTTGTGAATATGTAGATAAGTCTAAATCTACACTGACAGTATAACATAGTATAAGAATGTCTTATTTGTTTAGAGATGTGTACACAATTATTTAATAAATTTCAAAAATAAACCAGGAGGACATAGAGTCAAACTGTTCTAATGTTCTAGTATTGCCCAGGAGAGTCAATGTATCCAAGCTTTACATTCAAGAAAATAAAGAGTAACTACATTTTTTTTAAAAGGCAATTATTCACATTGATACCAGTGGAAAAAAAAGTTTCTTCCACAAAAAAAACCCACAAAAAAACAAAAAAACCACAAGAAACAAACTATTGGGTGGGTCTACCAACACTTGACAATGAGCAAAACATAGTTAAAAGGCACCCAGTTTTCACTCTGTGGTCTGGCTTCATTGAGAAGGGCCAACGGGTGATGGCAGGGAGAATCCACATTTCTCCATCAAGTTGCAAAGGATCAGGGAACACACAGATGAATCATATAAGGAAGAGGCTTTTACTTTAAATGCCCTAGTCTCTTTCTCCCTGAACACTGGGAAGGCAGGACTGAAATCACTTCATTGAGAGTTCTGTCTTAGGGCTCAGTGGTAGATCTGACATGACTAACTTCACTCAAAGGAATGAGTCACTCATCCTGTTCATTCTAAGATGCCAGGGAAATGAGGAAAATCAGTCTATATTCCCCTGGTAGAGGAAAAAAAATAAGAGCCAGTAGGCCAAATGATGAAATGTCCTTTCGCTATAAATTAAAATGCCCTACAGCTTCCTGGAATTCTCTCTTATTGATGAGCTCAATTTAAAACAGAAAACCTGTGTTCTAAGAAGCATCCAAGACAAATTAAGTGTCAGGGAAAAAGTAAATTCCACATTTATTGACTGTTTTATGAGGTTATGGAGATGGTTCATTAAAAAGTACCCTCAAAAGATGATTCTTCTTGTAATGAGAGCCCGTAGCTGCAAAGTGATCAATATACATTGGAATATTTGCAGCAGATCTGGGGCAACTCTGATTGATGATGCTTCGACATGTTAAAATAAATCATTTGGAAGTGTTCAGGAGAAAGGTAGAGTGTCCTTTTTATAATGAATCAGTTCAGAGTTGGATGTGACCACAGAAGGTATGGTTTCTCTCTACTGGCAGTTCGGTTGTGAGTTGCTTCTGTCACACTTTGTACACGTATACACTTTTCCTGATGGCTTTGGCAAACCCAAGGATGAAAATCCCAAGGAAACCAATTATATCACCTGTATAATTGGTGGGGTTTATTGCATCCATCTTAAGAACTCTGCAGCTATAGATTTCATAAAAATACACACCTTGAACAAAGCTGAAAATCACATACACTCGAGGACTGAATAAAATATTTCACTGCTAGGATACAGGCAACTGAACATTTCTTCAGAATTTAGAACTTAACTGAAAAGGAACTGAGTGTTCTCTTTCAAGGATGTCTACCGCTGTTTGTAACAAGAAATTTCAGAGGGACTTATGTACAGGAATGCAGTATAATTCTACATCAGGTTGAGGGCCAAAAGGTTTATCTACTGCATAAGTTGCCTCTGGAAATCACCTACTTCCATTTTCCCCAACGCCCTCAAGAATTACATGCAAAAGGAATAGACTCATTGATCCCTTTTTTAGTGAGGAAAACATGGACTCTATATATGAAAAAGGCCTAGTGCATGTCACAAAGTTGGACATTCTAAAATAAATTTTCACACTGTGCGTGGCCAAATTTGGTTCTCTACCCAATATGTGCCAGTAGAATGGAGGTTCTTGGTCCCAGTGTGGAAATGAAATGGTTTTGGCTGAGGCACATTGTCTTCTGACTGTTCTATTGGAGGATGGCAACACTTTTAGGAACTTGAGTTGATACTTACAGATCATAAGCCCGTGGTTGAGTAAAAGGTTAGAAGGTTACACTTTGGATTAATCTTCATATGTAGTTCGTTCTACATCCAGCCAGAACTCCTTGCCATTGAAGAACTGTTGTCTTTCAGCAATTGGCTTTTCAAATTTCTTTTGTTAAAAAATACTTGTTCAATTTTCAAGGAGTTGTTTGGTTATCAAAGGCTTGGAAAATTCTGCAGCTTGTAATTGTGGCTCAGAACAGCTCAAAATAGTAATACTAGGAGAATATAGGCATGTAAAAATAGCTTCCTCCCTGTTTCGGAGGAGGTTAGGAACATTAAACACATTATTACATAGTTAGAATAAGTGGACGAAGAGAAACTAAGTGATTATATTTGACATGTTGGTGAAAGAAACTGACAAACGAGAAGAAATATGATGCCAGATAGTGTATATTTTTGCTGTAAGCAAAGGATTAGCCATTACTGCTTTCGAGGTATAAAACTGCTCATTGCATCTTAAAATACTTGAAGGAAGAACTCTACTCCCCTCAGTAACCTCTGGCAAAGTTTGTCGTGCTTTCCTCTTCATAGGAAGGTTGTAATTATCTTTAAAATTACCTACTATAGAGTCAACTCAATTTCTTTGTCCAACATTCAGTGATGGAACAGTTCATAAATTTCTGGATGTCATAAAATCATTCCACCTTCTCATCTTTCTGACTGAATGCAACTGACTCAGTTAACCTCTTTTATAAATACTGCTGGTTGGTTTCATTCCCTTGAGTTACTCTTCTTTCTATATTGTTTCTGGTTTTGTTAATTTCCCTCATATCTATGTCCAGCTTCAAAGGCCATTCTGATACTGGGTGTGAAGAGGGATTATTTCAAAGCCAGTGCTATCCTATTTCTGGTCCACATCCAACAATTACAGGAGCGTGGATGAATGCTTTGTGGGCCAGGACTTTCACTTGCCTATATTTGCTGCCCTGTGCTTTGTGTTTTCTCCACATAACCTACACCTGATCTTATTCATTTCACCGTTTATTATTGTTCCTTCTTATCACAGACATTTCCTTCTATTAGCCACCGTGTCCTACAATATTAACTGTCATTATTTCTTATGTTACTGTTAAAGTCATGGTTCCAAAGCACGACATTTTTTAAGCCTTGAAGAACACCTCTTAATAAATGCTTTCGTTTGACATGAAACCAAAAATCTCCAAGGGCAACCTTCAAATCCAGACACGAAATGGTAATAAGGGCAACATGGATGAAAAGCAGAGAGATATCACTGTTGTTCTTATTTAGTCAAAAATGAAGGCAACTGAAATCAATGCTGATGAAGTTGTGGAGAAAAAGGAACCCCCAAGCACATCTGGTAGGAATGAAGATTGGTACAGCCACTGAGGAAAATAGTATCCACTACTGGGTATTTACCCAAAGAAAATAAAAACACTAATTTGAAAAAGTACATGCACCCCTATGTTTACCGCAGCATTGTTTACAATAGCCAAGATACGGAAGCAACCCGAGTGTCCATCCATAGATGAATGGATTAAAAAATTAAGTATATTTATACAATGGAATATTACTCAGCCATAAAAAACAATGAGATCTTGCCATTTGCAATATCATGGATGGAGCTAGAGGGTATTAAGTGTATAAGTGAAATAAGGCAGACAAAGACAAATACCATATGATTTCACTCATATGTAGAATTTAAGAAACAAAACAAATAAAAAAAGAGACAAAAAATCCAGACTTTAAATACAGATAACAGGGGTGCCTGGGTGGCTCAGTGGGTTAAAGCCTCTGCCTTCGGCTCAGGTCATGATCTCAGGGTCCGGGGATCGAGCCCCGCATCGGGCTCTCTGCTCAGTAGGGAGCCTGCTTCCCCCTCTCTCTCTTCCTGTCTCTTTGCCTACTTGTGATCTCTCTTTCTCTCTCTCTGTGTCAAATAAATAAATAAAATCTGAAAAAATAAAATAAATAAATAAATAAAATAAGTAAATACAGATAACGAACTGGTGGTTGCCAGAGGGGAGGTGGGTGGAGGGATGGAAGAAAGAGGTGAAGGGCATTAAAAGTACATTTATCATGATGAGCACTAAGTAATGTATAAATTGTTGGATCATTATATTGCACACCTGAAACTAATGTAACACTGTATATTAGCTATACATCAATAAAAATGAAAAAATAAAAATAGAATCAATAAACATAATACCTCAAAAAGGCCTCTTCTCCATATACCATGACTTTGGAGGCTAGAGCTTCAACATGTGAATTCTGAGAGGACACAATTCAGTCCATAGCACCATTGATTCTGATTATTAGCTCTATTTGGACAGACTAAACTGATCATGTGCAGACAGGCTCAGAATTTTGCAAACAAAACAAAACAAAAATAAGAGCAAAAGAACTACTATAAATTCATAGAAACACTTTAGACCTCTTGCTGAAGAACCCAAAAAAGAAGAAATGGGAAATTGCTATAAATATGGTAGCGGCACACACTGTTAATTACCTATCTAATTGCTATTTCTATTTCTTTAATAAGAAAACATCAGTTTTGTTCAGATGCCTGTTGACTAGGACACTGAGGAGAAACTGAACTCCCCTCCACTCTTTTGAGTGAGCCTTAATTGCACTAAGCCAATCATGCAAATGATACCCCCTGCCTGTGATTGGTTTAGAAATGGGCATATGGCATAATCTTAGCCAATGGGGAGAAGGGTACTGTAAAGATTTAGGGAAGGTTTTCTTTAATCCTATAAGATGAAGACATTGCCTTTTTTTTTGCCTTTGAATGGTTTTATGTAATGTTGTGATGTATGGAGCTATGGCAGCCATCTTGTGACTATAGGTTCACAGCTCAGGTATGAAAGGCAATAAAGTGAAATGGCATGGTGGAAATTCTACGAATACCATGGACTCTTGATGAGGTTGCTGAGCTGTTAGATTAACCAATCCTCAAACTGTGACATGTCTGAACTTCCAGTAATGACTTACTAAGTTTATTATTGTGTAAGCTGGTTTTAATTGGGTTTTCTGTAAAATTGCTACAGAATGCACCTTTACTGATAAGTTGTCCAACACTTATTCTTCTAATGTGTAGTTATACCCAGTGCAGAAGTTTACAGGTGCTTTAATACCTATTAAGTTGATTTTAATCATGATGACCTAGCGCAGTAACAGAATCTATTTGTAGGGTTTTTTTAATACTGAGTTATATAATCAAAACGCATTTGTGATTGCATTGTATCTGTGAGACAAGTAGCTGACATTTTTAGACCACAAACAAAAACAAAGCAAAATAAAACTCTGTGGGAACAACAATATCTCACAAGAGATATTTTTTTTTAAATACAAAAACTGGTTAATGAGATAGCAATCGTAATCAGGGTATATTATGTCAGTGTGCAAAGCAATGACATGTAACTTCAGACAGCATGGATTGAAAATGTATAAATGTGAATATGTTAATGTGTTTCTTAAATTCCAGTTGGACCTGAATCTTTTGCTCCAAACATTTTGAAAGATCAATCCTAAATGGAAAATATAGCAATTTCTGAAATTATCCTAAAACTTACTACTAACACATAATCAACTCAAGATGATGGCTAAGAATACTCAAATTGCATGTTTACATGAAAAACATAAAAATTAGCAGCATATTTAAACAATTATGAATTCTCAGATTTTCATTACTGCTTCATCTATATTGCCAGGCCTAAAAACTTTAGGAGTTAAAAATATTAAATAAATCTCTTATCTAATAAATACAAAAAGAAAAGAGCAGAAATAACTGCAAAAATACATTTAGAATTAGCCACGATAAATTCTTTAAGAAGTAAATTAATGAATAGACTACACAGTGAAATGAAAACAACACTTGTAAGCTTTGCAGGTTCATAGAGTACTTGTATGGAATAGCAATACCTTTTAGAGTAGATATTGTAAACCACACACAGAATAATAAAACTGAAAAGCACATTTTTCACAGATAAATATTCAGTGATGAATCAAAATGTGTGTAATGATCTAAAATCAAGATGCTGTTTGCCATCCTAAAAGTATTTGATTTATAGATGATCAGTTTGTTTAAAGTTAATATTCATGAAACAGTTGATTTTGACCAAACAATAAGGATAAGGTAATTTTAAAGAGGAGCCACAATACACTCTTAAATAGAGGGGGAAAAAAAATTTGTTCTTTTTTTTTTTTTTTTTTTTCTGGTTTATGAGAACATTTTGTTGGCTAAAAACCAGGGTGATTTTGGTACAGGACATCCTCTGCTGGACAGAGTCCGCCATTACAATATTTTATCAGAGCCAAAGAGGCTTGGTTAATTCCTCTAATTCTCTCTATTCTCGCAGGGAGAGAGGGAAGGTACTTCAGAGATACCTGAACCACATATCAGACTAAGAAGTCAGGAGCTGGGTTTGAGCATTAGCAATGTGTAAAGTTCACCAATTGATGATAAATGTGTACTGAATATTGCTAGATTTTCACCATGGTTGAGGAAGATACAGGAGTTTACCATGTAGGAACAGATCTGAGACCACGCGCGAGGCACATGACCTACAGAGATCTTATTTTAATTGAATGGAAAGAAAATGAAGTTATCGCGTGTTATTATTCGGTTCAGTTTACCTTGGGCTTTTCATCCAGGATCTGCTGACGTATCTCCTTGTGTTTCTCTACAAGTTTTTCGTGCCGTTTACTCTGGGCCTCTTCTAACTATAAGAAAGTTAAAAGAAAGTCAGTTTCATCTAAATGTGCAAGGGAATGTTTTCAGAAAAAATTGAAAGCTTTTCAGATCTATGGCATACATTGAATTATTTCATATCCTGGTCAAGACCTGTCCTTGCAAGTGTAGGAGACTGTTGATAAGTGTCGGTCCTGGGTGATGGGGACACAGGGTGGAGGTGGAGTGATCACCCTATAGATTATGCTCTTCTCACATTTTTGTTAACGTTTGAAAATTTCTGTAGTGACAACTTAAAAAAAAACTAACATGAAGAAGTGCCTTTGGAGGTGGCCATCTTTCCTACCACTGATGACGACTACACGTTCTTTTGGGGGCTCTCCTATTGGAATTCTGTTTCTGGGCTCCTGACTTTGGAAAGGATTCTTGACATCTATTTTTCAATGAGCCTTTTTATATATAGGTTTGCAATTAAACTTGCAGGAACACTGATTACAGAACGACTGCTCTGTAAAGCAGCCCTTCCAGATGCTGGTGATAAATGGATACCAGGCTTGGCCTTTCCCTTCAGAGGCTCACACTGTGCTTGCCAGACATTCATACGTGGTTTGCAAAGCGGAGAGAGATTAACTGACGTACCCTCTTGATGTACTGCACCACCTCTTGGATGTATGACCGGATCATCTCTGTCTTTTCCCTAAGAGCAAATGACAACTAGATCATTATACGACGTCATCCAGCATCGACAAATAGGTGCACTTCAGACTTTCAGATGAAAGTTTCTAGAACTTTCTACATTCTCATTGCTGCTGCAAGAAAGGTACAGCCTGCTAGCTCTGGACAGAAGGCAGGTTGTGCCTGTGGGCAAGCAAGCTCTGAATGCCGGGAAAGTGGCTGGACAGCATGGGAACTGAGGATTGGGTTTTTCCTAAGGGCAACTCTTTACTCCATCTTTATCTGAAAGATCTCTGGGTGCGCCTTAGTCCTTTGCTGAACTGCTCTCTGACTTCCATGTTAAAAACTTTACAAAAGGGATCTTTTGCAAGGTTAATTAGAGGAGAAATTTCACAGGTGGGTCTTTAGGTGGTTAAGAAGCTGTTATCCGGAACAGAATAAAATAATCCCCAGGCGACAGGTGGGGGAGAAGGGGTTCTCTCTCCTTACTCTTCCATTTGACTTTTGTCTTTGGATTTAGCTTCTGTTATCTTCTCCTGCCTTTTTTTGTCCATCTTCTTCTTTAATTCCTTCTTTTCTCTGAAGTCAAAATGGAAGTAAAAGGGGAAAAAAAAAGGTAAATGAAATGGCAGTTTTGTGCAACACGTTTATAGACACAAGCCCATTGTAAAGAGAACGCAGGCTTACTTCTCACAGATTTCTTTGAGCTTCTTCAGCTGATTATTCTGACATTCTTCAGCAACATCCGTCAATTTTTGAATAAGCTGGGGAAAGAAAATGTGTTTGCTGTTTTACATGATCATAAACAAAGCACCCTCTCTCCTGGATCCCCCAGTCAGCAGTATCTGGCATTTAAAAAGCTATGATTGTGTTTAACAATAGTTAAAATTACCAGGAATCTAACAGGCAAAGGGAACATAATTTAAAACCATCACATTATCTAGGTTTTAATATGAAAGTCTTCTTCTTATCTCCTTTGTAATTAAACAGGATTCCTTAGATTATTGTCCTGGTTTCTGCAGCTTAGCTCGGAGCAATGACAAGTAACATGGAGGCCTTGGTTCCAGTCCCCACTCCAGGATATAAAAAATATGATTTTGGTCAAGAGTGCTACCTTTTCTGAACCTACATCTTCTTGTTTATAAATGGAATGACCAATGCCCTTGTCTCTTGGAGATACACTGAAGCTCAAAATCACGTGAGGATGATACAAATATAAGTTATAATCAATTTTGAATTGGAATTCTTGTTTCCGTCAGATTCATTGTATAATTGCTTCGAGGACCATGAGTTGCCCATCTTAGATAGAAATCGATGTTTGCGTCCTTGTGTGGGTAACTTCCAAAGACCATCAGAAATTCTCTCTATAGTATGGTACCACTGAAGTTTCATACATATCATGAAAGCAATTCTTTTACTGTTTTGCATCAATTTTCTTATCAAACCAAACTTCCAGAGGGCAGCGACCAGTGTCTGTGTTTGCATATCCTCGGCCCTCCACATCACTCCTAGTGTTCAGTAGGTGCTCAATAAATGCTTATCAGTTACATGACAGTCATTTTGCTTTCCAGTCCCATCTCTTTCTCTTTTCCACATGAAGAACCTATAGAACCTTCTGCCATTACTCAGGCAGCGGTGGCAAGGACACTACCCTTCTGACTGGAGCCCAAGCAGACAGTGTGGACTTCCTCCGAAGGCCCCCCACTTCTGTCCGCCAGTGATGGAGATTCTCAGATACAGCAGGGTAAGTGACCTATTGCTGCAACAGGGACAAGGCAATCTAATTAGAGTCCCAGCAAACTTTCTTTTTGTTAATTATGTTCAGTTAGCCACTGTATAGTAAGTACATCATTAGTTTTTGATGTAGTGTTCAACGATTCATTAGTTACATATAACACCCAGTGCTCATCACTGCACGTGCCCACCTTAATACCCATCACGCTGTTACCTCTCCCCCCACCGCCCTCTCCTCTGAGGCCCCAAGAGTAATACAGACCAGAAATTTACAGAGACGATCCATAGAAGTAGGGATGGACAGGCAATAGGATGGCCATAAATACATATCTTTCAGTAGTAACTCTCAACCTGAATGGCCTAAATGCTCCCAGCAAACTTTCATTGCTGATTTATATATGGCCAGTACTGTTGGAAGAGTTTAAAGTGTATTCAATTCCTATTCGAGTCTAAGAGCTGCACTGTGAAGTTGTGCTTCTAGCTTCGTTTTACACAGGAAGACACTGACACGTGTGGCTCAAGTTCCGGGCTCCCAGCCACAGAGGTGGTAAGTGGCAGAGCTGGGTGCAAACCCAACAAATCAGGTTCCGTGACTGGTGGCCTTCACCACTACCCCATGCTCTTTTCATTATGATTCTAGAAATTATTATTTTTTTAAAACCCTTCTTATGCAAGAGAATAAAAACTTAAGGGAGAAATTCTTTTAGAGAACTACAACAAAGAAGGCACATTAACTTAACATTAATGTGAAATTTGATGCATTCATCTGTGAAGTGGATTAAATCTGAACAAATATGAACTGGGACTTGGGCCAATAGAAAATCTATTTGATCATTCAAAAGAGATTGCCTGATCAGGACCACCACAATTAAAGAAATCATGAAATATTATGGCTTCATAGTGCTATTTATCAAGCTGTCTAGACATAAAATGTCAGTGTGCAGAGACTCTGGAAATTTCCTCGAGGATTCCTGCAATCTCTATTCTAGCTGAGGATGTGCACTCAGCCCCTTTCCTTCCCCACGAGATCTTTCATCTCTCTCATTCACTCCAAGGAGTTAAGAGGGTTATTCCCAACCTTGGCTGCAACATCGGAACCACTCCTGGGGAATTTCCTAAAAATGCAGATTCCAGGGCCCGTACCTAGGCCTATGGACTCCAAATGTCTAGGGGGAGGGCCTGGAAATCAGTATTTTCAAAATCTCTGGTGATTTGGATACTTTGCCTGATTTGGGGGTTCTCCGTGGGGCTGTCCTCCTTCTACAGACCACTGTTAAATCTCCCAGCAATGCTTTTGATTTCAACAGCCTTCATACTTCTGTTTCCACCTTGTCATCTGTATCATTCACCTGATCTGGAATATTCTCTTGTTGATTATGCCAGCGTCTGCTCACATTTCTTGCTTTCCCTCCACCTCCTGCCCTCATCCTCAGCCACCTCACCATCCAGTCATGGAAACCCCTGAGCTTATGATCCCACAGCCCTTCTCCTCACCCAATTCTGGCTTTTATTTTGGTTTGGTGTCACCCCCCCCCCCATATGATTGGCAGCACTACACTCCCTCAAAGTCCCACAGAATTTCCCTGCCTGCTGCATCCCCTGGCCTTCCTCATTGTCCCTCCCTCAGACCATCTGTACTTGCTCTTTATTTGTCTCTGGAAGAGTTCCCACCTCCATTGCTCCCGGAACACACACCTTTATCTAAACTGTTCAATTTAGCCACAATCCAACAAATATTTATCAAGTACCCTAAATACCTGGCACTATTCTACTGACTCCTGGCTAATGAGTTGGCTTTCTAGATCTTGTTACTCAAAGTGTAGCATACCCATGTCAGACCAACAGCATTGGCATTGCCTGGGAACACAACAGAAATGCAAATTCTCAGGCTCTACCCCAGATCAACTAAATCCAAATCTACATTTTAAATAAGATTCTCAGGAGATTTGTGTTCATGTTACAGTTTGAGGGGCACTGTCTAGATTATTGAGAAAGATGGAGACAATTTAGAAGAAGCCCTCTGTTACGGACTGAATGTTTGTGTCCTCCACCAGAATTCATGTATTGAAATCCTAACCCCTACTGTGATGGTATTAGGAGGTGGGGCTTTGGGAGGTGATTAGGTCATGAAGTTTGAGCCCTCGTGATAGGATTAGTGCCCTTATCAAAGAGATCCTGCAGAGCTCTATTGCCTCTTCAGCCAGGTCAGGACATAGTGAGAAGATGGCCATCTAGGAACCAAGAAGTGGGCTTTCACCAGACAATGGATCTGTAGGCACCTTAATCTTGGACTTCAGCCTTCAGAACTGTGAGAAATAAGTGTTTGTTGTTTAAGCCACTTAATCTATGGTAAGAGACTAAGACATTCCCTCAAATTCCCACTTTTCTGTCTTAAAAGATCTTTGGCACTTTATCTACATTCTCTTCATTACCTCAAACTCAGCTGCCTCATATCTGACATGAGGATGTTTCCCTCCTGAGGTGGTTGTGAAAGGATAAACACACATATGAGTCCTACTAGACCACTTTGTAGGTCCCTAACTTGGTTTCCTTACCCTTCCTTCCAAGAGGAAGGTTCTCACCCTTGTTTTCCATCCTGTCTTCTCCAACCTGTGGCAGGACCTGATCTACCATTTCATATTCTCCTCTCAAACTTTCTTCTGCCCTGGACGCATTCCCTTTGCATAAAAACCCATTTCTGTTTCCCTTACCCTCCCAGAACCCTCAACTTTTGTTCCATGTTGGACCTTCCTTTCATTTCTATCCCTACAATGGATGACCAATTGCTGCTTCTAAAGCTTCGATGCCCAAACCGCATATTCTTCAGCTTCATCATAACACTTCCACTTCAACCACTGGAATTCATCTGATTTTGCTTTAAGATCACAAAAATTTTTTGTTACTGGACTTATTGGCCATTTCTCAGGACTTAACTTTTATTATTCCAGAGATTCACAACATTTCTTAGTTCACGGTGTCCTTGGGATCTCAGTAATTTTTTCAGGGTACCCTTAAGTTAAAAGAAATAAAAGGACAACGCTATTCATGAAACAATTAGGTCCAAACTTAATAGTAGTACTTTGCACAATGTCCAACAGATGTTGCTATTTCCTTAAAAAAAAAAGTAAAATATCCCATCATGCCCCTGTGAGTTCAACATGGCGTGTCAGGGTGCCTTTACACACAGCTGGGGATCATGACTTTATCCTATCCTCTTGTTGCCGACCACTTTCACACAAAGATCTCTTTCCTTAATTTATGGTATCTCTACCAATTACCACAGTCACCTCAACTCTTTTAGGGGCTTCAATTCATTTCAGCCTCATCTACTACTGCCTTTGACCAACTCTACCCGAGGACGGCTCACTGGCATCTCAACATTTCTACAAGCAAGTTTAGAATTTGTCTTGCACAGAAGACAAGTCATTGTATTTTTCCACTAATTATCATCATTTAGTTCAAAAATGGACATTGTATTTGAGTTCCTTCTTGGGTTCTTTCCACATTTAGCGAGTCACAGAAATGTGTGAACTGCTCCTGTAACCCGTATCTCAAGGCTTTGTGTTAACAGCATTCCGATGCAGATTTTTGCTAACTCTGGTCTGGATTTCGAGAATTCCCTTCCTGCCCTCAGTCTTTCCTTAGTTCTTCGACTCCATTCCAAATGTTTTTCCTTCTTGTACCTACCAAAGCCTTAACTGGCCCTCTATTCTCAACTATGTTATGCTCCAGCTCCAAATTTCCTTTCTGGGCTAACAGTCATCATACCCAATAACCTAGTCAGTATTTTGCTCTCTGAACTGTCCAGGCACACACCTGCTTCTATATTTTGTCTCTTGTTATTCTTCCACCTTGATGATATTTCCATTTGAATGGGAGACAGCACAATATAGGACATTCCCATGATTTGCAGAAAGTTCCATTATACTGGACTGCTCTAAGGGAGTGGGTAGTAGTGAAGGTCTCTGCTTGCCCATGCCCCTTTCCTTTCTAACTAAGCCAGCCTTGGTGATACTCCCATTTGACTGCCCAGGTAACTCTAGGCTTGGCCCCCTAATTGGCTTTTGTAAAAGATACCGATTATAGATACTGACCTTTGTGTGCACATGCTTTATTACTGCTTCCTAAAGGAATGCCACCACTGCAATCACCTTTTCTTAATGATTTTTTTGGAACCCCAGACTCTACACAAAATAGGTGCTCAGAAAAAGGTTGTGAATGAAATCTTTTACGTTTTAAAACCACACTGATCCTGACCTTGGTGACAGTAAAGAAGCAGCATGTCCAAGCCATGGGCTGTCTTGTTGGAAATACTTTCAAAACTATATAGTTTGGGTACTTAACAAGCTAAGTATTGTTTCTTTAGAAACAAATGCCTTATTATGAAATCCAGGTATGTTTTTAAAAACATGGCTTTTGCATACAACTGATGAAAAGTGTTTCTGTAGAATCACAAAGAATATGCGTTTTAAAAAGGACAACATCTCTGTGTTTAATAGGGCAGATATGTGAATGTCTTTCCATTGTGCTCAGTTAACCTTTGTCTCCCCCACTCTTCCATACTACAAACCCCTCCCTGTAGCATTCTGCCCTTTCCAGCTATTTCCAAAAGACCGTCACTCTTACTGTAATTCTGCCCTTTCGATATTTACTGTTTTCTTTCCCCCTTCTTCTACTTAAGGTCCAGGAGATAGAATGATTAATATTATGTCTTTGTTAATAATATGCCACTATTGTCAGACTCCCATAAAACTGGCAATGGGATTATATATACATATGCATAAGTAATTTATCCCTTTCCTATGCTAAAAAGAGAGTTGGGACTTACCTCTGGCTTTCTCTACCCAACACTACTTTTCCAGGAAGAACTTCTTCTGTTTTCTGAGAACTGGCTCTGTGCCTAATGTGGTTCCCGTGGGAGCTACTGTATTCTTTATCTCCATCCCTTGCCCAAGGTAACTGGTCCCACGGGAGGTACCGATCCAAGTTGGATGAGTCATAACCTGACTTTAGCCACAGGTGACTGGTCTAAGGTTGCAAGTTTGGACAATCACATGACCCTCATAAGGCTTTCCTCCAGATTTTTCCAACCTGCTACTGGAGAAAGAAATATAACTTAGATGGGCTGGTGCCTATGTTTTCTGACAGGGGGGAGCCTGCATGCTTTTGGAAATACACACTGAAAAGCAGTAGAGAGAGAGAAAGAAGAAAGGAAGGAGGGAGGGAGAAGGACAGGGAAAGAGAGAAAGGAACAGAGAGAAAAAGGGAGATATATAGGTAGACAGACAGACAGACATACATAGAAAGGGCTGCCAGTGACTTCTGGCATCCATTTCTCCACTCCTTCCCTTCTCTGGTGTAGATGGTCAATCTTATGTGAGCTGTGCATTTTTCTGGTATATAAATTAGTTCAACATGGATTTCTGTCACTTGCAACCAAGAAAATCCTGACAAAAATTAGAAATAGAAAACCCCAAATAAGAAAAAAGAACTTCTCTGAGTATCGGGTCCAGGATTTCCATTGCATGAGATGTGAAAATGGGACCCAGAAGAGGGATTTTTCACACAATAACTGGAGTGCATTTTAACTAACATAAGGATACACTCACTTTGGGTGTATTTATTAGCAGATAAGCTCTACTCAAAGAACTATTCGATCATGCATTAGTCACAAAACTCACTGAAGATAGGAAAGAAGAAAAGATTAGTTTAGAATTCCCAGGGCAAAAAAAACAAAAACAAAAACAAAAACAAACAAACCAAGAGAGTACATGGTTAAACTGAAATGCAATAAGCAACATTTAATTTTAACTTTTAGTATGATTCTTTTCTCTGGCCCGAAGGAATAGACACATTTCAGTTATTGGGCTTACTTGTTTACCACTCTTGACAACTCTCCTAGTTAAATGTTCCAAACCTTTTAAGGAGTGAAAAAGAAAAGCCCTGAGGGAATATAATTTCATGCTTGTTTTCAGCTCTGTGCTGAAATTCACTTGGGTTAGTCCTTTGAGGGTAAGGGAATGTTTTCCATGAAAGAGAATAATTCTTTGACTCTAATTGAAAAGGGATAAAAAAAAAACCATGTGGACAGAAGTTGGCCTGTTTAATCTCCTCTTAAAAAGGACAATTTTGGAACATGAGCAAAAGTCAAGTATAGAATATTCACACTTCAGGCACAACCCACCGTCCTTCCCCCTTCCAGTAGTATCTAGAGAAGACACTTCTTTTCTGCTCACTAAAGCATCCACTCTGAATTTCCACTCTGATTTTTTTTTTTTTTTTTTTTACAAAGAATTAATTTATGATGCTTCTAAACTAAGTAATGATCTATGGACTAAACACATTACTGAGAATTTAAATGCAAGGTGGACGTTCCCACTGGGGTGTATCCTGGCCATTCGAATTGAGAAATATTCATTTGGTCAGTCAACCAATATTAACTGAGCACCTGTGATGTGCTGCATACTGGGCTAGTGATGGTCCAACCGTGGGCCGACAGACACAGTCCACGTGGAGCTCACAGTCTCCACTAGCTCTCTTTTCTTTTCAGGAGGACACAGTCTTGGACTCCAAGGGCAACCATCATTGTCTGAGATATCCTTTCATACCTATGAAATTATTATTATTTTTAATTTGCATAGCTACATAGAATTTATAGCAGCTTACTGGAGTCTAAATATTAAAGGATCCTTGCAATTTTTTTCCTTGCTGGGCAAAAAAGTAAATAAAAATGAAAATCTGACCAAGATTCCTGGTCGATGTTAATATGCTGGCCCATTAAAGCTGTAACATTTAAAATTATTTTTCACCTTTAAGTTATGCCGAGGTAAATGTCAGCTTTTTAGCTTTCTGGGAAATATAAATAGATCAATGTAGCATACTCCCTTGAATGATATTTCTGGTATTCTTTTATAAGGCTATCAACTGGAAATACCTTCAAACTTTTAAAAAATTAAGAAATTTAAAAAAATAATAAAAAAATAAAAAAAATCAAGAAATTTGATAAAGGGAGCCCTACTTATGGCATGATAATGATGCCTGGGTTTTGCCAATGAGAAAATGTTTGCATTTCATCAGGTTAATTGAGATTATCATATCTGATTAAGTCAATTAAAAAAAACAACAACCACCAAACCACTACAATTTTAAGGTAAGGCTTCATAATTTTAAAAGATGTCAAGACCATTTAATTCAGAATAAATAAAATAAATAAATATTGGTCACCACTCAGATATGGGAAAGTAGTAATAATGTTCAAACGGGAGGTTTTCAAATAATTAGCAAAGGAGATCTGATTAAAAGATATGTGATTTGTCCTGTGGTTTGTTACTAAAATAGGGTAATAAATCATGGGCTTAATATTTCAACAGTCCCTTTGGAATCCAGACTCAGAAGGGCTGCCTGTGAAGATAAATACCACAGCATGTCAGCTTTTTTTCTTAATGCAAAATATATCATTTCAGCATCCCTGACTTGTCAAATGGAATGCAATGAGTCCTGTAATTCCAGAGGGCACAAATGAAATGATCAGACTTGTGGGTTCTATTTTGGAATTTTCCGTTCAGCAGAGTCCCTTCTGTTCCCTAAGCTTTTTTAAGTTGACACAAGTCAAAACTATTATTTTCTTTGCCTTTGGGGATGGTTCTATTTCCTGACTTTTTTCCTTAATGTTACCTAAACAGTTACCAATTAACACATAAAAGTACATTTATATTGTGTACACACACACAAGAAAAACCAAAGTTTATTGCTTTAAACTGAAATCCCTCATTATTATTTTAATAGGCTCATGAGTTGAGTCATCTCTGATTCTATAATTAAGGAAAACTAGCGTTACTGTCAGAGGGAGATTTTACAAGCATCCTTGTACAAACTTTTTGTTTTAAAAATGAGGATACAGGCATTCAAAGAGGTGAAATGATTTAGCAAAAGTTATACAACTAAAAATGGATGTCATGTCTTCTCAGTTTAAATCCTGCACAAATAGTCTTTTGGTAAAGAATGATGACTATCTTCTAGGCACCACGTTAGGTTTCCCTGGATTATTTTATTGCATCTCACATCCAAATTATGAGGGCTGTGTGAGATTATTGCCCTAATTCTCCACCACTTCCTGTATTCACACTTTTTGTAATGTGACTCTCCCTATTCCTTGAATCTGGGCAAATCTTATGACTTGCTTTGACCAAAGGAGAAAGAAGTTTCTAAGACCTCTCAAAACACCTTGTCCATTTCCTCTTGCTCTCAGGTGGCATCCTTTTCAATTTCCACATGAACAAGCCCAGAGCAGCCTGCTGGATGATGAGACATGTGGATCACTCCCCTGTCTTGACCCAGCCGACAGCCAGCCAACCTCCAAAAGCAGAGCCCCTAGGTGATGGATGGCTGAACCAGAGACAGATGAATGAACTCCAGCCAAGACAAATGAATGAGCCCAGCCAAGACTAGAAGAGCCATCCAGCTGAGTCAAGCTCAAATTGCTAGCCACAGAATCAAGAGCTAAACAAATTGTCGTCTTAAGGCAATAAGTTTTGAGGTGTTTGTTATGCAACAAAGCTACCTGATAAAGATGTGCATACTCTTAGCAGATCTGTCTGACTTCACAACCTTTGCACTCAACCACTGTAAGCCCCTGAGGGCAGGGACTATGTCTAGGCTTGGTCCACACGAATTCCCCCACCAATATGAGGACCACAGGAAGCCTTCGATGACTTTTGATGCATGAATGGTTATATAAGTGTATTTCACACTCTAACTTTCCCAACCTCCCCAAATAATAAATGAAAAGATACCACATGAACTCTGTGGGTCAAAAAGAAAGGAGACAATCCAACAGAAAAGGAGGTGATTAATGTGAATAGCAGTTTGTAAAAAGAAAAGACTATAATGTGCAGCCAATTAAGCTGACTGTGCTCTCCCCCGGGGGAGGGGGGGGGGGAGGCGGTGTGCAGTGGTTGCAAACAGTAGTGTATGCAGCCTGTTGTTTGTATTGGTTGCCCTAAGGGACTTTGGAGACAGCCCTTTCCAAAGGACATGGATTTCTGCTGGTGCTATTCTCAATCTAAGCTCTAGACAGGTATTCAGAGTGCCTTTGGAAAGCCCCAGAGCACAGTGACCAGGGTCCACATTGGCCAAGTCGCCATATCCAGTAGTACCAAGGTGCAAAACAAGAAGCATGTGATTAAGGCCCTACTCAGGGCCAAGTTCAAGTTCCCTGACCACCGGGAGAGCCACATTTCCAAAGAAGTGGGGCTTTAATAAGTTTAATACAAATGAACTGAGGACATGGTGACTGAAAAGCAGCTCATTCCAGATGGCTGTGGGGTGAAATACATCCCTAATCATGGCCCCATGGACAAATGGTGGGCCCTGCACTCATGAGAGCCTTGGTGCGGCCCTCTTCTTATTCATGCCCACCAATAAATCCTACCTCTTGTCAAAAAAAAAAAAAAAAGGAATACAAATGGCCAATATGCACATGGAAATATACTCATTTCTGCTCATAAGTAAAGCAATGGAACTTAAGATAAAGATAATTTCTATTCATATATATATATGAGATACATGTATCTCATATATATATCAATCGTATATATATATATATATATATATATGAAAAAAACAACATCCACTCTATTAGGGTTACCCAATGGGGATCAGAAAAATTAACAAATAAGAACACATTTTGACAATTCTTTCATTCTTTATTTCACCACTAAAGTCTTTTATTTACTTGTCATTTCTTATCTAGTGAAGAACGTAAAGTTTTAAGGAAAGTTAGGTCAGAATATTGGTGGAAGACAGAGAATACTACCACAACTCAGTAGAGTTACTTCCTGACACTGTAATTACTCCTGGCCCATATACTTCAGCCGGCTGACCATAGAAGGGAGAAAATTCAAGGTTGGCTTCTTTACAGGCTGCAACGCAAATGGTGCTCATAGAAATCATCAGAAGGAAGGCAATGAGCTCCAACCAGCTGCAGCAGGATGTCAAAAACTGCAATACACATTTATATTTGAAGTCAAGATTTCCTAGCTAATTCATGTATTATTTAAAAAAAAAAAAAAGGCTTCTGGGGCGCCTGGGTGGCTCAGTGGGTTAAGCTTCTGCCTTCAGCTCAGGTCATGATCTCAGGGTCCTGGGATCAAGTCCCTCATCGGGCTCTCTGCTCAGCAGGGAGCCTGCTTCCCCCTCTGTCTGTCTGCCTCTCTGCCTACTTGCGATCTCTTTCGCTCTGTCAAATAAATAAATAAAATCTTTAAAAAAAGGCTTCATTGAAAACAATGATTTGTGAACATTATCTCATTATTCTTCCTTACACTTCTGTGAAAGGAGGATTATTCTTTCATCCATTGGACAGATGAGAAAATGAAAGTTCAGAGTGGTCACACAGCTACTCAGTGGAAAAGCAGCGGCCGGAAATGACATTTGACTCTAGACCTTCACTCATCCTTACTCACATCCTGATGGACCATCCGTTAGTAGCTGGTCAGGATTCACCCAGAGCTTTCACTGTGAAACCCATCTTTCAGTCCCTGGGATTGGCAGGGACTTGGGGAACTCAGGTGGATGGATACTAAAGTTGGTTTAAGGCCCAGAAATGATTGCTGGTGAGGTAATGGGAGGATGTATAAGAACAATAGCAGCCATTAAAGTTGATGTGAAGGAAGGGAGAAACGAATGGGGCTGGCACAAGTGAGAGACTTAAAATATGAGAATGAGGAGAAAACATAGGGAGCAAAACAAAACAAAACAAGCCTCTGCAGAGGATTAATAGTGTGATGACTGTGAGAAAACAAGAGGAAATCTTTTCTTGAAGCCATAAAAAAGAGGAAAAAGAGAGAAGACAAAATGGCGGGCGAGGCGCTGCTGCAGTTGAGAAGTAAGCCCAGAGACATCACCATGGAGTCCCCTCTCACTAGGCTGTGGGTTTTTAAGCTTGAATGTGATACTGGGGCTCATTACTGACAGTCATCAAGAGCCCCCAGAGGGACCCCCTAAGATTCTTTCTCACTTATCAAAGTCACTTTCATTTTTATTATTTTTAATAAATAAATTTTTAAAAATTTATTTTAAATATTTATTTTTTAAAATCTTTAAAAAATTTGTTTAATAAAAATAATAAATAAAATTATTTTTAATAAATAAAAATTTTAAAAGATTTATTAATTTTAGAGAGCGAGGGAGAGAGGGAGTGAGTGGGGGAGGAGCAGAGGGAGAAGGAGAGAGAATGTTGAGCAAACTCCCCATTAAGTGCAGAGCCTGACATGGGGCTCGATGTCACGACTCCGAGATCATGACCTGCATCGAAACCAAGAGTCAGACTCTCAACCAACTGAGCCACGCAGGCGCCCCATAACAAAGTCGCTTTTAAAATGAACACCTAACGCTAATGGTATGACCAAACTTGGGGTCACCCTATGACCAAACTTGGGGACACCCTATGGGGTCACCCTATGAAAAACAGACCAAGTTAGAGCAAATTCCCCAACCCTATCATTGGAACAGGGGTCCTGAATTGGGGTTCATAGATTTTCAAAATATCTATGGAGAGATTTCAGGGACTGCAAGAACTTGAAGGGGGTTGGGGAATTTACGTCTTTATTTTCACTCACCTCTAACTGAAAGTAACTGTTTTCTTCTGATGCCAGTCTAGGCAGGAAATGAAAGGAGGTTTTTCCACAGGCCCTGTGCCTTGGGTACCAATTGGTACCCCTGCAGCTTGATGATCAAGCTGTGAATAAGGGAGAACAGGCTGTATTTCTCATTTCAACTAGAAGGAACTTTAGCCTTATTCCAAAAGGCATTTTGAGCAAAGATAAGGATCGATGGCTCCGGAACTGTGCTTCTTTAACTTGAATGTGTAACAAGTCACCTGGGACTCCTATTAAAATGCAAACTGTGATCTGGCAGGTCTGGGGTGAGGCAGGAGACTGCCTGTCTAACAGGCTCCCAGGTGATTTGGGACCCACACTCGAGTAACCAGGCTGCAGAGCTATTTGGATACAGAGTTGTAAGGATAAAGATTCTTCTTTAGACAGGTATAAAAATGTCTTTGAAGTTATAGCATCTATGAAGCGTGGTGTGCATTTTACGCCTTCTATGAACGATGACCTCAAAAATATTGCTGGTATTTATCAATTTATAGAGTTACATAAATGGCTCCCACCTCTGAGTTTTCGTATCAATTTGCTGATACTTTTATTATTTCACTTATCATATGCTATTATAACTTTGAGATACATGCTCCCTGAGTGTGCAGTAACCACATTCTTCTTCATCTCCATCTCTAGCGTTTTGCAAATATCAGCTTTTTTTTTTTAACTCAATCTCTACCTCCACGTGAGGTTCGAACTTATGAAGATCAAGAGTCATATGCTCTACCAACCGAACCAGCCAGGTGCCCCACAAATATTGAGTTTTTATTGAACGTTTGGCAGGGAGTTTATTGATGTAATGCTTTCTTTCTAGATTCTTGAATTGTGGGGGCCAGCGTTTGAAATGTATAGACTTTATCCTAAATACATCTGTATTTAATTCCCAAACCAATTTTGGGAGATGAAATATCTTGTTTAATTTTCCTCATCACCCAAATTCCCCTTTTTACCTGGGGCCTACTTGCTTTTTAATTACACTTCCATTTGTCTAATTTAGCCTGAGAGGCCTGTTCATAACTCAGATCCACAACCAAAGATAGAACTAACACTGCTGGGTGCTCTCGGTCCAAAGATTTCCTGGCAGAACAATTTCTGGCTGTTACAAATGGAGTGACAGAGAGTTCTGATACATACCAGCTAAGGGCATGTAGTAGAAATTGCAGATGCCTCCAAAGGGCCATAAAACAAACTTTGGGTGGTTCTAAATCTTAGATGTTTCGGCATTCTTAACAAAAGAATACAACTGTGTTCAAAGGCATCAGGACTTTTTCTGAAACCCAAATCCACAGTCACAAAGGTGATGGGGTGAGTATTTTGAGTATATTTGTCCTGAAAGGGCCAGACCGGCTTGGACATGTATGTATGTTTTTTTGAAAAACTCTTCGAAGCTTTTTTTTTTTTTTATTTTGTTTATTCATTTGAGAGAGCGAGTGAGAGCAGGAGCAGGGGGAGCGGCAGGCAGAGAGAGAGGGAGCAGACTCCCCGCTGAGCAAGGAGCCCAGTGCGGGACTCGATCCCAGGACCCCGGGATCATGACCTGAGCTAAAGGCAGATGCTCAACCGAC